>CM042993.1:18209692-19409692 GCA_023678885.1 Pogostemon cablin
GCATCTGAAATGAGACAGAGGGAGTACATATTTTTAAATTGAGTCTTTCATTCTAACGGTTATATTTTTTTGTGTGTATGAGACCCAAACAATTAAGTAGTAGTTAAAATATCTCAATGGGACTCATCCGCCACATTAATACAACCATCCACTATACATTAAATTATTATTTATCTCACCTCAATACACATTAAAATACTAAATTTCTTAATCCCCGTACAAAAAGCAACCCGTACAAAAAGCAAATATAACTGTTAGAATGGGACTAAGAGAATACATATGTATAAGGTTTTATATTGTGATGTTATGTATATTTAGTTTAGTTCTTTGTACGTGTAATGAATTAAATAGTTTTTTGTTGAATCGACGTTAACGACCCTTATTCGTTTTTCATGTATAATAAATTAATGTAATTATAAAAAACCAACAATTTTAAAATTTTTATTAATATTTATATTTCATTACATAATCATATGTTATAAACAATTTCAAATAATGTCTTAATTACTTAACCTTATTTTCAAATACAACCCAAAATTTTCAAATAATTAACTCAAATTGAAATAAATTTCAACATGTTAATTAATTGATAAAAAAAATAAGCATACAAAAATAAAATCAAAATCAAAGATAAATAAGAAAATTATATTTTTTCACTGACCAACCGAATAAAATCAGATGGCGATAAAATCACATTGCTTCTCTTTTAGGGTTTCTAAATGAGAGTAGAATTGAAATCGATGTAAAAATTGTGAGTGATGATTATTCTATGGATACATAAATGCAATTAATTGATTTTCTAATGTATTTATAAAAGAAATATTTGACTAAATGTATTATTGGAATGTAGACTATAATTAATGGTGAGAAATTGAGGAGAAATTGAAGAGAAATTGAAAAGAAGTGAGAAATTGAAGAGAAATTTGACCAAAAATTTGAGCAAGAAAAAGAGGGTTGACTTTATATGTTATTATATATATATGTATAACAATAACTAGTTTGGAACCGTTCTTAATTTTAAATTTATGGAACCGGATCATTCGCTTCCAAATCATGCCCCATTCCTTCCCCAAATCATGCCACTTCACAAATCCATTTTAATATTTTCTCCATCCTCTCTCTCTCCCCCTATCTTTCCCTCTCTCTCTCCCCCTATCTTTCCCTCTCTCTTTCTCACAATGTCTTCCTCCTCTCTCCCTCCCTCTGTCTGTCATTCCTCGTCATATCCACGCCGCCGATGAGCTGATACCATTCGTTGGGCTCTACGATCCAGGCAGCAAAAGATCAGTTGCATGCGGTAGTGGTAGTCGATGATGGAGTGGCTTTCGGTGGATGGCGGTCATTAGTGCGAGTTATTGGCGGCTCCGGTAAAAAAGAAAAGGTGGGACTAGATTTCGTTGCACTTTCAGTTTTGAATTTTTTTTTGAGAAGATGGTTGTAAGCAGCTTTCAATTTTGAGATTTTTGGGGGAAGGAGAGAGAGAACACGTCTCTTCTCTTGTGAAATTACCCACTTTCTTCCAATTTTGACTTGCCACTTTGATTTTTGATTTTCCCTTTTTAATGTTGGGAATAACCTATATCAAGTGGATCAGTTGGGCTTTAATTCTTCAAACAACTCCTAAATCAAATTCATCTTTCCAAAGGGGTTGTTTTCATTGTGACTTTTCAGCAGCATTTCATTTAAAAAACTTATTTGCTATCTAGCCATAAATTTTGGTCAAGATGGGTGTTTGTGCACTCCTCTGTTTTCATGGATTGATGTGAGAAAGAGTTCTGAAGAAGCAAGATGGTAGAGAGAGGGAGAAAGTTGAGGTGCTCTCTAATGTTGGTCGTGCCTTGTTTTTAGGCTTTGGTCTTGACCAGGCTTTGGTCTTCACCAAAGACTTTTCAAAAGGGGCCAGCAAATTAAAATCATCTAAAAATTAATTAAAATATTTTTTTAAATTTATTAGGTTACTCTTTATAATTAATTGGATCACTCTTTGAAATTAATTAAATTGTATGCAATCTATATGTCGTTAGACTACTCTACAAAAATAATTAGGTTACTCTTTGAAATTAATTAGATCACTTTTTGGAATTAATTGGAGCATCCTTTGAAATTAATTAAATTAAATATAATCTATAAAAATAAATTAGTTCACTCTATAAAAATAATTAATTTACTATTTGGAATTAAGTTGGTTACTCTTTATAATGAATTAGATTAATCATTGATTTGAGATTCCGATTTTCTAAAAGTAAAGTCTTTTTTAAAATAAATTAATTGGGTTACTCTTTATAATAAGTTTTTTTATAGTGAATTAATTGAGTTACTCTTTATAATAAATTGAGTTACTCTTTATAATGAATTAGGTTATTCGTTGATAGATTACTCTATAAAAATAATTAGATTACTCTATAAAAATAATTAGATTACTTTTTAAAACTAATTAGATTACCCTTTAGAATTAATTAAATTACCTTTTGAAATAATTATCAGAATTACAATCTACCTATCACAACAATTAATTTTATCTCCACTCATATCCGTCTGCTTCAGATATAAAATGTGTAAAAAAATACAATACCACTTTCTTAATTAGTTGAAATCTATACTTCAGGAACAATTCTTATCACATTCCCAATAACAAAAAAATAAATAAAATAAAAACCATTCACCACTCACGAAGCACTATGTTTGCCACACCTCTCTCCCCTGCGCACACACAACAAATCACCATACCCAGTACTGAATAATAAAATAACTACTCCATTAACTCTCTAGATTTTTACCATCTCTAGAAATAGATCATTACGCTCAAAAAAATGATCACAAGAAGAAAATGAATTATTGGTAAGATTAGAAAGAAAAAAATCGAGAACATAAAATTCCATGAAAGTTGTTGAAATCTTGTGAAGACAAAGATCCTGTGGGCATCAGTGCCCACGCCGTGAACGATTGCGGCAAGTTCAATGCAGCAGGGGAGGAGGGCATCCTGGAGTCCCTCGGATGCACCGCCTGCTGTAAAGAGAGATGTGATGAGAGATAAAGAGATGATAGGATGAGAGAGGAGAGAGGAAATAGGTTGGGAGCATTGAGGAGAGAGGATATGATGAAATAGGTTGAGAGAAATGAGGAGATAGGATATGATTAGACAAGAGAGACGAAGGAGAGAAGAAAGAGATTTGGGTCCAGAAGCAATACGCGAGATTTATATGAGTGTGATTTAGAATTCAGTTCCATGAAATATTCATGGGATCGATTTCACCCTAGTGGTACTCATATATATATATATATATATATATATATATATATATATATATATTAGGGTTATATTAGGTATAACAATTTAAATTTTAGTATCTAATAATAATAAATTTGAATAAACGTATTTAACAGTAATAACATCTAATAGTTTGTAGTTGAAAGTAATTAATCCTAAAACTGATTTTATTAATTTTCCATTTCATTAAAATTTTGAATTTTGTCATGAATTCTTTTTCTTTTTAATTTTAGTATTTAAATTTATAAAAAAATTATACTAACATTTTTTTAAAGTGATAATCTTTTAACAAAAAATGATTCTTAATTAATAAAAAATGATAGTTGCTCAATTAAATTATTTCATTAATAATTAACAGAACATATAAAATAATATTTTTAATAAAAAGTGATAACCTTTAATAGTAATAATCTTTCAATTGAACTGTTTTCATTAATAATTAATGTATAAAAAAGTGACAATATTTTTAACAAAAAATGATACCTTATATTAGTAAAAAATGATAACTTATCAATTGAACTATTTTATGAATACTAATTAATAATAGGATGAATAAAAATTAATGATATTTTTTAATAAAAAGAACTATTCTATGAATCTTAATCTTAATATATATAAAAACAAAATAAATTCAATACTGGTCATCTATGAATAATCTGGTAATATCCTAAATTTATTGTATTAATGCTTCTTGGGGGGAGGAGCGGATTTTCTCTCTCTAATTTTTTTCTCCCCCTCCCTCTAAGCTTTTGACCTAATTATTAAAATGGTGTACCCCACAATTAGGGCCCACCGCCCCTACTCTGGGGATTGGTGGAGGAGGTAAATCACATGATGTGTCTTAAGTGGTTTTTAGAGATGACTCACTGTTAAACTTGTGCTTGCAAAGGGCCAAATCCATGCCAAAGGTAGAATTTGAACCCCACCCTGCAGCAACCAAGCTCAATTGGAATGTCTTTCTACCTTCCCCCTACCCATTCCCCTTGACCTAGGCGCCGTCGTTACAGCGGAATTCTCAGAAGGGATTTCTGTCCCTATCAATAATTAAGTGGGCTAACACCCATGTTATTCTCCATACAGCGGTTGGCTTCTCTTCTAGGGTTCCAACATCCAATGCCGTCCGCTTCCCATCGCCTCCCTTGGACATAGTGCAGCCGTTCGATTCTCCGTAGGTCCGCTTCCCTCCCCCTGGTCAGGTCGATTCCCCCTATTCTGATTTGGCGGCTACTCGTGTGATATCAGTTGTCGGAGACTCCATCGAGTTCTCCCAGTTTCGTGGCCGCCACTAGGCCCGACGCTTGCCATCGTTGTGCGATTTCCTCTGGCCTTCCCCTAGCGGTTCTGGTGTTTCGTGACCGTTTATGGATTCTGACGTGCGCCTCTCTTTCTCCGCCAACACTGTTGTTCCAGCCAGCGGCTGTGTGCCGCCACAATACAGTGCCGTGGTCGCCGCTTGGTCGCCGCCACTCTCGCCTAGGGCGATTTTCCAAACATCTACGGCTGCCTTGTCTCACCTACTGCCGCTGCCTAGGGTTTGCCTTGAGCGGTTGCTCCTATTGCCTCCATTTCTGGTTGCGGTTCTTCAGGACTATTGGCGGCCATCCTCACCAAATCAGTCGCTGAGCCGCCATCTTCCAACCCAGTTCCTGGCCCTTTCAAGGCTGACGCCGTGTGGGCTTCGGAGCACATATCCAAACACAGATCGGTCCTCTACAGCTGAGGTCGCTTTGCGATTACTCTGTTTCTGCTAGTATCTGTTTTTATTTGGTCTCCGTTAGTGAGTTGAGCTCTAGTTATCGTTGATGCGATGACACTGCTGCCCTGTTTCGATAAGTTATCGTACCGCAAAATAAAGAATTTACCGAAAATTTCAGTATACCGAAAAAATCGGTACGGTATCATACTGTACCGAATTTTTTGGTACGGTAACGGTAAGCTACTTTTAAAAAATCGGTATTTCGGTATATACCGAAATACCGATATATTAATTATTAATTATAATTATAAATATATATATATATATATATATAAATCAATTCAAACTCTTAAGTTAGAAGCCTTCTGAACAGAAAATAAAGTTAGTCATTAAATAATGCTGATGTGGCAGTGGGTACTCATATGCTCAAATTGGAATTGAGATTTCATTCCAAACCCTAGCCCACTTCTACGCCGACCCCAACCCCAACCCTCTCTTCTCTATCGGACTTTTTGAATCTCCATCTGCTGTTACTTCGTCAAGTGATCTTCGCCATTTCTTAGTGGCTAGCTGCTAGCCATTGTTCCCCCTTCACATCTTCTCTATTTCGAATCTCTACCTGTTGTATCTTCGTCCACTGCCTTCGCCGTTTCTCAGCCCTTGGCCATTCATGTCTTCTCAGTCTCACAAGTCTCAACCCGCGCCTCTCTTATTACCGGCAGAAATGTTTTAATTTTTTTTTAATTATTTTATTGATGATATTGTGTTGTGACTTCTGTAATACCTTCCTAGACAGTATTTAACTAATGATGAGTTGTTGAAATATTGGGTTTGTTGTTTGAATTGTATTTTTTCAAGTGTTTGTTGGATAATTGGGCAAATGAGTAATATATTTGCAGCTGTATTTTTATTTTTATTTTGTCGGTATGAACTAATACCTATCAGTACATAGGTATAAAATAATATTTTGGTATACCGGTATAAGACGGTATTGATTATTAACTTACCAAAATTTCGGTATACCGAAAATTCGGTATACCGAAATTTTCGGTACGATATTGGCATACATTTTTTAATACCGAAAATTTCGGTACGGTATACGGTATGCGTAAATAATTTCGGTATACCGTACCGTCCAGCCCTACTGCTGCCTAGAGCAGCCTCTGCCGCCCTGAATGCTTCTGTTTTTTTTTCTGTTGCAAGCAATTATGTGATTTCAAGAATGATGTTGTGGAGGGCTGCATGTTTAAGAACATCCTTGCTTCATGCTCTTATTCACTTCTTATCATTGGCTAAGTATTTCTGGCAGTATGTGTGTTATGCTACTGATTCAGGTTGCTCGCTGCTATAACGTCAGAGTACTACGCGAGCAAGGTCCAAAACCTCTTGGATTTGGGGGGTTCTTTGGCTGTTAAGGCTGTTTTCTTCTCTCAACTGCTGATCTACTTCTGCCCACAAAAGGGCAGACGACCGCCGCCTACTGATTAATTTTAGTACAACCAGCGGCTATCTCCTCGGACCAGGGACTTTAACGACCTTCAATAGCGTTGTTTGTGAGGATTTTCTTCAATGTCGAGATTTCCCTCGGTTCTTAATACAGATTGGGGATACTACTTCTATTGATGGGAGTATTTCTGCCCGTTTAGTCCACCGGTGTACAATCACTGCATGCCGGCCGTTTTGTCTCCACGCTATTCTCTCTCGGTGTGCACTGCCATTGCCCTCCCTGCCACGAGAATGGACTTCTCTCGTTCAGCTGGACTTTTTCTGATATTGGTTAGGTTGCCGGATGATGATACTTTATGATATTGTGCTTTAGCACTCTTATTTTTGATGATGAGCATGGGTCTTTGATGATATATAGTCTTTGTTGCTCATTGCTTGATGTTATGCTCTTGTTTTGATGGACTATGCCTGATGGATGTTTAAGGAGTATTTGTTTGTTTTGCTAATTGGTTAGTTTGATCAGGAATGACTGAACTCTCCAAGATTTAGCATATTTAAAAGGCTATCTGTTTTGCCTTATTTTTAGGTGGTATGTGGGATGTGATTATAATATTTTTTGGTGCAATCCACTATCCTTCCCAGGTTATTTTCGTAGCAACAAAAATTGGCTGCGTGTTCTTCACAAGGCCGCCTGTTCTAGCCTTGTTAAAGTCAAAGTTGCTTGTTTGGCTTCTTCATTTGACTTTTGTCAATTTCTACTTATTGTACTCTCTTTTTCTTTTTCCTTCTTTTTTCTTTTAATAAACGTCATCTATTAGCTAATCTTGGCCATCTATTTTTAAAACAAATTCTCAGTCACCCATTAAAATAATTAAATTAAATAATTATAATTATGATCTTTTCAAATTAGGAAATAAGATTTTATTTATTAAAAAATTAATAATATTAAATAGACCAATCAAATTGCAGGTTCAAGCCCGCAGAATTAGGTCAAATCATCTATTGACCAATCAAATTGCGAGTTATATATGGAGCTTCCTCACCTTTCACCTATATAAGGAGCCCTCCTTCATTCATTTCAGACACATCGAGTTGTCTGAATAATTCTTTGAATTCTTCAACGAGAATCAACTCAAGAACGGAATATATCTGGGATTCAGGTTCTACACCGTCAGGATTAAGCGTTCTACAATAAAAAAATGCCTATAATCTGGTTCTAAACAGCCCGGATTAAGCGTTCTATAGTAAAAATTACAGTTAAAAATTTGAACGCGTTCTACAGTAAAAAATGCCTATAATCTGATTCTAAACCGCCCGGATTAAGCGTTCTATAGTAAAAAATTACAGTAAAAAATTTGAACGGCCTATAATTTGGGATTCAGATGCTAAACTGCCCGGATTTAAGTCTGTTTAAGTTAAAGTTCTTCCTATAATCTGAGATTCAGGTGATAAACCCCCGATTTAAGTATTTTTAAGTCAAACACCCATTAAAATAATTAAATAATTATAATATGACTTTTTCAAATTAGGAAATAAGATATTATTTATTAAAAATTTATAATATTAAATATAAATTCAATCCTAGCCATCTATTTTTTCAAAAAAGCAGAATAAATCCAATCCAGACAATATATTTTTAAAACAAATCTCAGCCACACATTAAAATAATTAAATAATTATAATTATGATATTTTCAAATTAGAAAATAATTTAGTATCTAAAATAATTAAATAATTATGATTATGATCTTTCTAAATTAGGAAATAAGATTTTATTTATTAAAAAATTAATAATATTAAATAGACCAATCAAATTCTAGGGATGGAAAGGCCCAAGCCCGCAGAATTAGGTCAAATCATCCATTGATCAATCAAATTGCGAGTTATATATATGGGGCTTCCTCATCCTTCGCCTATATAAGGAACCCTCCTTCATTCATTTCAGACACACCGAGAACGATTCTCTAAGAAGATCAAAGACTTTAGAATTGTCTGAATAGTACTTCGAATTCTTTAACGAGAATCAACTCAAGAACGGAATACATATGGGATTCACGTTCTAAACCGCCCGGATTAAGCGTTCTTCAGTCAAAAATTTGAACGGCCTATAATCTGGTTCTAAACCGTCCGGATTAAACGTTCTATAGTAAAAAATTACAGTAAAAAATTTAAACGGCCTATAATTTGGGATTCAAATGCTAAACTGCCCGAATTTAAGCCTGCTTAAGTTAAAGTTCTTCCTATAATTTGAGATTCAGGTGCTAAACTGCCCGGATTTAAGTATTTTTAAGTCAAGCACTCATTAAAATAATTAAATAATTATAATTATGATTTTTCAAATTAGGAAATAAGATATTATTTATTAAAAAATTAATAATATTAAATATAAATTCAATCCTAGCCATCTATTTTTCAAAACAAATCTCAACAAAAAAAATCCAATCCTGGTCATCTATTTCTCAAACAAATCTCAGTCACCCATTGAAATAATTAAATTAAATAATTGTAATTATAATTTTTTCAAATCAGGAAATAATTAAATAATTATAATAAATCCAATCCTGGCCATTTATTTCTCAAATAAATCTCAGCCACCGAATAAATAATTAAATAATTATAATTATGACTTTTTCAAATTAGAATATAATATATTATTTATTAAAAAATTAATAATACTATTAAATATAAATTCAATCATAACCATCTATTTTTCAAACAAATCTCAACCATCTATTACCATAATTAAATAATCGTAATTATAAAATTTTCAAAAATAATTTATTGTTTCTAAAGGGTTTAGGGTTTAGATAAAATAAAAAGAAATATTATTCGGTTCAAAAACCATAAAATCAAATGAAGTTGTCGACCTAAAACTAATACATACCGTGCAACGCACGGGTTAGCTACTAGTAATTAATATGAAAGCTAAAAATTGATAATATTTTTAATAAAATATAATTAAATTAATAAAAATTATAATTCAAATAAACTATTTTATGAAGAATTCGTACTCTTTAAACCCTACTACGGAGGAAGAATAATTCTTAGCGTGCAACGAACGGATGTGTGTAAAATTTAGTGCAATACGTCTGGTACCTTTGGAAGGATTGGGATTTGCAGAAAGAATAAAAAGACTCGTCGGGCTGCTACCTCGCCTCCACCGGTCAAATCCGGCCACTTCCGCCGTGTCACGGGGGCTTGCCCTGAGCCCGCTGTTCTCAAGTTTGTTCTCTTTTTTTGTTCTTCTTAGTGAATACTTTCTCTAAATCTGGATTACATGTATCCTACCCACAATGTCGTTGTCTCTCTTTTTTTACATTAGTTTTCTGTTTGCGGTAAATATGTGGTGGTGCTCGCTGATTGTGACTAGTCTTTCGAGATTCTGAACATAGATTACATTTTCTGGGGTTAAAACTTAAACATGACATCAATTTTCTCTTGTGGTTATGCCTGGAGTTGATTTTGGTCAGTGTTGAATCCATGTGTAAAAAGATTAATCTTTTGGGGATGGATTATAGTGATACCTTTTCTTGATCACAATTATAATGCTAAAGAACTTAACTAGTTTAATGGGAGAGAGTTTAAGTTAGTACTTATCAACTACCAACAAATTAATATCCTGCATTGTATATTGTAGAGGTGTTACTGTAAACCTCAAATGGGCAGTGCTTGGTAGCACGCGCAGAGCACCTCTGTCCTAGATAACCCTCAAGCTCTGAATTTTTTTCAGTTCTTAGGAGTTCACTTGAATAATAATCTAAAATGAAAAAGGAACATTTGAGAAGGTTAAATGGAATAGCCTTGTTTCTAGGAAAAAAGGGAACTTTCTGAAAGGAAACTAGGGTGGATATCCTAACGCATGTCGTCCGTTGCCTGGAGTCGATGGAGGCAGATTAAGTTATGTCAAGCAAACTGAAGAGCAGGATGCAAATACTACTTGCATACTCTCCTGGCTGGATCTGATAGTTCAGCCTTTATGGCATCCATTCCTTGATTTCTTACTTTGTAATTGTTACTTAGTATTCATTGCCTCCCTCTATAAATGTCGCCTCATACCTCTACTTTTCAATATTCATAGTAAATTTTATGTCAAGTCCTAAGATATGGAAATTCAAAAGCTAGTTGCTAATCTTTCTTTCACAAGAATGTAATTAAAATGCTCAGAATATTAACCTTGATACAATAATGTTGTTTCTTTGAAGTGTCTATGATCCTCATGACATTTTACAGGTCTCTGCCCTTAAAGTTCTCAATTATTGTAACTCTGGTTGATAAATATGTGGAGGTTAGTCATTTCTCAAATTAGCCTTTGAAAGTTCTTCATTGCTTAGCTTATTGAGTGATATGAAAATTTGATTGAGTGACCTATTGTTTTATAGTTCAATTGGTATGTCTTATATTAAATTGTTTCAGCCAATTTTATTCTTGTTCCCGTAAGGATGATTAGTTCCTCGAATGCAGTTTTTCATTCTTTTGTAATATCTGTTAAATTTATTGCATTTTGAAAAACTAATTTTATATCGGTAAAGCTAGTTTATTTATCTAATAAAGTTTGTGTTATGAATGTATAGTTTTGGAAAACTGTTGTTCAAGGCACTTTACCATTAACTATTAGCGATGAATAATCAGCTGATTTTTTATTTATTTTTTTTTGTTTTCTTTTGAATAAGATTTAAGATCATTATATTTTTTATTTTGATAAGACTAGTTAATTTAAATGGCAATAAACTCTCCACTGCGAGCTGTCCTTCCACCACCACCCGTTCGCCATGGCAGTGTGGAGTCAGGGTGACTTAGGTTAAGAAATGTGCAAAATTTCAATTTTGCACAATTTAATTAATATTGTACAATTTTCTATGTGGAGTCAGGGTACATGTAAAAGACGATTTAGGTTAAGAACCGTGCAAAACCATTATGCAAAAATTAATTTTGCACAATTTAATAAAAAATATGCAAACCCTACCCCTCACCCACCACCCACTGCCGGACCACCGCCGGCCGGTCGCCGGACATCAGTCGGACCGCCACTTGACCTCCGCCGGAACTTAAAATGTACAAACAAAATGTGCAAAAACAAAATTGTGCAAACACATAGGGGTATTTATGGTATAACAATCATAATTGTGTAGTTATGAGTATTAGTGCTTTGAGTCATGTAATTTATAGCAATTATGTAGTATTATTTTATGTATCCAATAGTAAGTTACCCTTTATTTATTAAAGAATTTAAATAAATTAATTCCTAAAATAAATGAATGAATTATTGATAATTGGGTCAAATTCAGTCAAATAAGCCCAAGTCAAATGGGCCTGACTTAAGTCAACAAGCCCAGCAAATCAAATCCAGTTCGGCAGGCTTAATTTAATTAAATAAGCCCGTAACCAGTCCAGTAGACTTAATTAAAGGAGAAAAGCCCAACATATCTTTTAAAGGAGAAAATATCTCACAAGTGGTTATTTTCTCTACCTATAAATAAGGGTCTTCAGTCCTCATTCCAATCACACTAAAACATCTAAAGACGCAGACGCTTTTGAAGAGATCAAGAATACGAGCAGTGCTCCCTTGAGATCTTCAAGCATCTTCAAGCTAAGAACGGCCTACGACCCCTCCTATCCGGCGTTCTTACAGACAACCACCTCCGATCAGAGATCAAGGTGCCAAGCCCCTCCGATCCGGCGTTCTTCAAGTCAACAACTTCCAATCTAGTATTGGTCAGAAACAACACTCGACCTAAGATCAAAGTGCTAAGCCCCTCAGATTCGATGTTTCTTCTAGTCAGACTCATCCAACTGTCTTTGTGAAGTCAACGATGTTCTACCAAATTGAACGACGTTCTTCATAAGAAGTCTTCAAGTCAACGTTCAATCCGAACAAAGGCTCGATGCCTCCGGATCAACGTCAAGACTACACATCCGAGCTCGAAAAAGCTTCATTTGATGATCCGCTCCGAAAATTGATAAAAGTCAATAAGTCAACTCAAGAGATGAATCAGAGGATAAATAGAAGCTGTTTATTCAAATTCTCAAGTTCAATCCATCTCGAATTATTATCGTAATTCTCTTGTATTTATTTTATTATAAATACAAAATTTTGTTGTTACACACCTAATAGAATAAAGAACAATTTAAAGAAAAATAAGGAATTAAGCGTGTAGCCATTATATTTCTCTTCAAAAAAATTCGTCGAACACTTAATTGACGACACAATTAAAGCTACCACCTACAACAAGACAACTAATTTAAAGGAAAAGAATGACTTAGGTAAAGATTAACTGCCCTAATTTATTTGACCCTTCAATTCAACCAAAAAGTTTAATGAGTGAAATGATTTGAATATAGAAAATGAAAGCCATGAGTTAGTGACCATACCTGCAGTCGACGATGAATGGACGGTGATATTGTTCTGGTGTATGAAATATAGCCCGTGGCTGAGACGAAGGTCATACAATGTATCAATGTAAAGGAGAGGCAATGTAAAGTGGCGTAGGTTTGGGAGGGTGAGACTACCTATGAAATAATTGAATGAACTATTAAATCATGAGGTATATGAGAACCACTTCAATTTCCGTTTAAGCTTCTCAAAAGAAGAAATACCTAAATCAAATTATCAAGAAAAAGACGACCTAGAAAGAGCTGAGAAAGATATTAAAATATGAAAATTAAGCGAGAACTGCAAATCAAAAACTTATCCTAGAAGCAAGAACAAGATTCATTGAAGAAAATAATAGATTAGAAGAAGAAGAACACGACTTCTGCACAAAGAGATGTGTGTTCTTTAAAGAGAGAGAGGTGGAGGGCGGAGGAAAGACGACGGCGACGCCGGTGATGGTGATCACAGCGGGGCAGCAGGAGCCATAGCGAACTCGGATGTCTATGTGGGGAGAGAAAGAAGAGGGATAAAATTGATGCATAATTCAGCGTGTGTGAAGAGATTAAGGTGAGAAATGAGTCATGTATATGAGGAGAGAGAAAGAGGATTAAAACGGGTGAGCTTATCGGATTGGGCTTTGACCCATGTAAGAAATAATATCCGGTCTTACGAAATATAAAAAAAAAAGCCGAGCTTAAGGTAGTCTTTGCCTTTTAGAAATATGTGGTAAAATGAAAGCTTTAGAAATATGTGGTAAAATGAAGGGCTTACAAACTAGTTGGAACAGGGAGTACTAATTCTTTTATATTTCTTTAAAGGGGCGACTATTTGCACCCACACGTTTACTAAACAAACCTTATTTACCAAACATACCCGAATATAATTTAGTTATATCCAAACCCCATTTACCAAGCATACCCCTAGTAAACCCTATTTACCAAGCATACCCCAATATAATTTAGTTATATCCAAATCCCATTTACCAAGCATACCCCAATATAATTTAGTTATATCTGTGCATATTGTTAAACATACCCCATTTGAGATATTTTTACCCTTTAATTCTTAAGCAAAAAGGAAAAAAAAATCATCTCTAAACGCACACTCCCCATCTCTCTCAAGCACAAGATGATGCAGTGTGGGTTGGGAACTCTTCAAAATCCCACAAACTCATGACATCTCGTGAACCCTAGTTTACAGACAGAGGAGATCTTTTATTTTTGGGTAGAATAAATGAAATGACTTAATATGTTTTGAGATAAGAGGATGTTGTGTAATCATGGCTAGAAATTCTGATGGGTTTATGTGGCAGATGGTGTTTTAATGGCGATTTTAGTTAGTGATAGACGGTCTTAATTTCTCTCTCTCCATATCTGTGTGTACCCATATTACGTTATTCCTTCTTTTAGAGAGAGAGAGATGGATTCTGGCAACAGTGGGAGCCTCCAGTCATCCAGTGGCCGTGATGAAGAGTATGACTCACGCGCCGCTGACTCTGTCTCCGCTTTCCTGACTGCGGCTTGTGGTGGTGTTGGTGGTGGGTACATCTCAGACCACACGCCTCTGCCTGTTGCCACACCTCTTCTTTGACCCAATTTCCAACAATCTGCAACTCCATCAGAACCACCCCTCCTCAATTCGGGCCCGACCTAGCCTAAGAGCACTCAATTCGGCCTGAATCAGGTCCCCCGCGACAACGTTAACTGCATGCTCCCTGTGTTGGCAATTGGATCGTGTGGTCCAAACGTGATCCGTTTAGGTTATCAGGCAAACAAAATCAGCGGAAGCGATTTAACATGATTACCGTACTTCAGGGTTGATGTAGAGTCTGAATCGCTGCAGAAGAACACCTCTTGATCTTCTGCTGTATGTCCCAAGTCAACTCTGGTGTTGGGTGGTCAACAATCCCCAGAGTTCTCTCAATCTGCTTCTCTCTAACTCACGTCAAAAGAGGCGCAGGAAGTTAGGTTTCCAGAAGCTGAGATGACTATTTATATTGGGCTACAGCAGGGACCAGGAGGAGAAATTGGGCTGGGCCTCAATTGAACTTAATTAACCAAGCTTAGCCCAAAGCTTTTAATTAAATCCAATAATAATAATATAGTCCACTAAAATATTATTATTGCACTACCCGTCCAATCCCAAAATTATGTTCTGGGCTCCTTCTTATTATGAGCCCGATAGTCTCCCCATGTTTAAGATATTCAATGTCCATTAATTAATTAAGTTACTGACAACTCTAATTAATTAATATCTCGTCCGAGAGTAGTACCACTCAACCTTTTTATCATGCCGGAAATTAATCCACTTGCAAGATTTACATGATAAACCTTATGAGCTCCTCAAGGGGACATCATCAACCTATGACGGACATGGATTCCTTCTACAATCAACAGCACACCATAGATACAACACTACTTCCCAACTCACCGAGTTTGTTGATTTAATACATATAAATCTCACCCATTGATGAATCAAAGAAATACATACTGCCCTACGTGTCGAGGTTATTGTATAGGGATTAAGAGCACGAACTTCCATAATAACAGAGATCAAGTTCTTCTATAAGTCAGTATAAGTCGAACGATCTCAGGCGGTCCTGCTCAATACACACAAGTGCACTAATGTGATTCTATAGCCAAGACAAGCTAATACCAAACCACACTACAACCATACCGATAGAGAGTCCTCGTCTATCTCAGTTGTGAGCATCTGTTTATACTTTATAAGGAAACCGATAATATGATCTTCCGCGTGTTGTCGCACAACATATTATCTACAGTATAAAGTAAATGGACTATTGCATCATGCATATAAAATAAATTATAAGATGCAATCATTTGATCAATGATTCTCATTTCGAATATTGTTATGACATTGTTCATACTAAAGCTAGACTTTTAGTATACAATCCAACAATCTCCCACTTATACTAAAAGACTATGCTGTCATGTCTTCTGCCATACATCTGATTCCTACTCCCACTACACGACCACTAAAAGCTCTCGCCTTAAGGTCCTTGTAGATGGTTTACTAGGTCATCATCCGATGCAATCTAGGCGACAACAACCTTCGCCTCATCATACGATTTCTCGTAACAGGTGGTACTCGCGCTCCATGTGTTTAATTGCCTTATGGACTTGTGATTTCTTCAAGTTTGCAACTGCACCCATATCATCAATGTAAATTGTGATTACCTTGGGCAAACTTAGAAACACTTCGAAGTCCATCATGAAGTCTCTAGAGTCATATAGATACTTTGGCTGCCTCATAGGCTCCAATTCATCATCTTTCCATGATGGAGCCCGGAGTCTGAAATATATTTCTATATAACACTCCTCCACATTATGACTCTACTTCCTAAGATTAAACACATAACCTTTGAGGAGAATTTACTGCCGTCCAATCTGACTAAAAAATCTGAATCTACGTAATCCACAAGAAGCAGTGAATCTGTTTAGTAAATCCACATATAATTTCCAGTCCTTCTCAGGCACTTTATATATGTCTTACTACAGTTCATCATTCTTGTTCCGGGTTACGTTGATACCTTCTGTTCATGCGTTCAGCAACACAGATATCCAACTTCGTTCATAGCATTCTTTAGATTAAGCTTCCTTATTCGCCGAAGCATAAGGAACCGCTTTCATCTACTATATCTTCTTCTTGTGTCTTTAAGACACATTCACTTAGATAAATTTACATGCTAAACGAGTATGGACTGTATCATTTTATGAAACTTGAGATAAGAATAACATCCTTTCTTGTGATCCGTATTACCGTGATCAAAAGGATATATTTTACTTTTCTTAAGTCCTTCATATCTACCGCTTTAATAACCGTACCCATACGCCCGATAATACTCTTTCATTGTCTCCAATGAGCAAGATACTATCTACATATAGTCCAAGAAATACCACCACGTTTCCGTCACTCTTTACAATACACAAGACTCATCCGCTCATTGATTTAAATCCATGCCACTGGATTATCTAATCAAAACAGATGCTTCACAATCTTAAAGCTTGCTTTAGTCCATCGCTGGACACTTTTAAGCTTACTATCAAAATGCTATTAGTACTTTGCAATGAATTACTCTGGTTGCTTCACATAGATGTTTTCCTCAAGACTTCCAATCAGGAAATCTGTCTTGACATCTATTTGCTGTCCCTCATAATTTAATATGAGCAGCAATAAATAAAAGAATCCGGATCAATTTAAGCATAGCTACCAGCGAATATGTTCCCTCATAATCGAACCATTTCTTTCTGAGTACATCTTTTCGCAACAAGCTTTGCTTCCAAGATTTTCACCTTTCCGTATGATCCTCTTTTATTTCCTATGATCACTTGCAATGGTTTTTACACCATTTAGTGGTCATACAAGTTCCCAGACTTAATATAGAATCCGTAGATTCTATTTCAACGTTCAATGCAACTTACTAAGATTCCGCATTTTCATCTTGTAGTGCTATGTCGTATCCGTGGGATAATACCATGTTCACTAGGGATCAAGTCTCACGACTCTCCCAAACATATATTTATGAGTTGTCACACAACCCTCCCACTACGACAAGGCACTACATGTAATTGTGTATCAGACGTGACACGCGTTGCAGTTTACCTTGTGGTATATCCTCTTGTACACTTGGTACTAATACTTTGTGTTTTCCTCTCACTACCTTTAGAACAACTTATACATGGGCTTGTGATTTATTACATAGTCCTTTTCCAAAAAATCTAGTGTTTGTGTTGACAATCACCCTTCGATCTTTTGGACTAAATAAATCACTCTTCATTTTTATAGGATGTCCCATAAACAGACAAAACGTTTTACGAATTACTGTATCTAGGGCATATCCATAAAATGAATTTAATTATTCCAAATAATTCATCATCTATCTAATCACAACCATAAGAGCCTTATTCCTTCTATCCTCCACACCATTCAGCTGGGGCATGCCCGGTGTAGACAACTTGAGATTTAATCTCAACTTCTGATCAATAGCTCCTAACTATCCCAAGAGGTATTCGCCATCATGATTGAATCGTAATGACTTAATATATTTTCCATGACGCTTCACTGTACCAGCCTTACAATTCTTGAATTAATCCAAGAACTTAGACATGCAGTGCATCAAATAAATATATCGGTTCCAGAATAATCTTTGAATATTCATAACCACCTCTTGTCTGGATATTGTTAGGTTCGCTTGAATCAGAATGAACTAATTCCAACATATATATCTTTGGCTCTACACCCCACAGCCTTGAAAAGGCAGTTAATCAATTTTACTTCCAAGCACGACTCGCAAGTCCGATAGTTTCCACTTCAGATAAACCTTACGGTCTATCGGCTATCAACTTTTGAATCCTACTCAAGTAAAATGAATTAGTCATAGACGCCAAATGTATGTTTAGTTCATTTCCGAAGGTTCCTTTCTCTTACTAATATTAGAAGATGCATTATTAAATTACTGTTTCTTGCATCTGTGGGATGTGCATGATTCAAGAGTATCCAAATTATCCACCAACGTACTTTAACGGATTATAGCCTCATTCCTCATTTCTATGACCATGTCATTTAAATGAAATGAAGTATCCGTCCGTTAATGCATAGAAACCGAAATTAAATTCTTTCTATGAAACGTACGTAAAGACAATTTCTCATAATCAATCGTTTATTCTTATCATGAGATAAATAAATAACTCCCACTGCAATAGCCACTACCTTTGTAGTTTTACCCATGTTATTAACAATCTTATCCTTACTCAGTGATAAATATTTAGTAAATAAGATATTAACCTTGTTCACTTTATGATGAAAATGGCTTTCCTTTGCCACATGTTTTGTCAGAAGTCTCCCACCATATACATCCTCTAGTATTTCAGGTAGAACTTTCTCAAAACATCAAGGCTAAACATGGAGAATAAAATTGATCTAGGTTTCCCTTTCAATTTATACTCCAAGTTTTTCCAATTCATTCATCAAATTCTATCATGATCTTGCGCCTTTTAAATTACTCAAGTATCTGAAGAGTTACATGAGTTCATCATATTTCTATGATCCTCTCATCTCTTCACTAAAGACTTTAATAGGCATCATGAGCCGTCCTTTGAGAGAACACATGTATTTTCTTAAGCAGTAAATTTCAAAATTAAGATTCTTTTCTAATCAGTTAATTTGGACAAGTAAATATAATTTCTTTTAGTTAACAATTAGTGAGACTAAAACTATTCGAAATACAGAGAATCACGATTAAATTTACTGATCAAAACTTTGAATTTTATCCTTTTATATTGTTTCCCTCAAAACAATATAAAATAAAATTCACCGACATCTCAAGCACCGTGAGTCTGCAAGCCACGTTAGTGTGGACGTTTACAAACCCGAACATTTACAAGAGAAGGTTTTACCCATTAATTTCATTTGTCAACCTAACTTTATGACAAAATAATTAATAGTCGGTTACTCTTTAGCCATGCAAATAATAGCAGTGACTCCGTTGGGGAGGATACTAATTATTTACACCTAAGTGTATACCATTATTTGATCCCAAGTCCACTGCGCGAGCTTATGTGCCTTACAGTTGGAGAAGTACACACGCGCTCGGGTAGCTTCCTACAATCATCAATTATAAGTTTGTACCAGTGTACCGCACACAAACTCATCCGTTAGGGAGGAAGGCCTATGCCAACACGCAAGTTTATGTGCCACATTACAAACAATAATTATTTATGAAGTCTGTACCAGTGATCCGTGAATAAACTCATCCGTTAGGGAGGAAGGCCTATGCCAACACGCAAGTTTACTCACATCACTTACAAACCAATAATGGAGGCCGCGGGAATTTATTACCAATCCCCTCTCCCACTTAGTTATTTAATTACCGAGGGTTTTTAACATGCATATAATATTCAGAAATAAAATATACAACTTAGACATGCTTCTATTAACAGCAATTTAAATAAATAAATCACATAGAACATGCCTTTCATATATAACAATTAATTGTCAAGTTAAAACAATTAAATCAGTTATATATCATTAATTAATTGTATAAAATGTTGGATCAATTAAATAGGCCCAGCTGACCCAAACTTTATTAGCATAAAATGAGCAGCCCATTATTAAAATAATTAAGCCCATTTATCCTGCCAATTTCTTCATTAAGGTCTAGCCTAATATTTAAAATCAGGCCCAACATTTATCCCACAATTAATTAAATACAGCTATTAAGGCCCAGCAGCTCATAAGCAAGGAGTTCCACAAAAAGAGCAGCCCATTAATTTAATAAAATAAGCCCAGCCCTATTTGAATCCTATCCTGCAAGGCCCAACAGGCACTTTAATTGGAAAAATGAGGCCCAGCAACATAGGCCCAGCTGGAACACCCATACACTGCCCTAATCTGTCAGCCGCCAACAGCACCTGTGCCCTGCCTCAACCTGATCGAACACACGGCAGCAGACACCCCGGCGCCGCTGCTCACGTTTTCGCCAGAGACACGCCGTCTAGACCCGACAGCTATGCTACGAATCCGCTGCGTGCACTCCAGGAATCCACCAGAGAAGTGACGCCCGCTACCATCCACTCCGGCCGCCGCTGCTGCAACGCGTCCGCCACCAACAAGACGGGATGGGAGGCTAGAAGAGATGCATCTACGTGGGCCTCTATAACGAACACTGCCCGTCTCGCCCTGAACCTCGGCGGTCGCGATAGGGACTGAGAAAAGCTTGCTCGGAAGCAGTTTCAGAGTCGGCGCGAAACGATGCTGAGTCACCTCCGACGCCGCTGCAAGCCACCAGCCACCGTTGCGACTCTGATCACTCGTTGCTGCCTTTTGGAATAGGCCAAGGACCCGCACAGAAACCGCTCAGACCCGATCGAAAGCTTCCTGTGTCTCGCCGGGGAATTCCCATGGATGCAGCCTGTTGCTGCAGTCGAATCTCCCTGGGAGCACCAGAATGCAGCGACAACCATCGTTGCGATCCCGCCGACGACGACTCACCCGGAACTGCCAGGATCAGACACGCCCTGAACCTGCGAAGACTCGATGGAAAAGAGGGAAGAATCACCCCAGAATCGATGGAGGCTTCATCTAGACCCGATGGAAACCGTTAAGACCCGCCGTGAAGCTCAGTCTGATTCGACCGTCGTCTGGTTCTGCCTTTCAGCCACCGTCGCGTTCAGCCTGATCCGTGGACGCGCGAGAGTAAAACAACCACGCCGTTCGTCTTTCATCGAGTGAAAGAACAGCGGCAAACACTCGCCTCAATTTCGGTGTACAGCCACCGAAAAACAACCGAGTACAGGGATTGCAAAATTACATGAATCAGCAAATAGGGTTTTTGCATAAGATAATAATAATAACAAACCCCTTACTCGCAGGTATATATAATCAGATTATTTCACATAATCATATAAGCCCTATCATACATGCTTTAAATTGACAATAAACACACGTATGAAAAAAAAAACCCTACCTAACGTCTCACGTTTCACCACGAAACCAACGCTCTGATACCAATTGTTGGCAATTGGATCGTGTGGTCCAAACGTGATCCGTTTAGGTTATCAGGCAAACAAAATCAGCGGAAGTGATTTAACATGATTACCGTACTTCAGGGTTGATGTAGAGTCTGAATCGCTGCAGAAGAACACCTCTTGATCTTCTGCTGTATGTCCCAAGTCAACTCTGGTGTTGGGTGGTCAACAATCCCCAGAGTTCTCTCAATCTGCTTCTCTCTAACTCACGTCAAAAGAGGCGCAGGAAGTTAGGTTTCCAGAAGCTGAGATGACTATTTATATTGGGCTACAGCAGGGACCAGGAGGAGAAATTGGGCTGGGCCTCAATTGAACTTAATTAACCAAGCTTAGCCCAAAGCTTTTAATTAAATCCAATAATAATAATATAGTCCACTAAAATATTATTATTGCACTACCCGTCCAATCCCAAAATTATGTTCTGGGCTCCTTCTTATTATGAGCCCGATAGTCTCCCCATGTTTAAGATATTCAATGTCCATTAATTAATTAAGTTACTGACAACTCTAATTAATTAATATCTCGTCCGAGAGTAGTACCACTCAACCTTTTTATCATGCCGGAAATTAATCCACTTGCAAGATTTACATGATAAACCTTATGAGCTCCTCAAGGGGACATCATCAACCTATGACGGACATGAATTCCTTCTACAATCATTTGCACACCATAGATACAGCACTACTTCCCAACTCACCGAGTTTGTTGATTTAATACATATAAATCTCACCCATTGATGAATCAAAGAAATACATACTGCCCTACGTGTCGAGGTTATTGTATAGGGATTAAGAGCACGAACTTCCATAATAACAGTGATCAAGTTCTTCTATAAGTCAGTATAAGTCGAACGATCTCAGGCGGTCCTGCTCAATACAAACAAGTGCACTAATGTGATTCTATAGCCAAGACAAGCTAATACCAAACCACACTACAACCATACCGATAGAGAGTCCTCGTCTATCTCAGTTGTGAGCATCTGTTTATACTTTATAAGGAAACCGATAATATGATCTTCCGCGTGTTGTCGCACAACATATTATCTACAGTATAAAGTAAATGGACTATTGCATCATGCATATAAAATAAATTATAAGATGCAATCATTTTATCAATGATTCTCATTTCGAATATTGTTATGACATTGTTCATACTAAAGCTAGACTTTTAGTATACAATCCAACACCCTGGCTCCACCCCCTTCATGCCCTCTTTCCAGCCCCCTCCGGCGGTGCTGGGGGTGGACAACGCCACCCTGGCTCTGCCGTTGCAGAATCTGATGACGGCAGCGTGTAACCCGAAGAAAAGATCAAGAGCTTCCAGAAGAGCACCAACCTTATGCGACGTCGTTTCCTCACCGGCTTCTTATTCCTTGCGTCTCAAATCAACGCGCCTTTTCTCAGCTGGTTTTTTCTGGTCCAAACTATAGAAGATAGAGTGAAAAGATAATTGTATTGATAATATTGAAGAAAATATATACAGACTACAATAATCAAAGAATATATACAATAACCGATGTGGGACTAACTAAATACAATATTCCTTAATATACAGATTACAATAATCAAAGAATGTATATAACAACCGATGTGGGACTAACTAAATATAATATTCTCTAACTAAATACAATTTTCTCTGTGAATTTGATTCTTGAGAGCGAGAATACGGCCCCTAGAGGATTTGCCGTAGATCGAAGCAAGAGTTGTCTACGTCTGATGAGAGGTGGTGGTAGAAGCGATGAATGAGATCATCGTCAGCGTAATGGAGCCGATCAGCGCGCTTAAGATCAATTGATCTTTGCGCTGCCAGTATGCATAGTAGGGGTTTGGAGCAGGGGTGTTGTAGATGGTGATGGTCTTGGTAGGGCAGGGATAATCTGGGTCTTGGTAGGGCAGGGATAATCGGAACAGATAATAGCCGGAGAGGAGTGTTCGCATTTGAAAACTCCACGCTTTCGCCGATGTGAGTTTGAGTGGGGCTTGAGATGTGGTGTTAAAGGCCAAAAGGCTAGGCGGGGCATCTGATGGGGTGGCTGTGATGTTGCTTTCATTAGAGGCCATGGGAAATGAAGAAAGGAAAAAAAAATCTAAGGGCTGGGGAATGAAGAAAGGAAAAAAAAATCTAAGGGCTGAGAGGATTGTGGAGGATAAGGAAGGCGTTAACCAATTAGGCTCTGGTTACCATATAGATGATAGAGTGAAAAGATAATTGTATTGATAATATTGGAGAAGATATATAAATTACAATAATCAAAGGATGTATACAATAATCGATGTGGGACTAACTAAACACAATATTCCCTAATATACAGATTACATTCTCTAATACAAACACCCTTAAAATTTTAATAAAAAGACACTAACTAAATACAATATTCTCTAATACAAACACCCTTAAAATTTTAATAAAAAGACACTAACTAAATACAATATTCTCTAATACAAACACCCTTAAAATTTTAATAAAAAGACACGAGTTTTCAATGAATCCAAGGAGAGACGTGTGGGTTGGGAACTCCTTAAATCCCACCAAAATCCATATTAAATTAAAAAACGGAGTGGATTGAGAACTCTTCAATGGCTGCTGTGATGGCAGCGAATTGGTATACTGAACATACCCACTGGTCAACAAACTGGTTGAAAAAAAATGTAGGAATCAAATTGTTGAAGAAATGTAGGAATCAATCTGGTCAATATAAGGGTATTCATTTTATTTTTTAAATTGGGATATTTTAATTTAATTATTTATGGGGCATTTAGAAAAATTGGGGGCTTGAATAGCGGTCCCCTTTTTTAAATTAATTAACTAGTAATACACCCGAAGATGCGCGACAAAATATTATATATAAATTATTGTATAAAAAATTGTATAATAACAATATATAAATATAATTAAAAAAAAGTTTTTTTTGTGAGACAATATGGAATATGTGATAAGAGTTATATTGTTATTGTTATATTAAAAATAATTTAAAATATAAAATTCCGTCTTTAAAATTTTTATTTAATAAAAAAGTTGATTAAAAATCATTTAAAATATAAAGTTGTTATTAAATTTAAGGGTAGGTCTTGCATGAGACCGTATCAAGTGAAACCATTTTTCACTTTTTAAAATAGTTATCACTTTCGCTATAAAACGTTATCACTTTCGCTATAAAATGTTATCACTTTTTATTATACTAAAACTGTTCACCAAATAACATTATAACTTTTCATTAATTTATTATCACTTTTCTTTATAAAAGTTATCACTTTTTGACCGTCTCACGTAAGCCCTTACGTGAGATGTTCTCACATAAGTCTTTGCCTAAATTTAAATATCTATTATTTTAATAATTTTATTGACAATATGAATGTGAAAATAAAGATCTTATAAAGATGATTATGGATTAATTTGATATAATTTTTGTTTAAAAAGAATTTAAAATGAATTGATATTTGTGCACCATTTTAAATTAATATACTTTGTGCATGTGGGTGTGTACGTGCTCTATTCAATATACATGTGTTTTTTAATAATTTGGGATTTAACGTGTCGTGTAAATCAAACAAATTTGTATGATTATAATTTTAAAAAAAAAAACTTGAAAGTTTTCGCAATTTGTTATAGTAATAATTAAGGCAATTTGCTTGAGCAAGAATTAAATTATTTTTTTATTTTTTTATTTTAGTGTAACATTGGATAATTGGTAAATAGAGTATATAAATTCAGATGTTAAATTAAGTTACATCATGGTATTATCATATATTTTTATCATAAACTTAAAAAAAAAATTTAATTAAAAACCATCAACTTAAAATCTGTTCAAATTTTATCATTTATTCTATATTTTAGAAGGGTAAAACATTCTTGCATCTGAATTCATTGTACACTCAATATTAATTCTTCTTTTCATTATTATAATTACAATCAAATTAGTCTTTGTGATTATATATAAATTTATAATAAACATTTTTTTTAGGAAGATATTATTTATTTACAACATAACCAAATTAATATTTCCAACACTGAACTAAACATATCCTCAAACCACTTTGATGACTTGATCGCCCTTTCTTGTGAAAGGACCATACTAGCTCTCCCCCTTAATTCATCTCTAACATTTATATCACTATAAAATTTTAGAGGATCACTTTGCTGACCACAGGTCATTGATGACCCTGGTCAGCACTGGCCGTTGGATCACTCCCCTTTTAATATATACCATTGGATCAAACTTAATTAATATATAATCTCAATGCTACCTTTGTAGCCGGTTTCTTTGCTGCATGGAAGCCAGAGGTTGGCTGACTAATGTGAAAGAGATAGACAGCAAAGAGGAGGTAATGTGACAAGGAGAGAGAAAGACAGCAAGAGGAGAGATAACCTACCGAAGAGAGAGAAAGAGATAGAGAAAGCACCGCACAGATTGCATCTCACCATTGCAGAAATACTTCTTACCAAATTAAATAATGGAATAAGAATATTATATTTTAAAAAATTAAATAAATCGAAAAATAATGACATCACATCACTGAAAAAATATTTCTTACCAAATTAAATAAATAGAAAACATATTTCCTCCGTCCCGGGTAATTTTACCCGTTTGTACGGGCACGAAGATTAAGACGTTTTATTTTTTTAATATATAATGTAAGAAAAAATTGGGATAAATTAATAATTAAAAAAAAATGAATAAAGCTATTAAGAATTGGAATGAAAAAGAGTGTTTAGGGTTGAATATGAATTAGAATTATTCTCAATTTTGTGGGAATCATTCATTCCACCTAAATATGGAAGGAATCGCTTTGATTCTATACTCATTCCTATTCCAATTAAAAATACCAAACACCTCATTCCATACCCATTCCTATTCCAATTAAAAATACCAAACACCTCATTAATAAATTGAGATTAGGATAATAAAATGTATTAAAATTAATAATTATTATTTATTTAATGATTCAATAATAATAATCCTATTCATAAATATTTATTTTCTGAGACGTAAGTATTATTTTTTTTAAAGTGTGTTGATTTTATATTAAACTACGATTTTATCGTGTCATAATATTAATTATTGATACTAGATATTACTCATCCGTACGTCGGAAAGAATTAAGAATATTACAATTATGTACTTATATGTTTAATTTATTTTTAACCGTAACATATGTACATATATAAATATAATTATTTATTTATTTATTTATTTGAATTTATGTATTTTATAAAAACTATTAAGTATTTATAATATGTAAATTAATTTTTTTAACATAACTTAGTTTATATTTATCAATTAAATTGTATTGTTTATATGCTTATTTTTTTATAACATTAAATTTAATTCGATATTTAAGATAAATAGAGTACTATAATAGAGTAATTGATAGTTGTATTAGATATGGTATGTGGACTCTATGAAAATAAATTAATTATTTTAGTGTGTGTCCCATGTATTAAAAAGAAAATTTGTTAACTTTTAGTAGGACAAATAAAAAAGTAAATGTTTCAACGGAGAGAGTAATATATTTTTAATTAAAATTTATATATCTTTTAAAAGTGAAACTGTGTAACGGGACGATTAATATTTTACAATATAATTTCTTAATAAGTCGAGTAATCTTTTTCTCCATTTCTTAATAATAAGTTTCATGTCAATATTATTTACGAATTAGAATTGTCAATATTATTTAAAATTTTATACAATATTTAGTTTTTAATAAAAAGTAAGAAATTTAATAAAATAATATTTTATAAATATAAAATTGAAATATAATGATGAATTGATAGATAAAATATATAATTATTAAATCCAACATATGTATTCTACTTTTCATAATTTTAATATTAGATTTTCAATCATATAAATATGGCAAAAATTTTCATGTCATGCATTTTTCAAAATGTATACGTGTAATTTTTGAAAAAAAATCATTTTTTAAATTAAATATTTATAATATAATATTTATATTTTAGTATACCTTTTTAATAAAAAAAATTGAACTCTTTTTCATTAGGGTTAATTCCAAAATAATTCACCACCTTATTGAAAGTTTTCAAATTTATCACGACTTTTTATTTTTGTCAATTCAATGCACGATCTTTTAATATTATCAATTCTATCACGACCTTTTATTTTTGTCAATTCAATATGCGATCTATTTTATATTTTCAATTTTATCACAACTTTTATTTTTGCAATTTAATACACCACTTATTTTATATTTTCAATTCAATTCATTATTATTATTATTATTATTATTATTATTATTATTTCTTGAATAATAATAATAATAAATAAATAAATAAAATAAAAATATTAGTAGTCATTGTAGGTTTCTGTAGGTTCAACTTTTTTTTTTGATTTTATGTTTAATTTTTAAAAAATTAGCAGTTGTATTCTATTAAATTATTTTTAGTAATCATTAGTGTTCAATATTTTAACGGTTACATTTTTTTTTATGAAACCCACACAATTAAGTAATTAAAATTTCTCAATAGGACTCATTCGCCACATTAATAAAATCATTCACTATACATTAAATATTCTTTAATTTACCTCGTTACACATTAAAATACTAAATTTTTTAAACCCAGTGCAAAAAAATAAATATAACTATTAGAATTAGACGAAGGTATTAATTGAGTGTTTTATTCTAACGGTTACAATTTTCTTTTTCTTTTTTTTGTGTATGAGAATCACACAATTAAGTAATTAAACTCATCCGCCACATTAATACAATCATCCATTATACATTAAAATATTATTTATCTCACCTCAATACACATTAAAATACTAAATTTCTTAATCCTCGTGCAAAAAGAAATATAACTATTAGAATGAGACGAAGGGAATACATATTTATGAGGTTTTATATTGTAATGATATGTATAATAGTTTAGTTATTTATGTATAATGAATTAAATAGTATTGAGTTGAATCGATGTTATACGACCCTTATTCGTTTTTCGTGTATAACAAATTAATGTAATTATAAAAAATCAACATTTTAAAATTTTTATTAATATTTATATTTCATTATATAATCATATGTTAACGTATAAACAATTTCAAATAATGGTCTTAATTACTCAACATTATTTAGAAATACAACCCAAGTTTTCAATAATTAACTCAAATTGAAACAAATTTTAACATGTTAATTGATAAAAAAACATATAAAAAAATATCTTTAATTTTAATTTTTTTTTGACAAAAAATCATTAGAATTAAAAAATGTGATAGATTTAAATAATTAAATAATTGATGATTAAAATAAATTGTCCTAAAATTAATAATATATTTAAATCATACATTAAAAAGGAAAATTAGTATAATTGGAATGAGAGAATTCAACGGAATTGTTCTCTATTTTAGCGACGGAATTCAATTAAGTAATTAAACTCATCCGCCACATTAATACAATCATCCATTATACATTAAAATATTATTTATCTTACCTCAATACACATTAAAATACTAAATTTCTTAATCCTCGTGCAAAAAAAAATATAATTATTAGAATGGGACGAAGGGAATACATATTTATGAGGTTTTATATTGTAATGATATGTATAATAGTTTAGTTATTTATGTATAATGAATTAAATAGTATTGAGTTGAATCGATGTTATACGACCCTTATTCGTTTTTCGTGTATAACAAATTAATGTAATTATAAAAAATCAAAATTTTTAAAATTTTTATTAATATTTATATTTCATTATATAATCATATGTTAACGTATAAACAATTTCAAATAATGGTCTTAATTACTCAACATTATTTAGAAATACAACCCAAGTTTTCAATAATTAGCTCAAATTGAAACAAATTTTAACATGTTAATTGATAAAAAAAACATATAAAAAAATATCTTTAATTTTAATTTTTTTTTGACAAAAAATCATTAGAATTAAAAAATGTGATAGATTTAAATAATTAAATAATTGATGATTAAAATAAATTGTCCTAAAATTAATAATATATTTAAATCATACATTAAAAAGGAAAATTAGTATAATTGGAATGAGAGAATTCAACGGAATTGTTCTCTATTTTAGCAACAGAATTCAATCCGTTGGTAACCACCAACGGATTAGCAAGGGAATCATTATATAAATTACCAATGGAATTATTAGCAACAGATTATCAACGGAATTATTTTAGCAACGGAATTGCTTTTCATTGTTAAAAATTTAGCAACCACCATTTTACCAACGAAATTTTAGCAACGGATTCCGTTGCTAATCCATTGGTAAGCCAATTTAATAATGCAATTAAGGCTTTTAGCAACAGAATATTTCGTTGTTAAAAAATAGTTTTTTTAGTGTAAACCCTGATGTAAAATTTAAAAATTGCTTAGTGTTACTTATCTTTGGTTTGTTAAATTTAAGAGGGCTACTTATGTGACCCGGGATCACCCATGACCCTCTCACATGAGAGGGTGGGGTCCACATGTTAGGGGGTGGACCCCACCCCCTCATGTGAGAGGGTCATGGGTGACCCCGGGTCACCCAAGAATCACCCTAAATTTAAAACTATTTATTGTCTATTAACATTAAAAAAATCCAATTAAGAGTCCATTTGAATTGGATTACAAAAATACCCATTTGAGATTTTTTTAATTATACCATTTCCGATTCTTTTTGTTTCATATTCAAGATATTTTATCATCATAGAGCATCAATTATTGAATGCTTACCATTCAATTAATTTTTGAAAAAAATTACTTAAAAAGAGTATATATATATATATATATATATATATTATTTTTTTATTCTTTTGGCTTAAACTACGTACATGGGTGTTGATGCTGTAGAATAGTGATGTGATGGTTGAGACAGTGATGTGATGGAGAGAAGGTATGGAGTACAGAACGGGTTGCTTTTCTGCCCCCTCAAACTTGTTACCGGTGGTGACCCGGGTCATCAATGACCCGTGGTCACCTAAGAATGGCCCTTTTAATGAATTCAACTCTCTCTCTCTCTGAATGCTTTTTCTTTTTTCTTCTTCTTTTTTCTTCAAAATCAACATAAACTAAAAAAAAAACTATTTTTTACCAACTGATTATTCTTAATTCACTACAAAAAACTACAAGATTACCGGCGGAAAAAATCTGTCGGTAACATATGAAAAATTCGTCGGTAAATAATTTACCGACGGATTATCGACGGAAATGGATTTGTCGCGAAAACCTGCGTTGGTAATTTTTTAGCGATGGAATTTTAAATCCGTCGATAATTACCGACGGATTTTTTCGTCAGTAAAAAAAGATTTTCGTTGGTAATCATTCAATGTCAATTCTTCGGGAGTTATAATATAGTGACGTTTTTAACAACGGAAAAATCCATCGGTAAATTCAAAATTTAAAATTAAAATAAATAATAACTTACCGACGGATTTTTCCGTCGGTAATTTTAACGACGGAAAAATCCGTCGGTAAAATGTAAAAGGAAAAATAATTTTTTTTTCAATTTAATAAATCTTCAAACTACTAGCAGTATGCTTGAGGTCTTAAAATCCCTATATATGATAATCCGTCTGTAAAATATAAAAGGAAAAATAAAAAAAATTAATTTTTTTTCAATTTAATAAATCTTCAAAAAACTAACAGTATGTTTGAGGTCTTAAAATCCCTATATATGATAAGTTTTTCAACACCATGAAGAAAAGCAAGCCCTCTTGCAGTAGCTAAAGCAATCTTCAATCGTTTATGCTATGATAAAGTGGCACGTACTCCTACGAGAAAAACAGATATAGAAAGTGTAAATAATATAAAATCAGAGAACTAGGCTATTAACAAGCAAACTCAAGTAGTAAGATTTATAACAAATTTAAATGTGATAATCACAGTAAAAATCAAGCAGGCCGCAGTTCAATTCTACACACCATTTTGACTATCGTTTCTTATTTCATTTCTAAAGGACAGTCATAATCCAATCATTTTGCATCCATACAAACTCAAATCTTTAATTCTGAAATGATAGTTCTAACAGCCAAAAAGAATGAAGAAAAAAAGGCCCTTTTCCGATGGTCCATATTATTGGCAACCTAACTATCAGCTTTCCACAACAGGTGACTTTTTGATAATAGTGTTTGGAAAAAGCTTGAGAGATTAATGAAACTGAAATACGTAAAGATTTTAGTCACTCTCACGCAACCTATTACTTACTTAAGAAAAAGGTGTTTCTCCAAGCTCCCTGATACCATATATTCATATACCAACACCCTATGGTCATCCTCGCAACTGTAGCCGATAAGTTTCACAAGATTAGGATGTCGAAGTTGGCCCTAAGTAATTGACTTCAGCCTGCAATTGAAAACCTTTATAGTTAGCAATGAGAATTTTTCTAATAACATAAACCCCGCTACTTTTAATAAATGAAAAAAAAAATCACTCAGCAAAATTTTAGATTTGGAGGAGCACATCTATAAGACAGGTAAAAGTTGCAGCCATTCAATATGTATCTTTCTGACATGCAAAATCTTTCAAGCATTTAACTGTTAGCCTATTATTTTCTAAAAAATGACTTATAATTATAAGATAATAGCTCAAGCAACTCGAGTTTCTAGTGGAAATATGCAAAAAAATAATGTGAACATAACAATGCACTTTCATATTAATGGTACTCAAGCTGAGAGAGATTTTAAACAAAATAAAAATTTCAAATTTGTGCTCAGGTAACCACTTTCAGCACTGTAAAAATAATTGCTTCAGTTCCTCAAAAATCGCAAAAAGTAAAACAGAAGTAACCTCCAATAGACACAGCACATAAACTGATAAGCTTACTAATATAACATTCGAAGAATGTTGCTGCATGCATAAGTGTGTAAGAAAAGGATAAAAGGATAAAAGGTAAAAGTTTGTTAAAGCAAAGGAGTTAGGGACATTACCTTGATTCTTGTCTAGGATATTCAAATTTTTGAAACAAAAGTAGGTCAGGAATGAACCAAGGCAAATTATCAGTTACTAACATTTTAGTGGCACAATATGAGTTTCAATTCCAGAGCAAAGAACTTAAATTTCAATTCATTTCATTTGGCTTTATAACACATCTCTAGCATCATTTTATGTGAAAATATTGATTTTTTACATATAAAACAAGTGAATTTTTTCAAAGACGGTCGATGGAGCAAATGGTAAGAGAGCACAATAGCATAATCATATTATTAGAGTATCAGAGATTTACAATAAGAAAATGCTTGTTTTAATTAACTTAATGCACAATCAAACTACTATTAAAGGTTTGAACCATTAGCTAGAAAATTTAAATCAAATCCACTTCACCGAAGCTCTCTTTCAGTCATATGAAAGACCTAATGGATAAACAATTCTTTACCATTCTAGTGCTTAACATACTTAACATGACAGCAAACTACTGTATGATGATTCACAAAAGTGTAGGTTTCCTCATAAATTCCTATCTTCTACCGCCTTATTGATGTTACAATCTTCTCATGGAAAAGAAATTGCAATCCCCTGAAAAATGCAACATGGCTAGAAATTTTAAGTCACTCAACCTAATAGGCTAAAGTTTTACACTCATCTAATCTCAAAAGAGTAATGCATATACAAGCAAATAAAGAAATTGCAGGTCGAACATCAATAAGAAATATAAAAAAAAGAAATAGAAATTACTTGACTGGGCACCAGGGGTATTAAAATTTGGAGTTGTTTAAGCATAAGAATGCACAATATTATAAGAGTAGAAACCATAAAAATATTTCCACAAAGTTTATTTTTCTTTTATGGGTTTGCATAATCCATGCCTGCACAATAAATAGAACTCGGCATTGACAAACTCAGCATTGACAAACTCAAAATGCACTATTGGACTTCTGATGAGTTTTGATACTGTTAAAACTCAGCATTGACAAACTCAACATGGATCTATCAAGCTAGCTGTACTCCAATTACCCTTTAAACAATCTACTAAAATCCATGATGGATCAAATAGTGAGTTTTGCGCTTTCAATAATTAAATAAACTTGGAAAAAGATAATTTGTTGGATGTCCGCACCAATCCTAACAAGAGGGATCAATAGGATGACACAAACTACAACAATCAGCAGAAACAACAATAGCAGCTAACTTCAATGATATTAATTACTAGCTGACCAATTAAGAACTCATACCTCCAAGATATTTGCTCTTCTCAATACATAATTTATGAGCATCAGCAAATGTAGTTAACATAACAAAATGACAATAATAAGAAATAAACCAAAAGAGAAAACAGGTTGCAGATTATAACAGAACTACGTTACAGGATATCAGCTGTCCCTGGATCGAAGGAGCAAAAACATGAAGGATGTTACCTGGGTAATCTCATAATCAGGATGTTAGGACTTTATATCCTCGCAACTTTTAACGAGAAAATTCTCCTCCGACTTGAGGGTGGGCCGTAAGCGCGTCGGGATGGTGGCGGAGGAGAGCAGAGCGACGGCGATATCGTTGCTCAATTGGAAACCCAAGGGCTTGAGGCGGTACGACAATCAAAAAGCCGCAGGAAGGCGACGGCTAGAGAGGGTCGCGCACCAGCGGAGCAGACTAAAATCGACGGCGGCAAGTTGAAAGAAGAAGCCCTAGGAGGCGGGACTATAGGGAGTGCGGCCGATGGCGAGAAGTGGTGGCAGGTTCTTCAATTTCGTCGATGGGAAGCCTTCGATCTCACATTCTGGAGTTCTTAATTTGGGGAATGACGTATCTAGGGTTAGATAGTTTGATTTCTGTTGCACGTCTAAGAATTTAGGTGTGGGATCAAACAACGATTTACTTTAAAAAAAGACAAGAAACGTGTTTTGTTTTTGTTTTTATAAATGGTAAAAGTTACTTCATATTTACCGACGGATTTTAATCTGTCGGTAATTAAAGACTAAAATAATATTTTTAAAAATAAAGATATATTACCGACGGATTTAATTCGTCGGTAAAATAAAGACTAAAGTTAATTTTTTTTAAATAAAATTTGATAAATTTACCGACGGATTAATTCTGTCAGTAATTTAAAGACTAAAATTAATTTTTTTTTAATAAAATTTTAATATATTTACCGATGGAATAAATTCATCGGTAAATTAAAGACTAAAATTAATTTTTTTAAAAAATAAAATTTAATATATTTACCGACGAAAAAAATCTGTCAGTAAATAAAATACTAAAATTATTTTTTTAAAAAATAAAATTTAATATATTTACCGACGGATAAATTCGTCGGTAAATTAAAGACTAAAATTAATTTTCTTTAAATAAAAATTTATATATTTACCTACGGATTTAATCCGTCGGTAATCATTCGAGATTTATTCCCTCCAAAATACCGACGGATTTACCGATGGAAAAATAATCCGTCGGTAATTCCATCGGTAATCCGTCGCAAAAATTATCGTAAAATTTTATTGACGATTTTTTAAAAATAAATCCTATTAAATTAATAAAATTATCGGTAATTCGTCGGTAAACTGTCGGTAATTATCGATGATTTTTTTCCATCGGTAAATCCATCGGTATTATGGCAGTTTCTTGTAGTGATTCCATTGTTAAATTGATTTACCAACGGATTAGTAACGGAATCCGTTGATAAATTTTCGTTGATAATCCGTTACTAAAAATACCATTGGTAAAATAAAGAATAAATCCGTTAGCATTCCTTGCTAATAGAAAAATATTATTTTGATTGATAATCCGTTGCTAAATTTTTTTTTTGTAATGATAATTATTGTAGTCATCATTTTAATTTTTCATTTTTTTTGGGAAATATTTTGCAAATTCTAAATTATTAGGGAACTCATTTACATGTACTTGTAATAACTAATAAGTGATACTGTATGACTATGCTTGTAAAATATTTTTGATATCATCATCAAATGAGAGTAAATCAATTAGCATATGATTGGTATGATACATATGCTTTGAATAAATATGTTGAATAAATAATCCTTCAACATCATCATCATAAGAAACAAAGCAAGTACATTGTTAATATATTCTTTAAAAAAACAACTAAACTTTCCTTTATTTTCCCTTCACCGTCAAAGCACCTGGTCAGTGATTAGAAATAGCTTGGTATAAAATATATTTATCACTAAATCAATCCAAGAAGAAATATGATTGCTATAATCAGTGATTAGAAAATCAGACAGGAGAACGAACCGGAAGAGACAACGGTTCGAGGTTCAACCGGTCGGAGCGGTTCAACCAAAAAATTGAATTTTACATATTTTGAATTATATTTTATAAAATTATCAATTATAAAAATATATAATCACCTAAATTATTTTTTAAATTTTAAAATACAATTTAAAATCAAAATATAATTAAATAAAAATATTTATAGTTCATAATTTATACTTCATAGTACATAGTTTATAATATACCCACATAATATTATAATTCATAATTTAATCCAAAATGTAAATATTATGTTTTAAAATAAATAAAAATAAAAGTAGAATATCATAAAAGTTTAAAAAAATTAAAAAAAGGAAAAAATAATTAAAAAATAAAAAAAATATTGAAACTGGTTGAACCGGTTTTTCCGGTTTGACCGGTTCAACCCGCTCCAACCTGGTTCTACCTGGTTCAATTCCATAAATGGTTTTCTAGCCCTTCCGGACCGGTTTTCGGTCCAATCGGTTGAACCGGCCGGTCCGATTTTCAAATCATTGGCTATAATCAAGCATCAACATAAATGTAAAAAATAATAAATATATTTGCCTAGCTAATTTGAAATAAAGAAATTTCTAATTACTATCTTTTACCTTAATTACTCTGTGATATAAATCTTTAATGCCTTTTGCTTCTGGTTTAGGGTTTGGTGATACCTTGTGCTTCATGGTTTATGGTTTTCACCAAATGCAGAAATCATAGCCACCCAATAGGCGTATTGTAAATATCAAAGCCACAACCAAAAAAAAGTATAAATTATTAAATTAATAATAATAATTAATTATTATTATTATTTTATCATACCAAGTACTTGGGCCTCTATTTTTCAAATTATAAAAGAATCACACTTTATTAAGCAGGCGTTAGTGACAATCATAAATCATCATCCTTTGCTTATTTTAGACATTATTAGATTGGATTTACTTATTACTATTGATTATTTCCTGTCTCAATTGAAGATATATATATATATATATATATATATATATATATATATATATATATATATATATATATATATATATATATATATAGGCAAGAAATTGGTTTGGTGCAGGTTTGAAGAACCAGATCAGTATCATGGTACAAGGTGATGGTATCAACCAATAGTTGGTACTCCCCTAAAGGTGGAGTTAGATTATCAGGACATGAGTTTACCATGGAGATGAAATGATCAGCTTAAACAGCTTGGTATATTTCATGGACAAGTCAGCTCAACAAGGTTTGTGGAAAGGATTTTTCGGTAAGTGAATGGTGTTCGCGGGGGAAGCGTCGTGGAGTTTTGCTATACTCGTTAAAGAATAGTGTTGAGTTCAGCTGCTCTCTTCAAAAGCAGTGTGAAGATTAGTTCTTCAGTAAATGAATTGGCTTCAAGAGACAACACATTCATTAGGAAATTAGTTTGAACTTGTTGTAGCTCGGCTGTACATCAAGTGAAGCGATTGTAATAGGTTGCTACTCAAGGTGGAGTAGTGTAATGGAGAAGAGGGTTGCTATAGTTTGAATAAGGTTTAAGGTGGAGAATTGTAAGGTATAATCTCATTCAAGTGTACAACAAATCATGTCACCGGTGCATGGTTGACATGAGCTGTTTGGAGGATCTTTTTGGTTGTTGTTTGGATCTGTTTGCAGCGGTTAATGGCTTGGATTAACAGCTTCACACGTCAGCTGCAGAATGGAAGCTATAGCAGCTCATTCCATAGCCGTTTACAACTGAATACCAGCTGGAAAGAGTGCACATCAAGTTAGTCCTATAACTTAGGAATGATGGCATACTTGTGTATATAAGCTGTTTTCACAGCCTATTATAAATTGGTAATCACCTCACCTATCAATGTAGCAATAAAAAACTCTTCCCCTCCCGTGGACGTAGGAGTTTCATCTCCGAATCACGTAAATCGTGTCTAGTCTTGTTTTTCTTTTCTTCTATTCCGTAATGTGAGTTCGTGTGTAGTCTTTCTTGTGTGAGTTTTCTGCAAATTTCACGATAATAATAAATATTTTTTAATAAATCATGTAGCAAACATCTCTTTATATAACTTTAATTTGAATTACTGGTAAACTCCATTACTATAAAAGAGTTTTTTTTATAGTGTCATATATTCAGCTGTTGGAAAATTCACGTTCCTAAAAGCACAAATTCTAAACATGCATAGAGAGGAATCTCATACCTCTCACCGTAGGATAATGTCGTAGCGGAAGAAATAAGTTGGAACTTCTGTGAACCGATTGGCACTCACGTATAAACTGTAATCTCTGGATCAAATCTTCAACACAGGGTTGAAAGATTAATTTCCACGAATGTGTATTAATTGTGGAATATGAAGAACTGGATTTTACGTTGTGAATCTTGAGAGAGGAAAGACGAGAGAGAGATGTATTCTGCATTCGGTCTTGCACAGCGCATGAACGTTTCAGCGTTCTGCTATCTGTAACACGTGTCCTCCCTTAGACAACTGCATGGCGCAATATATAAAATCCAAGGAGACAGGAGTTGAGTAACGGTTTCATAACGGTTTAAGACCAGATAGCAGTCTTGGGGATGGTGGTTTCGGATTTGTTTTCAATGGCTGCATAGAGGAGATGAAACTGCACTAGCAAAGCTCCGTTCCAGGGTCACGTTTGCTGTCAAGAGTTTGATGCCCAATGGTCTTCAAGGCCATAAGGAATGGGAGGTTACTTGATTCTTGGTTAAAGAATGGTAGTTACTATTAAGTGAAATACATAATTGATTATTATCTTTATACAGACAAAGGCTGGTTTTCTTGGAAGCTTCTTCACCCTAATATTGGTTAAAGAATGGTAGTTACTGTCAAATTATTATAAAATGCAGTAATTTGATCTGAGTATGTATTCATACAACAATTCCCTTTGGAAAAAAAAATTAAAAGTAAACATGGTATTGTAGGTCAGGGTTTATTTTGAAGAAAAATAAATTATAAAACAACATTGTATTGTAGGTAACAGAAGAGCCGTGACAGTCTAATTTTGGTGTATAACTTAAAATAATATGCTCACTTTCTACATAAAATTTACAGTTTCTTTTTCCATATTAAACTTAATTATTCAAATATAAAAATACTAATCTAACTTCTAAGATCTGAAAACATATTTTAATTATAAATTTGTAATCAGCAACTAATATGCATTTTACATTCATCTCCTTTAGTCTCATAATAGCTTTTCAGATTTATTGTTTTACTTTATTTAAGAAAATATGATTTTTTTAATTAATTTTATTAACTTTTAAGGATATTATAATATTTTTAGGTAATAAATAAAGTGTAAAGTAATGTCATGAGTATGAAAAATAAATGGTAAATTTGAAATTAAAATATTTTTGAGGTTATTGAATAAAGTTTTTTTTTGTATGGAGAGAATATTTATTATTTAAAAAATTTGACAAATTTGTATGAAATAATATTTTAATAAAAAGTGATTCTTAAGTAATGAAAATTAATAATCATTGAATTGTTTCATACCCAAGCTTCAGTCGTGGTCAGAGAACGAATGGACGGTTGCATTGCCCTCATGATTCGAATTTGAAGAATCACAAGTGACACATGGATGTGTAAACTAATTAAGCACAAAAAATAACTATCTAATAAGCCAAATAAACAATGTGTTTAACAAATATTCTAACAGCTCGTTTGCTAAGGTAAGAGGGATTTGGCGTGATGGATGAGAGAGAGGATCCCACATACCAATTTACACTCATGTTTGCTTTGTAATTTGTTAATGGCATAAAAACACGGTTATGGATAGTTTTTATTATTTTTAATTATGATATAATTATTATTAAATATGAATAAATGTGATAATTTGGGACAATTACAAATATGTCCTTCTGCATCAGTTAACCCCCTTCTTCCGACAACAGTATGACTTGTAAGCAAAATTTCATAAACAATTAATTTATTAATTGACATGGATCTTAGATCTTCATGATTTTCACACCACATAAACACGATTAGAAGACTTACCTTGAGACGCCACTAATGGCGGTCCTCCAACGATACGTTCCTGTCAATTACGCCGGGAACTAGTTTCTCTCTCCTCACCCCTTTCTTTATGGCACAGTACGTAAGACTTAATGTGATAGAGAATTAATAAAATTGTGTCTCTTTAATAGGTGGAGAGAGGACCAGATCGAGATATTAAATCTTTATCAAATCACATTCTATCAATGTGATTGTTATCCATAAATATATATGACCTTATTTATCTCATATATTATTTATTTAAACCATATCATTATTTAAGATATTTGATCATAATAAATATCTTATATATATTTATTATTAATGGCACTAGGCCATAATTATCTTACATTCTCCCACTTGGCCGAGTGACAGAATTAAACTTTAAACGTAAAGGTTTAAATAATTTACATAATATGCGCGACATAAGATAAATTAACTGGTCAACTCATAAAGTCAATATTGAGGATAGACTAACACAAGTCATAGCGGTTCTATATCATTTACTCGACATAGTTCATTCCATGTACTATGATATTAGCTTTCTACTCAACATAACTCGTAAGGATCAATAATGGTCCACATAAGTATCTCAAATTTGAGATAAAATCTTGTTTTATTAATGTCAACATTCATGTATACTAAAATGACAAAACAAGATATATCAATTAGAAACAAAACATAATGAGCTCTTAATGTCAATTGTTCATCATAAGCTTGTTAGAGCCTTTCAATGATCTCATATTCATGTAACGTTCAATGAATATTTTAGAGAAGATCATTTGTGTAACGGATCCGAAATCATAAGATTGATTCCATTATGCTCAATTGACATCTTTGTTTCTAAAGTTCTTCTTAACGATAAATACTTTCATTCCATATGTTTTAGCAACTTTGGAATATTCATCGTTTTAAAGAAGAACAATGCAGCGGAATAATCATAATAAGTTTTCAGCGACTTGACATTATTGTTAACTTATTTCAAGTCCTGAAATTAAACTCCACATTTAATGTCCTTAAATTGTAGCTTCAAATCATGCCACAAGTTAACTTTAATAGTGAATGTAGTTTTTAGAAACTTCTTCACAATATTGCATGACACAATATCCCTGACTAAGAAACGTAAAAGTCAAAGTGAACTTTTTTTGCATCATATAATCATCTTAATCTGAATCTATATTTAATTACATCTAAGTAATTAAATTTTTGATAAGTAAGCACGAGTGCTTTAGTTCATTAGAATACCTTATAATATTTCCTTATGCAACATTCTGGTCATTCATTTATGAATCACTTCAATAATGACCAATCATTCTAACAGTAAGACTGATATTTGGTATTTATACAATCTTGTATATCTTAAGCTACCAATAATATACATATAAGGAATATTGTAGTACGTTCCAATTCATTATTGGAAATTACATAAGGTTAAACTTATCTCCCTTCCGGATTGGAACGTTCTTTACAAACACTTTTCCATCCATAATCTCTATTGAACTTTATTAACATATACTTACAGAGACATCTTTAATTGTCTCATCATATGTTTTATTCTAAAGTTCTTTGAGAGAAATTTATTGGTTTCACATAATAAACCAAGATCATCAGTTGCAAGCAAGTTTATCATCAAGTATAGAATTAATGTGCTCCCACTAACTTTCAGATATATATGTACACCGTTTATGATGTTTTTCTTAAATCCAAAAGATATCTTTATAGGAAAGCATGCTTAAGTTTGTATGTTAATTCTTTAAGTTTACACGCCATGTGATATTTTCCTTTAATGAAAAAAAAAAACTTGAGTTGATCTATTTAACTTGATCTTCCACCAAATCACCTTTAAGAAAAGCAGGCATAGCATTTATTTGGTGCAACTCTAAGTCATAATGAGTTACCAAAACCATGATAATTCTAATAGAGTCTTGTAAAGAAATAATTTGTTATATCTCCTTATAATTATGTCATCTTTTTGAGTAAAATCTTTAGCAACAACTCTAATTTTATATCTTTGGAAATCGCCATCATAAAGGTACATCCGTTTCAAATTCTTTTATAACTCTTTGACAATTCTAACAAGATATTAAATTTCATTATGAGCCATTGATTTCAACTCGCCTTTCATTGAATTTACTCATTTAATAGAATTAGTACTTCCATGAGTTATTCCAAAACTGAAATTTTAGCTTTTATTATAATGTCAAATTTAGCTCATTTTATTATACCACATATGCAATCGTTAGAAATAACTGATATATTGTCCTTCAGATATTCTTAATGCTATTTGATGTGATATATCAAATGAAAGCTCATTGATAATTGATTTAGTAAAATCAGATCCTTTAAGAGAGTAGAATAACTTAATGTTGTACTTGAAAGTTGTTTGACTATTTAACAACTATATAACAACTTTAGAAGAAGTTTAGATGAATGTATTTTCAAATTCTCCACCCAACTTCTTCAATAACCACATTTCATGGTTTCATACTCCCACTGATTTTACAATTCTTAATGAATTTGACATTCTAGTTTTAAAATTCTTGTACTATGGTTAAGACCATAAAATCCATACCCTTTAGACTTCAAGGATAATTTATAAAGAAATCACTTTAGTTTCTTATATCCAAATTCTTTATATGTGGATATAAATCATAATCCCCGCCGGGCAATTTAAAACATTTAACTGTCTAAGATCGAGTTTTTCTACAAGTTCATAAGGTGTTTTGAAAACTGTTTTACTAAAAACTCGACCATCACATAAGTGACAGCTTTAAATGTATAAATCCACAAAATATGGGTATAAATTAATCATTCAACATACTTATAACCATATTTAATAAAGTACGATTATGTCATTCTGCTACACCAATTTATTATGGTGTGCAACATTTAGTATAAATGTCAGTTTTTCCTGTAATTAAGTGATTGGGCATGATAATCCATCACACTTTCCATAAAATTCATCACTTCTTCCAATCTTTGTAATTTTTACTTTTCTATCTAATTTTCTTAACATCATTAATAAATGCTTATCGAGCATTTATAGAATGAGAATTTTCTTGCAAAGATAAATATAATCATAATGTGAAAAATTAAAATTAAAATTAAAAATGATGGAATATTATTATTCCTTTAAGAAGGGTATTATCATAAGATTCACATTTAGCGGTGTAAACTATTATAAGAAGTTGTGTAGTTATCGTGACTCTATTCTTTGTGTGTTTTATTTGTTTTTCTTTAATGCAATTCACACAAATATCAAGATCAGTAAAAGCCTATCTCATGAAAGGCTTTATTCTTAATTAATTTTTTTGGAATAATTCTTTTGGAAAGTTTCCCCAAACATTAAAGCCACGTTTAGTTCAAACTTCATTACTTTTAAACGAACATAATGTTTAAATTTTAAATTGTTTCTTAAACCTTCTTTGTAACGACCCAAAGTTAATAGAAATTTCCAAGAAGATAATACCTTTATTTTTACAAAAGGATTTTCCAACAAAAGAAGAAAACAAAACTTTCAGGAATATTAACACTCTTTACGCATAAACACAACCTGACCATTAACTCATTTAATGATTGATTAAAAATTTGCTTCGAACACATTAACTACCAACTATGAAACTTGCTGGACGTCATTTTGACTAATGAATTCAAAGCCTAACCAAAATCTCAATTTCACGTGCAACATTATATCACTTTAAAACTGCATGATTCCCAAAATAATCAACCCCTTACACACATCATTATATGCAAAGCTTCACAACTTTAATGTAATAAAAGTTAAATAATTTAATCATCCACTAACTTACTGGACTTAATTCTGCCAACTCCCATTTAAGCAACTTCTACACATGAACCATAATTGCAACGTGGACAGCTCAAAATTAATCATAATACGAAATTTTCCAAATCTGAAGGAAATTGAAATAACATGCTCAACATTCATATAGCAAAGGTTTCTAAATTTTATTTTGCAAGTACTAATAAATAAAAATGTTGGACTCAATTCATATTAAAAGAGCATCAAGCACTCCACTGGCCATACCCCGTCTTGCTCCTCAACCTGTGAAAATAATTTTATTGAAAGGGGTGAGTAAACAATGACTCAGTGGGAAAATATTCGTCTACCATAATATGCACACATATTCACATAAAAGTAATCATACACTATGAAATTTTCTGTGACTGTGATGATCGATCATGGAACTCTGCGGGCATTGCCCGAGGACCAATTAAGAATCCCGACACCTGAAAGTGCCCTGGTTCATATAACTGTGATAGTACTACAAGAGTACTCTATGACTGTGGGACTGTGAAATAATTCATTAAATGTAAACACGTAAGCACATACAGTAGACAAAAAGGTTTAGAATTCCCCACCTGAAAGTTTCGCAAACACTGAATGAATATGATGCACGCCCTAATCCTACTCCTCACAATATAAGTCGCCTAGTCACAACAATTAAGATACAACAATTAAGATACGTATATAAATATTAAGATAATAATTGAAAATAAAATAAGATACTTATACGAAAACTCTCTATGATCAAACTATGAAAACTGATCAATATGGATAGCCTATTAATAATTAACTAGGCGCAGTGGAATTGACTTAAATAATCCAATAAAAAAAAATGGTTGTAACGAATCCGAAACTCCAATAGACAAACACATGGCCACTGATATGGCGGAAAAATCTCCGTAGGTATACAATATATACATTCCACTAGCACACGTGTGTATAGGTACGTGCACAACCTACTGACTATTATTATATAAATAGCTTTTACTTAAATATTTATTATAATTATATGAAAATACAATTAAATGAGAAGTAAGTGCGGGATGAATAATTGCAGGCCTCAACAAACATTTGGAAAGTGGCTCAAACTCATGATAGTGGGTATTAGGAGTATACACAGTCTAGTTTATATAGAGAGCGTACGGAATAAACTGAAATTACTCTAAATCTATCATCCAGGAGGGTTCCAATAAACACAATAAAATTGAGAAGTAGGGTTAAGCAGTTTGGGTGTGACACAAAATATTTAAAAAAGAAAGCCTAAATAGTTAGAATGTAGGGAAACTTACACAATGTAAAGAACTTGTTGGAAAAGAAAGGCGAGAAAACGGACGACCCCTAAAATCCCAAAGAATGAGTTGTCCTTGTTTCTTGGATGGTGATCATAGTTTAGTATTATGATGAGAAGAAATAATATGAGTCAAAGAGAGATACTTTGTTGAAATAGAGAAGGGAAAATCCATCTACTGTAGCAGATGAGGATTCAAGAATTTACGTGGGTAGCTAGATTAGGCTCCTAACTTTAAGGGTTCAGGTGAGTTGGTTGAGAGTTTTTAGGTATGTTCCCACAATAAATATAAGATAATTACTAAAATTAAATAATTAATAAATATAAAATATTTATAAATATGCGTATATAATCTAATATATGTGCTTATGAAACACTTGACTGTTACATTCTTTCCTTTTGAACCATCATTAAATTACATGAATTTAATTCACATTCCATTTGTCTTTCATGGTGTTATAGTTTATTAGGAATATGTCATACTTAGAAGGTAACGAATTTGTAAACTACGTTCATTATGGAAGGCTTTAATCTTGTTGCAATATTTATTATCTTTAATGATGAGTTCATGTGTGCCATGAGAACCATCAAACTTTATGGTAGTTAAAGTAGTCGTTAGCATCTCATCAAGAGATTTATTAGTAATTTAGGTATGTTAGACTTAATTTATTAGTTTCATTCATTCGCATAAACATTATGCCCAGTCTGTTTGATCTAACCCGAGCATTATAGTCAGATTACTTAGCTTTATTGCTATTACAAAGCAAATGAGCTATTTATCTTGAAGTGATAAATAAAATCCAAAACACTTTGGTGAAATTAGATTTATCCACACTATTTAAATTACTTTAATCCATTTTGTAATGGAACAGATGCATCATGCGAATAGAGACTAAATAATATAAGTAATTTTAAGAATAAGAATAATATAATTTATTCCTATAAATACCTTGAGTAATTTAATAATAGATTCAGGATCGAAAGCAATAAATGTATATTGAAGTTCTCCTTTGGGTGATACAACAATATACAATCATAATCATAATGATGCTTTCAAGTATAACATAATTTGATAATTAAATATTTTCATTAAAACTACTTTGTCATCTTTGGACATACAAAACAGTTTGTCATAATATATTAATTATCAATTTATCTTCATATTCATGAATTATAAAGACTAGCAATCACCTTTGGGTGAATTTAAAGTCTTATAATTGTGAAATTTTTAATAACCCATATAATAATTCTCTTTATTCAAGCATCACTTAAATATGGGAAATTAAAATTTAACTATACGATTTAATTTTATTATTCTTTCAGATCAGACCACTTTGGTGATTAACAGACCAACATTAAATAAATTTAAATCATAAAATCATTCATTATAATCTTATCAAAGATTATCATAATAGATTATACTCAATAGGAAAGTGAGTAATAATCAAATCATTATTAATCTTATCAAAGACTCTTAGATTATACTCAATAGGAAAGTGAGTAATAATCAAATCATTATTTTATAAATATTCATAAATCACAGTCAATATCATTAATTAAAATCTTAAGACTGTCATCATATATATACATAATATATCCATATATATCACATTAATAAAGATATCATGTATAATTTGTATTCATATTATAATAAATTTGGCATCTTAACATTATAAATGCCATGAGCACTCAAACATACATAACATAAGTGAGATATTTTAATTCCAATAAATTAGTATCAATAATAACATAATCTTTAATTATTATCAATAATAATATAAGTCATAAACGTTAGTGATGGATCGATTTCATTAACATTATTAAATCACTTTAATTGGAAAGTTTGAGGAATACATGAGTCACTTTATTATTATAATTATGTTAATAACTGGCATTAAAGTGTGATATTCAAGCCATTTTATGAATAAGCCATGTTGATTTATTGACTGTAATTAGTTGTCATTATTCTAAATCAGTCATTATACTCCCCAAAATTAAAGGGAGTCATGTAATTTTATATTAAAATCTCATGACATAATTAACTTTCATATCTTATGCTGACATAATTAACTTCCATAATCAATCTTTAATTGTTCAGTCCCAAAAACTAAATAGGGCAGTTGACATTTTCTTAATATGGAAATCATATCACTATAATTTTCGCATGAGTCATAAGATTTCAATATATCAATTTAATAATCATGTAAATTTTTAACGTGAATCAACTCATTATAATTACTTTTTCACATCACTTTAATACATGATACATAAAACATAATATTCACACATCATAATATATTGATAATAAAGTGAAAATTAAAATTGAGATAATTTGGTTATAGAATACATCTCACATCCAATCAAGAACGTAATACGTGAATTTACTACATCCAAATTTAATGTTAATTATTCGATGAAAAATCATGAGTTCCAAAACCATGCTCTGATACCACATGTAAGCATAATTTCATAAATAATTAATTTATTAATTGACATGGATCTTAGATCTTCATGATTTTCACACCACATAAACACGATTAGAAGACTTACCTTGAGACGCCACTAATGGCGGTCCTCCAACGATACGTTCCTGTCAATTACGCCGGGAACTAGTTTCTCTCTCCTCACCCCTTTCTTTATGGCACAGTACGTAAGACTTAATGTGATAGAGAATTAATAAAACTGTGTCTCTTTAATAGGTGGAGAGAGGACCAGATCGGGATATTAAATCTTTATCAAATCACATTCTATCAATGTGATTGTTATCCATAAATATATATGACCTTATTTATCTCATATATATTATTTATTTAAACCATATCATTATTTAAGATATTTGATCATAATAAATATCTTATATATATTTATTATTAATGGCACTAGGCCATAATTATCTTACATGACTAGGATCCAATTTAATCATTTTACCTACTCTCTCACTCTCCTCCACTCAACTTCCTTATATTTTTGGTGAAATCCATGAACACAGTAGGTAATCTGGAGGAGTTAGCTATACTACACTAATGGAGCATATTATTTGGTTAATTTGTATGTATTTATGGGGAGTATGAAGGGTTTATGATGTAGGATGTTGTAGTATGAACTAAATTTGAACATGATTCCAGATTCATAATATTTTGCTAATGGGGTAAAAACCATTGGAAATAATCTATTCCCAAATTCACTTGACAAACCAATTCAACGTCAAATTTTAATTGACTTTTAAGTTTTTTCACTTGGCTCTCTCACTTTTCTGCTATTACTCTATAAAAAAAAATTAATTGTGGTTTAATTAAAGTAAAGTGATAATTTTTGAATGTTCTTCTTATACTCAATGAGATAACAAATAATGTAGAAGATATTACAGAATTTTGCTATTCAATTTTTAACAACCTATATTCAAGATTTTCAATAAAAGTGATGGGAACATTCATCCAAGAATTTTGTCCATCCCGTCATTTTTTACACACAACAGTTCAAGAATAGCTGGATACTAACCGCACGTCTTTTTATCCCATCGAATTCGCAGATCAATTTGTCGAACAAACATCAGCAATTCTCTCGTGTCGCAAGTTTTTGTTGGGGAATTTAATTGGTTAGTAAGGATTAATTTAATAAATTAATCACCAATTAAATAATAATTAAAGTGAGTGAATTTGTCTCACATGTGGAATTGATCATATATGGTAAATTTGATCAAATATGGTAATTGATCAAATATGATAGTGATCACGATCACTACTTAAAATAATAATTGATCAAATATGGTAAATTTGATCAAATATGGTAATTGATCAAATATGGTGGTGATCACGATCACTACTTAATATAACAATCCTACCATATGAGAGTGGTCCCTGGAACCTATAAATAGGGTCATTGTGCATTCATTCAAAATACACGAATGACATGAAAAATACTTTTGACATCCAAAATCACAAAGCATCTGCATACACTTGCATAGTGCATAGTCTAGACGATCTAGTCCTCCATTCTTTCTTAGTTCGCCGGAGTTCCTGCGATTGCGGTGCTGCTTCGCCGGAAATGAGAAGTTGTTTTATCTTTGGGGAAGATCCTCCAAGACCGAAGCACTACCGGGGCATGTTTCTTCTTATGGGAAGAGTTCTACACGACTCGACTTCGCCCATCATCCCGAGACGTTCAAGATCCAAGATCCTAGATCCAAATCTGTAAGAAAGGTTAGTAAATCTCTTGTCTATTTCCATATTCATTGTAATAGTGATTGATTGGTGTACCTATAAACCAACAATTGCAAGAAGAAACATCTAGCCTCTACACCCTACAATCACTATGACTAATCCAATGGATATTGACGGGATTAAAACATCCAATGCTAATAACTCTAAGAGAGTTAATGCTGAGATTCCTATTGGAATTAATTCCCAAAGGATGTATCCTCCAATGGGGATATCGAGACGATTCATGGTTTCGGCTCCAGCGGAGAAGCCCGAGAAGTTTGGGGGTGCAAACTTCAAGAGATGGCAGCAAAATATGTTGTTCTACCTCACTACACTCAATCAGGTAAACTTCTTAAAGGAGTCTACACCAGTGGTGGATGAGAATGAGACTGATACGCAAAAGCTTATAGCTCTTGATCAGTGGACATCCACTAATTACTTGTGCAAGAACTATATCCTTAGTGGATGTAGTGATGCACTGTACAACGTGTATCTAAACATGAAGACATCCAAAGAACGGTAGGATTTTTTGGAGAAGAAGCTAATGTAAAAGCCCAAGTAGGCCCAATACTTGGTGTTATCTTACCCCAAAAGTCATTGAGGGAAGATAGAAGAAAAAAGAGGGCAAAAATAAAATTCACGTTTTTAAGAGAAAATCCTGCGCAGTAATATTGCAGAGGCAAAACCGGAGTTCAATCGTCGGATCAAGTTGAATTTTGGTGAGAACGTTCAAAACTTGTCGAAATATGTTCTGAACGGTGGAGATCGTGTTTGAAGCTCTGTGTTGACGGGAATAGGCCGAAAACAGAAGTCAGGTTTTTGGGCGATTCTGTTCTGCGCAGTTGAGGAAAATGAGTTGTTTCTCACAAAGTAACCGTGGGATCGAGCTGTAATTTTGGCAGCACGTTCAGGACTCACACGGGTATATTCTGGACGGTGGAGATTAGATTCGAAAGTTCTTAGAAGTGCAAACACTGAACGGAAGTTTGTGTTGTTATGACAAAACAACCCTTTCCAACAATGGAAATGAGCACTAAACCTCTAGAGTTGATCCACACTGATACATGTGATTTAAAACTTATGCAAACTAGAGTGGGGAAAAGTATTTCATTACTTTTATTGATGACTGCACAAGATTCTGTTATGTGTATCTCTTGAGAAGTAAAGATGAAGCTTTAGAAGCATTCAAACGCTACAAGAATGAAGTTGAAAATCAACTTAACTCTCGAATTAAAACAATTCAAAGTGATAGAGGTGGCGAATACGTAGCACCGTTTGAACAAATATGTACCGAATCTGGCATCATACATCAAACAACAGCTGCTTATTCACCTCAATCAAATGGGGTTGCTGAGCTCAAGAATAGAACTTTGAAGGAAATGATGAACGCAATGTTAATGAGTTCAGGGTTACCTCAGAACATGTGGGGGGAAGCTATCCTGTCAGCTAACCACATTCTGAACAAGATTCTACACAAATCTAAGGATCAAACTCCTTATGAAATGTGGAAGGGACGTAAACCGTCAACAAATACCTCAAAGTGTAGGGGTGTTTGGCTAAGGTTGAAGTGCCTCTACATAAACAAGTTAGAATCGGACCTAAAATGGTTGATTGTATATTTGTAGGGTACACACTTAACAGCAGTGCTTACAGATTTCTGATTCATAAATTGGAAGTACCTGACATGACAGAAGGCACTATGATAGAATCAAGGAATGTAATATTCTTTGAAGACATATTTCCTAGCAAAGGAAATAAACAAGTGACATCTTCGAAGAGACCACTTGTAGATACTACTGCGGTTCAATCTGCACAAGAGAGTGTAGAACCAAGACATAGTAAGAAAGCTAGAGTAGAAAAGGACTTTGGACAAGGCTTCTTCACCTACGTGGTTGAAGATGAGCCCAAATCCATATCTGAAGCTCTATCTCGTCCAGATGTATCATTCTGGAAAGAAGCTATAGATAGCGAGATTGATTTCATTATGCAAAATCATACATGGGAATTGATAGATTTACCAAAGGGTTGCAAGACCTTTGGATGCAAATGGATCCTTAAAATAGAATATAAGGCACGGTTCGTGGCTAAAGGCTTTAGACAAAAGGAAGGGTATGATTTCTTTGATACCTACTCACTAGTGACCCGAATTACGTCTATTCGTGTACTTATATCGATTGCCGCATTGTACAATTTAGAGATCCATCAAATGGATGTGAAGACAGCCTTCTTAAATGGTGAGTTGGAAGAAGAAATATACATGGACCAACCAGAAGGCTTTATAGCACCTGGTAATGAGAAAAATGTGTGTAAACTCCTGCGATCATTGTATGGACTTAAACAAGCTCCAAAACAATGGCATGTGAAGTTTGATAATACAATGATGTCAAATGATTTTCAAATCAACGAGTGTGACAAATGCGTGTATGTGAGAAATACACCAAAGGGATTTGTCATGGTCTGCCTCTATGTAGATGATATACTTATCATGGAAAATAGTAATGACATAATCGTTGACACTAAACGAATGTTGAATCGGAACTTTGACATGAAGAACATGGGTATAGCGGATGTGATACTTGGAATCAAGATTCAAAAAAATCTGATGGAATTGCTTTGTCAAAATCTCATTACATTGAAAAAGTGTTGAAGAAATTCAAAGCATTCAATGATTCACCGGCTAAAATACCCATGGATCCAAATGTACACCTTAGTAAGAATAAAGGTGAATCAGTGGCTCAATCTGAGTATGCAAGGGTTATAGAGAGCATAATGTACATAACCAATTGTACGCGTCCTGACATAGCGTGTTCAGTTAACAAACTAAGTAGATACACGAGTAACCCAAGCAATGAGCACTGGAAAGCATTAAGAAAAGTGTTGAGATATTTGAAATACACTCTTGATGTGGGGCTATACTACTCAAAGTATCCAGCATTACTCGAAGGGTACAGTGATGCAAACTGGATATCTGACAAAAAAGACTCGTTCTCCACGAGTGGATACATATTCACTATTGGAGGCGGAGCAATGTCTTGGAGGTCAACAAAACAGACCTGTTGTTCTTAGTCGCATTTCTAGTAAAATATTTTTAAAATAAGAGACTCTATCGTTATTGTACATGTGTGGCCAAGCAACAAAATTTATAAGTATGTCGTCCCAAGAAAAAGTAAACTTAGGCATGTATCTAGATTTTCCATTGATTTGTGCTTTGTAAAGATAATAGATTGAAGGTTTTGTACTTAAAACTATTACTTACGATTCTACTCAATTGATTAGAATTTAGACTAACAAAGTAAATGATCAAACAACAAACAAATGATAAATGGAATGGTTGTAGATTTCACTTGAGAAGAGAGCAAGGCTAATCATACTCATGGCTAAGACTTGAGCTAGATATGCAAAACCCTTGATGGTAATTTTCATTAACTTGTGGATTAAAAGCAATCACAATTTTACCCCTAGTCCTTATGGCCAAGGCAACTAGGTTCTCGACCCTTTTACAAGCCTAAACTCCTAAGATTGGTCTTAATCTCAATTCCCTTAAGGTACTATGATCATAAGTTGGTTCTTTTAACTCAATCTCTTAAGTGTCCCTCTATGAATGTTCCAAGCCTAAGGAGGGTATAACTTACTTCCCCTTATACTAACACACATGCACAATTCAATATATGATTCAATTAAACATCAACTCACAACATTGGAATGGCCATCCTAATACTATGAATAGAGAATTTAATCACACAAACATTGAAATGAAATATGATTGATATATCATAAAAGAAAATCTATAAATTAATTCAAATCATTACTCAAGTTCTACATATCTAACTCTTCACCTCAACCATTCATATGATTAGTCCTACTATAGGACTAGCCTCTAAACATGATGTTTCATTCAACACAAATCAAGCTTTGCTCCATTTGAGCCAAAATGAGAAGAAAATTAACAATTGAAAAGTAGATTGGCTACCCTTGCATGAGAATACTTCCTCCTCTTCAATGTATCAAATTCTTCAATCCTTGATGCTTTAATCTTCTCAAATGGTGAATGGATGGATGGAGTGACGGATTTATGGATTGAATGTGGAGATCCAAATGGAAATTGGATGGATCTAATGGATAGAGATGGAGTATGAATCTAGTGTGTGAGGAAATGTGGTGTGGAGTGTGTGTAACTGCTATTAATCTGATCTCCTCTCAAAAATTCACACAAATCATCCTTTTATATCACTAATGGATCTTCTAGAAGCTTTCGGAACATTCTGAAAATTGCACAGGTTTTTGCACCTACACAGCCCGTGCTGCAGCACACGGCCCGTGTAGGGCACACCTACTTCGGCGTGTTATGCGTGCTTCCGGACATGGCTCGAGCTGTGCTACACGGCCTTGGTCATAGCCATGTAGCATTTTCTGATGATATTACATGGCTTCTTCTTACAGGGCCGTGTTCCGCACACGGGGCGTGCAGCAACGCACGGCCCGTGCACCAGCACACGGCCTTTCTCTTGGGCGAGCAGCGATTTTTTATGATAATACACGGCCACTTGTTACAGGGCCATGTTCTGCACACGGCCCATGTACAAGCAGGCTGTGTCCTTTCGTCTCCGTTTTGCTCCCGACTCTGTTTTAATCCATTTCTTTACCTATTTTACATATATTTAAGCTTATTTACACAATTCTATCAATTCATACCACATTTCACAAAATTACAATAACTCCACCAAAAGTCACACAAATACGGATAAAAACATTCAAAAATCCACAAATAAAGACACTTAAATCTAGGTAAAAATGACTACGATCAACCCCCCAAACTTAAAGTATTGTTCGTCCTCGAACAATGAAAAATGATAAACAAGAGGAGTAATTTTCACCTAGGAAAACACCTAACAAACATAAACCACAACACATCACAAGTAATAAGGACTACAAAATCACATTAAGTATCCATACATCATAAAACTTATAACATGAAAGATTAACAAGTTCAATCTTAAGAATGACAAAAGAATACTCAAATTCCTTTCAATCCAAGCCTCTCATAAGTTATCAATTTCACTCAACACTCTATGAAGTATGGTTTTTAACATCACTCATCAAACGGTTAGAACCGACTCACTATAGGCTTGCTCATGGACTATGTTCACAAGCCACCCTAGTTTCAATAAGTGATCAAAAATGTCTTTATCTTAAGATGTAATGTTCAAGCTCTTTAGTAAGGTAGGAAACCTTGGATAATAGTGACAAATCAAGTGTGGATAATCAAAGATATGATTCTTTTCTTCAACTTCCTCACTTTCAAACGTCTCTCCTTTGTAATTGTTCAAAAATACTAAACATCAACATACCATGAATTTCATTGAGCTTCTTTTGAATGACATACTTCTTTTCTTTGATTTTTGCGTTCCTTGAGCATATTTTAGGATTTTGCTCCTATTTCACTTTTGTTGAAGTTGCACTTGCTTTTTATCTTGAGCTCTTTCATCCTTTTTCTTGAGTTTACCTTTTTCCATTTATTTGCACATTTTTCCACATCTTCCCTTGTAAACCATCATCACCCTCAATTATCCACACATAGGTTACATATATAAGGCTCAAGTGGTTTTCAAAGCTTGTATTGTGCTCAAATCATAAAGAAAAGGCGTATAGGCACAAAGTGGCTAACTAGAGATAATATTTTTGGTAAGGAATTTTATGGCTATGACTTCATTTAAGAAGGATGGCCTAAGATCATATCATAAATTTCACCCATTCGGGCTTCGTTCCTATAGTCCATGAGCAAGTTCTAGTTTGTCTAAGTATAATCAGTCCTCTCATCAAAAATTAACCATGGAGGCACGATTGAGGCTCAATTCTCACAAGCTTTTGTTTGGACCAAAAGAAACCTAATTACCCTTCATACTTCTCAAAATTGAACAAATTATGTAATTCATGTCACAATTTCAACAAGTAGAAACCATTAACATACTTGCCATCACTCATCACAAACAATGCATCATAACTTACATTCAAAAATACTCAACAACTTCCCAAAAACATACCACCAAACCAACCCTACAAGAATAAAATCAAAACAAACTTAACACAATAATAGAAAACTCACCAAACAAGAAACATTACAAAAACATATAATATACATAACCAAAAATCATCCATCTCAAGAGGTTTAAGCACATCAATTCACATCCAAAACAAATAAGCTCAACTTCCCATCACATCCAAATTATAAAAATCAAACTAAAATACCAAAATCAATGAAAAGTAAATCGCATAGAACTGAAAATAAAATCCCAAAGTAAAACCTTCCAAAAACCAACAATTTAAGTACAATCCAATCGAATCAAATCGAATCAAATTCATGCATTCTCCAAACAAAGTCTAATCATAGCTAAGATGAACTAATGGAAGAAGTGCCTAGCACTCAAAGTACTCCCTTCATGGCTCTGGAGGTGGCTGTGGATGATAGGCATTCCATGGAATGTAGGCACGAGGAGATCCGGGGAATTGGAAGTTGAACATCATAGTCATCATCTCTTCCATGTTGTTGGCGTGCACTCGTGCTCCTCGTAATACTCCCTCCGACGTTTCCAGCTCTTAATTCCTGAATATGCACTCCGTACTCCTGCTGGGTCTCTCGGATCCCTTATCTGTACTCCATAGGTCTGTTGCACATGCCTCATGTCTCGCACCTCATCCATCATTTAATTCCATCGTTCATCACCTTGGTCGGGTCCCACTGGGGGCTACTCTCCTTCTTCCTCAAATTGATGTGGCTCAGGGCCTTGCTCATCATATTCCACCTGCTCTGGTGGTGCATCCTGCTCATCGCCCTCCATAGGTACTGGCTCCACTCTCAAATTAGTCAGCACTTCGTTCTCTTGAACCCTTATCTGTCTGAGGACCTCCTCTATTTTGTCTCTGTTTCTTCTGTAAAAAGCTCTCACCACCCTAGAATGGTTCACGCTACCCATTGCCAAATTGGCAAATCTCCTTCTAGTGTACACTGTAGTGAGCTCTGAAGCTGGCAAGGGAAATGAAGCTCCCTTTTCCTGCCTCAGATAGTATTGATTCCAAACCACTGACAAGAACTCCATCCTCATCAAATGTTGGTAGTTCAACCCTCACTCACCATTCTATTCTCCATACCTGCAAGATTGACTCCAAAGCCTTGAGCAATCATGGTGATCATGCCTCCTAACATCAAATCCTGAGATGTTTGTCTCTTTGCAACTCTTTCCGTATGTTGTACAAAATGTGCTACAACATTCAAAGGTAGCTCCTTGTATATGCAATACATAATATAGAGCTGCTTCTCTCCCACGGATCCACCTTCAAACCTCCCTAAGATGGTGTTCGAAACAATCTTCTCTAGGTATCTCATCACGGGATTCCGGATTGCAGTTCCCTTTGAAGCACTGGGAACATATCCTGCTCTCTCCATCCCGTCATTCACTAAGCTCTTCCACCATTCTTGTTGGTTGAAAGTGCCTCCTGCATAAAGCCTCTGATGAAATTCGCATGGGGGGCACCCAAAACACTCATTCTAAATAGCCAACGAGATCTTTTCTCTTAAAACATTATCCAACTGAAATGTCACCCACAGAGGAAACCCATTCCGATCCTTCTTCACTTGCAATGTGCTCATGAACTCAACAGTTAAATGGTAATAGGTTGGTGGCCTCTTGTCAAAGAATGCTTCCATTTGTGCAAATCTAAAAAGCTTCCTCAAATCCTCCTCGATTCCTAACCCTCTCATCGTTTCCGTGTCTTGGAAACGAGTGGGCTTGATTTTTGGAGCTAACGTTTGCCAACGAAGCACGTACTTTCCCCAATAATCCTCAAACTCAATCCCAAAATAATCTGGATGGATCCCATCTTCCATTAGTTGTCCATCAAGATTAGCCAATTCCCCTGGATCGGTGATAACAATGAAATCCTCATTCATTGGTCTAACTCTCCTCTCGGCAATCTACAATACACAATACTCAAATTATATCAAACTTCGTCAATAAAAATATTAATGCACTTAGTTAAATTCCACCCTAGTCATTCAACTTAGTGTGAAACCTACTATGCATCAACATCACTTATTCACATCATTAGAACTTCAAACTTGATCATAATATGCACTTCACCATCATTCATCTCAATCAATGATTCATATCTCAACTTCTAAACATTCTTACACATATGAACTCCAAACTACATTATCATCAAACATCATTCACATGTGATCTTCTAATTCCAACAAAATTCTCTCTTAAACATTTCATCGAACACTTGGCATGCACAAAGTTTCAACATAATTTCAATATTCAATTCACATAGCCTCATGCCCAAATCCTCAATATCTAAGTCTACTTCCTTACAATTAAACACTATACTCATGTAATTCTTCAATTAGCTCAACACAATTACTCAAATTCATGATTCTCACACAATCCCCAAATTACTCCTCATCAACCCTAATTCAACTTTATTCAAAAATCAAATTGAAACATGTATGATAATCACTCAATAAAGCATACAAAATTCACACTATAACAAAGTCCATGTTTCAATTTAATCAATTCATATCAAAATTCACAAGTTAAGGTTCAAAAATTCATACCTCTTGACAATTGGATGTGGAGAAGTGTTTTGGATGTGCAAAATTAACTAACTTCGCTCACAATCCCTCAAAACTTACCTTGGTGGATGATTCGTATGCTTGGAAAGATGAATCGGGTGCAAACAAAGTGTGTACGGAAGAAGGAGGACGTGTGGAATGAATACGGAGCGGCCCTTTTTAAAACCTGGAACAAATCCTGCATGGCCCGTGCTACGCTGCACGGCCTCAAGTAAGGCCGTGTAGCATTTTCTGATGCTCCTACACAACCAGCTATTACAGGGCGGTGTGCGGAAGATGGCCCGTGTATCTTCTCTCCTACACGGCTCGAGCTGCGGAGCTCGGCCTTCCTCCTGGACGTGTGCGTTTTCTGATGTAACTACACGACCAAATGCTACAGGGCCGTGTGCGGAGCACAGCCCGTTAGCATTTTTGTCTTGTTTTCCAACTTTTTCGCACTTTACCTCATTCTTACCCTGTTTTTCACTTCTCAAATACCCTTTTCATGCTCAAAACACTTCAAAATATCATTCACTCCACAATTATGATCAAAAATGGATTGAAATGCACTTAAAACACCACCAATCATACCAAAACTAAACTAACACATGAGAAAATTTTCAAAATTGACCATTTTGCAAGACAATACAAGATAACATAATACATATGGTTCTTCACCCACTAATAAACAAAGTATAAGCCACACCACGCACTATCCCCCCAAACTTAAACCGAAACAAGTTGCGAATTAAGTTAGCAAAAAGTGGTGAGACGTACCTTTGTCGTTTTCTCAATGCTCCCCATGAACTTTTCTCCCGATGACACTTGTGCATCTTTGAAATTCGTATGATCAAGTATGACCACCACGCAACCTCTCCCAAAACTTAAATTAACACAAGTGTTAAAATTTAAGTTTGTAAAGAGTGGTGTGTCATACATCATCATTCCATCTTTAGCCTCCTTGTCTTTCATCTTATGCATTTTTCCCACAAGCTTAACCACCTTCATACCAAATCTACAAGAAAACTAACAAATAAAAAGAAAATAAAATCTACACTACTCCAAAATCAAAGAATTTTAGGAAGAGAGAGTATTCACATACTCTATCTCCTTTTGAGAAGGAGATATGTAATGTTTCACTCTATGACCATTTACCACAAACTCATTATTCTGACCCTTGAGCTTCAATGTATGTTCATTCAACACTTCAAACACTTCATATGACCCCATCCATTTAGACTTAAGCTTTCTGGGAAACAACTTAAGCCTCGAATTGAATACAAGAACTTTGTCCCCCAGAGCAAACATTTTTTTCTTCACTTTACCTCATTCTTGCCCTGTTTTTCCACTTCTCAAATACCCTTTTCATGCTCAAAACACTTCAAAATATCATTCACACAATTATGATCAAAAATGGATTGAAATGCACTTAAAACACCACCAATCATACCAAAACTAAACTAACACATGAGAAAATTTTCAAAATTGACCATTTTGCAAGACAATACAAGATAACATAATACACATTGAATACAAGAACTTTGTCCCCCGGAGCAAACGTCTTTTTCTTCACTTTAGCATCATGCCATCTCTTCATATTTTCTTTGTAGATGATTGAGTTATCAAATGCTATTTCTCTAAACTCCTTAATGTCATGGGCATTTCATCTCTCTTAACTATTCCCCATATCCTTTGGCATCTATCACACTTAGCCACAAACTTCTTTTCATCTTTAAATAATGTTGGCCAATAGAACCCCGATTGTAAAACTTTAGCCCCCATCTTTTGATGAGAGAAGTGACCCCCACACAAAGACGAATGACAAAGCTCAAGAATCCCCATGACTTCTTCCTTGGCCACACATCTCCTTATTACTCCATCGTTACAAATTTTAAACAAATATGGCTCATCCCACAAATACTTCTTCACTTCAACTTGAAACTTCTTCTCCTTGTACTCATTAAGCAATGTGGGCTCGATTCCACAAATAATATAGTTGACATTGTCGGCATACCAAGGCGGCACACTCAAATGAGAGAACAAACTTGCTCAACCTCCAAGAGCAAAATTTCCTCATCCGGGAACTCATCCCCAATTGGTTTTAAATCCTTATTCTCACCTCCATTTTCCAATCTAGACAAATGGTCCGTGATCATATTCTCCACGCCTTTCTTATCTTTGATCACCACATCAAATTCCTGCAAAAGCAACACCCAATAGATTAAACAAGGTTTAACATCTTTCTTACTCATGAGGTATTTTATAGTCGCGTGATCCGTGTAAACAATTGTTTGTGTTCCGACCAAATATGGTCGAAACTTCTCAAAAGCATACACTACGGCTAAAAATTCCTTCTCTGTGGTGGTATAATTGACTTGGCATGAATTCAATGTCTTCGAGACATAATAAATTACTCTAAACTTCTTCTCCCTTGTTTGGCCCAACACCACTCCGATGGATTGATCACTACAGTGAGATTAGTCAAGCAAATATCATAAGAGGAACCATACAAGGAAAAATCATCCATAAATACCTCCATAATATTTTCAATCAAACCATCGAAGATAGCCATCATACAACGCTGAAAAGTGGCGGGAACATTACATAGACCAAATGGCATCATTCTAAATGCAAATGTACCATAAGAACATGTGAAAGTTGTCTTCTCTTGTTCTTTCGGTGGAATCAATATTTGATTGTACCTGGAATAACCATCAAGAAAACAATAGTACTCATGCCCTGCAAGACGATCCAACATTTGGTCTATGAATGGCAATGGGAAATGATCTTTACGAGTGTTTTCATTCAATTTACGATAATCAACATACACTCTTCAACCCGTAATAGTTCTAGTAGCAATGATTTCATTTGTATCGGATCTAACAATTGTCATACCATCCTTTTTTGCCACTATATGTAAAGGACTTACATATTGACTATCGCTTATTAGAAAGATTATTCCAGCATCAAGCCATTTTAATACCTCCTTCCTTACCATTTCTTGCATTATAGGATTTAATCTTCGTTGGTTTTGCACACAAGATTTCTCATCATCAATCAAATGAATTTTATGCATACACATAAATGGGCTAATACCTTTCAAATCTTTTATGCTCCAACCAATAGAGGATTTATGCTCTCTCAAAACTCTTAACAACTTTTCTAATTCTAAATCATTAAGGGAAGAGGATATGATTACCGGATATATTTCATTTTCTACCAAGTAAGCATACTTCAAGTGCTCCGGCAATGGTTTCAACTCCACCTTCTTCTTCTCTTGTACTTCTTCTTTTGGTCCTTCATCAAGTTTTTTCTCTTTTGCTTCATTAGCTTCCTCATTCGTGAGTGCCCTGCAAGCATTTATCCCATGTAAATCATCAATCATTTCATCATTTTCCAAACAAAAAGAGGATTTAGATTTTAAAGATTCAATTGAGTAAGAATGGCTTATGATAATTTCCAACGGATCTTTGTAGTGAAGATGATACATATGTTCTTCTACAATGTTATCCACAACCTCCAATCTTTCACATTCCTCCTTGTTCTGTGGATACCTCATAGCCTCTCTTAACGAAAATATCACCTCCTCTTCATTCACCCTCAAAGTGAGCTCTCTTTTCTCCACATCTATCAATGCCTTCCCCGTGGCAAGAAATGGACGACCAAGTATTAATGGAACATTTGAATCCTCATCCATGTCTAATACCACAAAATCAATGGGGAATACAAATTTGCCAACTTGATCAAAACATCCTCCACAATGCCCTTTGGATATGTCAACGACCGGTCGGCTAGTTGAAGTATAACCGATGTCTGTTTGACCTCACCAATACCCAACTTTTTGAAGATTGACAAGGGCATGAAGTTAATACTAGCCCCCAAATCACATAAGGCTTTGTAGTTCTCATGCTCTCCTATCTCACATGGAATAGTAAAACTCCCCGGATCTTTCAATTTAGGGGGAAGTTTCTTTTGCAAGATAGCACTACACTCCTCCATTAAGTTCACCGTTTCAAACTCTTCCAAGCTTATTTTCTTTGACAAAATATCTTTCAAAAACTTGGAGTAGTTGGGCATTTGAAGTAAAGCCTCCGCAAAAGGAATATTCATATGAATCTTTTTTAACATTTCAACAAACTTGGTAAATTTCTCTTCTAATCCCTTTTTAAGCATCTTTGTGGAAACGGAATTGCAATGGGCAACTTCGGAATTCCCCATTCATCCTTTTCAAACTTCTCTTCTCTCTCTTTACGTTTAGCTTCTCTATATCTTTCCCACTTCTTTGAAGACTTCACCTTTTCTTCTTCAAGTTCAATTATAGGGGTACTTTAACCTTTTTCAATAATTTTAACTTCTTTCTCTTTCCCTTCTTCATCCAATCTTTCCATAGGCTCAACTTCATCCTCTACCTCCTCTATTTCCGTTCTCAAAGAAGGTCCTTCGTATTTTGTTCCGCTACGAAGCTCAATAGCCTTACATTGCTCTTTCAAATTAGTAATGGTTGTAGATGAAAATTTTCCTTGACAATGAACATCCCTCCTTTCACTTGCTATTTGACTCATTTGTGTCTCCAAAACTTTGAATCTATTATCAGTTAACTCTTCTTTTTGCTTCATATAGTCAAACCTTTTTTCATTCACCTCTTTCTCTTGCTTCATGAAATCAACATCTTGGCTATTTGATCCTATATCGAAGACTTTCCTTCACCATTTGGATCTTTCTCACCTAGAATGATGCCCGGTGGAAGAATAAGCGCATTCCCTTGATTCCCATATGACAAATTCTCATACCTACGAGGTTGATTAAAACTACCTTGAAGTTACCTTGCCCCCATCCTCCTTTCCTTTGTGGATATCCTCCTCCATGACTTCCAAAGTTATCACCATAATTTTCTTGGAAGTTCCTTCCTTGCATGAAGGCAACTTCCTCAAGTGTCATCTCCGGTGGACACCATGTATCTTGAATTTCAAAATTAGAGGACATACCTTGTTGAGGCATGGATGTAGACATTTAACAAATTTGAGAAGATTGACCCATATTAGACATCGTCATGCCTTGTTGAAGATTTAGAAACACTTGTTGATTCATCAAAGGCAATGACATACCTTGTTGAGGACTTGCAAGCACTTGTTGATTCACCATAGGCGTCGAATTTGGAGACACTTGCATGTTAACATTCATCCTCTTTAAATCTCCGCGATCGCCTTGTCGGTCATATCTTCCTTAGGCATTTCCACCTTTTTTACTTGTTGCAAGTACACTTCTTCCATCTTAGCAATTTTCTCCCTATCATACATCCCCGGTGCATGATCCATAGGCTATTGACCCGTATACAAAGCTACTTCCCACATATGGCAATTGCTCTCTCCGAAGTTTGTCCCAAAATCGAACCTCCCGCCAAAGCATCAATGAGCATCCTCTCACTTCCGTGTAAATCGACATAGAAAAATCATATTTGTTGTTCCTCGGGGAATTCGTGTTGTGGACACTTCTTTAGAATCTCTATGAATCGGCCACATGCTTCACTAAATGTCTCAAGTGGTAATTGCTTGAATTGAAAGATTTGCCCTTTGAGATGCAACATTTTTGAAGGGGAAAAATACTTGCTCAAAAATCTTTGTGCCAACTCTCTCCATGTGTTGTAGGATCCCGGTGGTATAGTCTGATATCAAGCCTTAGCTCTATCTCTTAATGAAAATGAGAAAAGCTTCATTTTAACAACATCCTCACTCACCCTATTTATCTTTATCGTGTTGGCTAACTTCGTAAATTGGGCTAAGTGAGCATTTGGATCCTCCATAGCACCACCACCAAATTGATTTGCTTGCACCATGTTGATCAATCCCATCTTGATCTCAAAATTATTAATATTTAATGGCGGCACCATCGCATAATTCCCAAATTGAGATTGAAAATGATCTCGAATATTCATCCCCGCTCCATTATGTCCATGGCCCCGAGGTTGGTTTTGCACCATCGGAGGATTATTCCTTGCTTCTTGTTGTGCCATCAAGTTTTGAATAATAGCTTGCATTTGTTGGTTTTGCAAGTGCATTTGTTGAGCATAAGCTTGTGGCACAAATTCCGGATTATTATAACCTCCTCTCGCATTATCAACTCCATGAAAATTCCTCATATTGCCTTCTTCATCAACCATGTTTGCGTTATCCCTTACTTCTTCTATACTTTCCTCCGTAGGCTCTAACACTCCTCGACTTTGTTTTCTTAAGGTTGCTTCTAATTGCAAGTTCAAAGGTTCAATATATTGAGACCTTGAACGCGTTTGCATGTACCTACAAGAATTTTCAAATTAGTTTTACAAGTAACCAAGACAAGTAAACAAATAAAAGAAATATCCTTATCAAAACTAATCAACTTCAAACTCGTTACAACCAAAAGTTTAATAATTTCCCGGCAAGCGGCACCATGTTCTTACTCGCATTTCTAGTAATATAATTTTAGAATAAGAGACTCTATCGTTGTTGTACACGTGTGACCAAGCAATAAATTTATAAGTATGTCGTCCCAAGGGAAAGTAAACTTAGGCTTGTATCTGAATTTTCCATTGATTTGTGCTTTGTAAGGATGATAGATTGAAGGTTTTGTACTTAAAACTATTACTTACAATTCTACTCAATTGATTAGAATTTAGACTAACAAAGTAAATGATCAAACAACAAACAAATGATAAATGGAATGGTTGTAGATTTCACTTGAGAAGAGAGCAAGGCTAATCATACTCATGGTTAAGACTTGAGCTAGATATGCAAAACCCTTGATGGTAATTTTCATTAACTTGTGGATTAAAAGCAATCACAATTTTACCCCTAGTCCCTATGGCCAAGGCAACTAGGTTCTCGACCCTTTTACAAGCCTAAATCTCCTAAGATTGGTCTTAATCTCAATTTCCTTAAGGTACTATGATCATAAGTTGGTTCTCTTCACTCAATCTCTTAAGTGTCCCTCTATGAATATTCCAAGCCTAAGGAGGGTATAGCTTACCTCCCCTTATACTAACATACATGCACAATTCAATATATGATTCAATTAAACATCAACACACAACATTGGAATGACCATCCTAATACTATGAATAGAGAATTTAATCACACAAACATTGAAATGAAACATTATTGATATATTATAAAAGGAAATCCACAAATCAATTCAAATCATTACTCAAGTTCTACATATCTAACTCTTCACCTCAACCATTCATATGATTAGTCCTACTATAGGACTAGCCTCTAAACATGATGTTTAATTCAATACAAATCAAGCTTTGCTCCATTTGAGCCAAATTGAGAAGAAAATTAACAATTAAAAAGTAGATTGGCTTCCCTTGCATGATAATCCTTCCTCCTCTTCAATGTATCAAATTCTTCAATCATTGATGCTTCAATCTTCTCAAATAGTGGATGGATGGATGGAGTGATGGATTTATGGATTGAATGTGGAGATCCAAATGGAAATTGGATGGATCTAATGGATAGAGATGGAGTATGGATCTAGTGTGTGAGGAAATATGGTGTGGAGTGTGTGTAACTGCTATTAATCTGATCTCCTCTCAAAAATTCGCACAAATCATCCTTTTATATCACTAATGGATCTTCTAGAAGCTTTCGAAATATTCTGAAATTTGCATAAGTTTTTGCACCTACACTGCCCGTGCTGCAGCACACGGACCATGTATGGCACACCTACTTCGGTGTGTTGTGTGTGCTTTCAAACACGGCTCGAGCTGCGCTACAAGGTCTTGGTCATGGCCGTGTAGTATTTTCTGATGACATTATATGGCTTCTTCTTACAGGGCCATGTTCCGCACACGGGGCGTGTAGCAATGCACGGCCCGTGCGCCAGCACACGACCTTCCTCCTGGGCGAGCAGCGATTTTTGATGACAATACACAGCCACTTATTACAGGACCGTGTTCCGCACACAGCCCTTGTACAAGCAGACTGTGTCCTTTCGTCTCCGTTTTAATCCATTTCTTGACCTGTTTTACATATATTTAAGCTTATTTACACAATTCTATCAATTCATACCACATTTCACAAAGCTCCACCAAAAGTCACACAAATACGGATAAAAACATCCAAAAATCTACAAATAAAGACACTAAAATCTAGGTGAAAATGACTACTATCACCTGTATAGCCCGTTCCACAATGGAATCTGAGTTCATAGCTCTAGATAAAGCCAGGGAAGAAGCAGAATGGCTTCGTAATTTCCTTGAGGACATTCCACGTTGGAACAAACCGGTCCCTACAGTGATGATATATTGTGACAGTCAAGCCACAATTGGAAGAGCTCTTAATGATATGTACAACGGAAAGTCTAGACATATCCGTAGGCGACACAACACGGTGAGACAATTGATCTCGAGTGGTGTAATGTCAATTGATTACGTGAAGTCAAAAGACAACATAGCGGATCCGCTTACAAAAGCAATTAATCGAGATCAAATGAATAAATTGCTAGAAGGAATGGGGCTAAAATCCACAAAGCAATGGGCCAAAATAGTGGAAACCCAACTATGATGACTGGAGATCCCAAGAACTTGGTTCAAAGGGACAATGAAACTGTAGAGATTCAAGTAAAACTTGGTACATACAATTCCTAGTAGAGCAATTCTACCAAGTATAGACCCGTATTGTAGTGAGGTTAAGTCTATGACTTTTAATGATTCCTAAAAGGTCAAGTGATGGCTGGTTGAGTATAACGGGGTACTCAAAATAGGAGATCACCTATGTAAGTGTGAAGTGAGTGGCCGCCTCAAAGAAAACACTTATGAATCCAAAGTGGGTCCATGGCCGTGAGAACAAGGAGAATGCGAGACATTGATGCGCTCGCACTATTATCTCAGTATACGCTAAGGAGGAGTATTTCAAAGATATCATGTCTACTAAGCCACCGGTATACTCGATAGTGTTGGACTACGGAAGGTTCAAAGTCTCAAGCTACCTATCTGGATACATTAATGTTTCACGAAGACTAGGTTGTGTGTCTGCATTTTATAGGCGCCGAATTTCACTCATGTGGGGGATTGTTGGAGAATTTAATTGGTTAGTAAGGATTAATTTAATAAATTAATCACCAATTAAATAATAATTAAAGTGAGTGAAATTTGTCTCACATGTGGAATTGATCATATATGGTAAATTTGATCAAATATGGTAGTGATCACGATCACTACCTAAAATAATATTGATCAAATATGGTAAATTTGATCAAATATGGCAATTGATCAAATATGGTGGTGATCACGATCACTACTTAATATAACAATCCTACCATATGAGAGTGGTCCCTGAAACCTATAAATAGGGTCATTGTGCATTCATTCAAAACACACGAATGACATGAAAAATACTTTTGACATCCAAAATCACAAAGCATCTGCATACACTTGCATAGTGCATAGTCTAGATGATCTAGTCCTCCATTCTCTCTTAGTTCGCCAGAGTTCCTGCGATTGTGGTGCTGCTTCGCCGGAAACGAGAAGTCGTTTTACCTTTGGGGAAGATCCGCCAAGACCGGAGCACTACCGGGGCGTGTTTTTTCTTACGGGAAGAGTTTTACTCGACTCGACTTCGCCCATCATCCCGAGACGTTCAAGATCCTAGATCCAAATCTGTAAGAAAGGTCAATAAATCTCCTGTCTATTTCCATATTCATTGTAATAGTGATTGATTGGTGTACCTATAAACCAACAGTTTTTGTGGCATTCGATTCCCAAATTCAAAGTAAGCAGTTATTTTCATACCCGAAAGATACGATAAATTTATGCTTAGTGGGCTTGTGGGTGGAAAATAATTGGATATAATTGGTATTTCACTATTAAGGATTAATACTGGTTTAGACATCTTGCGGGGTGGGTGAGATGAGGAAACCATCATACATGTCGGCCTCATGATTTTTCACAGGCATTAGGTATTGTAGATATATGCAACCAAATAGCGTATTATTGGGATAACACATCTATCATATCTAAAACACGCTTAGCAAACGAGCTGTAATAAAAGTAGCAATAAGATGATTCAATATAATTGTTTGACTTTTTGAAATACGATGATAATTATTTTTCTTAATTTAAGTTATAAGATAATACTATATATGCATATATTATGAACAATATATGAGAAACGTTTTTATTTAAATACATGATCAATATAATAATAAAATATAATTTTTTAGACCACTAAAAACTTTAATAATAAATTTTAATGAATTCGCGTAATACGAGAGTTACATGCTAGTAATAATAATAATAAAAAAAAATAGGAAAAAAATTATTCATGGTCCTCTAGAAATATCTCCACGATTTTCTTTGATTTATTATTAAATTGAACTGTGACTTTTCGTTCGGTTTCGTACAATTTCCAATGACATTTACGAAAATATCATAAATAGAAAGGGTTATCATAAAAAGCATTTTACAACGATATAAAACTATCATGTACATTGAGATTAGAAGTATTATTTTGCATAATATAGTTATTATTTTTTATATTTATTTATTTATTTATTTATGTATTTATAGGCCATATCTTATTGCAAGTTCTAATCGTTTTCTATATAAAGATTTAATAAGATTATTATAAGATATCGGTTACACTTTTTGTTCCAAAAGCTTTCCATTCGTTATTAACATATATTCCCTCCGTCCCGCGTTAAGGTTTGTATTTTTTATTTTGGATTGTCTCATGTTAAGGTTTACATTTCCTTTTTGTCAACTAGGGCCCACACAAAGCAATTAATTATTCTAAATAGGGCCCACACATAACACTAGTACAACTACCCACTTTACATTAATATTATTTTTCTCACCTCACCTCACTGCACATTAATATATTATATCTCTTAATCTCCGTGCAAAAAGGAAACGTCAATGTTAACGTGGGACGGAGAGAGTATAAATTATTATCATACTTAATGTTAACGCGGGACAGAGAGAGTATATATTATTATCATATATAAATTGATCATAATTAAAATATATTAAATTCGTAATTAAATTTACTATAAATAAATTAATTCCAACTTAAAAGTCAATTGAAAATCCATTTATTTCTCAAATTAATTTCAAACACCCATTAAAATAATTAAATACGGAGTATTTATAATTATAAATTTTTAAATTTGCAGCATTATAATTTAGTGCATATTATATTTTAATAAATTATTTAATATTCATATTATTTAAATTAAGTTAGGCACAACAATCTTTTTCTCAAATAAATATTAGCCGCTCATTAAAATAATTAAATAATTGTAATTGTTACTTTTTAAATTTGCAGCATTATAATTCAGTGCATATTATATTTTAATAAAGGGTTAATTGCGTAAAAAACCATTAACTTTCAACGGATTGCAAATTAATTATGACTTTTATAAAATTACAAAAAAAACCACGAACTTTCATATTTGTGCAATTCGCACCCATCGGGCATCTGAATACTGCTCGACCGCTGACGTGGCGTTGACCTTGCCACGTCAGCTTTTAGTTGATTGCAAAAAAAACTCAACCTTTACTTAAATTGTAATTTAATCCCAACCTTTGAAATTTTAGCAAAAAAGACCATAAATTTTTATTTTTATTTTTAAATTGCATCATCTAATAAAAAATTATACAGTATTTTATTTTTAAAATTAAATTCATAACTAAAGATTATATTAAATATTTATTTTTATTTTATATTTTCATATTAAATGTTATATTAAATATTTATTTTTTTACAAAAACTTTTAAGTTTTTTATTTATTAATTTTTTACTTCTCCATAAAGTTCAAATGTATAAGTCTTTTTTTAATAAAAAGTCTTTTTATTATTTAAGTATGAGATTGGTTTTATTAAATCTTAACGAATATTTTTTCTCACTATAAAATTTGAGTTTATAAATTAATTTTAAATTATTTTTTTAATAAATTATAAAATTCCTTAAACATTTCATAGGTATATTTGTCATTCTTTTATATATAATGTGAAATTACGAAAAGATATTGAGACATGGCGAATACTTTGATTTTATAAATTATAATAATTTTATAATATATAAAAATATTTAAAAAATTAAAAGAATTTAAATATTTAGAGATTGTATAATTTTTTTACTACTTAATAGATATAATTAATTTTATTCATATAATTTAAGTAATAAACATTTATTCATATAATAATTTTAAAATTTTAGTGTTTAAATTTAAAAATAAAATACTGTATAATTTTTTATTAGATGATGCAATTTAAAAATAAAATTAAAAATTTATGGTATTTTTTGCCAAAATTTCAAAGGTTGGGATTAAATTACAATTTAAGTAAAGGTTGGGGTTATTTTGCAATCAACTAAAAGCTGACGTGGCAAGGTCAACGCCACGTCAGCGGTCTGGGTGCGAATTGCACAAATATAAAAAGTCGTGATTTTTTTTGCAATTTTATAAAAATCAGGATTAATTTGCAATCCGTTGAAAGTTCATGATTTTTTATGCAATTAACACTTTAATAAATTATTTGACATTCAAAACCTCATTAAATGCTTTGATAATAATCTTATTAAATATTTATATAAAAGACGATAATTTGTTTGACTTGTCCTTGGAACAAACGCTATACTCAATCGATGAATGGTAAATCCTCGGGAAATATTATACAAAAACTATTGGGTAAGAGTATACCAAAAACCAAAAGGTAAAATTGTAATTTATTATTATTTAAATTAGCAACATTATTATTTGTATATATATTTTTTAAAAAATCAAATTATTTTAAAATATTTTAATATTCAAATAATATATTTAATATTATTCAATTTTTATTAAATAATATCATTTAAGGATTTGAACTAAATTATTTTCTAATTTAAAATTTTCATAATTATAATTATTTAATTATATTAATGAGTGGCTGAGATTTGTTTGAGAAATAGAGGATTTGGACAAAATTATTTCATAATTTGAAAAAATCATAATTATAATTATTTAATTAATTTAATGGGTGGTAGTGTCGTAGTTTTATACATGGAATGAACATTATAGCCTACCGATAACTGGTAAACCTTCTGGAAACATTATGTTATAAAGTATTGGGTAATAGTATACTAAAAACCACAGAGGTAAACATAATTTTACCCTTAAAACAAATATTATACCTTACCGATAATTGGTAAACACTTTGAAAATATTATGTTATAAATTACTGGGTAATAGTACACTAAAAACCATAGAGGTAAAAAAGTAATTTCACCCTTGGAACACACGTTATTCCCTATCGATAAATGGTAAACACTCGAGAATATTATGACATAAACCACTAGGTAAGAGTATACCAAAAACCACTCAATAAAATTATAATATATTATTATTTAAATTAGCAACATTATTATTTGTATATATATATATATATATTTTAAAAATTTTAAATAATTTTAAAGTTTTTGAATATTCGAATAATATATTTAATATTATACAATTTTTATTAAATAATACTCCTTCCGTTCCATCCTAATGGTTACATATTTTCTTTTTGAGCGTCTCATCCTAATGGTTACATTTCTCTCTTTAGCATATGGGACTCACATAAATTAATTACTTCTCTCTCTATGGACACACGCATCACACTAATACACCTACCCACTTTACATTAAAATATTATTTCTCTCACCTCAATACACATTAAAATACTATACTCATTAATCCACGTGCAAAAAGCAAATGTAACCATAAGGGCGGGTCGGAGGGAGTATCATTTAATTTTTTGTTGTGGCTAAATTATTTTCTAATTTGAAAAGGTCATAATTATAATTATTTAATTATTTAAATGGGTGAATGAGATTTGTTTTAGAAATAGATGGTCAGGAATTGAATTAAATTATTCCTGATTTGAAAAAGTTATAATTTTAATTATTTAATTATTTTAATGGTGGCTGAATTTTTTTTATAAATAGATGATCAGGATTTGGACAAAATTATTTCATGATTTGAAAATTTTATAATTATAATTATTTAATTATTTTAATGGGTGGTAAGGTCGTAAGTATGCACTTGGATGTAAAAACATAATTTTATCCTTGGTACAAACGATATATCCTATCGATAAATGGTAAATCCTTGTGAAACATTATGCCATTAACCAATAGGTAAAAGTATACAAAAATCATAGGGTAAAATTGTACTCCCTCCGTCCCAAAGACAAGTTCCCGGTTACTGTAGATACAGAGTTTAAGAAAAAGTTACTTTTTGCTTTACTTTTAGGGGTAGTTTGATATTTTTAGGTAATAAATAAATTATAAAGTAAATTATGTGAGTTGTAAAGGGATGGTAATTTTGTAATTAAAATGTGTTGTGGGGTTATTGATTTGTGTGTATTTTCTTATTTGGGGTGTGAACTTGTTTATGGGACGGACATAAATAGAAAGTGTGGATTTGTTTATGGGACAGAGGGAGTAATATATTGTTGTTTAAATTAGTAACATTATTATTTGTACATATATTTTTTTTAAAAAAATTAAATCATTTAAAAAAATTTAATATCTAAAAAATATATTTAATATTATTCAATTTTTATTAAATAATACTATTATAATTAATTTTTTAGTTGTGATCATAAACCACTGGGTAAGCTGAGCCTAGCAAAAATCACAGATGTAAAAATGTAATTTTAAACTTGGAACAATGTTATATCCTATTGATAAATGATAAACCCTCGAGAAATATTATATTACAATCCACAGGGTAAGAATATACAAATAACCACATGACAAAATTGTAATTTATTATTATTTAAATTAGTAACATTATTATTTTTATATATATTTTTTAAAATTAAATCATTTTAAAAATTTTGAATATTCAATGGGTGGCTGAAATTTGTTTGAGAAATAGATGGTTATGATTCGAACTAAATTATTTTCTAATTTGAAAAAAAGTTATAATTTTAATTATTTAATTATTTTAATTGAAATAATCAATTTTAAAATAGATTTAATTAGTTTAATGATCGATAACTGTTAAATTCATTTATTTTCATTTAGAATTTAAATTTTATTGTTATATGTATATTTTTTTCATCATAAATTTTGTACGATTTTTCTTGCCAGAATATGTATTTGATTATTATTTTTATAAAATAGTCTTAAGAAAAATCTTTCATTCAAAATTGAAAGAGTTGATTGTTACATTTAAATAATAACTTATTATAAAATTCTAATATATAATAATTCTAATATAATTTTTGCATTTTCTATGGAGTAAGTTTAAAATTAAAGTATTTATATATAAAGGCTATGTCGAGTTACCATGAGGTATATAGGGGTGAAAATTCGTGCTAACGGGTTGGGTTTCATGTCGACACTATAAGGCCAAACTCGTACACGACACGATAAGAATTCCTTCTGACACGACACGATAACAACACAATAAGAAAATCTATATCTATCTATCTATACATATATAAAAGCAAACCTGAATTTTCACTTTTGTTTTCAATTTTTTTTCAATTTTGCTTTATTTAGAAATAGTTCAATTTTAATTTTAATCGTCCAATTTAATTTTAATATTAACCGTTCAATTAATATTTTTGATAGATTATTATATTAATAATAAATTTCATTATTTAAATTTTAAATTTATTATTGCATACTATAAATTTGATAAATATGAAAAATATTTTTTCAAATTTGATTAATCTTAAATCAATATATGCTTAATTTCAATTAATATATCAATTTTATTTTTATTATAATCGTCTCTATAAATATTTGCTTTCAATCACGATCGTTCATTCTTTAAAATCATGCTATATAATTTTTTCATTACCTAATCAAATTCTTACTCTATCCCTCTTTTTTTTCCTCACTAATGCTTCTTATTTTTCTTCTCTTTACAGATTATACTTTCATATTATTCATAATCTACTCTAATTTGTTTTATCTTTTATACTTTTATTTGATCATATATGCAAGTTCAATCGTTCTCCTTAAAAATATCATTATATTTTTTAATTTTTTTCTTTTGTTCTTCTTTTTAATCCTCTTTTTTTCTCTAATGCTTCTTCTTTTTCTTCTCTTTTACAAATTCTACTTTCATATTTTTATAATCTACTCTAATTTGTTTACCTTTTATACTTTTATTTGATCTTATATGCAGGTTCAATCATTCTCCTTAAAAGTATCATTATACTTTTTAATTTTTTGTTATATTATTTTTTTTCTCTTCGACTTTTGTGTGTTTTTTTAATAATTCTATAAATTTAATTTTTATAATTTAATTTATTTTATCTTCTTTTATACTTTTATTTGATATTATTTTTAGGTATAATCATTCTCATAATTGATCTTATTTGTAGGTCCAATAATTCTCTTTTAAAGTATCATTCTTTTTTTTTGTCTATCTTTTTTTTCTTCAATTTTTGTGTTTTCTTTATAATAATTTATGAACCTTATTTTTATATTTTAATATTCTATCTTTTGTTCTTATTTTCATTATTTTTTTCTCTAATGCTTCTTCTTTTGCTTCTCTTTTATAGATTCTACTTTCATATTATTTGTAATCTACTCTAATTTATTTTGTCTTTTATACTTTTATATGATCTTATATGTAAGTTCAATCATTCTCCTTAAATGTATCATTATATTTTTTAATTTTTTGTTGTCTTATTTTTTTCTCTTCGATTTTTGTGTGTTTTTTTAATAATAATTCTTTAAACTCTATTTTTATAATTTAATTTATTTTATCTTCTTTTATACTTTTATTTGATTGATATTATTTTTAGGTTTAATTATTATCATATTTGATCTTATTTGTAGGTCCAATCATTCTTATTTGAGGTATATTTTTTTTTCTATCTTTTTTCTCTTTAATTTTTGTGTTTGCTTTATAATAATTCTATGAACCCTATTTTTATATTTTAATATTCTTTCTCTTTGTTCTTCTTTTTAATCATTTTTTTATTTTTTCTCAAATGCTTCTTCTTTTTCTTCTCTTTTATAGATTATACTTTCATATTATTTATAATCTACTCTAATTTATTTTGTCTTTTATACTTTTATATATGATCTTATATGTAGGTTCAACCATTCTCTTTAAAGGTATCATTATAATTTTTAATTTTTTGTTATCTTATTTTTTTCTCTTCGATTTTTATTTTTTAAATAATTCTATAAACTCTATTTTTATAATTTAGTTTATTTTATCTTCGTTTATACTTTTATTTGATTGATATTATTTTTAGATTTAATTATTATCATATTTGATCTTATTTGTAGGTCCAATCATTCTTATTTGAGGTATATTTTTTTGTCTATCTTTCTTTTCTTTAATTTTTTTGTTGGCTTTATAAAAATTCTATGAACCATATTTTTATATTTTAATATTCTTTCTTTTGTTCTTCTTTTTAATCATCTTTTTATTTTTTATTTTTCTCTTTTATAGATTCTACTTTCATATTATTTATAATCTACTTTAATTTATTTTGTCTTTTATACTTTTATATGATCTTATATGTAGGTTAAACCATTCTCCTTAAAGGTATCATTATAATTTTAATTTTTTTGTTATCTTATTTTTTTCTCTTCGATTTTTGTGTGTTTTTTAATAATTCTATAAACTCTATTGATTAGCCATAATATAATGGGCATGACCAATTAAAGAAATTATCGAACCACAGGGAGGAAGGTACTAGAGTTTAAGCGATCTCAAGTTTATCGTGATTTTATAAGGACGACGGAAGAGGAGCGGATAGGAGCAAATGAATGCAGTTATGCTAAAGCAAGAAATAAGGATAAAATGAATGCAAAGATAAGATGGTTCCAAATGATGCAAGGATGAGATTAACAACAATCATGGCATAGATAATTAAGTAATCATGCAATTAATTCTAATCTCTCATGGACAAGGTATAGAAGCGATCACTAATTCCACCTAAACTCTCTCTCGAGATGGATAGGATGTAGGCCCTCAACAAGGCTCCCAAACGCACATAGGATCGAGACAATAGCAAACACCTCCCACTAGGTACTAATTACTCTATGAGTTCCCTAATTAGGTACTAAATCATAAGCAATATTCCCTTTTAAGGTACTATGAATTCACTAATTGTTTGGATCTCCTCATTTAATCAACCAACCTCTCGATTAAGCTAATCAAATGTTCTATCAAAGGGTTCTAAATATAGAAGGATATCTCTATCTCATTCTAAACTAATGCACATGAAGTGTATGATGAAATGATTCAATGAACTATCCTAAACACATAATTGATTTCTCAATCTAATCACATGCCCATGACAATTAATCACACAAATCATCATATACATCAAGCAATCAACAATTAATGATAGAAATAACACAAAGCCCATTCAAGATTAAAATCAATTTGCATAAAAAAACTAAATTATCCAACACCAATCATGGAGCTAATCTCACAAAGGAGATTAGCCTCTCATATCCATAAGAAAATTAACATAGACATTAAGATCCTTACAAAACATGATCAATCTATAAAGAAATGCACAAAAATTAGAATTAGATTCCCCCTTTGAAGTGCTTCAATGGAGATCTCCTTCTTCTTCTTGTGATCTCACTCTCCCTTGCTTCCTTGATCACTTGGATGGTGAATTTGATGGAGGGGATCAAGTATAGATGGGTGGATGAAGAATGGATGAAGATGATGGTGGAAAATGGAAGAAATGGTGTGTGAGGTGTGTGGGGAAGGCGGATTTCGGATTGTGTGGGGTAGGTTTAAGCTCATTCACACACATTTCCATGAAAACACAAAACACAACCAAATAACACATAAAATACGGATAAAAATATACGAAAACACATATAAAAAGACACTAAAATCTAGGTGAAAATATCACTCATCATCTATTTTTATAATTTAGTTTATTTTATCTTCTTTTATATTTTATTTGATTGATATTATTTTTAGTGTTAATTATTATCATATTTGATCTTATTTGTAGGTCCAATCATTCTTATTTGAGGTAATATTCTCTTTTTTTGTTTATTTTTTTCTTTAAGTCTTGTGGTTGTTTTATAATAAATCTATGAACCCTATTTTTATATTTTAATATTTTATCTTTTGTTCTTCTTTTTAATTCTTTTTTTGTTTTTTCTCTGATACTTCTTTTTTTTTTTTCATTTACAGATTCTATTTTCATATTATTTATAATCTACTCTAATTTGTTTATCTTTTATACTTTTATTTAGTCTTATATGCGGGTTAAATCATTCTCTTTAAAGGTATCATTATACTTTTTAGTAATTTATGTCATTAATTATAATACTATACAATATCTTACTTTAATATATCGTGTTATTCAATTAAAAATAAAAATTTTAAATATAAATTATAGTATACAATATCTTTCTTTAAATACCAATTAAAATAAAATAATTTTAATATAATATAAAGTTATTATATACTCCCTCTATTTATCTTAAATATAGAATCAAATATAATATTATAAAAATTAAGCATATAAACAATGTGCTTTAATTGATAAATATAAAATTATGTTATATTAAAAAAATACATTTATATATTATACATAAATAATTAGTAATTTTTATAAAATACATAAATTCAAATAAATAAAGAAATTATATATATATATAACGGATAAAAAATAAATATATAAGTACATATTTGTAAAATACTTAATTCTTTCCGTACAACACACGGATGGGTATTGTCTAGTTAAATATAAAAAAATAAAAATTCTAATTAAAAGTATTAATTTTTTAAAGGGTTCATTACTATTAGGTACATTTTATGTACCTATATTACTACTAGATACAAAAATAAATTATATTACTGATTAATACAAATTGAATACATAAAATACCACTTTTATCCTTATTTTATGTATTCAAAAATTAATTTAAAAGGTACGACGTGTAATACAATAATAAAAAGATAAGTGTCCCACTAATTTCTCCATAAAAATAGGTGGGAGATCACTCAATTTCTACAAATTCGGTCAAAGATAAAAATCTCCACAATCTCCATGCACGTAACAGTGCATTAGTTAGAATCTGAATACTTGAATTCAATTAACTATGAATACATAATCACACATAATAGTGCATTTGTGTCCAATTCATTGGTATTCAGATGTATTATTTTTCTGAATACATTCACTGTTCTGAATATGTACATTCATTGTTCTAAAATTAAGTGTAAGAGCATTGCTTCAAATTGAATACAAATCTATTTTACAGACACTTCATCTACTAGGACAAACTCTGAATATATATTCGTTGGTGACTAGATTATGCGCCATTTTTTTGTGCATAATTATAATATTAGTTTCTAATATAGTTCTGCACCCTAATTATAATCACAACAGTATTCTGAATACCTATGAATACAAATAAATTTTGGAAAAAAAAAGATGAAGCTGGGTTTTTGTTGCCAACAATTAAGATTAAAACAATGAGAAAGAAACAGAAACATGGCCATGAATTAATTGAGAAGAAAATTTGACACATAATTATGCATAACATCGACGAAAAATTGACTTGAACATTTCTCTCTCTAGAAAGATGATGAATGGCGATCACCGGAGGAAATACAAATGAAGAAGGTGAAGATTGACGATCATGTAAACGTGAATTTCTATCCTATCAACTAATTATCAATTATGTATTCAACTAGTAATATATGAGGGGATAATTAGGACTTTTTAATTACATATTATTGTACCTGCTAGTAATATAATATATACTATGTATCTACTAGTAATATAAGTTTATATTTTGTAGTAGGTAGTAATAATTCTTTTTTTAAATAAATATATTTTTAATTATTAATAAGTATTTTTATTATATATTTACTTAATTTTATATTTATATTGGGTTGTTAACAAGTTAATGGGTTATTAACGGGTTAATGATCATCTGTTAATATTAATCGTGCTTAACGGGTTGACACGAACCCGACACGAATACGATACAAAATTTTTATGTCCTTATTGGGTTGACACGATAACGACACGAACTCAATAAGGCCAAATATTAACCCATAATTATCGTATCGTGCTCATGTCGTGCTATTTGGTCGTGTCGGGAATTACCACTCATAGAGGTATGTACACCAACATATCCCAAAACCTTGTAGAACAATTCGTATGTGTCCTATTAGATTCCGGTAAACATGGTATCCAAAATGCCCCTTCCGTTGTCATCTCTAAATTTGCACACATTAATTTTTAAAATTTTGTATCATTGATTTAACTATTATATATTTATTTTATTAGTTCAAAATATTTTTTAAAATGTTTTATATATACTATTTCGGTGCCATAATAGTTTTTACATTTCTTAAAATCTAAGTTTATTTATAACACATTGCATGAATCTTATGGTAAAAAGCAAAGAGTAATTTTATGTTACAGTAAAAGTGCTAATATTGTATACTTATGTGCATAAATTTTGAGATAAGCAAAAATAAAGAACTGTGAAGTTAATCATGTATGAATAGAGATGATAATGAGTAGGGTACACTCTTATTTTGGGTACTTATACCTGTATACAGCATCCATATAAATAAAGTAGGGCAAAAGGTCACTTAAGCGCCCGAACTTATCTCAAGGGATCAAATTAGCCCTTAATCTTTTATTTTTTTCATCCAAATCCTTTTCATTTTTAATTTAATCAAATGAGCACCTGATTTTTTTAAATAAAACATTAGAACACCCCGTTAAAAATCAATGAACGGTGTTAAAGATAAAGAGATGAGACCCTGTTTTCTTTCCATCTTCTTCGCACGACAAAGTGGGTAGACATTGTTGCACTATTCGCTGTTCTGTAGAAGCTCGCCGCTCATTTAGTATTCATCGTCTTTCTCAGAATCCTAACCCTCCCAATGGATATTATATCTAATTTTATCTATATTGGACTTCCATCCCAAAATTTTTTATTGAAATCCTGAGAATTATTCGATCCTTAGTTCCCCTTCCCAAAATGACCTCATCGAGAATTCCACCTTCTATCCGACGCCTTCTCCCACTCTCGGTGATGAAGATGGAATCTTTATGGAGGCGTGGTAAGGAAACATCCAATATCTTCTCAATATATCATTTGTCGGAGCCCTAATCGGATTGTTGATTTTCATCTTCGTAAAGCTGCGCAACGATCACCGCCGCGTCCCGGGCCTCACGACCATCGCCTCCAAGCTTCTCGCCATGTGGCATCCTACCAGCCACGAGATTTCCCATCATTAGGGTGCTGATGCTACTCAATTTCTCCTAATTGAAGGTGGGCTCCAATTTCGGATGAATTTTCCAAAACCTCTTACTGGTAAGGGCTCACCTTTGAACAAGATGGAAGAAGATTGAGAATTACTAAGTTTCAAGATAGGATTGGGAATCCAAATGACAATGTAGTGGCTGTGAATCTTTAAAAAGCCTAGTTTGCCTCTTGATAATGCCTTTGCATACCCATATTCTTGAGCTAAGATTAATCTTTTCATGAATCTTACTGCCAATTTGTTAACAATTATTTGCAGCAGTCAAGATTGTTTCTCACTTTCTTCATGAACTTAACAATTTGTCATATTAATTCTCCAATCAAATCTAACTGTAGATCTACTATTTAGAAATAAAAGAGGGGTATGTAGATGGTGGCATTATAATTGTATGGTTTGATGGCGTTGTTGCAGAATTTGGATGGACAAGCAATCAGACTATCAGAGTGGACATTGTTGATGGAAGAACAGGGCTTCTTTAACGTCTGTAACAATAAATTTTGTATTTATAATAAAATAAATACAAATATTGAGTACAAAGATAATTTCAATTAGATTTAATTTGGAGAATATGTAAGCGGGTTACAATCTCAATCAATCCTCTGATTCTTCTCTCGAATCAATTTGGCTTGACTTAACTTTGACTTGTCTGTTTGACTTTGACTTCTTTGACTGGAGTGTACGCTGACTGTGTTGACAGCGTGTGTGTTGAGCTGGATCTTCAAACGAAGCTTGTCTGAGCTCGAGTGTAGTCTTGAAATGTTGATCTAGAGGCGTTGAACCTTTGCTTGGATTGAACGTTAATTGGAGGGCCTTTCGTGAAGAACGCTTGATCTGGGGGACTTGGAGCCTTGATCCCGTACTGGAAGTCGCTCTTGACTTGAGGTTGCTTTGTAGATGATCTTGAACTTTCCTTGACTTGAAGCTTGAAGATTGAAGGTCGTTCTTGACTTGAAGTTACTTTGGAGATGCTTGAACTTGTTCTTCACTTGAAGCTTAAAGATCTTGAGATTTGTTTGAAGATCTTAACTTGAGCTTGAAGATGCTTTGAAGCTTTAAACTTTGGAGGCTTGAAGACTTGAAGATCTTGAGCTTGAAGCTTTGGAGGCTTGAAGGCTTGAAGATCTTCGAAGGTCGCTTGAAGACTTGAGCTTGAAGACTTGAATATGGCTTGAAGATCTTGAGCTTGAAGCTTTGGAGGCTTGAAGACTTAAAGATCTGAAGATCGCTTGAAGGCCTTCACTCGTTCTTCGCTTGGAGCTTGAAGACTTGAAGACTTGAAGATCCTCGAGCTCGTTCTTCGCTTGAGGCTTCAAAGACTTGAAGATTTGAGGGAGCGCTGCTCGTGTTCTCAATCTCTTTAGGAACGTCTCGTCTTCAGCTGTTTGAATGTCTGTGTCCATCCTCCAAACGAATGGTGGAGACCCCTTTATATAGGTGAGAAGTGAGGTCCAGGCTATTTGGGCCTCACTTAAAGGGCTTGGGCCTTCAACTTGCTGGACCATAATTGAGCCTATTTGACTTGAGTCTGATTTAATTTATCTGGGCTTATTTGACTTGGATCAGACCCTATTTGAAATGGGCTTAATTGGCTTGGGACATGCCTCATTTAATCCAAGCCTATTTAATTTTTTGGGCTCAAATTAATTACCAATTATTTATTAATTTACTTTAGGAATTAATTTATTTAAATTTCAAAATAAATTAATATTTAATCAATAAAATCCACGTGTCGCCATTTAATTGGACCGCAAATTTTAATTGCTTACAAATGCCCCCTTCGCGATTTGTTCACGGATACCATGTCTTGATGTGAAGGAATCGCAAAAGTTCCTTTCTTTTTCTTCAATATTTGTAATTTTGGGCTTGAGAAATTATTTTATCCAACGAAGTAATAACATCTTTTCTTAGCCCAAATTTTATTTCTCAAGTGACCCAACTTATTTTCTTGGGCCCAAATCAACTTTTTCCTGCTCAATTTTAAGATCATGAGAGAAAATGAATATGGAGCAAATCTGATCCTTGTTCACCAGAAGATTTTGTAAATCCTTTTCAAATCAATTTACCTTCCCAGATGATTTCGTAGATTGAATTCAAATCAATCAATTTTATTTGCAATAACAAATTTTTAAAATTTTAAAAGATTTCAATCATACAAATAACTTCCATAATTTGCTGCTGCCCCCTCACTATATAATGAGAGACGTAGTGCTTTTGATTTCTTCACCCACAGGCTGTAAGATTTCAATTCTTGTTTCTTTGCCTTTCTTCAGTGTAAATTTCATCAGCTATGCACATGATGCATTCTCCCCTTTCCTTTGCATATTTCTTCTGGAGATTACTAGGCCAGAGCACACCACACAAAGAGGGAAATCCATATCATCATGTAAGTCCTCCATTTATTTTTTTAATCTGTTTATGTCACAATAGAGCATGCTGTCTATTATCTCGAATAGCATTTTTTTTATGATCATGGCTTCTACAACACACCTTGAAGCGTATCTGATTATTCATAACCCGTAATACCACACAAACTCATAGTTATTCATATTCTGTAATATTACACAAACTCTATACTGTCCATGTACAAGAATAGTATGGCAATCTCCCATGTGTAGTTCTACCATTTTTGGGCTACATGGCGAAAAGCAACAGCCGTTTGAGGGGCTTCAATCACTTGGCAATGACTGACGAAGGAAACGAAAAACCTGTGATGGGTTCAAAGAGAGCAACGAAGCGGTGATGATGGATGGAAGATGGCGAGATGCTTTCGGACTAATCGGGCTGGCAGTGGTGCTTCAAGTAATGGCAGTTCGTGGTGATAGCGATGATCGAGCGGTGGCTGCAATTGACTTGAACTGGAGGTCGGGCTCATAATCTTCTGGCGGCAGCTTCGTGAGGCTTCCGGCTGGGCCATCCCGTGATGGTTCCTTCACACAGCGAAACATCTCTGACAGGGCAGCAGATCTAGCTGGATGAGGTGGCGACTACAGAGTGTGACAGCATCGGCGACGGCGTGCCAAGGGGCAGTGGCGTGTGATGGCGTGGTTGCGGTGTAGATTCTCGGCAGTACGTGGTTCGTGATGGCGCGGCAAATCTAATCAATGGCCGCAAGCAGTTGCCGGTGGTGGGTGAGCACGGGGTCAGTGCAGCAGCGATTGGTCGTGGGGCAGCAGCAACCGACTCGTCGGTAGGTCGTATCCGGCAATGAACACGACGGTTGATGGCATCGCCAATTTCGGCTTTGAAACGAGCGGCGGCGAGGGGTGGTTTTGTGTAGATCGGCGGCGCTCTCGATCTTGGCAGCCGCGGAGATGTTAGTACCGGCTGATGGGCTTCCTTTTACGGTGATCCCCGACGACCGGTTGCAGTGGAATTCGCAACAGCCCACGAAACTTCAAGCAGTTGGCGACGCAACTAGAGAGAGCATGCTAATGGTGGTTCGGTGGGTGGGAGATGTGATCAGTTCGTGCTTCTAGCAGCAAGGTGACGACGACTCGGTGAGGCCGTGTGGCTGCGCTTGAGCGGCGGCAACAAGCAATGCCTTCCGGCAGCGAACAGCGACAGAAGGACAGTTTGGCGATCATGTGGCGGCCGGCCTAGAGTGCGCCGCTGTCGGGGGCAGCAGCTGAACGGGCTTCCAGTGGAGCGCGGAACAAGCGGGGGCCGATCTTGGCGGAATTGGTGATAGCAAGCAGCTGATGGAGCGGTGGTCACTGGCAACGGGCAGCAATGGCCGACGATGGTGGCGGCTGTCGAGAAGCAGCAATGGCTCTTCTGGCAACACGTGGATCGTGAGGCGGCGACGGCGGCTTCACAATCCTGGTGGCGGCAGCATACTGGTGGTGAACGGGGACGGCCGATGCAGGTGCTGGCGGAACGTGGGAATTGGGGTCGGCGCCTATTGGCGAGCGATAGCGATGGTGGAACACGGCGGATCCAGTGGCGCTGGTTGCGGCGGCGAGTTCTATCGGATCGCGGTGGTGGGAGTTCCGGTGGCGGCTACGTGGTTTGCAGCGACAACGAAGCAGTGGCGGCTGACGAGGAGACTGGTGGCTGTTTCTGACGAAGTAATGGCAGGGATAACTGGCAGTTGGCGGCCGTATAGCTCGACGGCACGGCGATAGGGGTGGTGCGTACTGACGCCATTTTGCTGGAGATCAATCCTTTATCCAGCACTACAATTTTGACTTTTAAGTCAATTTTGACTCACATGGGCCAATTGTGCTTTGATTTGGGCTTCAAACTTGGGCCTCTTTAATTCCATGCTGATTTGGGCTTCAATATTGATTCAACTTTCCCTTATTCTTCTGCAGCGGCTTGAGCCTTGTTGTAATTGGCCCATCAGATAATTGTGTCAATGAACATGGCCTCCAATCCGTGTGGCCAAGTTTAAATTAATTAAGCATATGCATTATTAATTAGTTTTATTGATTTGGCTTCAATGTTTGAGTCTTCCACGTTTTAAAATTATGAACTTAAATAATTAGTTAATTGCCCCCATAAATTTATTTTGGGTCGTTTAATTAATTAAATTCATAAATTTTAAATTAACGTGCACCCTTTTTTTCTTGCAGAATTGTCTAACAATATTTTTTAATTAGAAGAAAATAATCTGCACAAAGAGACTACACCATTTTTGCTTCCGCGAAGTGGATGAGTAGCATCCATGGGCCACTCTTCTTTAGATGGACTTAATAGAGCAACATCAATATCGCTACACTTCATTGAGATGGAATCGATAGAGCAACATCAACATCAGCACTCTTTCCCGAAATGGTATCGACAGAGCAATATCAACATCGTCACTCTTCCCTCCTTGAGGTGGAATTGACAAAGCAGTATCAACATTGCCACTCTTCGATCTTTTGAGATGGAATCGACAGAGCAGCATCAACATCGTCACTCTTTCATCTTTTGAGATGAAATCGACAGAGCAGCATCAACATCGCCACTTTTCCATCTTTTGAGATGGAATCGACAGAGCAATATTAGTCTCGCCACTCTTTCTTGAGATGACACTTTTGCTTCTTTTCCTTGCACTTTATTTATGACATGTATGCTTCAACTCTTTATTTCTCTCACAAGCTTGATAAGAATAACTTGAATCATGACTGAACTTAGTAAGCTACTAAGCTGCCTACGTACCCCTTTACAGAGGATCAAGTCATTACATAGTTCAACGGGATATGGTTTTAATTTGGGGGTGTCGTGCACAGTTTATACTCATGCGGGCCAGGAGTTTCGTCGTACACATTTTATACTCGTACAGACCAAGAGTTCGTCATACACAGTATATACTTGTGCAGACCAGGAGTTCGTCGTACACAGTTTATACTCGTGCGGACCAAGAGTAACATACAGTTTAGGCTCGTGCATCATTGAGCGACATGCAGTTTAGGCTCGTGCGTCATGGAGCATTGGATTTGAATTTGCTGACAGTTTACACTCGTGTCAGAGAGTCTTGTGTGAACATTTTTTACTCATGTCGAGGAGTATTGTGGGGATAATTTTCTCTCATGTCGAGGAGTATTATTTGTATTACATAGTTTAAACTTATATCAAGGAATATTGTATGTAGCTAGTTTTAGCTCATATCAAGGAGCGTAACTTGAGATTTTTTTAGATAGTTTAAGCTCGTATCAAGGAGAAATATGTGGACAGTTTTAGCTCATATCGATGAGCGTTGACTTGAGAGATTTTAAGCTCTTTTCAAGGAGCGTCATATGTATTTTAGCTCATATCAAGGTGCATCATACAGACAGTTTTAGCTATGCCGATGAGCTTGGCATTTGATTTGTGTTAGATAGTTTAGGCTCGTATCACGGAGAATTACTTGAGGGTTTAGATAGTTTTATACTCATGTGGGGTAGGAGTTCATCGTACACATTTTATACTCGTGCGGACTAGGAGTTCATCGTACACAGTTTATACTCGTACAGACCAGGAGTTCGTCGTACATAGTTTATACTCATGCGGACCAGGAGTTCATTGTACACAGTTTATACTCGTGCAGACCAGGAGTAACATGCAGTTTAAGCTCGTGCGTTATGGAGCACTGGATTTAAATTTGCTGATAGTTTACACTCGTGTAAGAGAGTCTTGTGTGGATATTTTTTACTCATGTCGAGGAGTATTGTGGGATATTTTCTCTCGTATCGAGGAGTATTATTTGTGTTAAATAGTTTAAACTCATATCAAGGAATATTGTATGTAGCTAGTTTTAGCTCATATCAAGGAGCGTAACTTGAGATTTTTTTAGATAGTTTAAGCTCGTATCATGTAGTAATATGTGGACAGTTTTAGCTCATATCGAGGAGCGTTGACTTGAGAGATTTTAAGCACTTATCAAGGAGTGTCATGTGTATTTTAGCTCATATCAAGGTGCATCATATAGACAGTTTTAGCTCGTGCTGAGGAGCTTGGCATTTGATTTGTGTTAGATAGTTTAGGCTCGTATCACGGAGCATTGCTTGAGGGTTTAGACTGTTTTATACTCATGTGGGCCAGGAGTTTATCGTACATATTTTATACTCGTGCGGACCAGGAGTTCATCATACACAGTTTATACTCGTGCAGACCAGGAGTTCATCGTACATAGTTTATACTCGTGCGAACCAGGAGTAACATGCAGTTTAGGCTCGTGCGTCATGGAGCGATATGCAGTTAGGCTCGTGCGTCATGGAGCGTTGGATTTGAATTTGCTGACAGTTTACACTCGTGTCAGAGAGTCTTGTGTGGATATTTTTTACTCATGTCGAGGAGTATTGTGGGATAATTTTCGCTCGTGTCGAGGAGTATTATTTGTGTTAGATAGTTTAAACTCATATCAAGGAATTTTATATGTAGCTAGTTTTAGCTCATATCAAGGAGCGTAACTTGAGATTTTTTTAGATAGTTTAAGCTCGTATCAAGGATTAATATGTGGATAGTTTTAGCTCATATCGAGGAGCGTTGACTTGAGAGATTTTAAGCTCTTATCAAGGAGCGTCATGTGTATTTTAGCTCATATCAAGGTGCATCATACAAACAGTTTTAGCTCGTGCCAAGGAGCTTGGCATTTGATTTGTGTTAGATAGTTTAGGCTCGTATCACGGAGCATTGCTTGAGGGTTTAGACAGTTTTATACTCATGTGGCCTAGGAGTTCGTCGTACACATTTTATATTCATGCGGACCAGGAGTTCATCGTACACAGTTTATACTCGTGCAGACCAGGAGTTCGTCATACACAGTTTATACTCATGCGGACCAGGAGTTCATCGTACACAGTTCAGACTCGTGCAGACCAGGAGTAACATGCAGTTTAGGCTCGTGCGTCATGGAGCGACATGCAGTTTAGGCTCGTGCGTCATGGAGCATTGGATTTGAATTTGCTGACAGTTTACCCTCGTGTCAGAGAGTCTTGTGTGGATATTTTTTACTCATGTCGAGGAGTATTGTGGGATAATTTTCTCTCATGTCGAGGAGTATTATTTGTGTTAGATAGTTTAAACTCATATAAAGGAATATTGTATGTAGCTAGTTTTAGCTCATATCAAGGAGCGTAACTTGAGATTTTTTTAGATAGTTTAAGCTCGTATCCAGGAGTAATATGTGGACAGTTTTAGCTCATATCGAGGAACGTTGACTTGAGAGATTTTAAGCTCTTATCAAGGAGCGTCATGTGTATTTTAGCTCATATCAAGGTGCATCATACAGATAGTTTTAGATCGTCCCGAGGAGCTTGGCATTTGATTTGTGTTAGATAGTTTAGGCTCGTATCACGTAGCATTGCTTGAGGGTTTAGACAGTTTTATACTCTTGTGGGCTAGGAGTTCGTCGTACATATTTTATACTCGTGCGGACCAGGAGTTCATCGTACACAGTTTATACTTGTGCAGACCAGGAGTTCGTCATACACAGTTTATACTCATGCGGACTAGGAGTTCATCGTACACAGTTTATACTCGTGTGGACCAGGAGTAACATGCAGTTTAGGCTCGTGCGTCATGGAGCGACATGCAGTTTAGGCTCTGAACTTAGCCGCATTTCTAGTGAAATGTCAAGAGTAAGTGTACTCTATCGCTGTTGTATACGCGTGACCAAGTGCAAAATTTATAGTATTGTCGTCCCAAGGGAAAAGGTAAACTCAAGTTGTATCCGGATTTTCCATTGATTTATGTTTTGTAAGGATTATCGAGATAAGGTTTTGATTTAAGAACTATGATTACTCTATCAATTAACTAATGAACTAGACAAGCAACTAATTATAACAAACATCAATCAAATCAAGTAGCAAGATGAGATGGAATGGATGAAGTGTATCTAAGAAAAGAGAGCAAGGCTAGCAACATCATGGTCAAGGTCTTATGTAGACTTCACACTTACTCAAGCATTGATGACTTTCAAGTTATGAAACTAAGGGCAATCACAATTGTACCCCTAACCCCTATGGCCAAGGTGATTAGGTTCTCAACTCTTTTACAAGTTTAAATCTCCTAAGATTGTCTTACTCTCAATTCCCTCATGGGTACTATGATCATAAGTTGGTTCCCCTCACTAGTTCATCACTAATGTTCTATCATGAGGTTCTAAGCACTTGGAGGGAATGACTTTTCTCCCCTCATACTAACCAAGTCACCTAATACAATCAATGATTCAATTAAACCACCACACATAATATTGGAATGGCCATCCTAACACTATGCATAGAGAATTTAACCACACACATCATGCATCAAATGAGAATAAGCATTCATGATAGAAAGTAATCATAACAATCAATTCATCAAGCTTTAATAGTGCAAAAATCTACATATTTCCTAACCAATCATATTGCTAGCCTCACTTGAGGACTAGCCACAAATATTCATTGCCAATTGGCTACAATCCAATACAAGCTCCATATGAGCAATATAATGAAGAAAGTAGCAAAATAAAAGAGATTGAGCTTCCCCTTGAAGGTAGACTCCTTCTTCCTTGATCATGCCAAATTCTTCAAACAAATCTGATTTTCTCTTCTTAGATGATGGAATGGATGGATTTATGAAGATCAAGGTGAATTGATGGATTTAGATGGTGTAGATGGATTGTAGATCTAGTGTGTGAGAAAATGTGGTGTGGATTGTGTGTAACTGCTCTCAATCTGATATAATGTGAATCTCCTCCCTAATTTCGCACAAATCATGGTTTTATATCACTTATGGACCTTCTAGAAGCTTCCGGAACATTCTGAAAATTACACAGGATTTTGCACCTACACGGCCCGTGCTGCAGTACACGGCCCGTGTAGGGCACACCTACTTCGGCATTTTGTGTGTGCTTCCGGACACGGCTCGAGCTGCAATACACGGCCTTGATCATGGCCGTGCAGCACTTTCTGACGACAATACACGGCTTCTTCTTACAGGGCCGAGCTTCGCACACGGGGCGTGCAGCAGCGCACGGCCCGTGCACCAGCGCACGGCCAAATCCCTGGGTGAGCAGCGTACTCTGATGACATTACACGGCCAGCTGCTACAGGGCCGTGTTCCGCGCACGGTCCATTCAGTTGCCTGGCCTATTCTTCGTCTCCCTTTCGCTCCCGACTCCGTTTTTGTCCGTTCCATGACCTGTTTTACATATATTCAAGCTCATTTATACAATTCTATAAGTTCGTACCACTTTCCTCAAAACAACAATAACTCCACCAAAATTAACACAAATACGGATAAAAACATCCGAAAATACACACATAAAGACACTAAAACCTAGGTGAAAATGACGACAATCAATCCCCCAAACTTAAAGTGTTGTTTGTCCTCGAACAACTAAAAATGATAAACAAGAGGAGAAATTTTCACCTAGAGAACATCTAACGAACATAAACCACAATATATCACAAGTAATAAGGATTTCAAAATCAAGTTAAGTATCCCTACATAATCAAACTTATAACATGAAAGATTAACGAGTTCAATCTCAAGCATGACAAAAGAGTAATCAGATCCCTTTCAATCCAAGCCTTTCATAGGATATCAAATTCACTCAACACTCTTTGAAGTAAGGTTTTGATCAACACTCATCAACCGGTTAAAATCGACTCACCATAGGCTTGCTCATGGACTATGTTCACAAGCCACCTTAGTTTCAATAAGTGATCAAAAAGGTCTTTATCTTTGGATGTAATGTTTAGGCTCTTTAGTAAGGTAGGAAACTTTGGATAATAGTGACTTTTCAAGTGTGGTTGATCGAAGAGATGATTCCTTTCTTCAACGTCCTCACTTTCATGCTTCCTTTCTTTTCTACTTTAATCACAAGCACTAAGCATCATCATTCCTTGGATTTCTTGAGCTTCTTTTTGAATGGCATACTTCTTGTCTTTGACTTTTGTATTCCTTGAGCATATTTTCTATTTTGCTCCTTTTTCACTTTTGTTGAAGTTGCACTTGCTTTTATCTTGAGCTCTTTCATCCTTTTTCTTGACTCACCTTTCTTTCCATATACATTTGCACATTTTTCCACATCTTCCCTTTTGTAAACCATCATCATCCTCAATTACCCACACATAGGTTATATATATAAGGTTTAAATGGATTTTCAAGGCTTGTAATGTGCTTATATCACAAGAGATAGGCTTAAAGGTTCAAAGTGGCTTACTAGGGATAATGTTTGAGGTAAGGAAATTTTATGGCTATGACTTTACTTAACAAGGATGGCCTAAGATCATGTCACAAATTTCAACCATTCGGGCTTCGTTCCTATAGTCCAAGAGCAAGTTCTAGTTTGTCTAAGTTCAACCGGTCCTCTCTTCAATAATTAACCATGGAGGCACGGTTGAGGCTCAACTCTCACAAGCTTTTGCTTGGACCAAAAGAAACTCAATTAACCTTCATACTTCTCAAAATTGAACAAATTATGTAATCCATGTCACAATTTTAACAAGTAGAAACCATTAACTTGCTTGCCATCACCTATCACAAACAATGCATCATAGCTCATACTCAAAAACATCACTCAACTCTTTCCCAAAACATACCACCAAAACCACACCTATACAAGAATTAAAATAACAACAAACATCACCTACTAATCAAGGGATCAACAAACAATACAAACATATAACATGCATAAATCAAATCATCCATCAAAAGAAAATAAAGCACATCAACTCAAACACATAACGATAAAGATCAATCTCCCATCGCATCCAAACAACGAAAAAACAAAAAAAAAACTGAAAATCGCATAAAACTAAAAATAAAATCCCAAAGTAAAACCTCCCAAAAACCAACAATTTAAGTACAATCCAATCAAATCCTAACAAATCAAATCAAATGTCTAAGCAATAATACCAAAATTCTAAATAATAGCTAGATGAATGGACAAAAGTGCCAAGCACTCAAAATACTCCCTCATTGTTCCGGAGGCGGAGGAGGTGGACGATAGGTGTTCCATGGAATGTAGGCTCGAGGGTTCGCAGGAAACTGGAAGTTGAACATCATGGTCAACATCTCCTCCATGTTGTTGGAGTGCGCCCTTGATTGTTCTTCATAGTACTCCCTCCTTCGTTGTCCAGCTCTCAACTCTTCAATGTGTCTTCCATGCTCTTGCTGGACTTCGCGAATCTCCCTGATCTGAGTCCCATATGTCTGCTGCACATGCCTTATGTCACGTACCTCATCCATCATATAGTTCCACCTTTCATCTCCTTGGCCCGGTGCGACTGGTGGCGGTGCTCCTTCTTCCTCAAACAGTGGTGGATCAGGGCCTTGCTCCTCAAACTCAATCTGCTCCGATTGCTCTCCTTGCTCATCACCCTCCATGGGCACTTGCTCGGCCCTCAAATTGGCTAGCTCTTCATTTTCTTCAACTCTAACCTGCCTCAGAACCTGTTCCATTTCATCTCTGTTTCTTCTATAAAATGCCTTGACAACTCTGGAATGGTTCACACTTCCCATAGCCAAATTTGCAAGCCTTCTCCTTGTATAAACTGTAGTGAGCTCCGGCATTGGCAACGGAAATGGAGCTCCCTTCTCCTGCCTTAAACAGTATTGATTTCCTACCATGGTCAAAAATTCCATCCTCATCAGCTGTGAGTAATTCAACCCTTCGCAAACCATACGATTCTCCATCCCTGCGAAGTTAACTCCCATTCCTTGAGCTATCATTGTAATCATCCCTCCTAGCATCAACCCTTGAGAACTCTGCCTCTTTGCAACTCTCTCCGCATGTTGCACAAAATGTGCTGCAACATTAAGCGGTAACTCTTTATACATACAATACATGATGTAGAGCTGCTTTTCTCCAACTGAGCCTCCTTCAAACCTTCCCAATATAGTGTTGGAGACGATCTTCTCTAAGTACCTCATTACAGGATTCCGGATGGCCGTCCCCTTTGAAGCACTAGGGATGTACCCTGCTCTCTCAGTTCCATCATTCACAAGGCTTGACTACCATTCCTGTTGGTTGAAAGTTCCTCCGGCATAAAAGCTCCGATGGAATTCGCATGGCGGGCACCCAAAACACTCATTCAAAAATGCCAATGGAACCTTTTCCCTCAACACATTATCTAGCTGAAAAGTCACCCACAGTGGATACCCATTCCTATTTTTCTTCACTTGTAAAGTGCTCATAAATTCCGCAGTGAGATGATAGTAGGTTGGCGGCCTCTTATCGAAGAAAGCTTCCATCTGAGAGAAGCGAAATAACTTCCTCAGATCTTCCTCTATACCTAGTCCCCTCATCGTCTCCGTGTCTTGGAAACGAGTAGCCTTGATCTTCGGAGCTAGAACTTGCCAGCGAAGCACAAACTTTCCCCAATAATCCTCGAACTCAACTCCAAATTCTTGTGGATGAATTCCTTCAATAACCAACTGGGCATCCAAGTTAGATAACTCCTCAGGGTCGGTTATCACAATGAAATCCTCGGTCCTAGAGCGAACTCTCCTCTCAGCCATCTACAATATAAAAACAATATACAACTTATCAAATATATTCACACTTAACAACTTATCACCATTCATCACAACTATCAACAATTATAACCAATTTCTACTCATGATCACACATATGAATCCTCACTTCAATCATCTTAAAATGCTATTCACATTTGACCATCAATTTCCAACGAATTCCTCTCTTAGACATTTCATCGAACACTTGGCATGCACAAAATTTAAGCATCCTCTCAACATGCAATTTGCATATCCTCATGCCCAAATCCTCAATATCTAAAGTTAATCTCTTACAAATAAACATCATACTCATGTAATTCATCAATTGGCACAACACAATTATTCACACTCATAATTCTCACACAATTCCCAAATTATTCCTCATGAACCCTATTTCAACTTTTTAAAAAAAAAAAAAAATTTCAACAATTCATAATGACACACATGCGTGAATATCATCAAACAAGCATGAAAACATCATAAGAATAAAGCCCATATATCAATTCAATCAATTCATATCAAAATGTTCAAGTTAGGGTTCAAGAATTTCATACCTTTCACCAATTGGATGTGGAGATGTGAATTTGGTGTGAACACTTACAATCTCTACTCACACTCTTTCAACACTAACCTTGGTGGAGTTTCGTGTGCTTGAATCGTGTGAATTGGGTGAAGGGGTGCGTATGGAATGTGTACGGAGCAGCCCTTTTTAAAAAACTGGAACAAGCCCTGCACGGCTCGTGTTACGCAGCACGGCCTCAAGTTAGGCCGTGCAGCGTGTTCTGATCCCGCTACATGGCCAACTGCTACAGGGCCGTGCACGGCGCACGGCCCGTGTAGCAGTTTGCCCTGTTCTTCATTTTTCTTGATTCACTCCATCCTTGCCCTGTTTTTCACTCTTCACATACCCTATTCATGCTTAAACACTACTCAATGTTATCCATGCTACACTCATAATCAAGAATGGATTGAAATGTACTCAAAACACCACCAAACACACCAAAACTATCCTAACTCATGAGAAACATATTCAAAATTTTTCAAAAATGACCATTTTGCAACGATGATATATATACACAAGATAACACAATCAATTGAACAAAGTATAGATCACACCATGCACTCTCCCCCCAAACTTAAATCGAAACAAGTTACGAATTAAGTTTGCAAAAGTGGTGAGACATACCTTATTCGTTTTCTCAATGCTCTTCATGAACTTCTCCACCTCTTATGCCTACTTTAAGCTCCAATTGATCAAGTGTGACCACCACGCAACCTCCCCCCAAACTTAAATTAACACAAGTGTTAAAATTTAAGTTTGTAAAGAGTGGTGAGGCATACAATCATCATTCCACCTTTAGCATCCGTGTCCTTTCTCTTATGCATTTCTCATGAACTTAACCACCTTCATACCAAACAACAAAACAAGCATCAAAAGATAAAAGAATGGGTTGCCTCCCATTTAGCGCTAAGTTTAACGTCTTCAAGCCGGACGGAATTTTAAACTCATTTAGCAATCGGAGAAATCCAAGACCCCATCGGGCCTCATCTTCACTTTAAACCTTTCCTTAACAACCTTCTTATCCACACTTCTTGCTCCTTCAACACTTGGGTTCAATTCATTGACTCTTTTACTTATGTTTTCAAATCCCGGAGGCTTTTTATCAATCTTCCAATCAACACGTGGATCACCCCCAAACTTGTTCCTCTTTGAAAAAAACTTTCCTGCAAATTAAAATACAAAGTTAGTTAATTCTTCATCTTTTAAAAGTTCACTTACTCGATCTCGATCATCCGGAGGCTTAATGGGTGGCTTTAAATGAAGATCTCCCCCTTTTAAATTCCTGCTTGATAGCACCAATTCTTTTTCATTTGAACGGAGTGTGACTTCCTTTCTATCCATGTCAAATTTTGCTCTTCCGGTGGCCAAAAACGGCCTTCCAAAGATCAATGGGATCAAAGGATCCGCTTGCTTGTCAACTATCATGAAATCCACCGGAAAGACAAACTCTTCTATTTGCACAAGTACATCCTCCACAACTCCATAGGGCTTAATCATTGAACCATCCATTATTCCGATTGCTACATCCGTTTCCTTTAACTTTCCGATGTCAAGCTTTTCAAAAACTTCCAAAGGCATCACATTAATGCTCGAACCAAGATCACATATAGCACTAAGGTATTCCCCCTTTCCAATTTTACAAGTAAGCACGAATTTACCGGGGTCTTCCACCTTTAATGAAGTATCAACTTCAACAATTCCATGATCTTGTTCTAACCACAACTTTTTCTCACCCTTACTTTCATCAACAAATGAAGACACCAATTCATCAATAATCCTCTCATCATCAAAAGACAATTCATCATCATTAGCAACTTCCTCTTCCACTTTAGATACAACTTCATCAACAACTACTTCTTCAACCTTTGAAACAATGTTTGTTGTTTCCACCAACCCTTTTTCCACCTTGCTTTCCAAATTACAAACGGTAACATACAAGCATTGTTCCTTAGGATTTGTAACGGTAGTGGAAGGAAATTTACCTTTACGATGCATTTCACCTTGCTCGGTTGCCATTTGACTCACTTGAGTCTCCAAAGCTTTAAATCGATTCTCATTTACCTCATCTCTTTGCTTCACATATTCAAACTTTCTCTCATTCTCTTGTTTCTCTTGCTTCATAAAATCAAACATCTTAGTCATTTTATCCTCCAATGTAGACAATGTAGACTTTCCTTCATCATTTGGAGCCTTCTCCCCCGGATGAATGCCCGGTGGCAATGTGAGTGCATTACTTTGATTCCCATACGACAAATTCTCATATCTCCGGGGTTGATTGAAATTCCCTTGAAAATTACCTTGCCCCCAACCTCCTTGCCTTTGTGGATATCCTCCTCCATTATTCCCAAAATTCCCACCGTAATTTCCTTGGAAGTTCCTTCCTTGCATGAAGGCAACTTCCTCAAGTGTCATCTCCGATGGGCTCCAAGAATTAGAGGACATACCTTGTTGAGGTATAGAGGTAGACATTTGACAACTTTGAGAAGATTGACCCATACTTGGTGTAGATACACCTTGTTGAAAATTAGGAAACACTTGTTGATTCATCAAAGGTATTGACATCACATGCGGAGGATTAGCTAGCACTTGTTGATTCACCATTGGTGTAGATGTTGGAGTCACTTGCATACTAGCATTCATCCTTTTTAGTATCTCCGTGATTGCCTTGTCAGTTACATCTTCATTAGGCACCTTCACTTTTTTCACTTGTTGCAAGCACACTTCTTCCATCTTAGCAATCTTCTCTTTTTCATATAAGCCCGCAACTCTATCCATGGCCCATTGTCCCGTATTCAAAGCTATTTCTTCACATATGGCAATTGCTCTTTCCGGAGTTTGCCCCAAAATCGAACCTCCCGATGAAGCATCAACAAGCATCCTTTCACTTCCATTCAAACCGGCATAGAAAAATCCTACTTGTTGATCTTCGGGGAATCCGTGTTGTGGACATTTCCTTAGCATTTCTTTGAATCGGTCCCAAGCCTCACTAAAAGTTTCAAGAGGCATTTGCTTAAACTGCAATATTTGACCTTTGAGATGCAACATCTTCGATGGTGGGAAATACTTGCTCAAGAATCTTTGTGCTAACTCTCTCCATGTGTTGTAGGATCTCGGTGGTAAAGTATGATACCAAGCCTTCGCTCTATCTCGTAATGAAAACGAGAAGAGCTTCAATTTAATAATATCCTCACTTACCCCATTTATCTTGACCGTGTTTGCTAACTCCGTAAATTGGGCTAAGTGAGCATTTGGATCCTCCATAGTACCACCACCAAATTGGTTTGCTTGCACCATGTTGATCAATCCTGTCTTGATCTCAAAATGATTAACATTCACCGGTGGTCCCACAACATAGTTTCCATATTGCGGTTGGAAGTGATCTCGGATGTTCATTCCCACTCCATTATTCCCATTTCTACGAGGTTGATTTTGCACCATCGGAGGATCATTCCTTGCTTCTTGTTGTGCCAACAAGTTTTGAATAATAGCTTGCAATTGTTGGTTTTGCAAGTGCATTTGTTGAGCATAGACTTGTGGCACATATTCTTGATTACCAAAACCTCCTCTAGCATTATCACCACCTTGAAAATTTCTCAAATTACCTTCTTTATCAACCATATTTGCATTATCCCTTACTTCTTCCATATTTTCTTCCGTTGGTTCCAACACTCCTCTTCTTTATCTTCTTAAGGTAACTTCTAATTCCAAATTCAAAGGTTCAAGAGATTGAGACCTTGAACGAGTTTGCATGTACCTACAAGAATTCCAAAATTAGCTCTCCAAGTAACCAAGACAAGTAAACAACTATACAAATGAAAGAAATATCCTTATCAAGACTAATCAACTTCAAACTCGTTACAACCACAAGTTTAACATTTCCCCAGCAACGGCGCCATGAACTTAGCCGCATTTCTAGTGAAATGTCAAGAGTAAGTGTACTCTATCGCTGTTGTATACGCGTGATCAAGTGCAAAATTTATAGTATTGTCGTCCCAAGGGAAAAGGTAAACTCAAGTTGTATCCGGATTTTCCATTGATTTATGTTTTGTAAGGATTATCGAGATAAGGTTTTGATTTAAGAACTATGATTACTCTATCAATTAACTAATGAACTAGACAAGCAACTAATTATAACAAACATCAATCAAATCAAGTAGCAAGATGAGATGGAATGGATGAAGTGTATCTTAGAAAAGAGAGCAAGGCTAGCAACATCATGGTCAAGGTCTTATGTAGACTTCACACTTACTCAAGCATTGATGACTTTCAAGTTATGAAACTAAGGGCAATCACAATTGTACCCCTAACCCCTATGGCCAAGGTGATTAGGTTCTCAACTCTTTTACAAGTTTAAATCTCCTAAGATTGTCTTACTCTCAATTCCCTCATGGGTACTATGATCATAAGTTGGTTCCCCTCACTAGTTCATCACTAATGTTCTATCATGAGGTTCTAAGCACTTGGAGGGAATGACTTTCCTCCCCTCATACTAACCAAGTCACCTAATACAATCAATGATTCAATTAAACCACCACACATAATATTGGAATGGCCATCCTAACACTATGCATAGAGAATTTAACCACACACATCATGCATCAAATGAGAATAAGCATTCATGATAGAAAGTAATCATAACAATCAATTCATCAAGCTTTAATAGTGCAAAAATCTACATATTTCCTAACCAATCATATTGCTAGCCTCACTTGAGGACTAGCCACAAATATTCATTACCAATTGGCTACAATCCAATACAAGCTCCATATGAGCAATATAATGAAGAAAGTAGCAAAATAAAAGAGATTGAGCTTCCCCTTGAAGGTAGACTCCTTCTTCCTTGATCATGCCAAATTCTTCAAACAAATCTGATTTTCTCTTCTTAGATGATGGAATGGATGGATGTATGGATGGATTTATGAAGATCAAGGTGAATTGATGGATTTAGATGGTGTAGATGGATTGTAGATCTAGTGTGTGAGAAAATGTGGTGTGGATTGTGTGTAACTGCTCTCAATCTGATATAATGTGAATCTCCTCCCTAATTTCGCACAAATCATGGTTTTATATCACTTATGGACCTTCTAGAAGCTTCCGGAACATTCTGAAAATTACACAGGATTTTGCACCTACACGGCCCGTGCTGCAGTACACGGCCCGTGTAGGGCACACCTACTTCGGCGTTTTGTGCGTGCTTCCAGACACGGCTCGAGCTGCAATACACGGCCTTGATCATGGCCGTGCAGCACTTTCTGACGACAATACACGGCTTCTTCTTACAGGGCCGAGCTCCGCACACGGGGCGTGCAGCAGCGCACGGCCCGTGCACCAGCGTACGGCCAAATCCCTGGGCGAGCAGCGTATTTTGATGACATTACACGGCCAGCTGCTACAGGGCCGTGTTCCGCGCACGGCCCGTGTAGTTGCCTGGCCTATTTTTCGTCTCCCTTTCGCTCCCGACTCCGTTTTTGTCCGTTCCATGACCTGTTTTACATATATTCAAGCTCATTTACACAATTCTATAAGTTCGTACCACTTTCCTCAAAACAACAATAACTCCACCAAAATTAACACAAATACGGATAAAAACATCCGAAAATACACACATAAAGACACTAAAACCTAGGTGAAAATGACGACAATCAGGCTCGTGCATCATGGAGCATTGGATTTGAATTTGATGACAGTTTACACTCGTGTCAGAGAGTCTTGTGTGGATATTTTTTACTCATGTCGAGGAGTATTGTGGGACAATTTTCTCTCATGTCGATGAGTATTATTTGTGTTAGATAGTTTAAACTCATATCAAGGAATATTGTATGTAGCTAGTTTTAGCTCATATCATGGAGCATAACTTGAGATTTTTTTAGATAGTTTAAGCTAGTATCAAGGAGTAATGTGTGGACAGTTTTAGCTCATATCGAGGAGCGTTGACTTGAGAGATTTTAAGCACTTATCAAGGAGCGTCATGTGTATTTTAGCTCATATCAAGGAGTATCATACAGACAATTTTAGCTCGTGCCGAGGAGCATGGCATTTGTGTTAGATAGTTTAGGCTTGTATTGATTTGCAATAATATAGTGGGCATGACCAATTAAAGAAATTATCGAACCACAGGGAGGAAGGTACTAGGGTCTAAGCGATCTCGTGTTTGTCATAGTATTATAGAGATGAACGAGAAGGGGAGATAATCAAGAAATGACAATAAAATAAAAGGATAGATGAATGGAAGATGGATGAATGAGCCAAGTAGATAGAGATGAGACTAGCAATACTTAAAGCATGGAAAATCTAGGTATCATGCAATGAATTCATATGTGTCATGGGTAAGAGACTAAGGGCCAACACTAAGATCACCTAAACTCCCTCTCGGAATGAGTAAGATATGGTACTAAACATAGCTCAATGGATTGGTTCTCACTTAAACAATTCCAACTAGATACTAAGCTTAAATGAGAGTCCCTTCAAACAATTAATCAACCTCTCGATCAAACCAATTACATGTCCTACCAAAGGGTTCTAAACTATGAAGGATTTCTCAATCTCTTCACAATTTATAATGCACATGAGGTGTTTGATGAAATGATTCACTCAATTATCCTAAGCATGCAATTGATTTCTCAATCTAATCACATATCTAGAACAACTAAACACACAAATCAACAAAACAAATCAAGCAATTAATAATCAATGATAGAAAATCAATTAACCCATTCAACATAATCATTCAATTGCAAAATACCCAAAATTATCCAACACAATTCATATTGCTAATCTCACAAGGGAGATTAGCCTCTCATGGTCACAAAGAATCCAACATAGACATTAAAATCCTTACAAAACATGATAAACAATAGGTTTCAATACAAAGTGTAGATGAAAACTCCCTTGGATGTCTCCAATGGTGATCTTCTTCTCCCCCTTGCAATTCACCTCTCTTCCTTGCTTCTCTAGCTACTTGGATGAAGGATTTGATGGTTGGATGAAGGTAGATCCAAAGGGTGAAGAATGGATGAAGGTGAAGGTGAAAAATGGAGAGAATTGTGTGTGATGTGTGTGTGGAAGGGTGGAATTTCGGATCTTTTTTTCAATTGTTGAATAAAGGGGTATTTATACCCTTTGGGAATCTTCTAGAAGGATTCTGAATTTTTCTGATCCCAGACACGACACGAGTCGTGCGATGCAACACGGCCATAAGGTGGCCGTGTTGTGTCTTCTGTTGTGCCATTCTGGACAGGGCCGTGTTACGCAACACGTCTCGTGTGTTGCAACACGGCTCGTGTGCTGTAACACGGGCACAGGGTGGTCGTGTTGGATCTTCTGATATCGGCACACGCCCACTTCTTACATGGCCGTGCGCTGTACACGGCTCGTGTTCTTGCTGTCCTGCTTTCTCTTTCACTGTTTTGGCTCGTTCTTCCTCGTTTCAACTCTGAATTGAGATCCGTTTTTTCCTACGTCTTCCTTATCATATCTAGCATCCAATAAAATTGAAAATCATAGGTTTAGGATCATTCACACACATTTCAATAAAAATACAAAACACAACCAAATAACATACAAATACGGATAAAAATATACGAAAACTCACATAAAAAGATACTAAAATCTAGGTGAAAATATCACTCATCACACCCCCAAACTTAAAGTGTTGTGCGTCCCAGCACAATGAAAATGATAAACCAAGGAGAGTGATTTTCACCTAGGAAAAGACTAAACGAACATACGTAATAACACATCGATAGCAATAAGAATTACAATTTATGCTAAGTCATCCTACAACATTAAATTCATGACATGAGAAATGAACAAGTTCAATCACAAGAAAATAAAGTGTAATATAGTCCCTTTTAGTCCAAGCCTCACATAAGATATAAATTTCACTCAACACTCTTTTAAGTAGGGTAAAACAATACCCATCAATCGATTGGCTCGACTCGCTATAAGCTTGCTCGTGGACTACATTCACAAACCACCAAAGTTTCCATTAGTGATCAAAAAGGTCTTTCATTAAGGATGTAATGATAGGCTCTTTGGTAAGGTAGGAAGAATATGGTAATAGTGACTTAAACAAGTGTAAGTAATCGAAGAGATGGCCAATTTCTCCAACTTCTCCACTTTTCTTTCTTCCTTTCTTGTATTTGGTACTCACAAGCACTACTCATCAACTTTCCTTGGATTTCTTGAGCTTCTTATGATTCATGCTTCTTTTCTTTGATTTTTAAGTACTTGAGCATATTATTGTTACTTTGCTCATTTTCTTGTCATGAGGTTGCATGTTCATTCTTGTTTGTGCTCTTTTCATCCTTTTTCTTACTTGTTTACCATTTCCTTTTCTTTTTCTTCCTCATCAAACATTTCTAGTTACCATCTCCTCAATGACTCACACAAAAGGTATGTATGTAAGGCTCAAGTGGGTAATTAAGGCTTGTAGTATGCTAAATTCATAATAAAATGGCTTTAAGGCTCAAAGTGGTTGACTAGGGATGATGTTCATGGTAGGAAAATATTTGGCAATGACTATAAATGACAAGGATGGCCTTAGATCATTTCACTAATCTCCACAAATCGGGCTCATTCCTATAGTCCTTGAGCAAGTTCTAGCTTATCAAAACTCAATCGATCCACTCATGAAGAAAATACCATGTATGCACGGTTGAGGCTCAAACTCTCACAAGCTTGTGCTCGGACCTTAAGAAACTTATTACATCACATCCATCTTAAAATTGAACAAGTTAAGTAAAACATGTCACAATTTGAAAGTGTAGAGATTCTTAATCATAACTTGTCATCACCTATCGCCACAACATATCATCACTCATATTCAAAAATGACTCACAACCTCCCTAAACAAACCACCAAACATACCAAGACAAAAATAAGAAAACACACAAAACATAAAATAAAGACTCAACAAACACGAAACAAAACAAAAACACATAACATGTAAGAATAAAAATCACCATCATTGAAAAATGAAGCATACATTCAAATCATCCATAATAATGTAAGCTCACAATCATCCCAACCTTGATTGAAAAGGAAACCTTCCAAAGACATAACACATAAAGTATCATGTTAATCCATCAATACACATCAAAATATATCAAGCAACTAGAAGTGATAAGGTGTAGAGTACTCCCTCAATAGGCATTTGGTAAAGAAAACGTTAGCTCCAAGCTCCATTCGTGCTTCCAATACCTTTCATTCATGCTCAAACACTCAACAAACACCGTTAGCTCAACAATTGCATTTAACAAATATGTACTATCATGCACTTCAACACCACCAATCATACCAAAATCAAACCAAACTCATGAGAAAAATTTTAAAATTAGCCCAAAAATACGAAAAGTATATGCTTTCAAGTCAAAGTATGTCACACCACGCCATATCCCCCAAACTTAAATTGAAACAAGAGTTTCTAGGTAAGTTTGCAAAAAGTGGTATGACTTACTTTCACACTTCAAATCAAGCACTTATCGTTTGTCCATTACGCATTCTCCTCACAAGCACAATCAACATACATACCAAAAATGCAAAACAAGCAAATCCACCATCCTTATTGAAAGCAATAAATAAAGCAATAAAGATAATGATGGGTTGCCTCCCATCTAGCGTTAAGTTTAACGTCTTCAAGTCGGACGGGATATGGAGAACTCATCGAAATGGCAACGGATATCTTTCGTCCTTGCCATCAAATTTTAAACGTTGTGCTTCTTCCTCTATTAGGCATTTGTGGCAAGTGACGACCTCCGTTACATCCTTCGAGCATGGCTTTAAAAATTCGACTTTCTTGAGCTTACACTCCATTGCCCTCTTCATTCTTGAAAACCACTTATTCCTCCTTACCAAATAGACCCCCAACATCTCTTCGAGTTCTCTTTTGTTTCTAATGATATGAGAAAACTCAATGGGTAAGATAAAATCAATGTAAACAATATTATCAAGTTCAAAGCAACTTAAAGAGTTTAAAGGTTTAGAAATGCTCATTTCACTCTTCAAGTCATCATCATTTGTTTCTAGACTTTGTTCCTCTTCATCAACATCATTTGCCTCAATAGGCTTTTCAAATACCTCTTTTGATTCTTCATCTCCCAAATTCTTTTCTTCCTCAAACTCTTCTTCAAATTTACTCTCCTCTTCAAGCTCTTCAACTTGTTGAAAATTGGTCAAATCACTTACAATTTGGCTCACTTGATGCTCCAAGGCTTTGAATCTTTGATCAATAGCTTCCTCAATAGCTTTGAATCTTCTTTCATTAGCTTCATCAATCTTTCTCCTTGTTTCATTTCGAGCTTTATTAGATTCAATCAACTTCTCAATCAATACTTCTAAAGATGATTTTTCTTCTTCGACTTGTTGAAAGTCTCCTCCCTCTTGGTTGTCACAATTCCATTCTTGATTTGGTGGATAATTCCCATGAAAACTTCCTTCATAGTTATGTTGAAAATTTTCTTGGAAATCATCCACTCCCATGAAAGAAACATCTCCTACTTGATGCGTAGCCATTCTCCACTCTTCTTGCTCCATGGGACTAGGAATCGACACACCTTGCACATTTTGAGCACCCCCCCAAACTTGAATTAGACAAGACTTGACCATAAGCACCTTGATTCATCATCCTTATTTGTCTTGTCACTTCCAAAGTAACTTGGGTAATTATCTCGGAGGATTCATTTTGAAGAAAACTTGATTGAGGATCTTGACCTTTATCACTTCCTTGAGCACTTCTTCTATATAATTCAAGTAAGGCGTAGTTTTGAAACGGAGGAGAAGTGTTGGTGTTGGGATTTGGTGGAGAATAAGTGTATGCTTGATACGGATGGAATGTATTTGCATTGTAAGCTTGTTGTCATTCTCCATTTCTTCCTTGATTGTAGTATTGAGAGCTATCTTGATTCATTTGGAAGTTGTACCCATAGTTGCTCTCATTCATGCAGCCTCTTGATTGTGGAGGTGGAACCCTTGCAAATTGATCCACAAAGACATTTGTGAATTGGTTCCAACCATCCATTTAAATGCTCTTCTCAAGGCTTACTACAATTCTTCTCAAACTTGCTATTTTTGGCTTTGATCCCCCTTCCTCTTCTCTCAAGGTAGTTTCACGTACCTATCAAAACAAAAAAAAATGAGATCAAAAATTTTCCAAAACAAATAATAAAAAGCAATAAAAATATCTCTATTAATACCAATCGAAATACTCCTTCGTTAAACCACTAGCAACCATTGCCTCCCCGGCAACGGCGCCATTTGATTAGCCATAATATAGTGGGCATGACCAATTAAAGAAATTATCGAACCACAGGGAGGAAGGTACTAGGGTCTAAGCGATCTCGTGTTTGTCATAGTATTATAGAGATGAACGAGAAGGGGAGATAATCAAGAAATGACAATAAAATAAAAGGATAGATGAATGGAAGATGGATGAATGAGCCAAGTAGATAGAGATGAGACTAGCAATACTTAAAGCATGGAAAATCTAGGTATCATGCAATGAATTCATATGTGTCATGGGTAAGAGACTAAGGGCCAACACTAAGATCACCTAAACTCCCTCTCGGAATGAATAGGATATGGTTCTAAACATAGCTCAATGGATTGGTTCTCACTTAAACAATTCCAACTAGGTACTAAGCTTAAATGAGAGTCCCTTCACACAATTAATCAACCTCTCGATCAAACCAATTACATGTCCTACCAAAGGGTTCTAAACTATGAAGGACTTCTCAATCTCTTCACAATTTATAATGCACATGAGGTGTTTGATGAAATGATTCACTCAATTATCCTAAGCATGCAATTGATTTCTCAATCTAATCACATATCTAGAACAACTAAACATAAAAATAAACAAAACAAATCAAGCAATTAATAATCAATGATAGAAAATCAATTAACCCATTCAACATAATCATTCAATTGCAAAATACCCAAAATTATCCAACACAATTCATATTGCTAATCTCACAAGAGAGATTAGCCTCTCATGGTCACAAGGAATCCAACATAGACATTAAAATCCTTACAAAACATGATAAACAATAGGTTTCAATACAAAGTGTAGATGAAAACTCCCTTGGATGTCTCCAATGGTGATCTTCTTCTCCCCCTTGCAATTCACCTCTCTTCCTTGCTTCTCTAGCTACTTGGATGAAGGATTTGATGGTTGGATGAAGGTAGATCCAAAGGGTGAAGAATGGATGAAGGTGAAGGTGAAAAATGGAGAGAATTGTGTGTGATGTGTGTGTGGAAGGGTGGAATTTTGGATCTTTTTTTCAATTGTTGAATAAAGGGGTATTTATACCCCTTGGGAAGCTTCTAGAAGGATTCTGATTTTTTCTGATCACAGACACCGCACGAGTCGTGCGACGCAACACGGCCATAAGGTGGCCGTGTTGTGTCTTCTGTTGTGCCATTCTGGACAGGGCCGTGTTACGCAATACGTCTCGTGTGTTGTAACACGGATCTTGTGCTGTAACACGGGCACAGGGTGGTCGTGTTGGATCTTCTGATGTCGGCACACGCCCACTTCTTACAGGGCCGTGCGCTGTACACGGCTCGTGTTCTTGCTGCCCTGCTTCCTCTTTCACTGTTTTGGCTCGTTCTTCCTCGTTTCAACTCCGAATTGAGATCCATTTTTTACTACGTCTTCCTTATCATATCTAGCATCCAATAAAAATTGAAAATCATAGGTTTAAGATCATTCACACACATTTCAATAAAAATACAAAACACAACCAAATAACATACAAATACGGATAAAAATATACGAAAACTCACATTAAAAGATACTAAAATCTAGGTGAAAATATCACTCATCACACCCCCAAACTTAAAGTGTTGTGCGTCCCCGCACAACAAAAATGATAAACCAAGGAGAGTGATTTTCACCTTGGAAGAGACTAAACGAACATACGTAATAACACATCGATAGCAATAAGAATTACAATTTATGCTAAGTCATCCTACAACATTAGATTCATGACATGAGAAATTAACAAGTTCAATCACAAGAAAATAAAGTGTAATATAGTCCCTTTTAGTCAAAGCCTCACATAAAATATAAATTTCACTCAACACTCTTTTAAGTAGGGTAAAACAATACTCATCAATCGATTGGCTCAACTCGCTATAAGCTTGCTCGTGGACTACATTCACAAACCACCAAAGTTTCCATTAGTGATCAAAAAGGTCTTTCATTAAGGATGTAATGATAGGCTCTTTGGTAAGGTAGGAAGAATATGGTAATAGTGACTTAAACAAGTGTAAGTAATCGAAGAGATGGCCAATTTCTCCAACTTCTCCACTTTTCTTTCTTCCTTTCTTGTCTTTGGTACTCACAAGCACTACTCATCAACTTTCCTTGGATTTCTTGAGCTTCTTATGATTCATGCTTCTTTTCTTTGAAAATCATAGGTTTAAGATCATTCACACACATTTCAATAAAAACACAAAACACAACCAAATAACATTCAAATACGAATAAAAATATACGAAAACTCACATAAAAAGATACTAAAATCTAGGTGAAAATATCACTCATCATGTATGACGGAGCATTGCTTGAGGGTTTAGACAGTTTTAGCTCGTATTAAGGAGCGTTATGTGGATAGTTTTCGCTCGTGCCGAGGAGCGTAACTTGAGATTTTTTAGATAGTTTAAACTCGTATCAAGGAGCCTTGAATTTGTGAGGATTTTAGATAGTTTTAGCTCATATTGGGGAGCATAATGCAGACAGTTTTTGCTCATGTCGAAGGGCTTTGCATTTGAGTTTGTCAAGCGTTCAATGCCCCCAATCTTGGAATGCGCCGTTTTCTCTTATTTCCATTTCATTTCTATGAATCTTTATGGAAACTGCAGTCTTTGTTTGTGGTTCCTCTTCCACGAGACCATCAGAAGGCATGTCTTCAAACTCGTAGGAGTCTTGAATAGATGGTCATTCAATGTCATTTGATATCAAGCTCAACTCCATGTCGTGAGCTCTTGTAGCCAATTCTTCAAAAGTTTTAGGCTGAATTCCTTGGAGTATGTAGCGAAGATTCTATGGCATCCCTTGAATGCACATTTCAATAGTTGAAGTTACTGACAGCTTCTCTTTGCAATTGAGGCTGAGGCTCCTCCATCTGTTGATGTAGTCGATGACATATTTTTCATCACTTTGACGAGTATTTGTTAGCTCCATCATGCTAACAGTTCTTCGTGTGTTGTAGAAGCGATTGAGGAACACTTCTTCCATTTGCCCCCAACTGTCAATGGAGTTGGCTTCCAAGTTGATATACCAATCGAATGCATTTCCTTTAAGAGAGCGAACAAACTGTCTCACCATGTGATCTCCGTAGGTCCTAGCATCATTGCATGTCTCGACTAAATGCGCCATATGTTGTCTTAGGTTGCCTTTGCCGTCAAATTGTTAAAACTTGGGAGGTTGATAGTCAGTTGGCATCCTCAAGTTGTCAATTCTCTTTGTATATGGCTTCTTGTAGGCAACAGGGATTTTGAGCTCCCTTCAAACTTGTCTTTTATCGTCTCTATCACGATATTTTTTAGTTGGTTGATAGGAAGCATCTTGTCAGCTGAAACTTGTATATCTTCTTCAACTTAATTCGTTTCAAAATGATGGTGTTTTGTGGAGTCTTCTTCCTCGTGCTCATCCTCAACTTGTTTCTCATTTGCATGACTTGTCTCCACATTCTCCATTTTCTTCATAAGTAAGGAGATCTTTATGTCTTGAGCTTCCATATCCTTGTTGAGTCCTTCAATAGCTCTCATCATACTTGCGAGTTGTTCCTCGATAGTTACAACACTCGTCGTCATCACCGCAGCTGCAATTGAGGCAGATGGCGAGCTTGGCATTGAACGACGAGTTGAGCTATCAGAGTTATCTTCACAATCCTTGTCGCCATGCAGGGGCTTATTGTGAGCAACTCCAACTGAAGGACTTGTCTTCAAATAGGCTTCACTTTTTGCTACGATTACAACATCATCAGCTTACAACTCTGAAGGCTTTGAGGAAGAAAGCTTTCGTATCACAATCATGAGTGGAGTTATATTTTGAATATCTTCAGTTTGCAGCTCTAAAGGCTTCAAGGCAGAAGATCTTTTTATTGTAATTTTGAGAGGAGACATGCTTTGTATCTTCGAGCTTTATGAAGAGAAGAGATGAGAGGTAGAGATGGTCCCACTGGGTGTGCCAAAATTTATAACAACAAATTTTGTATTTATAATAAAGGATTGATTGAGATTGTAACCCACTTACATATTCTCCAAATTAAATCCATATGAAATTATCTTTGTACTCAAATTTTATATTTATAATAAAATAAATACAAATATTGAGTGCAAAGATAATTTCAGATAGATTTAATTTGGAGAATATGTAAGCGGGTTACAATCTCAATCAATCCTCTGATTCTTCTCTCGAGCCAATTTGGCTTAACTTGACTTTGACTTGTCTGTTTGACTTTGACTTCTATGACTGGAGTGTATGCTAACTGTGTTGACAGCGTGTGTGTTGAGCTGGATCTTTAAACGAAGCTTGTCCGAGCTCGAGTGTAGTCTTGAAACGTTGATCTAGAGGCATTGAACCTTTGCTTGGATTGAACGTTGATTGGAGGGCCTTTCGTGAAGAACGCTTGATCTGGGGGACTTGGAACCTTGATCTCGGACTGGAAGTCGCTCTTGACTTGAAGTTACTTTGTAGATGATCTTGAACTTTTCTTGACTTGAAGCTTGAAGATCGAAGGCTGTTCTTGACTTGAAGTTACTTTGGAGATGCTTGAACTTGTTCTTCACTTGAAGCTTGAAGATCTTGAGATTTGTTTGAAGATCTTAACTTGAGCTTGAAGATGCTTTGAAGCTTAAAGCTTTGGAGGCTTGAAGACTTGAAGATCTTGAGCTTGAAGCTTTGGATGCTTTAAGACTTGAAGATCACTTGAAGCTTTGAGCTTGAAGCTTTGAAGACTCGAAGACCGCTTGAAGGCTTGAAGATCTTCGAAGGTCGCTTGAAGACTTGAGCTTGAAGACTTGAATATGGCTTGAAGATCTTGAGCTTGAAGCTTAGGAGGCTTGAAGACTTGAAGATCTGAAGATCGCTTGAAGGCCTTCACTCGTTATTCGCTTGGAGCTTGAAGACTTGAAGATTTGAAGATCCTCGAGCTCATTCTTCGCTTGTAGCTTGAAGATCACTTGAAGACTTGAACATCCTCGAGCTCGTTCTTCACTTGTAGCTTGAAGATCATTTGAAGACTTGAAGATCCTCGAGCTCGTTCTTCGCTTGAGGCTTTGAAGACTTGAAGATTTGAGGGAGCGCTGCTCGTGTTCTCGATCACTTCAGCAACATCTCATCTTCGACTGCTCGAATGTCTGTGTCCGTCCTCCAAACGAATGGTGGAGGCCCCTTTATATAGGTGAGAAGTGAGATCTAGGCTATTTGAGCCTCACTTAACGGGCTTGGGCCTTCAACTTGCTGGACCATAATCGGCCTATTTAACTTGGGCCTGATTTAATTTATCTGGGCTTATTTGAATTGGATCAGGCCATATTTTAATTGGGCTTAATTGACTTGGGTCAGGCCTCATTTAATTCAAGCCTATTTAATTTGTTGAGCTCAAATTAATTACCAATTATTTATTAATTTACTTTAGGAATTAATTTATTTAAATTCCAAAATAAATTAATATTTAATCAATAAAATCCACGTGTCTCCATTTAATTGGACCGTAAATTTTAATCGCTTACAATGCCGTTTATTGATTTGTAAGGTCAGTGCATAAGTGTTTTTGTTTAAGAAAATGAATGGCTCATGTGATCCAAGTTGAAGATAAAAAGGGTTTGAATGAAAAAAATAAAAGATTAAGGGCTAATTTGATCCCTTAAGATAAGTTCGGGGGCATAGATGACCTTTTACCTAATAAAGTATTAATAAAGTATTAACTACATGTATCCGTACCCGTCCCATTAAAATTTTATTATTATCATACTCATACCCATTTATCAATACTCAAGGTTACCGGTACCTGTTTAATATTCATTTATGTGATCTATTTTTATATTTCTTTTAGGAGACGACTATTTGCACCCACAATATATTGCTAAATACACCTCATTTACTAATTAAACCTCAATAATTATAATAAAAGGATAAAATATTTACTTAATACACCCACAATTATATCCTTTTAATTATTAAACTTAACTTTCACCCATTCTACTGTAAATTATATTAAATACTCCCTCCTTCCACTATTAATGAATCCATTTCAGCATTTTGGGTCGTCCATCCTTAATCTATCCATTTTCCTTTTTGAATTATGGAATCCACACTCTCTACTAATACAAATAAAATATGAGACCCACACCCTCCACTAATACAACTACATACTACACATAAAATAATAATACTTCTTAGTGCAAAAAGAAAATGGATATATTCAGGATGGACGGAGGAAGTACTATTCTGAGAATCTGGAGCGGAGTGGGAAAGATGCACAGTCATGACAATCTAAGTTGTTGGCTTGGGGACAACAAATTACTCTCTCTGTCTCGGCCAAAGAGGTGTATTTGATTTTTTCACGTAGATTAAGGGGTATTATTATTAATGTACATTGGATAAGTTATTAGAGAAAAATGTGATGGGTAGTGGTGGTGATGCGTATTGTGTTACACGCAAAATTAATCCCCAAGTATTAAGGATATCAGTTGCAGCTTAAGCAAGCGAGCAAGTGAATTATCGAACTCAAAGGATGGCGTATTATCAATTTAATTATTTACTAAATTAATTAAGACGTAAGACAATATAGTTTGTGTAATTTAATTATAATCTATTAAATAATTAATTAAAATAATAATTAAAATAAAAGCACTTAGAAGAATACGAAAATGGATCAAGTAGGAGAATAGGTAGCTCTAGGATAATCTAGTTTCACTCATTAATCTCCCTTTCGTGTGTTGATGTCCGACTCTGCCTTGTGGAATATGGACGTATCACTAAACCATGCATATCTACTCTATAGACACAAGTAAATATTCATGTAACACGTGTGAATAACCTCGGTGCAAGAGATATAATTCCATCCCCTTTCTAGGTACTATCTGTATCAATTATTTCCCTGGCCAATTGGTACTCTAACCCGATATGATCTCCCTTTATAGGTACTATGAAGTTATACTCTTTATCCTACTGAATAACTTGAATTCAATTAAATTAATAAGTATTCATATACGATAGTTCTAATGAAGCTTCGGAGTCCCCTCACTTAGAATCATAACATAGAATCCTGTTCAGCAGTGAACGCACTCAATCTACAATCAAGATATATATTCAGACTCTATATACCAATTGAAGATGCACAAAACGACTGTGAATATGGATTAATAAAGCATAATCATATATAAAATAAATCTACAAGTAGTGTTGTACGGAGTTTACACAAGAAAGTATAATTAATTCATAAAAACCTTCACAACCCTAGTTCTACCAAAAAGGCTCTAGCCCATGATGTTACGAAGAACAATCATGGGTGTTGGATAGATCTTACCCGGATATCTGAAAAATTACAAGATAAATTAGGAAACAAAATAAACCCTAGATATGGGTGTCGTCGCGTCCTTCTCCATCTTGAATCCTCCTCTTAGTTCTCCTCTTGATTCCACTGATGAATCTTTAAAGTGATGGATGGATGAGAAAATGATGTGGATGATGGCTGGGGGTGTTCCCCTCTTGTGGGGTGTAATATTGTTGTGCCCTCTCTCCAATCCAATCTTCCCCAATATGAATAATGATGTGATCTACATCCCTTTTTATACTTGTAACCTCTCCTTATGGGCCTAGGTAGAGCTTTTTCTTGGAAAATACGAAAATACAGGCAATGAGATGTAAAACATGCGACACACACTGAGTGGTGTAAAAACACGCATAAATTCAGAAATTCTTGCTGGCAGCTGCGCGACTTCACGATTTTGAGCATAACTTCCTTTTCAAAATTTCAATTTGAGTGATTCTTATGCTCACGAGATCCACTCTTCCTTGGCTTTCTATCATATAAAGAACTTACAGAAACTCCAACATTTGAATATGTAGCAAGTAATGCAAATTGACACAGCCGTTCTGTTCGGTACAGCTTGCGCGATGTTACCACTTTGATCATAACTTTCCATTTTGATTCCGATTGAGGTGTTCTGTATGCCAAACCGATCCTCTTTTCAGTGGCTTTCCAGCCATATATCAGACTTCCTATTCAGAGCTCCGCACGAACACAAAAAAATTATACAAGTTGGACGTGCATTTTTCAGCATTCATACACAAATTGCACCTTTTATCCAACTTTGTACTTTTGATCCTTTTTCCATCTAAAACACAATAAAACACCTCAAGTGAACATTTTTCTCACATATATTGAATATAAGATACTTGTGCTAATATATAACAATAATTCTTATAAAAAAGGTGTTAAGTTGGATATTAAAACACGCTTATTTTCACTCTCATCAATCCCCCAAACTTACTCGTTGCTCGTCCCGAGGCAACAAAATAAAAATAAAGAGAAAGAGATTAAGAAAATTAGCGAAGAAACAAGGACTATGACTCATACCATATTCAAAATACAATTGTCCTCAACTTAGGTCATGCAACTCTTATTACATATAATACTCAATTCATGGCATACAAGATAAGACAATCACCACCAATCAAATGCTCCATTGATGTTCTCACAGGAAGTATATATCACTCGCACTCAAGTGTAAAAGATGTACACTTATGGGTTAAGGTGTTTACGCTCAGATTCAATTCAAGTGCATGCATAATCATAAGCTTGCCAGAAGTCTCAAACTCTCCACCACTATTATTATGATTCGATAATGAGATCAAAAATGACTTTTCTTTTGGATGTAATGTTGGCTCTTTGGTAAGGGTAGGAAACATATGGATAAAGTGACTCAATTAGTAGAGAATTTTTTACACTTCAAGGCTATCCAGCTTCATGCTATTCTAATTTTCTTTTCTCTCATTTTTCTTCAAGCTCAACATTTTTTCTTCTTTTCTTTTTTTTTTTCCTTTCTTGAGGCACCAGTTTCGGGCACTACCTCTAACATCTCGGGGTCCCAGTTTCGGCACTACCCCTAAGAAACTTATTTTTAAGCTCATAATCACTTGTACAGCTCTAAATATTTTATTCCTTCCAAACTCCATCAAAATCAACTTCACACACTTTGACAGCATTTAATTCTCCACTAAATATAGAAATTTTAAGGCTCAAATAGGATATCAAAGTGGCTATCTTCGTAGGTTGCCAAAGAAATAAGACTTTCAGGCTCAAAAGGGCTAACTATGGATATATAATTATTTGGTAGTAAATTATTTGGCAAAGTGACTCACAAATTCAAGGATGGCCTAAAATCATCTCCCATCATCTAACACACATGTAGTTTCAAGTAAGACAAAAGGCAAGTTCTAGAATACACACACAAGAACGATACTCACCAGAAAAGAAATCATGTGATTATGTAACATGATCAACGAGGCTCAAAATCTCATATGGGTTTTTAACAAGTAACAGAGCACCTTTCATGGTAAGTAATATCCCACAAGTACACATAGAACTTCATATCACAATATAACTCAAGTACACTTCCTTCATTAATTTCAAGAGCATATGAATTTTAAGCACAATTTAAAAAATATAAGCTCACATGGATCACCACCTTAAACTTAATCCTTCCACTCCTATGAATTAAAAGCACACATAAAATTAGAAAAAGGAAACGAGGACACCTGATTTCTTCTTTCAACGTATGCACAAGCTCCTCGAGTTGTTCAACTTGATCATCTTGCCACTCTTTTTCCTTCTTCTATCATCAAAACTCAACACACCTCATCATCACAGGATTCATCAATAATAAAATAGGAGAACTAGAAGAAAGAATCAATTGACTCTACACACTAGAAACACCACTGAATAATAGCTAAATTGCAAAAAATCGACACATCAAAACCGATTAAAGTTTCAACATACCGCAAAAAATCAACTCCCCTAGAAAACATTACAAAAAAATATTATACTCTTGGTGCTTCAATGAGGTAATAACATCACACCCCCAAACTTAGTAAAAACGTAAGTTGAAACTAAGTTTGAAAAGAGATGTAATTGCCGATTAGTAAGCACCTTAAATATAAAAATTTCTTACTCACACGAAAGAAATAAAGCAATAAAATGGAAGGACAAGCCCCCAACAGGCGCTCATGTTTAACGTCAGAGAGTCACGATGGATATAACCTTTATAGACTACTGGATCAAAGGACGGTCTTCTCGCATCCTCACCTTCAAATACTTTCTTTCCCTCTTCTTGTCTATACTCAACACCTCACCTTTCTTGGTAACAAGTATATTATCCTTGGAATTTCCTTCCTCCCATGGCTGTCTAAACATCTCCTTGTCAATCTTCCACTTAAATTCAGAATCATCTATCCTATTAAAATCAAGATTAAACAAGTTAGAAATCACATCTATGCTATTGCATGATTGAGTCTCCATAGGCATCTTCATTGCTTGATCAAGAGAGAAAATCACATCTTCATTATCCATCTGCAGTCAAAGCTTCTCGGCTCTCAACCTCTTTGTTCTTTCCCACTTTTTCTCAACTATAAGCTCAGTATTCTGCTCTTGGGATGGCTCTGGAGTAGCATCAACATCATGTAAAGCATTCAACATGGAAAACGGTGCAGAACAAAACTATTCGACCTGAGTTCGACCAGGGTTGCTGGTCGAATTAGTTGAATAGTGGTCGAACTGGACACCTGAACGTGCATTCTCTCCCTTACAGGTTGGTTTGACCACGGTTCAACCAACTGATTTGGTTGAACGGTAGTGATCGTGGTCGAATCGAGCATTAGACAAAATATAGTGTGCGGGATGGTGCTGTTCGACCTGAGTTTGACCAGAGCTCTTGGTCGAATTGACCTATTTTTGGTCGAACTGATCTTCTGACTCCTCTGGATGTCGCCCAGGTGCCATGTTTGACCTCCATTATGCAGTTCGACCATCAGTGTTGGTTGAATGGGGATGAATCAGGCTCTTGTCACTTTAGAATTTGATTCTGGCTTTATCGGTCCTTCGTACTGCGTCCCAAACCTCAATGTGATGGCATTATCCTCCAACTTTTGTGTCAATTGATTCACATTTGCGGCCATATACCCCATAATTAAAGTAAGGTCCTTCAACTGCTTAGATAAATCTACATGATCAACATTCATTCTCGCTTCATTCTCAGCCATGTATCGATTGAAGGTATCTTCAATACTCTTCACTTCTTGCTGCTTCATACTAGGCCCCCTTAGTGTCAACTCTGTAATCTGCCTTTGCTGGGATTCTAGTAGCTTGTTGATGTTAGCTAAACTAGAGACGATCTCATCATCCCTATTCGGCTTCACTTGATGTTCAACCTGCGCCACCTTGCCAAGTGCATATGATCCTCTATCTCTCTCTGTAGGCCAGTCACGTGAATTCATAGAGATGTCTTCAAATAACTTTTCTGCTTCAAGGGCTGTCTTAGATAACAACACTCCTCCTGATGATGCATCAGTAAGAATACGCGACTCACAATTCAATCCATAGTAGAAGATGCTTATGTGCTCAGCCTTAGGTATCCCATGCTGTGGACACTGTCTGAGCATGTCTTTGAACCTGTCCCACGCCTCATGAAATTTCTCACCATAACAAAATGGGTGATCTCTTGCCTCATTCTTAAGACCCTTGAGGGTGGCATATATCTCTCTAAGAACTTCTGTTACAGTTGGTCCCATGTAGTGCAATCGGCTGCATCAAGAGTCTCATACCAAGCTTCTGCCTTATCAATCAAAGAGAACTTGAATGAGGCGATCCGCCTAGCATTATCATTAGCTCTAACTCCCTTTTGAGAGTTTGCATAACCAAGAAATCTTTTGAGACGCTGATATGGATCTTTAAAACAACCTTCAGAAAATGGATTCTTCTCTACCATGTTAATAAGAGTGGGATGTATCTGAAAATCAACATCTTCCCCCCTTGCTCCTATCAATCCCATGTTGTCAATCCCATAATTCGTGAAAATTTTACGTATGGCAACATTATCCGGATTCTGCTTTGCTCTGGTCATGTTTAGCTCTGTGTGTTACTTCTTCCTTTCTTTCATCTACTTTTCCTAGTGCACAAATACATCAGAAAAATTCAAGGTTAGATAGAAATAAATAATCACAAATAAAAGTCTTAATCAAACTAGAAATAATAAACTAATAATAACAGCCGTCCCCGGAAACGACGCCAAGAACTTGATGTGCGTTTTCTTTGCATGCAAAATTAATCCCCAAGTATTAAGGATATCAGTTGCAGCTTAAGCAAGAGACCAAGTAAATTATCGAACCCAAAGGATGGCGTATTATCAATTTAATTATTTACTAAATTAATTAAGACGTAAGGCAATATTATTTGTGTAATTTAATTATAATATATTAAACAATTCATTAAAATAACAATTAAAATAAAAGCACTTAGAAGAATACGAAAGTGGATCAAGTAAGAGAATATGTAGCTCTAGGATAATCCAGTTTCACTCATTAATCTCCCTTTCGTGTGTTGATGTCTGACTCTACCTTGTGGAATATGGACGCATCACTAAACCATGCATATCTACTCTATAGACACAAGTAAACATGCATGTAACATGTGTGAATAACATCGGAGCAATAGATATAATCCACCCTCTTTTCTAGGTACTATCAGTATCAATTATTTTCCTGGCCAATTGGTACTCTAACCCGATATGATCTCCCTTTATAGGTACTATGAGGTTATACTCTTTATCCTACTGAATAACCCAAATTTAATTCAATTAATAAGTATTCATATACAATAGTTCTAATGAAGCTTCGGAGTCCCCTCACTTAGAATCATAATATGGAATCCTGTTCAGCGGTGAACGCACTCAATCTACAACCAAGATATATATTCAGACTCTATATACCAATTGAAGATGCACAAAACGACCGTGAATATGGATTAATAAAGCACAATTATATACTCTCTCTGTCCCAAAATTGATTGCACATTTTCCCCATTTGTCCGTCCCAAAATAGATTGCACCTTCCAAAAATGGCAAAAAAAAATTATCAATTTATCCTCCACTTTTTAACCATTTACAAAAATGCCACTCTAATTAACTTATCTCTAAGTAATGGGTTTGAGTCCAATTAACTTAATCTAAACCCAATTAAAATACTAAATCCAACCCAAACCCAATTAAAACCTTAAACCCAACCCACTTATAGACTAAAATCATAATATTACACCTTATAACTGCATTCTCTCTCTCTCGTTCTTCTCTAACCCTAGCCTCCCTCCTGTGTGTTCTTCTCTCTCACCATCAAACCCTACCTCTCTGTTCGACTCACCATGAAAACCTAGCCTCTCATTCTTCTTCTCACCATGATTGTTTAAGTGTTCGTCTCTGTCTTCTTCTCACCATGAAACTCTAGCCTCCCTCCTGTCTGTTTGTTCATTTTATTCCTTTTCTTGCCTCCAATCTGGTGTGTCGATGAAAGCCGGTGTTAGAACCCATCCGGATAAGGGCTGGAATCATCCAGATGAGTGTTTCGCACCGCATACACAGCCAAACATTTCATCTCCTCCGAGCCAGAACCCTAGCCTCCTCTGTAATTTCTGGTATCTTCCTTCAGAAGGCGAGGTGTTTGAGATCTCCGCCGGATCTGAGTCAGAGTTGCACCGATCTGAGATCCCGAGTGTGGATCCAGTCTGTCTGTGGCCCGAATAAGTCGATGATAGTATGGGCATAGCCAGAGGGAGTGTCGGAGGAAGTCAATACACGGTGGTGCTGGAGATGGAGTTTTCTGAACCTGTGGAGTCTTTCGATGTGGTGGAGGACTCCGACTTGGAGAAAGAGACCGCCAGACCCCCCGCCGACCATGTGTTTTCTCGTGAAACCGAAGGCACTCCGGCGCCTCCCTTCCGGCCAGAAGGTCTAGCCTGTTGGATAAAGAGGACAGGGGGACTGATGAGGAATTCATATACAGATGGTTGTGTATATTGATTCCTGCATGGGGGTATATTTCTATCCTTTGTCCACTACCTTTAATTGCTTTTCCATTCAGTTTGTTGGCCCTGTGAGGCATATTGGTGGTCACACATGCTTTATGTTGGCCTTGTGAGGCCTGTAATTGATTATCCATGCTATTTATTGGCACTGTGAGGCATTTTATTCGTCACACATGCTTTATGTTGGCCTTGTGAGGCCTGTAATTGATTATCCATACTATTTGTTGGCCTTGTGAGGCATTTTATTGGTCACACATGCTTTATGTTGGCCCTGTGAGGCCTGTAATTGATTATCCATGCTATTTATTAGCCCTGTGAGGCATTTTATTGGTCACACATGCTTTATGTTGGCCCTGTGAGGCCTGTAATTGATTATCCATGCTATTTGTTGGCCCTGTGAGGCATTTTATTGGTCACACATGCTTTATGTTGGTCATGTGAGGCCTGTAATTGTACATCCATGCTATTTGTTTGCCCTGTGAGGCATTTTATTGGTCACACATGCTTTATGTTGGCCCTGTGAGGCCTGTAATTGTACATCCATGCTATTTGTTGGCCCTGTGAGGCATTTTATTGGTCACACGTGTTTTATGTTGGCCCTGTTAGGCCGGTAATTGATTATCCATGCTATTTGTTGGCCCTGTGAGGCATTTTATTGGTCACACATGCTTTATATTGGCCATGTGAGGCCTGTAATTGTACATCCATGCTATTTGTTGGCCCTGTGAGGCATTTTATTGGTCACACATGCTTTATGTTGGCCCTGTGAGGCCTGTAATTGATTATCCATGATATTTGTTGGCCTTGTGAGACATTTTATTGGTCACACATGCTTTATGTTGGCCCTGTGAGGCCTGTAATTGATTATCCATGCTATTTATTAGCCCTGTGAGGCATTTTATTCGTCACACATGCTTTATGTTGGCCCTGTGAGGCCTGTAATTGATTATCCATGCTATTTGTTGGCCCTGTGAGGCATTTTATTGGTCACACATGCTTTATGTTGGTCATGTGAGGCCTGTAATTGTACATTCATGCTATTTGTTGGCCCTGTGAGGCATTTTATTGGTCACACATGCATTATGTTGGGCATGTGAGGCCTGTAATTGTACATTCATGCTATTTGTTGGTCCTGTGAGGCATTTTATTGGTCACACATGCTTTATGTTGGCCCTGTGAGGCCTGTAATTGAGTATCCATGCTATTTGTTGGCCCTGTGAGGCATTTTATTGGTCACACATGCTTTATTTTGGTCCTGTGAGGCCTCTAATTGATTATCCATGCTATTCTCAGGTGATCTTTTTGGCTGACCCAATGAGGATATTATTCCGAGGGTTAATTTTCCCATGTCCCTATTGTTTGAGTGTCACCATTAGGTTTCTTAACCTAATTAAGAGACCTGTACCCAATGAGGATATTATTCCGAGGGTGAATTTTCCCATGTCCCTATTGTTTAAGTGTCACCATTAGGTTTCTTAACCTAATTAGGAGACCTGTACCCAATGAGGATATTATTCCGAGGGTTAATCTTTCCACATTACTCCCTTTAAGTGGTATCTCTAGTCCCTCATGATGAAGTTTAGTGTCACCATTAGGGTTTATCGACCTATTTAGGAGGCCCAAATATCTTTGGATATATTGTTGGCAACCAATAGGCAGTATAAACCTTTTTAGGAGACCAAGCTCGATGATGAAATTACATTGTGAGAGCACAATGGATATTCCATCCAATGTCATTTAAATATGATCTTGTTTACAGCCTAAACAACACTCACACAATAAAATGTAATATATGATCCATTGTTTCTGCTGTAAACAACTTAAACTATCAGTCTAAGACACCTTATACCCATAACCCTTTCTCTTACACTGTTCTTAGTAGCCATTATCCAAAATGAGATCACCATTACCCAATAATCAAACACTTAATGCTTCCACTAGCTCTGAAATGTCATACACCATCTAGTATAGAGCCTGTTCTTCAACCAACTTGTCTATGCAGCCTTTAACCAAATCAAGATCAATCTCAAGATTGATGGGCAAAGTTCCATCCTTAATCATCTTTGCCTTCCCCATATGGGGTATATTGTAGTTGTTCCCCCCCTCGACCTTCATTATCTCAATTAGGCAGGATTGTAGGCTAAGAAACACATTGTTGAGTGTAGCAGCTGTTAGGTTTTCAAAGGACTGGTTCACATTGTTGATCATTTCATCAACATTGTAGCTTTCACTCTTCAGTTGTAGTGACTGTAGGACCCTGAACCAACCAAGGTCATCCACATTTAGATCTGGAGAGCATGGAGGCTGATTAACAAGTCTGATGTTGAAACCATCAGATCTTGCAGCTGCTCCAAACTTCAAATCAATGTCATTGATATGAGGTTGTGCGTTATCATGCTGGATAATGATCTCCTTACTCATATTATGTGGCCATTTAGCTTTTATAGCTGGAATGACCTGTCACCATGTGTATAGATGCATATAAAGGCATCTTAGGAGGCCTCATTGTCTAGAAATTAACCCTAGAATGATGTTAAAGCTGAAATAGGAGTAGATGGTTATACCTGATTGATTATTAATGCTCTGATAACATCTTTGTTCACTGAATCAAATGGTTTAGTAACCATTGTCCCCCGAGCCCTATTCTTAGAGTTCCTCTTTGCTGTCTCCTTCCTTGAGAAAGGAAATAAGCCTATTTTACCATCAAACAACACTTCCCCATCACTTCCAATTATTGGCCTAGAAACAGCACACATGAACATTATCTTAGTGATGAACTTCTTTGACTTGCATGTCTTATGTGGTTGTGCCTCCCCTGGAATCATGTAATACCTCTCATTCTCCCTTGTCATATAGAACCATTTTTCATCAATATGAACAACTTGATACATCCCATCAAACATTAGCTTGTTAACAGCCCTATCAAGATGAATTTGATGCAAACAATAGTTGAGCCTTTGTAGCTTATTTTTTGGAGTTAGGCCAGGCTTTATAGCATTAGTGTGAGCTCTTATCTGTCCATCTTTTATCCATCTTCCAACTGATGATTTGCTGACTTTTAAATTCCCTACCAGCCCTCTAATTGTACCCCTACTTTGAAAAGCCATCTTCTTCACTTCCTCTGGATCTAGTTGAACTCTCTTTGTCTTGGCTACCCCCTTTTGCTTGGAAATGAAGTTGACTGGCAGCCCTTGTTGAATCTGATTCCTAGCCTCTTTCCAAATGTTTTGGACTGTTCTTTTAGAACAACCAAAGATCTGCACTGCCTCTAACACCTTCCCATGGACAACTTTTCCATCATGGTTGTTTACCAGTAAATACTGCCCAATGAGATTTTTCTTTTCAAGTGAAAGGTGTGGTTTTGGGCCAGCCATTAAATGTTGAGTGAGTGCATTAATGTGTGCTAACAACCCCCTATTTATGGTGATGACATTGGAGGGAAAATTTCAACAATTTGGCCTATCATGGTGGGAACAGATTAGAGGGAAAAAAGTGGAAGGAAATTTTAAGTTTGGTGGGAAATGACAATTAAAACTACAAATGGTGGGAAAAACTTACCCCACAAATTATTTAAGAGGAAAACAAATCCCAATGATGATGTTATAATCTGAGGGTTTTTTCAATATCATATTCATGCACATCATACATATAATATCTCACTTCTATTGTTGTTTCATTCTTTTAAATTTTCAGAAGTGTATGTCCACCCCCCTCAAGAAAGCCACCTCAATAATTTTGTTTTTAGAAGATCATGTATTTTGATGAATGCTGGAGTAATTTCAGACATTACTCTATGTAATATTTGGAATTTGTAATAGATGAATTGTAATAGGGCTTAATTTAAATTTCTGTAATTTGTAATGTTGTAATAGTGCTGATGTACAACCCAACGTTTTTTTACTGTAGCTTTTTTTCTGGAATTATTTTATTATTTTCAGTGGATTATGATTTGGATTAACTTTAATGATAAAGTTAATCCAAAACATAAATCAAAATGCATGGACAATTTTACCCCTCAAAGTTTAGTTGAAAAGTCAATAAAGTAACATTTCTTAAACTCCGTATCTACAGTAACGGTGCAATCAATTTTGGGACGGAGGGAGTATAAAATAAATCCACAAGTAGTGTTGTACGGAGTTTACACATGAAAGTTCAATTAATTCGTAAAAATCTTCACAACCCTAATTCTACCAAAAAGGCTCTAGCCCATGATATTACGAAGAACAATCATGGGTTTGGATAGATCTTATCCGGATATCTGGAAAATTACAAGATAAATTAGAAAACGAAATAAACCCTAGATATGGGCGTCGTTGCGTCATTCTCCATCTTGAATCCTCCTCTTGGTTCTCCTCTTGATTCCACAGACGAATCTTCAAAGTGATGGATGGATGGACGAAAGGATGTGGATGATGGTTAGGGGGTGATCCCCCCTTGTGGGGTGTAGTATTGTTGTGGCCTCAGAAATTCTCGCTGGCAGCTGCGCGACTTCACGATTTTGAGCATAACTTCCTCTTCAAAACTTCAATTTGAGTGATTCTTACACTCACGCGATCCACTCTTCATTGGATTTCTATCCATATAAAGAACTTATAGAAAATCCAACATTTGAATGTGTAACAAGTAATGCAAATTGACACAGCCATTCTATTTGGCACAGCTTGCGCGACGTTACCACTTTGATCATAACTTTCTCATTTGGATTCCGATTGAGGTGTTCTTTATGCCAAAATGATCCTCTTTTCAGTGGATTTCCAACCATACATCACACTTCTTGTTCAGAGCTCCATACGAACACAGAAAAATTACACAAGTTGAACGTGCATTTTTCAGCATTCATACACAAATTGCACTTTTTCTCCAACTTTGCACTTTTGATCCTTTTTCCACTAAAATACAATAAAACACCTCAAGTGCACATTTTCTCACATATATTGAATATAAGATACTTGTGCTAATATATAACAATAATTCTCATAAAAAATATATTAAATTGGACACTAAAACACGCTTATTTTCACTCTCATCAGTGGGCCATTGGTGGGCCCTTTTTACTAAAGAGAAAAATGGTGCAATTTGAACGGAATGTCTAATATAGTAAAATTATGCTATTTGGGTGGGATGGAGTGAGTACTCTTATATTATATTAGTGGGGTTTTCCTCCTAAACTTTTAATTGAATTCGAAAGCAATGCTGCTTGGACATTTGATGTTACATGAATAAGGAAGTTAATTTTAATTTTTTTTAATGCAAGAAACAACCCTCCCTTGTTCGATCCCCTGTCGCTGAATGGTTTGGAATGATTGTAGTTTTCCGACGGACCTCACCTGGTTTAACGACTCTCTCCCGCTTCAACTCGACGTCGTTTGCTCAGAATGCGAAATTCTACTGGGAGATAATAAATAATGGCACTTTCTTTCCATAGATTTTCATGGTTGGGGATGGGTGGGAAAGAAACACAACAAGTTCAAATTATTATTAATAAATTCAATTAATTCATTGGGTGATTGGGGTTTAAGAATGAGGGGTGAGGGTCATGAGTCTAATAGTTTAAAGTTTTATTAAGTGGAGGCGTGATTGGGAACGCCCCTTTTTCTTTCTTGACAACCCATTAATTTGTACGGGTACAGAGATTAAGAAGTGTTTTTTTATAATATATATAATGTATGAAAAGATAGGGATAAATTGGTAATTTTGAGAGCAAAAAGTAAATAAAGTTATTAGGAATGATGAATAAAAAGTAAATAAAGATAAATATTGTGTAAAAAGTTGATAAAATGTAATGTTTTTATAGCACTAACGTAAACGTGTAAATGTAAGACAACTCAAAATAGAAAGCTGATAAAAATACCAGGGATAGAGGGAGTATTATTAATTAAATATAATAGAATATAAATTCTATCATTTTAATTTTTATAATATAATAATGTAATAGTGTTACTATGGTATGTGCATAAATTTTGAGATAAACAAATATAAAAAAGTGTGATATTATAGCATGTAGGAATAGAGATGGGAACGTGTAGAATACCCACTTATTTTGGATACTTATATTCATATTCGTTTAATTGGAGTATTAACCACCAATATCCGTACATATCTCGTTTAAAAATTTTATTATTATACTCTATCCGTCTCATATCCATTTATCAGTACTTACGGGTTACCCGTACTTGTTTAATATTCATTTATTTTATCTATATTTATATTTATTTTATTGTTTAAAATAATATTTTATTAAAAATTATACTATTATTAATTAACTACTCCCTCCGTCCCATAATACTTTTCACACTTTCCTCATTTGTTTGTCCCACTAAACCTTTCACACCCCAAAAAAGGAAACACCACTTTATCAACAACCTCAAAAGTTACTTTAATTTTAAATTTGTCACTCTTTTTTCACACACATATTATTACTTTATACTTTTTTATTATCTAAAAATACTACAATACCCTCCAAAGTCAATAAAGTTGGTCAAAAAGTGCAACTTTTCTTAAATAACGTGGAACAGTAAACGTGAAAAGTTTTTCGGGATGGAGGGAATAATAAATTATACCCCCTCTGTCTCATACTTATGTTCACACTTTCCGTTTTCGTCTGTTCCACACTTATGTTCACCACCCAAAACAGAAAATTTCACATCAACCAACAACCTCAAAAGTTATTTTAATTTCAAAAATATCATTCTCACTTAACACACATAACATACTTTATAATTTATTTATTACCTAAAAATACCACAATATCCCTAAAAAGTCAATAAAGTTGGTCAAAAAGTAATTTTTCTTAAACTCCGTATCTACAGTGCCGGTGAACATAAGTCACCAACAACCTCAAAAGTTATCTTAATTCCAAAAATATCACTCTCACCTAACACACATAATGTACTTTATAATTTATTTATTACCTAAAAATACCACAATACCCCTAAAAAGTCAATAAAATTGGTCAAAAAGTAACTTTTCTTAAGCTTCTTATCTACGTGCTGATGAACATAAGTTCGTGACGGAGGGAGTATTATTTTATCTTATGATACCGTAATAGCATTAATATTAAGATAATTATATTTTTTTATAAACTTTTAATGATTTTAAAATTGGTCCATTGATTTCACTTTTTTTTAAAAATCAATTTATTAAATTTACAAAATTTGATAATTTCATCCTTTCACCGAATACAATACGCTAGGTGCAGGGGCGGATGTATGTTAGGGCAGCCCGGGCTCAAGCCCAGGGCTGCCCCCAAAAACCCATTATATCATATGTAAATAATTTGTATTTTTAAGTTTAGTCCAGCCAAAAAATATTTTAAGTCCACCCAAATAAAGCTAAAAAATAAATATTCCCTTCGTCCCACCAAAAGGTCACCATTTTACTATATTGGGCGTCCCATCCAACTGTCACCATTTCCCACTTTTAGTAAAAAGGTACAACATGTGGCCCACCATTCACTACTAATACAACTACTCACTGCACATAAAATAATAATACTCCTTAATCTACGCACAAAAAGCAATCAGTGACGTTTGGGCAGGACGGAGGGAGTATATCTTTTTAAATTATATATATTCTATGAGTACATTGCAATAAATATTAAAATTTAGTTCATCCTTCGTCTCTTTCGAAAAGGTAATTCGTGTGTGAATATATATATATATATATATATATATATATATATATATATATATATATATATATATATATATATATATATATATATATATATTATTTTTTAATTATTATTATTATATTTTATTTTATTTTTATTTTCTTTAATAAACTTAGCTCACTCAACTGCGGTTTTCTGGATCTGCCACCGACTAGGTGATGCATTAGGTCATGCTTACGTTGCATGAGAAACGTGGCTTTATTATTATTTTGGATTTAACTCCGATCATTTGTTTTCTTTTTACCATGGAATAGCTCCTTTCTACCAAGCATTTTCACAATTCCACCACTCTCAAGTACCACCACCACCTGCACGCCGCCCTAAGAAGCGACGGTGTTGCCGCAGTCTCCAGAGCTACTGCAGCGGAGGCCGGCCTGCCTGGCGCAATCGAATTACTGCAGGGGAATGTGATGAGAGAGAGAGGAAGGAGAGAGAATTAAGCAAGAAGAAAGGTTTTTTTTTTTCTTTTCTACCGCGAATAGCCCTGTGTTAGCCGACTTGATAACTGATTATCGCAAGAATTTGAGCGGTTTGTGTAGGATTGAAGTGACAGATGTGGAAAATTTGGATGTATTTCAGGTGAAGGAACAGGGAACAGAGAATCGAGGCGATTTCAGGCGGAAATAGAATTGGGGAAACAGGACAGTTTTTGAAATTTAGGGATTTGAGAGTGGAGAAGGATTTGATAGCTACCTAGCTTACATAGGAAATCATTACAGAAGTCCACTGGCAACGGAATTTCCCAAATGGAAGCAAAAGTTAATTTGACTAAGAAAGGGATTATGTTACCTTGCTTACATAGGAAATCCTGGACCATGATAAGTGCCATAGATATGGAAACTGAATCCAATGCATTAGGAGCTTTTATTATTCTTTTTCATATTTGAAGGAAGAAGAGGCTGCTCTTCTTCATTCATTGCTTGGAAATTTCTTAATGTTTTGTTCATGAAATCATCATACTTAGCTACCTTAATTAAACTTAGTACTGTACATTTGATTACTTATTTTTTCTAAAAACAAAATGTGCCAGCTCTTTTCGTCAAAAAAAAAAAGGTGCCAGCTTTTGATACAGAGTCACTGCCTCTGAAGAAAGACACGGTGCAAAAAAGTTGATAACTCATAGTATCATGTAAATGTATCATAGAACAAGCAAGGGAAAATAAGATTTTATATTACTTGTGGGAAGCATTGGAATATTAATTGCTTCAAGAAACCTTAGTATGTTTACCTTTACATGGCAACATTTTGTCCTCTTCTACATAACTGACCTTGAATATAGCATTCTATTTATTTTAGCTTTTAACAAATAAGCAATTGTTCCTACTTCCCAAATTATCTTGTAAACAAATCATATGCTCTGTAGAAGCTATCTTGGACCTGAGACTTGTTGCGAAGATATGTAGGAGAGCAAATTGTGAGAGTTTAACGTGGAAGCCGTCTTTTGTCTTTGATCAACACCCTCATTTTGCTCATTGTCTTCAGCTGATACTACTGTGCTATAATTCCTCAAATAGCTCAGTGAATCAATAATCCTTGGTTGGCTCAAAGCCCTCCCGCCTTCTAGCATCAGTAGAACATCAGACATTGATGGTCTTAAGTTTGGCTCTCGGTGCAAACAACACAGTGAAACTCGTACTAGTTTCTCCACCTCCTCACTTGGAGCCTCTCCCATCAGTCTTGGATCCACAAGCTCTAGATATTGTTTTATCATGTGCATTTGCAATGCATGTAATGGGAAGTTAATCTGCCGGTCTGAAGATGAGTTTTCTGAGGTATTGCTCTGTGATTGAAGGAAGAAATTCCTCATGCCCCTTATTATTTCTAGCAACACCATCCCATAACTGTACACATCTGTCTTGTCTGAAATTGCAGTGCGTGTCAACCACTCTGGTGCTATGTAACCCCTGGTTCCCCTCAGAGTTGTGAAGAAGCCAGATAACTCTCTGCTGAGAAGCTTTGAGAGCCCAAAATCGGAAACTTTCACCTGTAACATGTCGTTGAGGAGGATGTTCTCCGGCTTGACATCACAGTGGATGATTCTCTGCTCACATCCATTGTGCAGGTACTTCAATGCTCTGGCTGTTCCAAGTGCTATTTTATATCTCTGAGTCCATTCCAAAAGAGGTTTGCCATGAAAGAGTGCCTGATCCAATGATCCTCGATTCATATACTCGTAGATTAAGAACCTTTGCTCCTTGTGCACACAGAACCCTTTTAAGTTTTACCAAATTGACATGTCGAATTTTCCCAATGGTTGCTATCTCAGAGAGAAACTCTCTCTTCCCTTCCATCCGCAAGGAATTGATCTTATTCACTGCTACATCAGTTGTATCCTCAAGTGTGCCCTTGTAAACAGTTCCGAATCCACCTGACCCTAGTTTAGTGCTGAAACCTCCAGTTATTGTAGCAATTTCTGAGTAAGCAAACCTGTTAGGCAAATCAGATATACAATCTAAAACCTCTCTCTCTGATAAAGACTGACCTAAACTCAAATCTTTTGACCTTTTACCCACTTTCTTTTCCTTCTCAGCCAAACTAGAATTGGAACGATAGCAATTAGGATAGCCCCCGATGACAATGGCAGCACCACTGCTAAAATTGGGAAATCAATTTTCCTTTTCTGTGTATTAGCATTTGGAACAACTCCTATTGTTTTAATATATCCTATCCTATCTGTGCTCTTATTGCGATATGATAAGACTTGTTGAACATGGAACCCAAATGGTCTCTGATCATATAACATGAACCTGATGTTTGGCTGTGGAAAACTGCCAAACAAGAGCAATTACTAGAACAGAGATTCCGACAGCTCGAAAGGTTCGTGCTAGGAATCCCACGACCAACAAGATCATTGGAGAAGTAATCCAAATCACCACCTAAATTCAAATACTTGATCTTGCCACTCACTGTAGAATTACCATGACATGGACTTGGCAAAGCCACAGAAGTATCAATAGGCGCACAACTCTCGTTTTTCTGTTCGAAATAATTGTGAAACCCTGGTGCGCGCACACATTTTTCTCCTCTTAACATATACACCTAGAGTGCCACAGATTGCAGGAATTCTTCTGCTATCTAATGGAGCCTTGAGCAGCACCGCCTGGTCATATCTATCTATATTCACAACACTAAGTAACCCGTTTGTTTGAAGCTTGATGAACCGGAAACTCAGCGAATTAGTGGATGTTTCATTGGAATCCTGCAAGGAAAGCAGGATCAGTATCTCACTGTCAACCTCCCCAATTATGTATACCCCGGTAAAGTTCATCAACAAGTACTTAGCTCGACCATTCGTGTCCCTGAAAGCATTCGCATCCATTGACCGCATCCAGTAATTCATCCCATGCCACTGTAACATGGCATCCTCATCCCCAATCATCAGTCTATAGCTTCCTTCTGATAGGTCCTCATCACTTGTAGAAGACACCACCCGCGAGTAGTTTTTGTCCCATGACAAGAGTATCTGTTGGAAAATCGAAGCGTTGCCACACAGTGTTGTCCATGTTATCAAGCAAGATTAGATTTCCAGATTCCAGGAGCTGCAAAGAAGAAATATGAGCAAGTTTTTGTGGGGTTGACCAGATAGGATGACCTGTTTCATCGTAAAGAGAGAGGCCATCACTGGTAAGATGGATTGTTATGGGGAGATTCCAATTAGCTGACCATATAGTAGTGTTGGATGAAACGTGTACTATTATCAAGTAATAAAATCCAGATGCAGGTGTTATCGGGGTTATCCCGGCTCGGAAAGAATTGTTTCGACAGGCTAAGAATGCGCATCCGTTGTCTATGTATTTGAGATAATTAGTTGAGAAGTTTGAGTTGATGGAATGGATGAAAATGGGATCTTCTGAAACAGCAAGAGGGGAGGATAAGAGCGTGTTGAATAGTAAGGTAGTGATAATTGAGGTGAAACGCCAAGACGAGGAACTGTTTGAGACCTTCTGCCGGTGGAGGAGGTGGCCTTCTCTTTCTTTGTTTTCAATTCAGTTCTTCTGAGTAAATGGTACTACAGCACAAATTTCTCTTTTTTTAAGTTAAAATGTTGAATTATAATGCTATATTTTCAACGAAACTTTTTTTTTTACAATTAATTTGTGATATTATAGTAGTAATACAGAGTATAATATTGATTTGAATATTGGCTTCAGCTTAAATACTCTTAACTACACTGAAAAAAAAATGATTATTCACTAAAATTAATATTAAAGAGACCAAATTACCGACTGTACCAGCGTCGTCTAGGGATGCACTTTCCCTCCGTCGGCCGCACTGCCCTCGGATTATCAGGTAACAGAGTTCGCTCTGGTTTTTTTGGATTCATGGCCGCCGACCTTCTTCCAGCCACCATGGCTTCCTTCGACGAGCCTCCAACCGTCGTCCTCCCTCCCACGGGATTTTTCTGCGGGATTCATCAACCCACGCCTCAAATCAGCGCCTAGGGCGGCCAATATTTCTCTGGTGGTTTGCGATGGAGACCCTCGCCATCTGCTCACGGTTCTCTGTTGTCGACTGTGTGGTCTTCCTCCGGTCAGTGTTGATGGATGGGCTTACTTGAGGGATCGATTTTTCGATCCCAATTGCAGAAGGGTCGTCACTCTGCCTAGGGGACTCCGCCGCTGATCTCTTTCGACTCCCAATTAGAGGCTATCCGTGTTTTAATCGCCTCCGGAGATCCCCCCTCCCGCGCGCAACACTTTCCTCTCTGTCAGACTGCCTGCGCATCACAATTGATGTTATTAGGTGGAGTACCAGGCATAGGTAAAACACAACTTGCGTGAGAATTACCCCTGTCTTGTCTGCTCTTTCTTTGTTAAAGTTGTGATTCAATTATTTTAAAATGTTACATATAATGAATGATTGCAGCATTCAGCTGGCAGTATATGCCCAAATCCCAGCTCAATATGGTGGCTTTAGAGGAAAACCAATTTATATTGGTATATTCAGGATATAATTTATGGTTTTTCCCCTTGTAGTTGAGGAGTCAGTATTCGATCACTTTGTGCTTGAAGAGAAGAGGTTTGCCTGTAATTTTTCTGGTGGAATTAAGATTGAAGAATTACCTAATGAGTTTAGTAATGAAGAGAGGGCGATTGTGGTGTTTAATCCCATCAAGAATACTCCACTTGTGCACTCCCCTTCTTCGTTCTCGTTGTCTATGAGGCCTGATTTTTTGGAGTTGAAAAGAAGTACGTTTACATCCATCTGCATTTTGATTTTTTGTTTAATAGCCAATTTGGGTTTTATTCTTGATTATCCGTTCCTGGGAGTGATTATGACTAACAAATGAGATTCTGATAGGATTAATTTCATACGTTGAGGCAAATAACGATATTACTTATAATTTTTTCCAGCATCTTCAACCTAAACAACTCATGTATGACAGTACGAGGCAAATAATGATATATATTTGCGGTTTCAGTCTTTCAACAATGTAGCTGAACTTGAGAATGCTATCAAGGAAAAGTGCCCTGTTAAAATTGATATTGGTCCTGTTTACAACGTGGATGTAAGTATACTTCTCCAGTTCATGAAGGGCCTTATGTAGTTACAATCTAACATAATATCTAATTTCTTTCCATATAGTTTACTGATGATGTAATATAGATCACTTTGATCATATATCTAATAGCATGCAATGGAACCATTATTCATATGTTAACATGCACATTTAATGACCCTGTCAATATATGTCATCTGCTTTTTCATCACTACATATATTTTACAATGTGCAGCCTGCAAAGAAACATGCTTATGCACAGTCTTTCACCCCGGTGGAGAGAGAACTTATATTTGATATAGTAAGTAGCCGTTTTCTCTCCTGATTTTGTATTTTGAGAGTGGTAGAATGTTGACTTGTATTAAGGCAGATGAAATAAATATACTTTTATACAGATATTGATTCCTATTCTTTTGTTTGTTCAGGATATTTCAGATTACGACGATGTCAGATTTTTCTGTTCAGGAGCAGATGTTTGTGCAAAGTGCTGGCCTCTAATGACTGCAGCTATAAAAGTTATTGATACATCGCTTCGAGGTACAAAATAGTTTACAAGGTAGTGAAATGGTCCATGGATTAGCTTGCAGGTCATGTATAGGCATCCACCTAATGAATTATATTGGCATTCACTTAAGCAATTATATCTGTAGCTGTACAAAATATAAAACTCAGTAATACGATTCCTTTATGTTACCTGGGACAGACAATTATGGAAAAGCTTTTGTTTTGAAAATTTTTGTCTTTGGCAGCCATAAATTTGATTTTTATGCTGCTTTGTTTGTTTGTTATAAATTCCCTGAGATGGGCTTCTTCTGATGGCGATAAACTCTTGCAAGAAATTTTTTTTCGATTGCTTGTTGGACTTCCTCTCTTCTATTCTTGGTCTTTATGTTCCACTTAATTTTGATATTCTTTATTGTTTGGTTACTTGTTTCTTGAGCATCTGATGGCTAAAGATCAAGTTGCATGTTTAGAGCATGCTAACTTATACGCTGCTCCGTACAGATGACTTTGGATTCAACCACATTTTATGGGTTTACAGTGGTCGCCGTGGTGTCCATTGTTGGGTTTGTGATGGAAAAGGTAGGAGGTAATGATGCTGTAATTAAGATTTGGTCCCTATTCAAAATATCTCTAGACTAATGAATAGTTTACTGATATTACTCGTTAGGTTGAATAATGAACAGAGGTCTGCTATTACTGAATATCTACACGTCCACAAGGTTAACCTTTTCTCTATCCTTCCTGAGCATGTTCTATGCATTAGTTACTTTCAACATTCTTTTCCCTAAATCAATTTATATTTTCTAAAATTTTCAGGGAAATGAAAATAGCATTAGGAAAGTTAGTCTAGTGGGTAATACACTTCATCCTTTCATAGGGTAAGGAAATTATTTATATAATAGATTTCTCTCTTGTTCTTCAATTCACCATTATGTGATTTTTCATCCTACAGGAGATCTTATGAAGTCTTAAAAGATTTCTTCGAGGAAAAATATATATGAAGTCAGAATTTATTTTCTGATGAAGAAAAGTATGTAAAGATACTGGAAATGATTCCAGATGAATGTAAGTCATTGTCCTTGTTATCACTTTCATAAGTTTGGCAGCCATTACATCCGACCTTCGGGGAAGGTGGCAGGAAAAGAAGCGTCCACGTGAGGATATCAATGTTGTTCGATGGGGTCATCTTAAAAATCTAGTGCAACTAGGAAAAGAGAAGGTAATGGCTCCCAGTGTAACATTTGCGACTCATATATGAAAAAAAATGGGTTTGCATCTCGAAGTTATTTTAGTTATGGACTATGACCATCACTATGTCTGAAACATTCTTCTTTCTGTGACATGAGATGACCTAAGTCCTCATTTTGTTTTTTCATTGATGTATTTTTTTTGTATTTTTCCATCACACTGCTGTTCTGATCATTTTTTCAAGCCTTTTCCTGTATCCTAGCTATAAAAATTAGGGTTATGTAATGTGATGAATTAACAAGATAGCTATAAAAATTAGGGTTATGTAATGTGATGAATTAACAAGATGGGTGAATGAGTATTGCATTGGTTTGCCATTAATTATCTAATCTAGTACTAGTAAAAACAAATTGTGTAAACAAATTGTGCAAAAAAATTTGCCGGACCGTCGCTTGACCTCCGCCGCCCGTCTGCCAGGCTTTCGCTGGAACTTAAAATGTGCAAAAACAAATTGTGCAAAAAAATTCGCTGGACCGTGGCTTGACCCCGTCGGAACTTAAAATGTGCAAAATAATTGTGCAAAAAAATTCGCCGGACTGCCGCTTGACCTTCGCCGGAACTTAAAATGTGCAAACAAATTGTGCAAAAAATTAGGGTTATGTAATGTGATGAATTAACAAGATAGCTATAAAAATTAGGGTTATGTAATGTGATGAATTAACAAGATGGGTGAATGAGTATTGCATTGGTTTGCCATTAATTATCTAATCTAGTACTAGTAAAAACAAATTGTGTAAACAAATTGTGCAAAAAAATTTGCCGGACCGTCGCTTGACCTCCGCCGCCCGTCTGCCAGGCTTTCGCTGGAACTTAAAATGTGCAAAAACAAATTGTGCAAAAAAATTCGCTGGACCGTGGCTTGACCCCGTCGGAACTTAAAATGTGCAAAATAATTGTGCAAAAAAATTCGCCGGACTGCCGCCTGACCTTCGCCGGAACTTAAAATGTGCAAACAAATTGTGCAAAAAAAATTTTCCGGACCGCCGCTGACTTCCGCCAGAACTTAAAATGTGCAAAAATAAATTATGCAAAACAAATTGTGCAAATATATAGGGGTATTTATTGTATCACAATCATAATTGTGTAGTTATGAGTATTAGTGCTTTTATTGATGTAGTTTATAGCAATTATGCATTATTTTATTTATCCAATAGTAAGTGACTATTGAATATTATATAGGAAAATGAGTGTATATTGGGTGCACCCGGTTGCAAGGGTGAACCCATATGTGTATGACTTTTTATTCTATTTTGTATACATGTTATTCTATTTTGTATACGTGTTTTGTAATAATTGTATACTTTTTTCACACTAAGTTTTTCATTAAAAAAGCTAACATTCATATGTGTATAACTTTTTATTCAATAGTGTATATATGTTTTTTAATAATTGTACTTTTTTTACACTCAATTTTTCATTAAAAAAACTAACAATTAAATTGTATACATTTTTGCTCATAATTGTATATGTTTTTATTTATATTTGTATATGGGTGCACCCTATCTAGGGTGCACACTATAATTAGCCTAGGAAAATATATAGAAAAAGATCTATTCTCGGTTGAGAATTTTCCTGTGAATTTTTATTTTTTTTTACTATTAGTTATAATTTGACAAAGTGAGATGTCTCACATAAAGGAGTGAAACTAATTTTTTTTTCTTTTATATGATTAGTTATAATTTGAGAAAGTGAGGAGACATGTGAAAATTGATACTGAATTAATGAAAAATGATAATGCTATTAATTTATAGTATAAATGGAAAGTGATATTCCCTTCATCTCATCGAAAGATCCATGGGCGTTAAGATGTTAATACGGTTCAAGCTCGTTGAGTTGGCCCATTGATTAGCCATATTATAGTGGAGAATGACCAATTCAAGAAATTATCGAACCCAAGGGAGGTAGGCACTAGTGCTTAAGTGATCTCACGTTTGTTGTAATTTTATAGAGACGAATCATCAATAGGATTGGTTGTAAACAAATAAATGACAAGTAATCAAATGCAATCAATGATCAAACGAACAAGATGATGATGGAAAGTGGTTTACCAAATTGATTAAAAGTGAGATTAACAACAATTAAGAAGTGAAAATTCTAGGAATTATGTATCAAATTCATATGTGTCATGGATTGAAGACTAAGGGCCAACACTAAGATCACCTAAACTCTCTCTCGAGATGGATAGGATATGAATATCAAATAGCTCAGTGGATTGGTTCTCACTTAAATAATTCCAACTAGGTACTAAGCTTAAATGAGAGTCCCTTCACACAATTAATCAACCTCTCGATCCAACCAATTACATGTCCTACCAAAGGGTTCTAAACTATGAAGGACTTCTTAATCTCTTCACAATCTATAATGCACATGAAGTGTTTGATGAAATGATTCACTTAATTATCCTAAGCATATAATTGATTTCTCAATCTAATCACATATCTAGAACAACTAAACACACAAATCATCAATACAATTCAAGCAATTAATAATCAATGGTAGAAAATCATAGATCCAATCAACATATGAATTAAAATACACAAATCCCCAAAATTATCCAACAACTCTCATATTGCTAATCTCACAAGGGAGATTAGTCTACCATATTAACAAGAAAATTAACATAGACATTAAGATCCTTCAAAAACATGATGAAACTATGAGGTTTAATACAAGAAATGAATAGAAACTCCCTTGATGTCACTTCAATGGTGATTTCCTTCATTCCCTTATTATCTTCCTCTCTTCCTTGCTTCTTTTCTTCAATTGGATGATGATTTTGATGGTTGGATGATTGTAGATCCAAAGGATGGTGAATGGATGGAGATGATGGTGTAAAATGGAGAGAATTGTGTGTGATGTGTGTGTGGAAGAGTGGAATTTCGGATCTCCCTTTGCATATTGAAGTATTGGGTATTTATACCCCTTGGGAGGCTTCTAGAAGGATTCTGATTTTTTTCCAGGATTTTACACAGCACGAGTCGTGCTCTGTCACACGGCCATAAGGTGGCCGTGTTGTGTCTTCTGATGTCGGCACACGGCCTTTTCTTACAGGGCCGTGTTGATGACACGGCTCGTGCTGCCGATACGACTCGTGCGACTGGACACGGCCTTAAGATGCCCGTGTTGAACGAATAGGTGTCGCCGCATGGCCATCGCTTACAGGGCCGTGTTGACTACACGTCCCGTGTTGGTGCTGGCTCCTGTATTTCTTCACTGTTTTGGCTCGTTCTCCCTCGTTTCAACTCCGAATTGAGATCGGCTTTTTCCTACGTCTTCCTTATCATATCTAGCATCAAATAAAAAGGGAAAATCATAGATTTAAGCTCATTCACACACATTTCCATAAAAATACAAAACACAACCAAATAGAACATAAAATACGGATAAAATAATACAAAAACACATATAAAAAGACACTAAAATCTAGGTGAAAATATCACTCATCACACCCCCAAACTTAAAGTGTTGTGCGTCCCCGCACAACGAAAATGATAAACCAAGGAGAGTGATTTTCACCTAGGAAAAGACTAAACGAACATAAGTAACAACACATCAATAATAATAAGAATCACAATTTATGCTAAGTCATCCTACAACATTAGATTCATGACATGAAGAATTAACAAGTTCAATCTAAAGAGAATGATAGTGTAATACAGTCCCTTTTTAGTCCAAGCCTCACATAGATATCAATTTCACTCAACACTCTTTAAAGTAGGGTAAAACAACACTCATCAATCGATTGGCTCGACTCACTATAAGCTTGCTCGTGGACTATATTCACAAACCGCCAAGGTTTCCATTAATGATCAAAAAGGTCTTTCATTAAGGATGTAATGATAGGCTCATTGGTAGGGTAGGAAGAATATAGGTAAGAATGACTAATCAAGTGTAAGTAATCAAAGAGATGGCCAATTTCTCCAACTTCTCCACTTTTCTTTCTTCCTTTCTTGTCTTTAATGTTCACAAGCACTAATCATCAACTTTCTCCTTTGGATTGAGCTTCTTATGATGCATGTTTCCTTCTTTAAGCTTTTAAATACTTGAGCATATTGTTGTTGCTTTGCTCATTTTCTTGTTTTGAGGTTGCATGTTCATTCTTTCTTGAGCTCTTTTCATCATTTTTCTTGCTTGTTACCATTTTCTTTCTTTTCTTGCACAATTCTCATCAAACCTTTCTAAACCGCATCTCCTCAATCACTCACACAAAAGGTATGTATGTAAGGCTCAAGTGGGTAATTAAGGCTTGTAGTGTGCTAAATTCACAATAAAATTGCTTTAAGGCTCAAAGTGGTTGACTAGGGATGATGTTCAAGGTAGGGAAATATATGGTAATGACTATAAATGACAAGGATGGCCTTAGATCATTTCACTAATCTCCACAAATTGGGCTCGTTCCTATAGTCCTTGAGCAAGTTCTAGCTTATCAAAACTCAATGGATCCACTCATGAAGGAAAAAAACCATGTATGCACGGTTGAGGCTCAAATTCTCACAAGCTTATGCATTGGACCTTAAGAAACTTATTACACCACATTCATCTCAAAATTGAACAAGTTAATTAAAACATGTCACAATTTGAAAGTGTAGAGATTCTTAATCATAACTTGTCATCACTTACTACCACAACATATCACCACTCATGTTCAAAAATGACTCAGAACATCCCAAAACAAACCACCAAACAAAAGCTAAACACGAATAATAAAAACAACTACACACAAAAACAAAATAAAGACTCAACAAACAAGAAACAAAACAAAATCACAAATCAAGCAAGAATAAAAATCACCATCATTAAACAATGAAGCACGTATTCAACTCATCCATAACAATGTAAGCTCACAATCATCCCAACTTTTATTGAAAAGGAAATCCCAAAAACATAACACATGAAGTAACATGCTAATCCATTCAATCCAAATCAAAATCAATTAAAAGTGATAATATAGTGGGCATGACCAATTAAAGAAATTATCGAACCACAAGGAGGAAGGTACTAGGGTCTAAGCGATCTCGTGTTTATCATAGTATTATAGAGATGAACGAGAAGGGGAGATAATCAAGAAATGACAATAAAATAAAAGGATAGATGAATGGGAGATGGATGAATGAGCCAAGTAGATAGAGATGAGACTAGCAATACTTAAAGCATGGAAAATCTAGGTATCATGCAATGAATTCATATATGTCATGGGTAAGAGACTAAGGGCCAACACTAAGATCACCTAAACTCCCTCTCGGAATGAATAGGATATGGTTCTAAACATAGCTCAATGGATTGGTTCTCACTTAAACAATTTCAACTAGGTACTAAGCTTAAATGAGAGTCCCTTCACACAATTAGTCAACCTCTCGATCAAACCAATTACATGTCCTACCAAAGGGTTCTAAACTATGAAGGACTTCTCAATCTCTTCACAATTTATAATGCACATGAGGTGTATGATGAAATGATTCACTCAATTATCCTAAGCATGCAATTGATTTCTCAATCTAATCACATATCTAGAACAACTAAACACACAAATAAACAAAACAAATAAAGCAATTAATAACAATGATAGAAAATCAATTAACCCATTCAACATAATCATTCAATTGCAAAATACCCAAAATTATCCAACACAATTCATATTGCTAATCTCACAAGGGAGATTAGCCTCTCATGGTCACAAGGAATCCAACATAGACATTAAAATCCTTACAAAACATGATAAACAATAGGTTTCAATACAAAGTGTAGATGAAAACTCCCTTGGATGTCTCCAATGGTGATCTTCTTCTCCCCCTTGCAATTCATCTTTCTTCCTTGCTTCTCTAGCTACTTGGATGAAGGATTTGATAGTTGGATGAAGGTAGATCCAAAGGGTGAAGAATGGATGAAGATGATGGTGTAAAATGGAGGAAATGGTGTGTGAGATGTGTGTAGGAGTGAAACCCTTCGAAAATCTCCTCAAATATTGAAGTATTGGGTATTTATACCCCTTGGGAAGCTTCTAGAAGAATTCTGATTTTTTTTTGCAGAAAAAGCACCTACATGGCCCGTGTACGGTACACGGCCACAGGGGTGGCCGTGTAGGCATTTAAGGTGTCCGAACTCGCCCAACTGTTACAGGGCCGAGTTCGGTACACGCTCCGTGTAGCTGTTGACTATGCAGTCTCACCGTTTCGCGCATAACTTCCACATCCGATCTCCAATTTGAGTAATTCTTGCGCTCACACGATCCTCTTTTCATTGGCTTTCTATCCATATAAAGATATGACAAAAATTCCAACATTTGAAGGTGTAACAAGTCATGCAAAGTAGTACAACCGTGCTGAATAGGACCGCTTGCGCGACGTCACCATTTTAATCATAACTTTCTCGTTTGAGCTCCAATTGAAGTGTTTCTTATACCAAAACGATCCTATTTTCTGTGGCTTTTCAACCGTATATCACACTTCTAGTTTTAAACTCCAAAAGAGTACAGAAAAAGTTCACAAGTTGGACGTGCGTTTTTCAGCATTTTGCTTTGACTCATTCTCCCTCGTTTCAACTCCGAATTGAGATCCGCTTTTTCCTACGTCTTTCTTGTTGCGCCTAGAATCTCTTTTTTACCTAGAAATCATACATTTAAGCTCATTCACATACATCTCCATAAAAACACAAAACACAACCAAATAACACATAAATACGAATAAAAATATACGAAAACTCACATAAAAAGATACTAAAATCTAGGTGAAAATATCACTCATCACACCCCCAAACTTAAAGTATTATGCGTCCCGCACAACAAAAATGATAAACCAAGGAGAGTGATTTTCACCTAGGAAAAGACTAAACGAACATAAGTAACAACACATCAATAATAATAAGAATCACAATTTATGCTAAGTCATCCTATAACATTAGATTCATGACATGAAGAATTAACAAGTTCAATCACAAGAGAATAAAAGTGTAATATAGTCCCTTTTTAGTCCAAGCCTCACATAGGATATCAATGTCTCTCAACACTCTTTAAAGTAAGGTAAATCTACACTCATTAATTGATTGGCTCGACTCGCTATAAGCTTGCTCGTGGACTACATTCACAAACCACCAAAGTTTCCATTAGCGATCAAAAAGGTCTTTAATTTGGATGTAATGATAGGCTCTTTGGTAAGGTAGGAAGAATATAGATAATAGTGACTAAACAAGTGTAAGTAATCGAAGAGATGGCCAATTTCCTCAACTTCTCCACTTTTTGTTTCTTCCTTTCTTTTCTTTATTACTCACAAGCACTAATCATCAACTTCCTTGGATTTCTTTAGCTTCTTTCAATGCATGCTTCCTCTTTTTTTGACTTTTAATACTTGAGCATTTCATTGTTTCTTTGCTCATTTTCTTGTTTTGAGGTTGCATGTTCACTCTTATTTGTGCTATTTTCATCCTTTTTCTTGCTTGTTACCATTTCCTTTCTTTCTTTTGTTCTTCAATCAAACCTTTCTAGTTACCATCTCCTCAATCACCCACACAAAGGGTATATATACATAGCTTAAGAAGGTAATCAAGGCTTGTAATGTGCTATATTCACAATAAAAAGGCTTAAAGGCTCAAAATGGTTAACTAGGGATGATGTACATGGTAGGAAAATATATGGCAATGACTATGAATAACAATGATGGCCTAAGATCATTTCACTAATCTCCACAAATCGGGCTCGTTTCTATAGTCCTTGAGCAAGTTCTAGCTTATCAAACACAACCAATCCACTCATGAAGAAAAACCATGTATGCACGGTTGAGGCTCAAATTCTCACAAGCTTATGCATTGGACCTTAAGAAACTTATTACACCATATTCATCTCAAAATTGAACAAGTTAAGTAAAACATGTCACAATTCGAAAGTGTAGAGATTCTTAATCATAACTTGTCATCACTTACTACCACAACATATCACCACTCATGTTCAAAAATGACTCACAACCTCCCTAAACAAACCACCAAACATACCAAGACAAAAATAAGAAAACACACAAAACATAAAATAAAGACTCAATAAACAAGAAATAAAACAAAAACACATAACATGCAAAAACAACAATCACCATCATTAGAAAATGAAGCACATATTCAATCATCCATAACAATGTAAGCTCACAATCATCTCCATCCTTGATTGAAAATGAAACCTCCCAAAAACATAACACATAAAGTAGCATGCTAATCACATCAATACACATCAAAATATCAAGCAACTAGTAGTGATAAGTGTTGGATTGTATACTAAAAGTCTAGCTTTAGTATGAACAATGTTATAACAATATTCGATATGAGAATCATTGATCAAATGATTGCATCTTATAATTTATTTTATATGCATGATGCAATAGTCCATTTAGTTTATACTGTAGATAATATGTTGTGCGACAACACGCGGAAGATCATATTATCGGTTTCCTTATAAAGTATAAACAGATGCTCACAACTGAGATAGACGGGGACTCTCTATCGGTATGGTTGTAGTGTGGTTTGGTATTAGCTTGTCTTGGCTATAGAATCATATTAGTGCACTTGTGTGTATTGAGTAGGACCGCCTGAGATCGTTCGACTTATACTGACTTATAGAAGAACTTGATCTCTGTTATTATGGAAGTTCGTGCTCTTAATCCCTATACAATAACCTCGACACGTAGGGCAGTATGTATTTCTTTGATTCATCAATGGGTGAGATTTATAAGTATTAAATCAACAAACTCGGTGAGTTGGGAAGTAGTGCTGTATCTATGGTGTGCTGTTGATTGTAGAAGGAATCCATGTCCGTCATAGGTTGATGATGTCCCCTTGAGGAGCTCATAAGGTTTATCATGTAAATCTTGCAAGTGGATTAATTTCCGGCATGATAATAAGGTTGAGTGGTACTACTCTCGGATGAGATATTAATTAATTTGAGTTGTCAGTAACTTAATTAATTAATGGACATTGTATATCTTAAACATGGGGAGACTATCGGGCTCATAATAAGAAGGAGCCCAGAACATAATTTGGGATTGGACGGGTAGTGCAGTAATAATATTTTAGTGGACTATATTATTATTATTGAATTTAATTAAAAGCTTTGGGCTAAGCTTGATTAATTAAATTCAATTGAGGCCCAACCCAATTTCTCCTCCTGGTCCCTGCTGTAGCCCAAGTATATAAGTCATCTCAGTTCCTGTTAAACCCAAGGGTGTGCCTCTTTTGACATACGGTAGAAACAGAGAGCAGATTGAGAGAACTCTGGGGATTGTTGACCACCCAACACCAGAGTTGACTTTGGGACATACGGTAGAAGATCAGAGGTGTTCTTCTCAGATTATCATCCACTACTCCAACCCAGAAGACAGGTTAATTGTTTAATGCTTCCGCTATATCTGATTATCTGTTTTTCTTATGCGAATCACGTTAACCATAAGATCCAATTGCCAACAATTGGTATCAGAGCATGGTTTCTTGGTGAAACGTGATTTGGTAGGTTATTTTTTTTTGTGATTATTTGATTAATTGAATTAATCTGTTGTAATCGCATATTTCTTGTGCTCTACTGTTGTGAGGAGAATCCATCTGTGTTTTAGTCTTTGATTGGTTACTTGATTCCCACTAAGTTAAGACAGACAGTCAGTCTATCGGTCCTCTTTTATTATTCATCACACATGTACATCCAGCGATGAGTCGACTTTGGAGATGACGGCGATCCACCGTGACACATCTGATCCATAGAAGACAGCGAGTGGTGATTCGGATACGAGGCGGCGGTGACTGAACGACAGGGGCGCCGAAGGCCAGCCTTGTTCGAACTGGGCGATCGATGATATCAGAAGTCAGAACAGCATCGAGTGATAGCCATCTACCGTGTAGATCGGCAGCGGGTTCTGACGACTGCCACGGATGACGGCGGCCATGGCAAACTAGGGGCTGCATCCTAGCGACACGATCGTGGACAGGATTGAACGTGTCTGATTCTAGTGGGTTCACAGAGTTCTTCCAAGCGAGAATAGAAGGCTTCCGGTCGAGTCTGATGTGGCATCCCTGCGAGAACAGACTTCGATCGAGTCTCTTCCAGGCGTTGGTTGACACTCCAACTGGGACTTCCGACTGCACGACTCCAACTGATCGGAATCGCGGCGCTCGTTTCTGTCAGCGGCGTTCCAGCGCGTCTGATGCTGGACTCGGGCGAGTCTGTTGTGAGTCGAAAGAAGCTTCGAGGTGACTCCATGGTGGTTCCGGCGAGTTGGCTGCGATTCCGAGCGAGGCGTTCAAGTCCTGGAGGACTCCGGCAAGCCCTGGAATTCGTCGTTCCTGGTGGGTAACCATCGCAATCAGTCGGTGGTGCTAATTGTGGATGATCGGACCCTGTGGTTGGCCCTCTATTCTGGCCATCTCGTGGTGATTGTCTGGACAGCTGTCGGCAGCAAGGGGTTGAACGCAAGAGATTGCGGCTGAGCGGATTAGGGCAGCAGTATTTGGGCTGCCTTGTTGGGCTTCTTTTTTATTTGATTTTGGGCTGGGATTTGGGCCCAAGCTTTAATCAAAAGGATATTGGGCTGGTGGGCTCTATTTTAATTAAAGTGGATTTGGGCTTGATTCTGTAGTTCATGGGCTGATGGTTTAATTATAAGGGCCCAATTCAGTAATAAATAAAAGGCTGGCTCAATTTATTTTAATTTGGTTTTTGGGCTGTTGGCCCAAATTTAATTAAAATGGACATGGGCTGCTGGACCTTAATTGCTGGATTTAATTAATTGTGGGTTTGATGTTGGGCCAAGGTTAAATATTGGACTAGACCTTAATGCAGAAATTGGCAAGATAAATGGGCTTAATTATTTTAATAATTGGCTGCTCATTTTATGCTAATAATGTTTGGGTCAGCTGGGCCTATTTAAATGATCCAACATTTTATGCAATTAATTATGATATATAACTGATTTAATTGTTTTAACTTGACAATTAATTGTTATATATGAATGACATGTTCTATGTGATTTATCTATTTAAATTGATGTTAATAGAAGCATGTCTAAATTGTATATTTTATTCCTGAATATTATATGCATGTTATAAACCCTCGGTGTTAAATAACTAAGTGGGAGAGGGGATTGGTAATTAATTCCCGCAGCCTCCATTATTGGTTTGTAAGTGATGTGAGTATACTTGCGTGTTGGCAATAGGCCTTCCTCCCTAACGGATGAGTTTATTCACGGATCACTGGTACAAACTTCATAAATAATTATTGTTTGTAATGTGGCACATAAACTTGCGTGTTGGCATAGGCCTTCCTCCCTAACGGATGAGTTTGTGTACGGTACACTGGTACAAACTTATAATTGATGATTGTAGGAAGCTACCCGAGCGCGTGTGTACTTCTCCAACTGTAAGGCACATAAGCTCGCGCAGTGGACTTGGGATCAAATAATGGTGTACACTTAGGTGTAAATAATTAGTATCCTCCCCAACGGAGTCACTGCTATTATTTGCATGGCTAAAAAGTAACCGACTATTAATTATTTTGTCATAAAGTTAGGTTGACAAATGAAATTAATGGGTAAAACCTTCTCTTGTAAATGTTCGGGTTTGTAAACGTCCACACTAACGTGGCTTGCAGACTCACGGTGCTTGAGATGTCGGTGAATTTTATTTTATATTGTTTTGAGGGAAACAATATAAAAGGATAAAATTTGAAGTTTTGATCTGAATATTTATTTGTGATTCTCTGAATTTCGAATGGTATTATCTCACTAATTGTTAACTAAAAGACATTATATTTACTTGTCCAAATTAGTTGATTAGAAAAGAATCATGATTTTGAAAATTTACTGCTTAAGAAAATACAAGTGTGTTCTCTCATAGGACGGCTCATGATGCATGTTAATGTCTCTAGTGAAGAGATGAGAGGTTCATAGAAATATAATGGTCTCATGTAACTCTTTGGATACTTGAGTAATTTAAAAGGCGCAAGATCATGATAGAATTTGATGAATGAATTGGAAATATATATGGAATAGAAGTTGAAAGGGAAACCTAAGTCAATTTTATTCTACATAATTTCTTAAATGTTTTGAGTAAGTTCCACCTGAATTACAAAAGGATGTAAATGGTGGGAAACTTCTGACAAAACATGTGGCAAAGGGAAAGCCATTTTCATCATGATGTGAACAAGTTTAATATCTTATTTACTAATGATTTAAACATGATTAGTGATGGCATCTACTGACTCGAACTGTGTAGATACTGGAATCACTAAATGTTTTTCACTTAGTAAGGATAAGATTGTAATGACATGGGTAAAACTACAAAGGTAGTGGCTATTGCAGTGGGAGTTGTTTATTTATCTCATGATAAGAATAAACGATTGATTATGAGAAATTGCCTTTACGTACATTTCATAGAAAGAATTTGATTTCAGTTTCTATGCATTAACGGATGGACACTTCATTTCATTTAAATGACATGGTCATAGTAATGAGGAATGAGGCTTTAATACGTTAAAGTACGTTGGTGGATAATAAGTATACTCTTAAATTATGTTCATCCCACAGATGCAATAAATAATAATTAATAATGCATCTTCTAAAATTAGTAAGAGAAAGGAACCTTCGGAGATGAACTAAACATACATTTGGCGTCTAAGACTAATTCATTTTACTTGAGTAGGATTCAAAAGTTGATAGCCGATAGACCGTAAAGTTTATCTGAAGTGGAAACTATCAGACTTGCGAGTCCTGCTTGGAAGTAAAAATGATTAACTGCCTTTTCAAGGCTGTGGGGTGTAGAGCCAAAGATATATATGTTGGAATTAGTTCATTCTGATTCAAGCGAACCTAATATTATCCAGGCGAGAGGTGGTTATGAATATTCGAAAATTATTCTGGAAACCAATATATTTATATGATGCACTGCATGTCTAAGTTCTTTGATTAATTCAAGAATTGTAAGGCTGGTACAGTGAAGCGTCATGAAAAATATATTAAGTCATTACGATCTAATCGTGATGGCGAGTATCTCTTGGGATAGTTAGGAGCTATTAATCAGAAGTTGAGATTAAATCTCAAGTAGTCTACACCGGGCGAGCCCCAGCTGAGAGGTGTGGTGGGTAGAAGGTATAAGGCTCTTATGGTTATAATTAGATAGATGATGAATTATTTGGAATAATTAAATTCATTTTATGGATATGCCCTAGATACAGTAATTCGTGAAACGTTTGTCTGTATATGGGATATTCTAGAAAAATGGAGGGTGATTTATATAGTCCAAAAGATCGAAGGGTAATTGTTAACTCAATAACTAGATTTTTGGAAAAGGACTATGTAATAAATCACAAACTCATGTATAAATTATTCTAAAGGAAGTGAGAGGAAAACACTAAGTATAAGTACCAAGTGTACAAGAGGATATACCACAAGGTAAACTGCAACACGTGTCACGTCTGATACATGTAGTGCCTTGTCGTAGTGGGAGGGTTGTTTGACAACCCATAAATATATGTTTTGGGAGAGTCGTGAGACTTGATCCCTAGTAAACATGGTATTGTCCCACGGATACAAAGTAGCACTACAAGATTAAAATGCAGAATCTTAGTAAGTTGCAATAAATGTTGAAATAGAATCTACGGATTCTATATTAAGTCTGGGAACTTGTATGACCACTAAATGGTGTAAAAGCCATTGCAAGGGTCAAAGGAAATAAAAGAGGATCATACAGAAAGGTGAAAATCTTGGAAGCAAAGCTTGTTGCGAAAAGATGTACTCAGAAAGAAATGGTTCGATTATGAGGAAACATGTTCGCTGGTAGCTATGCTTATGTTGATCCGGATTCTTTTATTTATTGATGCTCATATTAAATTATGAGGGACAGAAAATAGATGTCAAGACAGCTTTCCTGATTGGAAGTCTTGAGGAAAACATCTATGTGAAGCAACCAGAGTAATTCATTGCAAAGTACTAATAGCATTTTGATAGTAAGCTTAAAAATTGTCCAGCGATGGACTAAAGCAAGCTTTAAGATTGTGAAGTATCTGTTTTGATTAGATAATCCAGTGGCATGGATTTAAATCAATGAGCGGATGAGTCTTGTGTATTGTAAAGAGTGACGGAAACGTGGTGGTATTTCTTGGACTATATGTAGATAGTATCTTGCTCATTGGAGACAATGAAAGAATATTATCGGGTGTATGGGTACGGTTATTAAAGCGGTAGATATGAAGGACTTAAGAAAAGTAAAATATATCCTTTTGATCACGGTAATACGGATCATATGAAAGGATGTTATGCTTATCTCAAGTTTCATAAATGATACAATCCATACTCGTTTAGCATGTGAATTTATCTTATTGGATGTGTCTTGAGACATAAATGAAGATAAAGGAGATGAAAGCGGTTCCTTATGCTTCGGCAAAAAAAGGAAGCTTAATCTAAAGAATGCTATGAACGAGATTGGATATTTGTTTTGCTGAATGCATGAACAGTGGGTATCAACGTAACCTGGAACAAGAATGATGAACTGTGGTAAGATATATATGAAGTGCCTGAGAAGGACTGGTTATCATATATACACTTACTGGACAGATTCACTGCTTCTTGTGGATTACGTAGATTCGGATTTTTAGTCAGATTGGACGGCAGTAAATTCTCCTTAAAGGTTATATGTTTAATCTTAGGAAGTAGAGTCATAATGTGGAGGAGTGTTATATAGAAATATATTTCAGACTCCGGACTCCATCATGGAAAGATGATGAATTGGAGCCTATGAGGCAGCCAAAGTATCTATATGACTCTAGAGACTTCATGATGGACTTTGAAGTGTTTCTAAGTTTGCCCAAGGTAATCACAATTTACATTGATGATATTGGTGCAGTTGCAAACTTGAAGAAATCACAAGTCCATAAAGCAATTAAACACATGGAGCGCGAGTACCACCTGTTACGAGAAATCGTATGATGAGGGGAAGGTTGTTGTCGCCTAGATTGCATCGGATGATGACCTAGTAATCCATTTACAAGGACCTTAAGGCGAGAGCTTTTAATGGTCGTGTAAGTAGGAGTAGGAATCAGATGTATGTCAGAAGACATGACAGCATAGTCTTTTAGTATAAGTGGGAGATTGTTGGATTGTATACTAAAAGTCTAGCTTTAGTATGAACAATGTTATAACAATATTCAATATGAGAATCATTGATCAAATGATTGCATCTTATAATTTATTTTATATGCATGATGCAATAGTCCATTTACTTTATACTGTAGATAATATATTGTGCGACAACACGCGGAAGATCATATTATTGGTTTCCTTATAAAGTATAAACAGATGCTCACAACTGAGATAGACGGGGACTCTCTATCGGTATGGTTGTAGTGTGGTTTGGTATTAGCTTGTCTTGGCTATAGAATCATATTAGTGCACTTGTGTGTATTGAGTAGGACCGCCTGAGATCGTTCGACTTATACTGACTTATAGAAGAACTTGATCTCTGTTATTATGGAAGTTCGTGCTCTTAATCCCTATACAATAACCTCGACACGTAGGGCAGTATGTATTTCTTTGATTCATCAATGGGTGAGATTTATAAGTATTAAATCAACAAACTCGGTGAGTTGGGAAGTAGTGCTGTATCCATGGTGTGCTGTTGATTGTAGAAGGAATCCATGTCCGTCATAGGTTGATGATGTCCCCTTGAGGAGCTCATAAGGTTTATCATGTAAATCTTGCAAGTGGATTAATTTCCGGCATGATAATAAGGTTGAGTGGTACTACTCTCGGATGAGATATTAATTAATTTGAGTTGTCAGTAACTTAATTAATTAATGGACATTGTATATCTTAAACATGGGGAGACTATCGGGCTCATAATAAGAAGGAGCCCAGAACATAATTTGGGATTGGACGGGTAGTGCAGTAATAATATTTTAGTGGACTATATTATTATTATTGGATTTAATTAAAAGCTTTGGGCTAAGCTTGATTAATTAAATTCAATTGAGGCCCAGCCCAATTTCTCCTCCTGGTCCCTGCTGTAGCCCAAGTATATAAGTCATCTCAGTTCCTGTTAAACCCAAGGGTGTGCCTCTTTTGACATACGGTAGAAACAGAGAGCAGATTGAGAGAACTCTGGGGATTGTTGACCACCCAACACCAGAGTTGACTTTGGGACATACGGTAGAAGATCAGAGGTGTTCTTCTCAGATTATCATCCACTACTCCAACCCAGAAGACAGGTTAATTGTTTAATGCTTCCGCTATATCTGATTATCTGTTTTTCTTATGCGAATCACGTTAACCATAAGATCCAATTGCCAACAATAAGGTGTAGAGTACTCCCTCAATAGGCATTTGGTAAAGAAAGCGTTAGCTCCAAGCTCCATTCGTGCTTCCAATACCTTTCATTCATGCTCAAACACTCAACAAACACCGTTAGCTCAACAATTGCATTTAACAAATATGGACTATCATGCACTTCAATACCACCAATCATACCAAAATCAAACCAAACTCATGAGAAAATTTTTAAAATTAGCCCAAAAATACGAAAAGTATATGCTTTCAAGACAAAGTATGTCACACCACGCCATATCCCCCCAAACTTAAATTGAAACAAGAGTTTCGACGTAAGTTTGCAAAAAGTGGTGTGACTTACTTTCACACTTCAAATCAAGCATTTATCGTTTGTCCAATACACATTCTCCTCACAAGCACAATCAACATACATACCAAAAATGCAAAACAAGCAAATCCACCATCCTTATTGAAAGCAATAAATAAAGCAATAAAGATAATGATGGTTGCCTCCCATCTAGCGCTAAGTTTAACGTCTTCAAACCGGACGGGATATGGAGAACTCATCGGAATGGCCACGGATATCTTTCGTCCTTGCCATCGAATTTTAACCGTTGTGCTTCTTCCTCTATTAGGCATTTGTGGCAAGTGACGATCTCCGTTACATCCTTCGAGCATGGCTTTAAAAATTCGACTCTCTTGAGCTTACACTCCATTGCCCTCTCCATTCTTGAACACCACTTATTCCTCCTTACCAAATAGATCTCCAACATCTCTTCGAGTTCTCTTTTGTTTCTAATGATATGAGAAAAATCAATGTAAACAATATTATCAAGTTCAAAGAAACTTAAAGAGTTTAAAGGTTTAGAAATGCTCATTTCACTCTTCAAGTCATCATCATTTGTTTCTAGACTTTGTTCCTCTTCATCAACATCATTTGCCTCAATAGGCTCTTCAATCACCTCATTTGATTCTTCATCCCCCAGATTCTCTTCTTTCTCCAACTCTTCTTTGACTTTGCTCTCCTCTTCAAGCTCTTCAACTTGTTGAAAATTGGTCAAAGCACTTACAATTTGGCTCACTTGATGCTCCAAGGCTTTAAATCTTTGATCATTATTTTCTTCAATAGCCTTGAATCTTCTTTCATTAACTTTATCTTGAGTTTTGTTGGAAGCAATCAACTTTTCAAGAAATACTTCTAAAGATGATTTTTCTTCTTCGACTTGTTGAAAGTCTCCTCCCTCTTGGTTGTCACAATTCCATTCTTGATTTGGTGGATAATTCCCATGAAAACTTCCTTCATAGTTATGTTGAAAATTTCCTTGGAAATCATCCACTCCCATGAAAGAAACATCTCCTACTTGATGCGTGGGCATCCTCAACTCTTCTTGCTCCATAGGACTAGGAATCGACACACCTTGTACATTTTGAGCACCCCCCAAACTTGAACTAGACAAGACTTGACCATAAGCACCTTGATTCATCATCCTTATTTGTCTTGTCACTTCCAAAGTAACTTGGGTAATTATCTTGGAGGATTCATTTTGAAGAAAACTTGATTGAAGATCTTGACCTTCATCACTTCCTTGAGCACTTCTTCTATATAATTCAAGTAAGGCGTAGTTTTGAAACGGAGGAGAAGTGTTGGTGTTGGGATTTGGTGGAGAATAAGTGTATGCTTGATACGGATGGAATGTATTTGCATTGTAAGCTTGTTGCCATTCTCCATTTCTTCCTTGATTGTAGTATTGAGAGCTATCTTGATTCATTTGGAAGTTGTACCCATAGTTGCTCTCATTCATATAACCTCTTGATTGTTGAGGTGTGATGAGTGATATTTTCACCTAGATTTTAGTGTCTTTTTATATATGTTTTCGTATGATTTTATCCGTATTTTATGTGTTATTTGGTTGTGTTTTGTGTTTTTATGTAAATGTGTGTGAATGAGCTTAAACGTATGATTTTTAGGTAAAAATGGATCCTAGACGTGATAAGGAAGATGTAGGAAAAAGCGGATCTCAATTCGGAGTTGAAACGAGGGAGAATGAGTCAAATCAAGCAAAATGCTGAAAAAACGCACGTCCAACTTGTGTAATTTTTCTGTACTCTTGTGGAGCTCAAAACTAGAAGTGTAATACATGGTTGGAAAGCCATAGAAAAGAAGATTATTTTGGTATGAGAAACACTTCAATTGGAGCCGAAACGAGAAAGTTATGATTAAAATGGTGACGTCGCGCAAGCTGTTCCTACTCAGCACGGTTGTGCTACTTTGCATGACTTGTTATACCCTCAAATATTGGAAGTTTTGTCAGATCTTTATATGGATAGAAAGCCAAAGAAAAGAGGATCACATGAGCGCAAGAATTACTCAAATCAGAGATCGGATGTGGAAGTTATGCGCGAAACAGTGAGACTGCGCAGCCCGTGTTACGCAACACGGCCCTGTAAGCCCTGGCCATTTTCTGACATCAGAAATGCCTACACGGCCACCCTGTGGTCGTGTTGCAGCACACGAGTCGTGTTGCTGCAGCATCAGAAACACATCAGAATCCTTCTAGAAGCCTCCCAAGGGGTATAAATACCCAATACTTCAATATGTAAAAAAAAAGATCCGAATTCCAACCCTTCTACACACACCTCACACACCATTTCCTCCATTCTTCACCTTCACCTTCATCCATTCTTCATCCTTTGGATCTTCCTTCATCCAACCATCAAATCCTTCATCCAAGTAGCTAGAGAAGCAAGGAAGAGAGGTGAATTGCAAGGGGAAGAAGAAGATCACCATTGGAGACATCCAAGGGAGTTTTTATCTAAACTTTGTATTGAAACCAATTGTTTATCATGTTTTGTAAGGAATTTAATGTCTATGTTAATTTTCTTATGGATATGAGAGGTTAATCTCCCTTGTGAGATTAGCAATATGAATTGTGTTGGATAATTTTTGGTATTTTGCAATTGAATGATTATGTTGATTGGGTTAATTGATTTTCTATCATTGATGCTTTAGATCTTGAGGTTTATGATGATTTGTGTGTTTAATTGTTTTAAGCATGTGATTAGATTGAGAATTCAATTGCATATTTAGGATAATTAAGTGAATCATTTCATCAAACACTTCATGTGCATTATAGATTGTGAAGAGATTGAGAAGTCCTTCATAGTTTAGAACCCTTTGATAGAACATATCATTTATTAGATTGAGAAGTCAATAGATTATGTGAAGGGACTCTCATTTCAAGCTTAGTACCTAGTTGGAATTGTTTGAGTGAGAACCAATCCAATGAATGTCATTCCATATCCTATTCATTCCGAGAGGGAGCTTAGGTGATCTTAGTGTTGGCCCTTAGCCTTTTTCCCATGACACATATGAATTCATTGCATGATACCTAGATTTTCCATACTTTAAGTATTGTTAATCTCATCTCTATCTACTTGGCTCATTCATCCATCTCCCATTCATCTATCCATTTATTTTATTGTCATTTCTTGATTATCTCCCCTTCTCATTCATCTCTATAATACTATGGTGAACAAGAGATCGCTTAGACCCTAGTACCTTCCTCCCTGTGGTTCGATAATTTCTTTAATTGGTCATGCCCACTACACTATGGCTAATCAAATGGCGCCGTTGTCGGGGAGGCAACGGTTGCTAGCGGTTTAACGAAGGAATGTTTCAATTGGTCTTAATAGGATATTTTTATTGCTTTTTATTATTTGCTTTGGAAAATTTTTGATCTCACTTGTTCGTTTTGATAGGTACTTGACACTACCTTGAGAGAAGAGGAAGGGGGATCAAAGCCAAAAATAGCAAGTTTGAGAAGAATTGTAGTAAGCCTTGAGAAGAGCATTTAAATGGATGGTTGGAACGAATTCACAAATGTCTTTGGGGATCAAAGTGATAGGATTCCACCTCCACAATCAAGAGGCTACATGAATGAGAGCAACTATGGGTACAACTTCCAAATGAATCAAGATAGCTCTCAATACTACAATCAAGGAAGAAATGGAGAATGGCAACAAGCTTACAATGCAAATACATTCCATCCGTATCAAGCATACACTTATTCTCCACCAAATCCCAACACCAACACTTCTCCTCCGTTCCAAAACTACGCCTTACTTGAATTATATAGAAGAAGTGCTCAAGGAAGTGATGAAGGTCAAGATCCTCAATCAAGTTTTCTTCAAAATGAATCCTCCGAGATAATTACCCAAGTTACTTTGGAAGTGACAAGACAAATAAGGATGATGAATCAAGGTGCTTATGGTCAAGTCTTGTCTAATTCAAGTTTGAGGGGTGCTCAAAATGTGCAAGGTGTGTCGATTCCTAGTCCTACGGAGCAAGAAGAGTGGAGGATGCATACGTATCAAGTAGGAGATGTTTCTTTTATGGGAGTGGATGATTTCCAAAGAAATTTTCAATATAACTATGAAAGAAGTTTTCATGGGAATTATCCACCAATTCAAGAATGGAATGGTGACAACCAAGAGGGAGGAGACTTTCAACAAGTCGAAGAAGAAAAATCATCTTTAGAAGTATTGATTGAGAAGTTGATTGAAACAAGGAGAAAGAGTGATGAAGTTAATGAAAGAAAATTCAAGGCTATTGAGGAAAATAATGAAAGACGATTCAAGGCCTTGGAGCATCAAATAAGTCAAATTGTAAGTGCTTTGAACAATTTTCAACAAGTTGAAGAATTGGAAGAGGAGAGCAAAGTCGAAGAAGAGTTGGAGAAAGAAGAGAATCTGAGGGATGAAGAATCAAATGAGGTGTTTGAAGAGCCGATTGAGGCAAATGATGTTGAAGAGAAGGAACAAAGTCAAGAAGCAAATGATGATGACTTGAAGAGTGAAATGAGCATTTCTAAACCTTTAAACTCTTTAAGTTGCTTTGAACTTGATAATATTGTTTATATTGATTTTGTTTTACCCATTGATTTTTCTCATATCCTTAGAAACAAAAGAGAACTCGAAGAGATGTTGGAGATCTATTTGGTAAGGAGGAATAAGTGGTGTTCAAGAATGGAGAGGGCAATGGAGTGTAAGCTCAAGAGAGTCGAATTTTTGAAGCCATGCTCGAAGGATTCAACTGAGGTCGTCACTTGCCACAAATGCCTAATAGAGGAAGAAGCACAACGGTTAAAATTCAATGGCAAGGACGAAAGATATCCGTGGCCATTCCGATGAGTTCTCCATATCCCGTCCGGCTTGAAGACGTTAAACTTAGCGCTAGATGGGAGGCAACCCATTATTATTTTTATTGCTTTCAATAAGGATGATGGATTTACTTGTTTTGCATTTTTGGTATGTATGTTGATTGTGCTTGTGAGGAGAATGCGTATTGGACAAATGATAAGTGCTTGATTTGAAGTGTGAAAGTAAGTCACACCACTTTTTGCAAACTTACCTCGAAACTCTTGTTTCAATTTAAGTTTGGGGGGATATGGCGTGGTGTGACATACTTTGTCTTGAAAGCATATACTTTTCGTATTTTTGGGCTAATTTTTAAATTTTTCTCATGAGTTTGGTTTGATTTTGGTATGCTTGGTGGTGTTGAAGTGCATGATAGTCCGTATTTGTTAAATGCAATTGTTGAGCTAACGGTGTTTGTTGAGTGTTTGAGCATGAATGAAAGGTATTGGAAGCACGAATGGAGCTTGGAGCGAACGCTTTCCTTACCAAATGCCTATTGGGGGAGTACTCTACACCTTATCACTTCTTGTTGCTTGATATATTTTGATGTGTATTGATGTGATTAGCATGCTACTTTATGTGTTATGTTTTTGGGAGGTTTACTTTTCAATCAAAGGTTGGGATGATTGTGAGCTTACATTATTATGGATGATTTGAATGTGTGCTTCGTTTTTCAATGATGGTGATTTTTATTTTTGCATGTTATGTGTTTTTGGTTATTTCTTGTTTGTTGAGTTTTTATTTTATGTTTCGTGTGCATTTTTATTCTTGTTTAGGGAGTGTTTGGTGGATTGTTTTTGGGATGTCGTGAGTCATTTTTGAATATGAGTGATGATATGTTGTGGTAATAAGTGATGACAAGTTATGATTAAGAATCTCTACACTTTCGAATTGTGACATGTTTTATTTAACTTGTTCAATTTTGAGATGAATGTGGTGTAATAAGTTTCTTAAGGTCCAATGCATAAGCTTGTGAGCATTTGAGCCTCAACCGTGCATACATGGTTTTTCCTTCATGAGTGGATCGATTGAGTTTTGATAAGCTAGAAATTGCTCAAGGACTATAGGAATGAGCCCGATTTGTGGAAATTAGTGAAATGATCTAAGGCCATCCTTGTCATTTATAGTCATTGCCATATATTTTCCTACCATGAACATCATCCCTAGTTAACCACTTTGAGCCTAAAAGCCTATTTATTGTGATATAAGCACATTACAAGCCATGATTACCCACTTAAGCCTTACATATATACCATTTGTGTGGGTGATTGAGGAGATGGTAACTAGAAAGGTTTGATAAGGAAGAAAAAGAAAAAAGGAAATGGTAAACAAGCAAGAAAAAGAGCACAAGAAAGAATGGACATGCAACCTCAAAACAAGAAAATGAGCAAAGCAATAACAATATGCTCAAGTACTTAAAAGTTCAAAGAAGGAAGCATGCATTAAAAGAAGCTCAAAATCTAAGGAAAGTTGATGATTAGTGCTTGTGATTACCAAAGTTGAGAAAGGAAGAAAGAAAAGTGGAGAAGTTGAGGAAGTTGATCATCTCTTCGATTACTTACACTTGTTAGTCACTCTTACCTATATTCTTCCTACCTTACCAAAGAGCCTATCATTACATCCAAATTAAAGACCTTTTTGATCATTAATTTAAACTTTGGTGGTTTGTGAATGTAGTCCACGAGCATGCTTATAGCGAGTCGAGCCAATCGATTGATGAGTGTTGATTTACCTTACTTTAAAGAGTGTTGAGTGACATTTATAACCTATGTGAGGTTTGGACCAAAAAGAGACTATATTACACTAATATTCTCTTGTGATTGAATTTGTTAATTCTTCATGTCATGAATCTAATGTTGTAGGATGCCTTAGCATAGTTTGTAATTCTTATTATTATTGATGTGTTGTTACTTATGTTCGTTTAGTCTTTTCCTAAGTGAAAATCACTCTTCTTGGTTTATCATTTTCGTTGTGCGGGGACGCACAACACTTTAAGTTTGGGGGTGTGATGAGTGATATTTTCACATAGATTTTAGTGTCTTTTTATATGTATTTTCGTATGATTTTATCCGTATTTTATGTGTTATTTGGTTGTGTTTTGTGTTTTTATGTAAATGTATGTGAATGAGCTTAAACGTATGATTTTTAGGTAAAAATGGATCCTAGACGTGATAAGGAAGATGTAGGAAAAAGCGGATCTCAATTCGGAGTTGAAACGAGGGAGAATGAGTCAAATCAAGCAAAATGCTGAAAAAACGCACGTCCAACTTGTGTAATTTTTCTGTACTCTTGTGGAGCTCAAAACTAGAAGTGTAATACATGGTTGGAAAGCCATAGAAAAGAGGATTATTTTGGTATGAGAAACACTTCAATTGGAGCCGAAACGAGAAAGTTATGATTAAAATTGTGACGTCGCGCAAACTGTTCCTACTCAGCACGGTTGTGCTATTTTGCATGACTTGTTACACCCGCAAATATTAGAAGTTTTGTCAGATCTTTATATGGATAGAAAGCCAAAGAAAAGAGGATCACATGAGCGCAAGAATTACTCAAATCAGAGATCGGATGTGGAAGTTATGCGCGAAACGGTGAGACTGCGTAGCCCGTGTTACGCAACACGACCCGTGTTACGCAACACGGCCCTGTAAGCCCTGGCCATTTTCTGACATCAGAAATGCCTACACGGCCACCCTGTGGTCGTGTTGCAGCACACGAGTCGTGTTGCTGCAGCATCAGAAACACATCAGAATCCTTCTAGACGCCTCCCAAGGGGTATAAATACCCAATACTTCAATATGTAAAAAAAAAGATCCGAATTCCAACCCTTCTACACACACCTCACACACCATTTCCTCCATTCTTCACCTTCACCTTCACCTTCATCCATTCTTCATCCTTTGGATCTTCCTTCATCCAACCATCAAATCCTTCATCCAAGTAGGTAGAGAAGCAAGGAAGAGAGGTGAATTGCAAGGGGAAGAAGAAGATCACCATTGGAGACATCCAAGGGAGTTTTTATCTAAACTTTGTATTGAAACCAATTGTTTATCATGTTTTGTAAGGAATTTAATGTCTATGTTAATTTTCTTATGGATATGAGAGGCTAATCTCCCTTGTGAGATTAACAATATGAATTGTGTTGGATAATTTTCGGTATTTTGCAATTGAATGATTATGTTGATTGTGTTAATTGATTTTCTATCATTGATGCTTTAGATCTTGAGGTTTATGATGATTTGTGTGTTTAATTGTTTTAAGCATGTGATTAGATTGAGAAGTCAATTGCATATTTAGGATAATTAAGTGAATCATTTCATCAAACACTTCATGTGCATTATAGATTGTGAAGAGATTGAGAAGTCCTTCATAGTTTAGAACCCTTTGATAGAACATATCATTTATTAGATTGAGAAGTTAATAGATTATGTGAAGGGACTCTCATTTCAAGCTTAGTACCTAGTTGGAATTGTTTGAGTGAGAACCAATCCAATGAATGTCATTCCATATCCTATTCATTCCGAGAGGGAGCTTAGGTGATCTTAGTATTGGCCCTTAGCCTTTTTCCCATGACACATATGAATTCATTGCATGATACCTAGATTTTCTATGCTTTAAGTATTGTTAATCTCATCTCTATCTACTTGGCTCATTCATCCATCTCCCATTCATCTATCCATTTATTTTATTATCATTTCTTGATTATCTTCCCTTCTCGTTCATCTCTATAATACTATGGTGAACAAGAGATCGCTTAGACCCTAGTACCTTCCTCCCTGTGGTTCGATAATTTCTTTAATTGGTCATGCCCACTATACTATGGCTAATCAAGGTGGAACCCTTGCACTTTGAATACCAAAAATATCACTCAATTCTCTTTCCAACTTGCTATTTTTGGCTTGATCCCCCTTCCTCTTCTCTCAAGGTAGTGTCAAGTACCTATCAAAATGAAAAAGAGAGATAAAAAATTTTCCAAAGCAAATAATGAAAAACAATAAAAAATATCTCTATTAATACCAATCAAAACACTCATTCGTTAAACCACTAGCAACCGTTGCCTCCCCGGCAACGGCGCCATTTGATTAGCCATATTATAGTGGAGAATGACCAATTCAAGAAATTATCGAACCCAAGGGAGGTAGGCACTAGTGCTTAAGCGATCTCACGTTTGTTATAATTTTATAGAGACGAATCATCAATAGGATTGATTGTAAACAAATAAATGACAAGTAATCAAATGCAATCAATGATCAAACGAATAAGATGATGATGGAAAGTGGTTTACCAAATTGATTAAAAGTGAGATTAACAACAATTAAGAAGTGGAAATTCTAGAAATTATGTATCAAATTCATATGTGTCATGGATTGAAGACTAAGGGTCAACACTAAGATCACCTAAACTCTCTCTCGAGATGGATAGGATATGAATATCAAATAGCTCAATGGATTGGTTCTCACTTAAACAATTCCAACTAGGTACTAAGCTTAAATGAGAGTCCCTTCACACAATTAATCAACCTCTCGATCAAACCAATTACATGTCCTACCAAAGGGTTCTAAACTATGAAGGACTTCTCAATCTCTTCACAATCTATAATGCACATGAAGTGTTTGATGAAATGATTCACTTAATTATCCTAAGCATATAATTGATTTCTCAATCTAATCACATATCTAGAATAACTAAACACACAAATCATCAATACAATTCAAGCAATTAATAATCAATGGTAGAAAATCATAGATCCAATCAACATATGAATTAAAATACACAAATCCCCAAAATTATCCAACAACTCTCATGTTGCTAATCTCACAAGGGAGATTAGCCTACCATATTAACAAGGAAATTAACATAGACATTAAGATCCTTCAAAAACATGATGAAACTATGAGGTTTAATACAAGAAATGAATGGAAACTCCCTTGATGTCACTTCAATGGTGATTTCCTTCCTTCCCTTATTATCTTCCTCTCTTCCTTGCTTCTTTTCTTCAATTGGATGATGATTTTGATGGTTGGATGATTGTAGATCCAAAGGATGGTGAATGGATGAAGATGATGGTGTAAAATGGAGAGAATTGTGTGTGATGTGTGTGTGGAAGAGTGGAATTTCGGATCTCCCTTTGCATATTGAAGTATTAGGTATTTATACCCCTTGGGAGGCTTCTAGAAGGATTCTGATTTTTTTCCAGGATTTTACACAGCACGAGTCGTGCTCTGTCACACGGTCATAAGGTGGCCGTGTTGTGTCTTCTGATGTCGGCACACGGCCTCTTCTTACAGGGCCGTGTTGATGACACGGCTCGTGCTGCCGACACGACTCGTGCGACTGGACATGGCCTTAAGGTGCCCGTGTTGAACGAATAGGTGTCGCCGCACGGCCATCGCTTACAGGGCCGTGTTGGCTACACGGCCCGTGTTGGTGCTGACTCCTGTATTTCTTCACTATTTTGGCTCGTTCTCCCTCGTTTCAACTCCGAATTGAGATCCGCTTTTTTCTACGTCTTCCTTATCATATCTAGCATCAAATAAAAGTGAAAATCATAGATTTAAGCTCATTCACACCTATTTCCATAAAAACACAAAACACAACCAAATAGAACATAAAATACGGATAAAATAATACGAAAACACATATAAAAAGACACTAAAATCTAGGTAAAAATATCACTCATCACCCATTTAGCCCGAGAAAATATAGAGTTAAGTTAGTATAAATAGTGGTCCGTTTAAATCAGGTCATTTTTGGCTCGAACCGATTAGCCCGCGGCCCTATAGGGATATCTTGTAGGTTTAAAGGACTGGCCATGTTAGCCCGATTAAAATTTTTAATTATAAAAAATTAATTAATAATATAATTATTAATAATAATTTTTAATGATAATTATATTTAATAGTAATTTAATATCCCTACTACATTTTTATTGATTTGTAATTTTAAAATCAAATAATTTAAGAATAAGGAATAAGAGAGATTTTAAAAGATAATATTGAAAATCAACTATCTCAATTCACAAATATTGTTAATGTATTTGGAATTCAATTTTTTTTAATTATATTTAAACTTACCTCATAAATTTATAGTTCATTATTAATGTTAGTACAACATTTAATGTATTTTTAATATTTATTTATGTTTCAAATTATACTACTATCTCCGTCCACTGTCAATCTGTTAATTTTACTATTTTGGGTTGTCCATTCTCAATCTATCCATTTTCCCTTTTAAACACATGGGACCTACACAAACACTAATACAATTAAAATATTGGACTCACACACCCCACTAATACAGCTACACACTACAAATAAAATAATAATACTCCTTAATCTACCAAAAAAGGAAAACGAATAGATTGACAATGGATGGAGGGAATAATTTTTTTATTCATCGACCCGTTAGTGACTCGTTTAGCCTGAGACCCGCTAGGGTTAGGTTTAGGTTCGCATAAATGACAGCCCGTTTAATATGGACCGCTTAAGTCGTGGTCTGTTTAACCTGTAGCTTGATAGGTCTGGCCCTTTATCTTCAGATCCAACCCGTTTAACATCCCTAATTGGGTGTCCTACTCAAAGGTCTTCATTTTCCTCTTTTAGTAAAAAAGCATCACATATGGCCCACTATTCACTACTAATACAACTACACACTACACATAAAATAATAATACTCCTTAATCCATGTGCAAAAAGCAAATGGGGACCTATGACTGAGACGGAGGGAGTAACATTTTATAGGAAAAGTGATAACTATTTTAAAAAGTGTTAAATAGTCTCACGTAAGACAATCTCACGCAAGACCTACCCTTATAATTTTTATTAAAAATGTTATTGACTGTTTGTTTATGACACACTCTCTTGTGACACGGTTATATATGACACACTCTATTGTGACACAGTTATATGTGAGACGAGATAATCAATTATTACAGTATGTTTACGATAATTTAAAGGATACTTATGGATAGTTAAAATATATTTGTAGTAAATCATATGTTTGTAGTTAAATCATATTACTCCCTCCGTCCTGTAGAAACGTTTACTTTTGTTTTTTTTAATGTATAATAAGTAATTATATTAGTATAGTGTTGTGGGTCTCATATAGATATTTAAATATTTTGTGTATGTCTTATTTACTATAAATGTAAATGTTAACATTTTTATGAAACGTCAAACGTTTCAGCCGGACAGAAGGAGTATAACACTAGCATTAGACTATAAGTCTATAATGCATTATTCATTGTACATTAATAAGCATACTTTAATTATATCTATGAGTAGATCTACTGTACCCAAGATTGCTAGCATACAACGGGTCAAAATTAAAAAAAAAACTGGGTTAACATATAATCTTTGGAACCCGCTCATGAGTCATTCTCTCCTCTCTTCCTCATGTTTTCTCTCTCTAAACCCTAAACCCTCACCTCATCATCTTTCTCCACCTCCGCCTCAGCCTGCTCAGCTCACGCTCCGCCTTCGCCGCCATAAGCAAAGAAGACAAATAAGATCTAGGGAGAGAAATTGCAAAATTCACGAATATTTAAGGGAAAAGGCTAAATTTACATAAGAAAGACCTAATTTCAAGCCTAATGTGCAAAAATAATCAAATATATGGCTTCTATTGGTCAAAAGGTGAAAACAAGGTCAAATATGAATCCGATTCACCCTGAATTTGATGGCTGAAATACAGATTGAGAAGATAGGGTTTTGGGTGGGATAGGGATCTATTTTCAATTGCAATACAATGATTTGTAGTGTTGGTGTTTTCTTCCATCTAATTTTATTCCTCAATTACAATCGATTGGAAGAAGCAGAGGTTCATGATTTTGGTTGGAATTGAGGATGTGTATTCTACAAAGAACTCAGTACTCCAAAACATAAACTGAAGATAGAAAATCATGTTTAATCAAATTTGCTTATTTCAAAACAACCGTACAAATTTTTATTCCTTAATGTATATTTTATTCTTTATAAATGTATATTGTTTTTTTGAACTAAAATACTATAAAACATTTTTTTCTTTATAAATGTATATTATTTTTTTTTTACTAAAATACTAGAAACTCAAGAACACCCAAAAACTCAGTATTCCAAAAAAGTAAAGATAGAAATTCATGTATAATCAAAATTTCATTTTTCAAAACAAAATGTATAAAATTTTATTCCTTAATGTATACTTTTTCTTTATTAGTATATATTTTTTTTTTAACCAAAATACTATAAAATTAAAATAAATGGATGTGTGATAAGAAAACTAACTCTTCAAAGTTTACTTTGATTCAACTTTTTAGATTTTGTATTATCAATTTTGCATATATCTTTAAACAATTGAATTTTTTTTTTACTTAATACATGTTTTTGCCTTCATAAATGTATTGTCTTTAATACCAAGATAAATAAATTGATGTGACAAAAATATTGATATAAAATATTAATATTAATAGTTTTTTTTTTTAAAAAAAGCGATACATTTATGAAGAATAACATTTACATTATTGAATTGCACCTATTACAATTAGTTATCATAATGTGTCATTTGTATTAATAAATACACTTAAAAATAAAAATAATACATTTATTTTATATAATGTATACACTTGTTAATTAAAACTTGTACAGTCGCTAATAAAAAAACTAAAAAATATTTGATACATTTATATTCAAAATTAATAAATTCATTAAAGAATAAAAAAGATACATTTATTTCAAATAAAATATACACTTGTGAAAATAATTTAAAAATGCTTTATACATTTATATTCAAAATTGAAAAATACATTAAAAAATAAAAGGTAATACATTTATGTTCAATAACATTTACTTCATGATGTAGCTTCATCATATTCAGTGTCTTCCTCAAACTCCTCTTCATTTGCTCAAACTCTTCATATTCAATGTCTTCCTCAAATTCTTCATTTGCTTTCCTCAAACTCCTCTTCATTTCCTTAAATTCTTCATTGACTTTGCTTCATAGATATAAATCTCCTTCAATATATCGATATCCCAAATCTTTTTGAGTAATACACTTATTAAAAAAAATGTATACACTATTGAATTATAACCAATACATTTGATTTGATTATTAAAATGTGCATAACAAAATCAATATAATTAAATATAGTTTTTTATATCTAAAATTATACATTTTAGAACTAAAAATAACTCATTTATTAAAATGATTATAAAAATCAATAGAGTTTAATACAAATTTCATATATAAAATCAATAATACACCTAAGAACAAAATGTAATACATTTATTTGACTTAACCTATACACTAAAGATTAAAACGGAAAGAAACTTAATTTATTCTTTCACTAGTTCCTTCTCCAGTTTTGATATAGTTCTGTACTTGAAAAAAAAAACACAATTATGAAACTATGGAACTATTCAAAAAGCAAATAACAAAGAGCGAGGCTTTCGTGTGCTCGGCGCACACCATGCACATTTAGAATTTAGTATTATGAGTAAGGATACATTACTTTGTTCTAAAGAGTATACACTTTTATTAATAAAGGTACACCATTTTGTTCCAAAGGGTATACACTTTTATTAATATTTTTTATTTTTCTTCAGAAAATAAAAAGTACACATATTTATACTAAATGGTATACAATTTAACACAAAATTTTAAAGGCACACGTAATATGTTCTCGTGCCCCGGGCACACACAAATTTTTGTCATGGGTACACATCTTTATACTAAAGGGTATATAATTTAACATAAAATTCTAAAGGCACACGAAATGTGTTCCCATGTGCCGCGCACACAAGTTATTGCCAATAACAAATTCCAATTTATTAATAAATAAGAAGATAAAAAAGAAAAGAATAGAAACAACTAAAATTAATCTCAATTGAATTTGAGTTGGTATAACACATAAGATAAGAGTAATAAAAATTCAAAATCTCATCAACATGTAAGATAAGAAAGAGGAAATCGAACACGATTAAAAAAAATCAATTCAAAGTCTTAATCATCCAATTCAAAGTGTAAGGTAGAATCTTAGCATAGAGACAAAATGATTGAAAAAGGGAAAGAGACATGAGAGAGAATCGACGGTGGGTAGAGTCACGCACATCTTCAAATCTGTTCATGGCGTCATCATCTGATCTGGCATGATTCACGAAGAGAGCGAGAAAGGTGGAGGTGTCATCTTCAGATCTACAATGGAGACATGAAGAGAGGTGGAGGTGGAGAAACCGTGGAGTAAGAGAGAGGCAAGAGAAAACGGAAGCGTGGAGGCGGAGAAAACGGAAGAACGTGAGAGATAGAATGAGAGAGAGATGAATATGCGTGAATAATGAATCACACATCTACGCCCAAATTCATTATATTATGGGTTATTTTTGACCCAGTTGGACACTAATACTTATTTACAGTAGTTTTTGCCATATAATAATTATTTTATATTTTAATATGTCTTACGTAAGCATGTCTTGTAAGACTTTATCTTAATTTATACTTCCTTTATCTCAACTTCGACTTTACACCCTCCGTTTTGGTTCATCTCAAATTCAATTCTACACTTTCATAAAAGGAAAAAACAACTAACTAATATCCCTTTAACATGTTATAATTTTAAATTTGTCATCATTTTTTAACACATAACATAATTTATCACTTAATTATTACCCAAAAATACCAAATACTACTATCAAAAGTAAATCAAGAAATAATATTTCTTAAACTCCGTACCTACCGTAAACGTGAAGATAAATTTGACGAGAGAATACTATATATGGCCATAAAAGATGTTTATCATTTTTCATCAATGAGATAAAATTTTTTAATACTACCTCTGTCCAGGGTCAATTTAGCAATTTTACCATTTTGGGCCGTCCATTCTTAATCTATCAATTTTTTAGACACATGAGACTCACCCACATTAATACATTTAAAATATGGGACCCACACACCCCACTGATACAAATACCAACTAAACATAAAATAATAATACTCCTTAATCTACACGTAAAAACAAATGAATAAATTGACAATGGACGGAGAGAGTAAAATAATATCATTTCTTTATTAATCCCATAAAATTCATTCCACAATACAGTTTTACACAAATTTTTGAAGTTTTTGAAAAAAAATAAAATACTCCCTCCGTCCAAAAGAGAAATTCACAGTTACTGTAGATACGAAGTTTAAGAAAAGTTTACTTTTAGGGTTAATTTGATATTTTTAGGTAATAAATAAATTATAAAGTAAATAATGTGAGTTGTAAAGGAGTGACAATTTTGAAATTAAAGTGTGTTGTAAAGTTATTAATTTGTGTGTATTTTCTTATTAGGGGTGTGTATTTTTTTATGAGACGGACAAGAATAAAAAGTGTGAATTTATTTATGGGATAGAGGGATTAAATTAATAATGTAATAACTAATACGTGAAGCTTTATTTAAAAATAGTGCAAAAAAATCCAAGGCAGTTGACACTAAAATATTCGACTGGTCAAAATTAAAACAAGAATTCGTCAACACAATAACATTGAATTCATGACAAGGTCTGCATCGAAAAATTTTGTGAGGTGAGAAACAGACGAGTTGACGGCGTCAAGGAGCTCCTCACTTTCCCGTTACTATTATACTCTCTCCATCGCAAATGTATTCTTTTACTTTTTGTACGTGAATTAAGAAATATTATTATTTTATATAAAATGATAGTTGTATTAATGGTGAGTGGTGTGCTATGTGTGGATTCTTTTTCTAAAAAAAAAAAAAAATGAATACTTTAAGTGTGGACAGACCAAAATAGCAAAATGAATATGTTAATGATGGACGGAGGGAGTAATTAATTTATATATACTTCCTACATCCCAACTTCAACTTAACATTTTGGTTCGTCCCATCTTCAAGTTCATACTTTTATTAATAGAAAAAAAATTAACTAATATTCTTCTAACACATTTTAATTTTAAATTTGTCATTATATTTCTAACACCCATAATTTATTAATATCCGTGTTGGTGAAAGAAGTAACATATTAATTCATTTCTGATGAGCATATAAATTTCTAGAAAATATGATCTATTTTTAGCTTATTTTATATAATTAAGGTTGCTTTTAGTAATTAATTCTTTAATTCCTTAACTTTTGTAAAGAGGAATCTCTTGTTAAAATTTGCAGATTTATACTTAAAATCAGTTTCTTTAAGAAAGATTATGAAGACATGGAAAAAAGAGGCACAATTCGGAGTTAAAAAGAGATGAGTTAAAGCGAGCTAAAATAAAAACAACGCGCAACGTTGAAATTTTAGATTCAAAGTTGTGGCCCAAGTATTGATACCTAGCCCATTTCACTCCATTTTGGGCCTTTTATATTGACTTTTAATGGGAAAGCCTAAAGCCATTTTGTGAATCAAATCGGTGCATGGCCCACTTCAATAAGCTGAACTAGACATGCACTTTGGTTCGGAACCGTCGGTTCCGGTTCTGAACCGACGATTTCGGTTTCAAGATAGGGGAAACCGGAACCGAACCGGGGTACGAAGGTTTTCGTTCCGGAATCAACGGTTCCAGTTCCGGAATAAAAAAAAATGAAAAATCGACGGTTCGAACCGGAACAGCCGATTTTTTTCCCAAATAAGAGGAACCGGAACCGAATCTTCCTTAGCCGGTTCTGGTTTTTTTTTGGCCGGTTCCGGAATCGGCGGTTCCGGTTAGGTTAAAACCGGCGGTTCCCGTGTTCGAACCGCTGGTTCCAGTTTTTTTGTGCATGTCTAAGCTGAACCATAATCTTCTTAAGTGGGGCCAATTATTTTTTTTAGGTTTGATTTTTTTAAGTATAAATTTTATTATTCCATATATGTCAATCATCCAAGTATGCACGGTAAGAAATGTAACACTAAAATATAATGGGAGAATCTAAAACGGATTTAAATTTGATTATATGGTTTCTTGTGCAAGAAATTTAAAATAGTGTGCCTCTGGTGCAGAGTATAAAGATTTAGATTTGTGCACACAGCTGAATATGTGTAGTCTAGCGCCTTCACACATATTAATACGTTAAAACTTGTATGAAACTATACCAATAAGATGAATAAAAAGTGACAACCTCTATTATATAATGAAAGTGATACTTAATTAATATAAAATGATAATGTCATTTGATTAACAATTTATAATATAAATGAAATGTGATAATATTTTATAGCAAAAGTTATAGTACTATTTTTTAGCGAAGTAATAATTAATTACGAAAGCATAAAATAATTTTATACAAAACTTGCTCTGTTAATAAAGGTACGTACGACTATTACTCTACTAAACTTACCCAAAAAATAAATAAGACTAAAGATATTAAGATATAAATATTCTTACTCCAAATTTTATACGTATCGCAATCTTAATAACCTATAAATCATACTAGTGTACTAATGTAAAACTTGGTATTTCACTATGCACTCACCATAATTCATCTTCGACTCTTACAATTGTTTCAATGAAATGTTTCACTTTAAGTTTCTCATCACCTTATAGGGCTCGCACGGGTCCCAAATGTTGGCGAACTCTTCATGACCATCTTCCTCCCGAACGATCAACCAATCTAACGGTGTAGTACATCTGATGTTTATACTGAATCTGATGGCGGCGGAAGACAAGTCCAAAACTTGTCTAATCTTGGCAGCCTTCTTTTTTGAAACCTCAAAAATGGGACAACTGATTTGAATGAGAATACGCATAGTGCGACGAGGAAGGAGGCCTTGATTAGCCACGAGATGATCCTCAATGAAGATTGAGGAAAAAGCACGTACATGTAAAGTGTAGAATTAAGAGAAACTATGATGTGAATTGGAGATATATACTGTACATGAAGCTCAATATACTGTGATCTCTATTGTGATCGAACATGCTACTCTCATCAACAAGCTCACGAGCGTCAACTTCATGATTGAGCATTGTGGGAATGAGATTCAATATAACTCATGAATGAGCAAAAATTTGGGGAGGGAGACGCATGTTATTGAGGAATTTATTTCAAGATTGTAGTTAAGGGGTAACAGAAATTGGGGAGAGGGAGAGACATATTCGCAGTTCGGTTCTTGTGAGGGAAAAATGGATTTGTTCAAGTTAAGATGGGAAAATTAATTTAATTAGAAGGTTAATAATATACTTAATGAGAGTATATATTTAATAAAATATGTATTTATATATATGAGATAAATTTAATAATTTGGGTACATTTACTAAAATTGGGGTTACGAATAACTACGTCCATAATGTATTTTTGTGTAGTCGAGTGTTCAGGTATGTTTGAGTGCGGCTCGAATTCTCTGTGTTATTTTGGTACATCATCTCCTGTGTCAAACCGTTGGATGGATGACACGTAGGAGAGAGGAAACTATACCCTAATCCTTAAACCCTATGGGCAATGGTTGGACTTAATTCCCCTCTTATATGTCAATCACTTAACGCGTGGCATATGAGATGATGCACGAAAATGACGCAGAAGATCCGATGTGGTTTGAGTGTTCTTACTTTAAGGGTGAATTATGAAAATAAGACGGTCTATTTATAGATATTAAGAAATTTCTTCATGAATTGATACAACTATATGTATTCATTCTGAATTTATATTCAAATACCTCTCACTTTGTATTTAAATTCAAATACCTCTCACGAAAATATGGATTAATTTATTAACAATCATACTTTTTGATTAAACCTCTTCGTCGACACCCTTTATTCTAACACAAATATTCTTATAAATCAAGTTTACATATCTTAGTATATTAATTTGGATCTTTTCTCATCTTAATCATGTGCTCCCTTCTAATTCTATTATACTTTATGTATTGCTAGGAGTTTAATTAAATTGAAGGGCACCATAGGATTTACTATTATATCTTATTTATTGGTAGGAGTTTAAGTTAAATAGCACCATAGAATTTACATTATAAACGCTATATAACTCTATTCACACGAGACTAACTCATATTATAAAACACACCGGTGACTTTTCCATTTATCTGATTTTACAACAAAAATTGCAGCAGGTGGACATCTAGCAAGAAATAACTATGATCATGAATTAAATCCCACCGGCCAGATCGTCTCTCAGATGTGTGAAATGAGGTTTAAGCTTAGTTCTAATGAAAAATAATTCAATTAAATTCGATTATCGCTCTCAAAAATACTTTCAAAAAATAGAAGCAATGGGATATCTGGTTAAAAAATTCAGTCAGAAACAAACTAGTAAAATCTAAGGCAGAAGAATGTACAACAAATGAACCTTTTAACATGAATGCTATCTTGGACCTGAAACTTGCTGTGACGATATGTACGAGAGAGAATTATACGAACTAGTTGTCGTAGTATTAGCCGTTGGTTGTCTGTACAACATCACCTCATTCACCTCACTGTGGTCTCCCAACGTGGATGCTTCCGTGAATCTCCGCCCGTAATACCTCAAGAAACTCAGCGAATCCAACCGCGGCTCGCCCAACGGCACCACACCTTCTAACATCCCGACTACGTTAGACATAGAGGGCCTAAGATTTGGATCTTCGTGAACACAACACAAGGCCACCCGAACCAGTTTCTCCACCTCGTCGCTCCTCACCCGCCCCGTGAGTCTCGGGTCCACCAGCTCCATGTACCTCCCTTCTTCGTGCATTTCCAATGCAAAGAGGGGGAAGTAAATGAGCCGTTGCCCCGATTCACGTGACGAGGGCGAAGATAGGGCATTGGCGTTTCCCCCTTGGCTTTGATCAGTTCCAGAGCTATTATTATTGCTTTGCAGTTGTGGCGAAGAGTTCTTCTTCCCTCTTATGATTTCTAACAACACCATGCCATAACTATACACATCCGACTTGTCGGAGATAGCTGAACTGGTTAGCCACTCGGGGGCTAAATACCCCCGAGTCCCTCTCATGGTCGTAAAATGACCGGATTGCTCCGGGCTGAGAAGCTTGGAGAGGCCAAAATCCGAGATCTTCACCTGCGACGTGTCGTGTAGGAGGATGTTCTCCGGTTTCACGTCGCAGTGAATGATCTTGTGCTCGCACCCCGAGTGCAAGTACGCTAGGCCCCTTGCGGTCCCTAGAGCAACCTCGTACCTCTCCCGCCATTCCAAAACGGGCTCACTCCCGAAAAGGGTTCGATCCAAGGAGCCCCGTTTCATGAACTCGTAGACCAACAGCCGTTGCCCTCCGTGGGCACAGAAGCCTTTGAGTCGAACCAGATTAACATGATGAATCTTCCCTATTACGGCAATCTCTGTCAAGAATTCCCTCCTCCCCTGTGATCCCAAACAAGTGATCTTCTTCACAGCTACATCACTTCCATCTTGAAGGGTTCCTTTGTACACAACTCCGAACCCACCCGACCCGATCTGAGTCACGAAGTCTTGAGTCGCCTCAGCGAGTTCATCGTAATCAAACCTAACCGGAAGCCCTGTTATGGAAACCAAATCAATCTCTCCTGAAGATGACGAGTTGGCCCGACCCAACTTCGAGTTACCTCGTTTTCTCCTAACCCTTCTCCTTCTGCTCATCCAAACAAGAGTTGCAGCAATGGTTATAGCTGCGATCCCTGATAATGGCAGCAGAACTGCTGCTATAACAGGGAAATCCTTCTTTTTCTCCTCACTACCAACTGGACTATCCACAACTTCTGCTTTTACATACCCGGATCGATTGCTCGACTTGTCGGTGAAAAGGGATCCTAAATTGTTTCGGATCATGTAACAGGATCCAGAACTCTCTGCATAGAAAACTCCCAAACAAGAACAGTTTCTTGAACAGAGGCTCTGGCAGAGGGAAAGATTCGAGTTGCGGATCACGGGATCTGTAAATTCATTGGAGAAATAATCCAAATCGTTTCTCAGATTCAAATACTTGAAAGTGGTTCCTTCTGATGATGACCCGTTACAGGAAACGGGTAGGGCTAAGGAAGAGTCGGTGGGGACACAATCGCCAACATCCGTTTTGGGATCCGGGTGAAACGCAGGAGCACACGAACATGACCCGCCATTAACGCAAACACTGAGCTTTCCACATATGTGCGGAATTCTGCAGGCGTCTGCTGGGTGGACGAATGTCCGATCGATTTTGTCAACTCCGATGATGTTTTCAACGCTCAAAATACCTTTGTCGTTGAGCTTCACGATCTGCAGATCCGAAGAACTGAAGGAATCGCCATTCAATTCAACACTCACCACAATCTTCCCCCCATTTCCCCCCATCAAAAACACCCCAGTTCTCTTCAACACGAAGTACTCAACTGGTAAAATTGTGTCCCTAAAAGCACTTCCCTCCATGGTTAATTTCCAGTAATTCATCAAATTACACTGCAGAAACGCGTCGCCGTCTCCAATTACTAACCTGTAGCTTCCTTCTGATATATCTTCATCATCGTTCAAAGAAGACACCAACGATTTACCCAGGTGTAATTTCTGCCCCAATACAAGCACATCTGTCGGAGAATCAAAAGATTCCCACAACACGTTTTCCGTAGCATCAAGCAACACCAAGTTTCCCGATTCGAGGAGCTGCATAGAAGAAACAGAAGATCGATTAAGACCCGTTGACCAAAATCGATGCCCTAAATCGTTGTAAAGAGCGAGGCCATCGGCCGTTAATCGGAGCTGAGAAGATTGCGAGAGTGGTTGGTTGCGATTGGCCGACCAAATAACAGTGTGGGTGAGGACATGAACTACGAGGAAGTAGAAAGAACTTGATTCGGGCTTTATGTTAAATATTCGGGCCTGAAAAGTACCGTTGAGAGAGGCCAAAAAGGCGCCCGAATTGTCAATGAATTGGAGATAAGAAGCTGTGAAGTTAGTGGGGATGGAAGTGGTTGCAATCGGGCCGCATATGATGCGAGATGGCAAGAAACAGAGGATGAAAAGCAGTGGAAGGAAAGATGAAGACGACGAGGTGGGGCCCATGCAGGCACGTCGGCGGCAGTGGAGGGGTACTGGTTGAGTTTTGAGATGTGGTTCTTTGTCGGAATTGTGATGCAGGGTGCGTTGAACATCCTTATTACCATTTCATTGCCTTGCCTGGTGTGCAATGGGGTTGGTTGTAATTGTCTTTTCTATTATTGGAAGGAAAGAGTGACGATGACTTGTGTTCATTTCTTGCGTTGACCCTGTGCATGTGTCAGTGTAAATGGCGTAAATTAAGTTGGATTCTTGGCCGCCGCAATTATTAATTATTATTATAAAATATTTTTCAATTACTCATGAATGTTGTCCATCTTTACAATACCTTCATTCACAACCCACCACAATCCAACTCAACAATATAATATTTATTTATCTCTCATCCACATATACAACCTACAATCCAACCCAACCTCAACTTTTTATACTCCATCAACCACCAAACTCAACCTAACTTTTTAATAAAATATTCATTTCTCTCTCATATATATATATATATAATTATAATTAAATTATTTATTATCATTTTGAGATTTTTTAATAATTATATTAAAAATTAAAATATTTTTTTAATAATTATCATGTGACATATGCCACTCCAAGATTACTTTGTGGATGGATTATAGATAAAGTTGGAGGGTAGTGTCAGGAAGAGATTCCCCAACCGGTTGGCATGTTAATTTCAATTTTCAATTTTTTTATTGTTTTTTGTCTCTTGTGTGCGACCCATGATCCATGGTTGCCGATGAGAGTGGTCTTAGGGCCTCACCACCTGCCATGAAATTGGTGGATGAAGTAAATCGCATGATGTGTCTCAAGTTTATTTATATAAGATGGCTCATTGCTTAACTTATACTTGTAAGAGGCCAAATCCATGCCAAAGTCATATTCAAACCCCCACCTTGCAGCAATCAATCGCGATTGGAAGGTCTTTCCATCATCCATTCTACCCCTTGAGCTATCTCATGGGATAAATGGGTCTATGGAGTATGGACTATGATTCTTGTATTTATATAAAGTGTTTAAGAGTTACGATTCGTGCGAGGGGTATACATAAGGAATTAGTTTAAATAAAGATAAGTATAAATAATACTTCTTCCGTCCGCCTTTAAGGGTACCATTTGTTTTTTGCACATGGATTAAGAAGTATTATTATTTAATGTGTAGTGGGTAGTTGTATTAGTGGAGGTGTGGGTCCCATTTTTTAATTGTATTAGTGGGTGTGTGGTTAAAAAAGAAATGAGACCCTTGTGGATGGACGCATAAAACGGAAAAATAATATCCTTAAAAGAGGACGGAAGGAGTACGGAAATAGGATATTGTTTGCTAGGTTATTAAAATTGACAAATAAAAGGTATATTATTAAAAAGAAAAAATAAAAAAGAAAAGAAGGGATGGGAGAATAGAAAAGTAAAGATGTTTAAAGAAATAATAGAATCAGTGAAGAAACCAAACAAACGGATATAAAAAAGGTCAAAATAGGCGACCCATAAAAAAAATAATCAATATTGTCTAGTTCTTCTCGCATCTTCTTAAGCGCTGAAATGTTCATAAGCTCATGCTTATTCAGCTTTAGATTGATCTTTGCTTGTAGACGAGTATTGGGCTTGGCTGTTGGTTGGTAAAAATTCTTCTTAGGCCTACCTCTTTTCTTTTGCTTGACACTACTTTGTAGCTGGGGAACTCATCCATGTCCCCTTGGGTAGCGAAAGTTTAAGCTGAGTATCCACATGAACGACTCCAGAATTAATAACAGTCATAGAAATAGACGAAAGACGTGGGTTTGAAAGACCTGCACTCAATGCCCCCAACTGGAGAGGTCCTAGAAGCAATATGCTCGGATAAGAAAGATGCAAAGTCGAGGATAATCAGATGGATTCTTTTGCTCCAGGAGTTCGACATGAAGATTCGGGATAAGAAAGGTAGTGAGAATGTCTTAGCCAACCACTTGTCGCGGCTTGAGACGAAGGAGCACTATGACAACACTGATGAGGTGATCAAGGAGTACTTTCCTGATGAGAAGATACTGATGGTGGATATCAAACAAGTTTTCACTGTTTCGAAGACATACCCCGAGAAAAAGATGATGGATGCCCCCTGGTATGGTTATTATGTGAACTATATTGCCAAGGGGTGAAACCGCATCAGCTGAGTAGACACCGGATGGTCAAGTTTCTGCATGATGTACAGTCTATGTTATGGGAGGAGCCATGGGTCTACAAAATCTTCACTGATTCCATATCCGGAGGTGTGATCCTGAGATAGAATGGGAGAGTGTTCTGGATTTTTGTCACTCTTAGCTGAATGGGGGTCACTTCGGCGCCCAGAAGACTGCTCAGAAAGTGTTTCAGTCTGGTTTGTATTGGCCAACCCTGTTCAGAAGCTGTCAAGAGTATGTTGATACATGTGATAGATGCTAGCGAATGGGGAATATTTCAAAGAGAGATGAGATGCCGTTGCAGCCTAGTATTGTAGTGGAGATTTTCGATGTGTGGGGGATCAATTTTATGGGGTCATTTTCCCCATCTAATGGATTCCTCTATATCTTGCTTGCAGTGGACTACGTGTCGAAATGGGTGGAAGCAATTCCAACCAGGACGAATGAGGCTAGAGTTGTGCAAGAGTTCATAAAGAAGAACATCTTCAACAGGTATGAGTACCGAAGGCACTCATTAGTGATGGAAGAAGCCATTTTGTGAACAAGACGCTGGAGAAGGTGCTTCGAGAGTATGGAATGAAGCATAGGGTTACTACACCCTGTCATCCACAAGAAAATGGACTGGCTGAGGTATCCAACTGTCAGATTAAGCAGGTGTTAGAGAAGACAGTGGGAAGCACAAGGAAGGATTGGTCCACAAAGCTTAAGGATGCTTTGTGGGGATTCAAGACTGCGTTCAAGATGCTCTTAGGGATGTGCCATACCAAATAGTTTATGAGAAATCTTACCATCTTCTGGTGGAGATTGAACATAAAGCTCTTTGTGAGATTAGGCGTTTGAACTTGAGCATGGAGGATGCAAAGGATTTTCGTCTTACTCAGATAAATGAGTTAGATGAGTTTAGAGAGAGAGCCTATGAGAATTCGAGGATCTTCAAGGCAAGGATGAAAAGATGGCATGATGCGAAGATCCATTTCAAAGAGTTCAACGCTGGTGATCAGGTACTTCTTTTCAATTCTTGTCTCAAATTGCTTGCAGGTAAACTGAAGTCCAAGTGGACTGGACCTTATGTCATACATAGGGCCTATGGAGGGGGGAGTTTTGATGTGCTGTCGCTGGCACCCAAAAATAATACTCATAAAATTTTCGAACAAATCCACTAAAATATAGTAGGATGAGTACGGGTCGAACCCAAGGGAGTAATTGAATTTAAACTGAATTTAATGTGTTTTCAAATGAGTAACCAGAGAGGGGTTTGGATTGAATTAACAACTAATAAACATAAAAACATAAATAATTAAAATAGTAAAAGATATAAAAATAAGATAAACAAATAAAATTGAAAACCTAGTCCAAGGATTTGATCCCCTGCCGTATCCTAATTCACATGTATCAAATTCCTAAAACACCAATAAGTTCATAAACTCAAGCCCCTAAGCTAAAGGTACGACCAATTAACTCGAAATATCCTTAAGATTAATAACCTAGGATACGACCTCTAGATTAAACTATTCGCGAGTGACCCTATGGATTCGAACTCGATAATGCATAAAGATTTAGATATTAGAACTACTAGGCTATGAAAATGGGGGAAGCGAATCATACAACCTAGATTTCGTGATTTCAAGAGGTACTCCATCACTTTGCTACTCGGTTCACAATATTATAACAATTACGGATTATAATATGTAAAATAGCTATTGAATAATCAATCACATATGAGAGGGGCAGTCTACACAAGCAATTGAAATGTCAAGATTAACATCAAAGCTAATCACAAAATAAATTCATAAATCATGTTGGTAATTTAATTCATAAGCAAACATGTAAATATTCTATGGAGGTTCACAATCATCGGACTAGCAAACGAATTACATAATTTAAACAAAATTAAATTAAAAACAATCAAACCCATGTTTTTCAACTGGTGTTCTTCCCCCAAATCTGCATTCTGCATCTAACCGTGCAGCACCCAACGTCCAACGCGAGATGATGATGTGTAGCGTGTCTAATCTTTTTTTAAAGATCCCAAAATCCTTGAGCCCAATTAAAATATTTGACTTTCCTTCTTGAAGGGTGCCCAGGTTCATTGTATCTCATCTTTGGTAAGTTTTTATTTATTGCTGATCACCAAATTCTTCTTTTCCTTAATTATCTTGGTCCCTTCTTTAATTTTCCTGCAATAAAAATTATTGTATCAATCATACAAAATAAATTATTGTGACTATACAATTTATCTTAATTTTAGCCTATTTAGAAAAGAATTAAAATAATTAAAGCTCAAGTGTATAAAATATAAATAAGTCGTAATTACACTAAATAATTCACAACTCACATAAAAATATATATGAATTCATCTAAAATAATGATATAAAATTACGAATTATCAAACTACACACACCTAAACCTTTGCTTATCCTCAAGCAAAACAAAACCAAAACAAAGCATATGAAAAATGACAATCATGTGCAAGTGATAGCAAAACAGTGACACTTCCAAGAGAAACTAAATAGAATGCACCAAATACAAATGAGTGATAGAATGCCTCATAAAAATTTGCAACTCATGTAGAATATAAAAATTCAAGAACTCATGGCCTCACATGGTTTCGCTCAATAACGCTCAAGTATATATGATGGGTAGCAAAACACTCAAAATTAAACAAGATAAGATATTACCATAGGCTTGTTCCCAAATTATATCTCCACCAAGTTCGGTGAGCATTGTATAAATATCAAAAGGACTTTTAAATGGTTGTAATTGGGCTTAGGATAAGGTGGGATAAAAAGGATTAGAAAGGCTAAATATACCACTTTGCAAATTGTGTTAATCAAGAAAGACGTACATCAAAGAAATACATCTTGCCTGCTCAAAATTTTTCACATCCACTCCTTCATTTTTCTTTGTTGATAATTCAGTTTTTTATCAATACATCCCCTACCCACATCTATTTCGTTTCACATTTTCGAAAAAAATAGGGAACACTGAAGGGTTCAGTGTTACTTTCAGAAAAATTCAGCAAGCAAATTCCAGCTTCTCTTCTGCTAATTTTTTTCACTTCCAGATTCTTTTTTTCTTTTCAACCATCTTTTTTTCTCAACTTTCATTCTTACTTCTTGTTGAGAGTGGAATTTCACGCATTTTATGTGTGCACATTACACCATTTTGCTTAGGAAATTGATCGTTTTTGCATGGAATTGTGTATGTTTAAGTATTTACACGATTTTAAGGCTATTAAGGTGTTTTTGTGAGTTTCGAAGGCAGAAAACAGGGTAAAACAGGGCAGGATCGGAAGAGGAGCAAAACAGACCCGGAACGACCCAGCTCGGGAGCAGCTCGGCGAGCCGCTCGAGCCGAGCTGGGTGCCGAGCGGCGGTAAACAGTGCCGAGTTGGGTCCCACTTGGACCCCAGTGACGTGGCCAGTACGTGGCAGGCCGCTCGGCTGGGTCCAGACCCCGCTCGAGCCGAGCTGGGTGCCGAGCGGCCCAGTTCAGAGCCCAGACGGGGCCTGTTCGATTCAACACTGTATAAATACCTTCCAGACGCGATTCTGATGCAGATTCGATCGCGAAAAGCCCTACATCAGTCCTAGAAACAATTGGGGAGATCGAGACACAAATTGGAGAGAACCCATCCATAATCCATCATCAATCCACACTCCTTTCATACCCATATCAGATTACAACCTGATTTCACCATCCATCCAATTCCACAAGGGTTCCAAGTGCTAATCGAGGGAGAATCAAGCAATTGAAGAGACGGAGAAGGAACGTGAGATTGCTCCTACACTAGGGTTTCACAATTCTTATCTATTCCTTTCTATTACTTTGATTATTGTTATGAATTGCTTGGCCATGAGGATTGCTTGTAATCTCATGGGCTAATTTCCTATACAGTTCTAGGGTTTGATGGATTGATTTAATTGATTTGGGGATTTAGACCAAAGATTGGGATTTTATGCAGTTGAGCTTTTGATTTTACTTATTTTATTAAGACATGTTAATCTGCTTCGTAACGTCTTCATAATACATTCATGACATCCGCTATAATGCTTGGATTATTGTGTTAGCTTGTGTGCGTTCATGATTGGTATTGTCTATCTGTTAGGGATTAGAGTAGCTCCGCTATAAGCACTTTAATTTCATGAACTGGTTAATCAAATACTTGATTTGTTTAGTGGAACAATGCAATTAGACAATCAAGTAGGAAGTGAATAGAACCTTGTAGTAATTCCAGAGAATATCTTGTTAGTCGGGCTTACCATCCGGAGGTATTGTTGCTTGCTTTGATTAGTATCTAGGAATAAGGCTTGGTAATATTTGCGCACCTTAGGATTTAAACCAGATTAAACTGTTAGCTTTGAATCGAATCATATTCGGTGGGATAACAGGGATATGTGGTGTATTTTCAGTGAAAATGCATGAATGAACAATCGTAAGTTTAATAACCCAAATTAATTGGTCTCTACCTGATACCTTAGAACTGTTTGTCATCTCTTGATTAGAAAACTTGCTTTTATTTTTCCTTGCTTTTAATTAATTCAGTTATTTAATATTTCGTTAATTAGATTAATTCACAACAAAACATTGGAAATTGGTTACTCAATTCTGATTAATTAGTAATTTATAGAATAAATAAATAATTAGCTGTCTTAGCGGGATCGATAATTTAACTTGGGTACTTGCTACTACAATTGATATCCTTACACTTGAGGATTAAATTATAGTGCGCAGAAAAAGCCTATCACTTCTCTTTTCCTCTTTTCTTTTCTTTTCTTTTTTCTCCATTTTTTTCTTTTCCTACAACCACCAAACCCCTTCATTCAATTCATCCACAAGAATTATTTTTCAATGAATTCCACAATATGCAAAATAGTAGGGGTTCAAATGGAAGAGTTTAAGAATAAAATGGAACATGTCTAATTTGATATGCTCATTCATCAAAGAAAAGGGCTGAGCTCAACTTGGCTCTCCTAAAGGTTTATATGATTAGGTAGGTAAAAAGAAGGCCAAAATACAGCTTGCCTAGGTGCCTTTATCATTTAAGTACACATGCTCAAATGTAAGATCTCAAAATGTATTCAAGGAGCAAGTTCTAGAATGTACATATCAAGTTCAATTTGCACTCAATCAAGAAAAAAAATAGAGCTTATATAGATGATAGCTCTTCAAGGCTCAAAGCTCACAAAAATAGGGTAATTTTGCCATGAATTCTCAAACAAAAATTATTCCACATTTGTCACAAAAATTATAAGACAAGACCAATAACTCACAAGTATAGATACATCAGATTTAACTCTCTTGTCATGCCAAAAATTTCACATATCAAAGCACAATTTCATCATAAATCCAACACCAACTTCATATGTGCACGTGTGTAAAAATATGATTTCAAATGAATTACCATATGCACATCTATTAACCAAAAATATTGCAACTTCAAATATCACTAAATACACCAACCTACCCACACCTAATTATTTTGCTTGCCCTCAAGCAAACAAAACACAATAAAATTCAAAGGAAAATCAAGTGTAAGAGTGGAAAGAAGTCACCGAATTAAGCTCCAATTATATCAATCAAGGTGGAATTTTTTCTCTTCTCCAAAAATTCACTAACACCATCATCGTTTCACTCCATAGCCTACAAATGAGAACACACCAAAAGAACAAGATTATTTATTAAGAAAATAAAAATAAAAATAAAAATAAGAACCTATGTTGGGTTGCCTCCCAACAAGCGCCTTTTCTTAACATCGTTGGCTCGACGTTCACTTTCCTTTCACGTGATAGTAGTAAAATGCTCAAACTAATATAATGATCTTATTGGTTTGCGAGAAGTGTTCTCTTCCTTCAAAATTATATGGTTCTTGGTCAGCGTTTTGGTGCAAAGCTCCATGGACATTTTCTTGATCGCCTAAAAAAAAGGGTTATGAATCTCATCAATTCGAAACACATCAATTGCCTCATTTTCTTGAGGGATATCAACAATCTTTTCCAACCTGAAATGAGAAGAAAAAGTATCAGAATGAACAGGGATTGAATCAGGCTTTTTTACCTCAATTTCGTTTCCAGCAGAACTGACACTAAGGTTATTAGTGTCAGTATCTGCTTCCAAAATTTTCTGCACAAAATTTACAGAACTTTCAGCACACTCTTCCACTTCAATTTCGGTTTTCATCTCTAAATTCTCATCTTTGGTGGTCTCCTCATGATATTTTCCTTGGTTTACACTTTGTTGTGCCACCAAACATTCAACCTCAGTCCTTAATTTGCTACATTGTCGCTCCAAATTCCAAAGACTCAATTGGGTTCCTTGTTGAAATATCAAATTACTAATTTCCATCCGTTTTAAGAACGACTCTAATGAAGTCTTCAAACTATGTTCATCACCATTATACCCATCATCCTCATAATAACTGTCACGCCTCGACCCTAGACAGCACGCAACAACCGCCACGTTAACCATAAATTTCGCGGAATGGGTGTACTCCACTCCACAAACTTTATAGAAAATGTAAGGCTTGCTATCAAGTACCTGTAGAACTGAACAACTGATAACAACGGGTACAACCCGAGGACATCATCTCATAAAGTATCAACAAGGATTTACAAAGGTACAAAATACAACGATGTAACTTAGTTTAAAGAAAATATACATGAACGATATAAAATCGCGAGAGTACAAAAAGAACATCAAGGGGGTCACCAAATATAAACTATACAATCTCGCCAATGAATCCGTCAATTTACATAAAAGAGGAAGTACCCAAAACACTGATTGGATGACGAGCAAACGATAGGCAAACCGCCAACCAAAACGATATCAACAGCCTGAAAAGGAAAGAATGATGGGGGTGAGCAAAACCACTAGCTCAGTGAGGTGATAAGCCGGTCACCCCGACCCTTATACGAAGCATGCATTCCCACTCGCGGTTCATAACATAAAATCCAACATTTCATCCCACAGTAACTATTTCTCACTCAGTATACATATTAATGAAAATAAAAACCTTAGTGCACATTTACGAATAACACAATTAGTTCAAACAATATGTTATCACATAAAAGACGCGTGGGTAGTCAATATCCTCCTCGAACTGAGCTCTCCGTCGAGAGACAGTCCAAGCCCGTCATCGTTACTCTAGATAAAATGCACATTAATATTCTTTCTCAACACGCCAAGTGCTAAAGTTCACAATTCAATATCGACGTGAATACTTGAAATGATCAAACATATAAACATATATGACATGCATGTCCCACACCGGTGACGTTGACTGAGCCTATAATAGACTGATCCATCTAACGATCACCCTCCAGAGTATCAGTATTTGGCAAATGGACAGGTGCCCCGTTAGATCTAACTCACCCGGGTTTGCCAAGCAACGGGCAACTTGGTTGTCACTCTAACTCACCCGAACCGCAAAAATTTGGGCTACATAATTAATGTCGCCCCAACTCACCCGAACCGTGACCAATTCGGGCAACTTGACTTTGGTACCAGGCATACATATGCATATGCATCATAAGATGAATAACGACTTAAGTTAGAGTCTTAATTGGCACATAAGAATAACCAGAAATCAATTCTCAAATAATTCACAATAAATGCTATCAGATATCGAGCCGGCAAGGCTCTTCAACATAAGTTAAAATCAATAATACTCATAAAATGGCTAACAGGACTCTAACCAGAGCAATCGAGCCAATCAGGCTCTTTACCACATAACACAATACCAAATAATTTTCTTATCAATTAACTAAAACTAAAATAAATGCACATTTATCGAGGGTCCACACTTCCCACAAGAGAAGGCGTTCCCGAATTATCAACTCACAAGGAAGTGATTAACTCTCTCCGGAATCTGAAGTCGGTACCTTGCCCTTCGTCGATGGTTCTTTACCTAGAAAGGAGATGAGCAATTAAAGACAAATCAAATATAACTAACTATTAGCGGTAACATCACATTTCATTGCTAAAAACAAATCCTAATCGAGTTCGAACGAGTCGATATTAAATAAAAAATTACATGTAACTCCTTAACATCAGTTCCCAATCCCACATAACCCGTTTCAATACATTAACTAAACGAAACGATAGAAAATAAATTTGAATTCGACATAAAAATTGTGAAATTTTCCCGCTAGCGGCAGTTTACGAGAAAAATCATAACTAATTGTAGAATAATCGGTTTGAGGCGTTTCAAGTGGCTACGGAAAGCTAACGAGTTCAGCCACGTACAGAAATTAAGTTTACAAACTTTCGAGGGCAATAGCTATGTCAAAATCAGTTTAAACAGTCTGCGAATTACCCACATACCAAAAAGAAAAACCCCACAAAATTACAAAATCATGGAAGAAGGAAGCTTAATTCACACATCACTTACCTCAAAACAACTTAAAAACCATTTAGGATAAGGGTTATAAAGGAGAATTTGATCAACAAGGGTTTCTCCTCTTCACTCTCTTCTTTCCCCTCTTTTGTTTTTCTTCTCCCGTTCTTCTTTCTTTTTTTTTTTTTAACTTTAGCCTTACTAATTATATATCAAGCCATTTAAGTTTGCTGAAACTTTGGGCCACAAAATAAATAAATAAATAGGTTTTGGGCTTTCTAAAAAAAATCTAGTTGGGCTAAGATATTATAAAATATCCCCTCCTCTAAAAAGTTTCGTCCTCGAAACATAAACGTACCTAGAGATGAAAAGAGATTTGGATGTTGTTGACGCATGATTGACTCTGGTTCCCATGTTTCTTCTTCAATTTGATCACTTCTCCATAGAACTCTCACCATAGGAATTGATTTGTTACGAAGCATTTTCTCTCGGCGATCTACAATTTGAACAGGTTGTACTTCGTATGATAGATTTTCCTTTAATACAACTAGGGGATATTTGAGCACGTGCGAAGGATCTGGTTCATATTTTCTAAGCATAGAGACATGGAAGACATCGTGAATCTTCGAAATTTCGATGGTAGCTCAAGTCGATACGCGACACGACCAATCCTCTGCACGATTGTAAACGGGCCAATATACCTTGTGTTGGATTGTATACTAAAAGTCTAGCTTTAGTATGAACAATCTTATAAGAATATTTGAAATGAGAATCATATGATCAAATGATTGCATCTTATAATTTATTTTATATGCATGATGCAATAGTCCATTTACTTTATACTGTAGATAATATGTTGTGCGACAACACGCAGAAGATCATATTATCGGTTTTCTTATAAAGTATAAACAGATGCTCACAACTGAGATAGACGGGGACTCTCTATCGGTATGATTGTAGTGTGGTTTAGTATTAGCTTGTCTTGGCTATAGAATCACATTAGTGCACTTATGTGTATTGAGCAGGACCGCTTGAGATCGTTCTTCTTATACTGACTATATAGTTGAACTTGATCTCTGTTATTATGGAAGTTCGTGCTCTTAATCCCTATACAATAACCTCGACACGTAGGGCAGTATGTATTTATTTGATTCATCAATGGGTGAGATTTATAAGTATTAAATCAATATACTCGGTGAGTTGGGAAGTAGTGCTGTCTCTATGGTGTGCTGTTGATTGTAGAAGGAATCCATGTCCGTCATAGGTTGATGATGTCCCCTTGAGAAGCTCATAAGGTTTATCATGTAAATCTTGCAAGTGGATTAATTTCCTACATGATAATAAGGTTGAGTGGTACTACTCTCGGTTGAGATATTAATTAATTTGAGTTGTCAGTAACTTAATTAATTAATGAGCATTTTATATCTTAAACCTGGGGAGACTGTCGGGCTTATAATAAGAAGGAGCCCAGAACATAATTTTGGGATTGGACGGGTAGTGCAGTAATAATATTTTAGTGGACTATATTATTATTATTGGATTTTATTAAAAGCTTTTGGGCTAAGCTTGGTTAATTAAATTCAATTGAGGCCCAGTCCAATTTCTCCTCCTGGTCCCTACTGTAGCCCAAGTATATAAGTCATCTCAGTTCCTGTTAAACCTAAGTGTGTGCCTCATTTGACATACGGGAGACAACAGAGAGCAAATTGAGAGAACTCTGGGGATTGTTGACCACCCAACACCAGAGTTGACTTTGGGACATACGGTAGAAGATCAGAGGTGTTCTTCACTGCTGTTCATCCTCTACATCGACCCAGAAGTATAGTAAACATTTTAATTGCTTCCGCTGATTGTTTGCCTAAATTCCTAAATGGATCACGTTGAACCACACGATCCAATTGCCAACAATTGGTATCAGAGCGTTGGTTTCGTGGTGAAACGTGATTTGTAAGGATGGGGTTTAAGTGATTATATGATTATATGATTTAATCTGGGGATAATCGCATGATAGATGGCATGTTTTAGGGTTTGAGTAATTTTGTATTATTTGTGAAATCCTATGTATTCATCGCTGGACACCCTATATGCATCTTTGGTTGTAAATTTCTATGATTTTGAGCCTGGACGAGACTCTCATACAACGTCTAAGAAAGAAAGAAAGCAAGTGTTTTTGGTTCCTGCCCCGCTGTCGATCGACGGTAAAGATTACTAAACTCATGAAACCATGGAGCGACCTGAAAGGCACCGAACAGCGACTGTGATAGTCGCTGACCGGTGTGTCTGGTGAGAGGCTGCACCATGGGCGAAGGACTGACGGCGACTGAGCGGTAGAACAGCGACAGGGTTGGCGTGAACTGGTTGTTCCGAGCGCGTCTGCTGCAACATCCAGGCGAGTCGCTCATTCTGGTCATGTCAGAACAGATCGATGACGGCGGCACTGGAATGGGTAGCAACCACGGTGGTGATTGGAAGGCACTGGAGGTGGCGCGCGACTGAGCCGACAATGTCAGTTGAAGGCAGTAGGTCGCGATTGTGGGCTAACGACCACTACCGAATGGTGGACAGTGTTTCTGCTTCCTGCCCCGGCGATGATTGGAAGCAGGGGTGGGCGACGCTATTCATCGAAGGCACTTCTACCCTACTGCTGACGCGGATCCAGGTGAGTCCAACCCGATTTTGGTCGAATCTGAGGAGATTGGCGACAACACTCTTGTGACCGCGACGGAGCTTGCTTCTGGATTGCCGTCGCTCGTCTGTAAGGTGGCAGTGTTGGAACCGGGCAAGTCCATTGAGGTCTCCGATCGAGTCCAGTGGGCGGTGGGTTCCCTGCTATTGCCGATTGGTTGCAGGACGGAGGCGCTGGACAACAGCTTCACGGCGCGGCTGATGCTGACAGTTATCGTCAGGTACACTGGATCGTCGCACGATGGTGGTTTGCGGTAGCAGCAGCCGGCAACAGCGGTGCCAATTTGCGCCAGTCGTTTGCTGGCAGTGTGTGCAGGCGGCGGCTATTTGAACAAGGGACAGGGTGGATTAATTGTGGGCTTACATTTCTGGACTTGTTTTATTGGCATGTTAGGCCCATTTTATTTAATTTTGGGCTGAGTATATGGGCCGTGGTCAATGGGCTTGATTATTTTTTTTTAATTGGCTGCTCATTATGTGCTTATTTGTTGCTCTAGGGCCCAATTTTAATTGTGTGGATTTTGGGCCTGTGTTTTGTTGTTGCTGGTTTTAATTAATTGTGGTTAATGGGCCAAGCACGATAAATTAGTTATTTATTAATGGGCTAATTTTGTGCTAGTGGGCTTGGTGGTTTTAATTTAATTTTGGGCTGAGTTAATGAGTCATGGATAATGGGCTTGATTAATTATTTAGTCTGCTGCTCATTTTGTACTTATTTGTTGCTCTAGGGCCTAATTAATTGATCCAACATTATTATGCAATTAATTATTATATATAATTGATTTAATTGTTTTACTTGACAATTAATTGTTATATATGAAAGGCATGTTCTATGTGATTTATTTATTTAAATTGCTGTAAATAGAAGCATGTCTAGGTTGTATATTTTATTCTCTAATATTATATGCATGTTAAAAACCCTCGGTGTTTAAATAACTAAGTGAGAGAGGGAATTGGTAAAAATTCCCGCAGCCTCCATTATTGGTTTGTAAGTGATGTGAGTAAACTTGCGTGTTGGCAATAGGCCTTCCTCCCTAACGGATGAGTTTATTCATGGATCACTGGTATAGACTTCATTAAATTATTATTGTTTGTAATGTGGCACATAAACTTGCGTGTTGGCATAGGCCTTCCTCCCTAACGGATGAGTTTGTGTGCGGTTCACTGGTACTAACTTATAATTGATGATTGTAGGAAGCTATCCGAGCGCGTGTGTACTTCTCCAACTGTAAGGCACCCAAGCTCGCGCAGTGGACTTAAGATCAAATAATGGTGTACACTTAGGTGTAAATAATTAGTATCCTCCCCAACGGAGTCACTGCTATTATTTGCATGGCTAAAGAGGAACCGACTATTAATTATTTTGTCATAAAGTTTGGTTGACAAATGAAATTAATGGGTAAAACCTTCTCGTGTAAATGTTCGAGTTTGTAAACGTCCACACTAACGTGGCTTGCAGACTCACGGTGCTTGAGATATCGGTGAATTTTAATTTTATATTGTTTTGAGGGAATCAATATAAAAGGATAAAATTCGAAGATTTGATCGGAATATTTATTTGTGATTCTCTGAATTTCGAATGGTTTTATTTCACTAATTATTAACTAAAAGACATTATATTTACTTGTCCAAATTAGATGATTAGAAAATAATCTTGGTTTTGAAAATTACTGCTTAAGAAAATACATGTGTGTTCTCACAAAGGACGTCTCACGATGCCTATTAAAGTCTCTAGTGAAGAGATGAGAGGTTCATAGAAATATGATGGTCTCATGTAACTCTTCGGATACTTGAGTAAATTAAAAGGCAGAAGATCATGGTTGAATTGATGAATGAATTGGAAAAGCTTGGAATAGAAATTGAAAGGGAAACCTAGATCAATTTATTCTTCACAATTTGCCTGGATGTTTTGAGCAAGTTCTACCTGAATTACAAAAGGATGTAAATGGTGGGAAACTTCTGACAAAACATGTGGCAAAGGAAATCCATTTTCATCATAATGTGAACAAGTTTAATATTTTATTCACTAGTTGTTTAAACATGATTAGTGATGGCATCTACTGACACGAAGTGTGTAGATACTGGAATCACTAAATGCTTATCACTAAGAAAGGATAAAATTATTATAACATGGGTAAAACTACATAGGTAGTGACTATTGCAGTGGGAGTTGTTTATTTATCTCATGATAAGAATAAACAATTGATTATGAGAAATTGTCTTTACATACGTTTCATAGAAAGAATTTGATTTTGGTTTCTATGCATTAATGGATGGATACTTCATTTCTTTTAAATGACTTGGTCATAGTAATGAGGAATGACGCTATAATTCATTAAAGTACGTTGGTGGATAATATGTAAACTCTTAAATCATGAACATCCCACAGATGCAACAAATAGTAATTAATAATGCATCTTCTAATATTAGTAAGAGAAAGGAATCTTCGGAGATGAACTAAACATACATTTGGCGTCTAAGACTAATTCATTTTACTTGAGTAGGATTCAAAAGTTGAGAGCTGATAGACCGTAAGGTTTATCTGAAGTGGAAACTATTGGACTTGCGAGTCTTGCTTGGAAGTAAAAATGATTAACTGTCTTTTCAAGGCTGTGGGGTTTAGAGCCAAAGATATATATGTTGGAATTAGTTCATTCTGATTCAAGCGAACTTAATATTATCCAGGTGAGAGGTGGTTATGAATATTCGAAGATTATTCTAGATACCAATATATTTATTTGATGCACTGCATGTCTAAGTTCTTTGATTAATTCAAGAATTGCAAGGCTGGTACAGTTGAGCGTCATGGAAAATATATTAAGTCATTATGATTTTATCGTGATGGCGAATACCTCTTGGGATAGTTAGGAGCTATTGATCAGAAGTTGAGATTAAATCTCAAGTTGACTACACCGGGTATGCCCCAAACTGAATGGTGTGGTGGATAGAAGGAATAAGGCTCTTATGATTATGATTAGATAGATGATGAATTATTTGGAATAATTAAATTCATTTTATGGATATGCCTAAGAAACCGTAATTCATAAAATATTTGTCTGTTTGTGAGACATCCTAGAAAAATGAAGGGTGATTTATTTAGTCCAAAAGATCGAAGGGTGATTGTTAACACAAACACTAGATTTTTGGAAAAGGACTATGTAATAAATCACAAACCCATGTATAAGTTGTTCTAAAGGAAGTGAGAGGAAAACACTAAGTATAAGTACCAAGTGTACAAGAGGATATACCACAAGGTAAACTGCAACGCGTGTCACATCCGATACACAATTACATGTAGTGCCTTGTCGTAGTGGGAGGGTTGTTTGACAACCCATAAATGTATGTTTTGGGAGAGTCGTGAGACTTGATCCCTAGTGAACATGGTATTGTCCCACGGATACGACGTAGCACTACAAGATGAAAATGCGGAATCTTAGTAAGTTGCAATGAATGTTGAAATAGAATCTACGGATTCTAAATTAAGTCTGGAGCTTGAAGGATCACTAAAATGGTGTAAAAGCCATTGCAAGTGGTCATAGGAAATAAAAGAGGATCATACAGAAAGGTGAAAATCTTGGAAGCAAAGCTTGTTGCGAAAAGATGTACTCAGAAAGAAATGGTTCGATTATGAGGGAACATATTCGCTGGTAGCTATGCTTAAATTGATCCGGATTCTTTTATTTATTGCTGCTCATATTGAATTATGAGGAACAACAAATAGATGTCAAGACAGCTTTCCTGATTGGAAGTCTTGAGGAAAACATCTATGTGAAGCAACCAGAGTAATTCATTGCAAAGTGCTAATAGCATTTTTGATAGTAAGCTTAAAATTGTCAGCGATGGACTAAAGCAAGCTTTAAGATCGTGAAGCATCTGTTTTGATTAGGTAATCCAGTGGCATGGATTTAAATCAATGAGCAGATGAGTCTTGTGTGTTGTAAATAGTGACGGAAACGTGGTGGTATTTCTTATACTATACGTAAATAGTATCTTGCTCATTGGAGACAATGAAAGAGTATTATTGGGCGTATGGGTACGGTTAATAAAGCGGTAGAGATGAAGGACTTAAGAAAGGCAAAATATATCCTTTTGATCACGGTAATACGGATCACAAGAAAGGATGTTATGCTTATCTCAAGTTTCATAAAATGATACAGTCCACACTCGTTTAGCATGTGAATTTATCTTAGTAAATGTGTCTTTGAGACACAAAAAGAAGATAAAGTAGATGAAAGCGGTTCCTTATGCTTTGGCGAATAAGGAAGCTTAATCTAAAGAATGCTATGAACGAAGTTGGATATCTGTTTTGCTGAACGCATGAACAGAAGGTATCAACGTAACCCAGAACAAGAATGATGAACTGTAGTAAGACATATATAAAGTGCCTGAGAAGGACTGGAAATTATATGTGGATTTACTAAACAGATTCACTGCTTCTTGTGCATTATGTAGATTTGGATTTTTTAGTCAGATTGGACGGCAGTAAATTCTCCTCAAAGGTTATGTGTTTAATCTTAGGAAGTAGAGTCATAATGTGGAGGAGTGTTATATAGAAATATATTTCAGACTCCGGACTCCATCATGAAAAGATGATAAATTGGAGCCTATGAGGCAGCCAAAGTATCTATATGACTCTAGAGACTTCATGATGGACTTTGAAGTGTTTCTAAATTTGCCCAAGGTAATCACAATTTATATTGATGATATTGGTGCAGTTGCAAACTTGAAGGAATCATAAGTCCATAAGGCAACTAAACACATGGAGCGCGAGTACCACCTGTTGCGAGAAATCGTATGATGAGGGGAAGGTTGTTGTCGCCTAGATTGCATCGGATGATGACCTAGTAAATCCATTTACAAGGACCTTAAGGCGAGAGCTTTTATTGGTCGTGTAGTGGGAGTAGGAATCAGTTGTGTGGTAGAAGACATGACATCATAGTCTTTTAGTATAAGTGGGAGATTGTTGGATTGTATACTAAAAATCTAGCTTTAGTATGAACAATCTTATAACAATATTTGAAATGAGAATCATATGATCAAATGATTGCATCCTATAATTTATTTTATATGCATGATGCAATAGTCCATTTACTTTATACTGTAGATAATATGTTGTGCGACAACACGCAGATGATCATATTATCGGTTTCCTTATAAAGTATAAACAGATGCTCACAACTGAGATAGACGGGGACTCTCTATCGGTATGGTTGTAGTATGGTTTGGTATTAGCTTGTCTTGGCTATAGAATCACATTAGTGCACTTATGTGTATTGAGCAGGACCGCTTGAGATCGTTCTTCTTATACTGACTATATAGTAGAACTTGATCTCTGTTATTATGGAAGTTCGTGCTCTTAATCCCTATACAATAACCTCGACACGTAGGGTAGTATGTATTTCTTTGATTTATCAATGGGTGAGATTTATAAGTATTAAATCAATATACTCGGTGAGTTGGGAAGTAGTGCTGTCTCTATGGTGTGCTGTTGATTGTAGAAGGAATCCATGTCCGTCATAGGTTGATGATGTCCCCTTGAGAAGCTCATAAGGTTTATCATGTAAATCTTGCAAGTGGATTAATTTCCGGCATGATAATAAGGTTGAGTGGTACTACTCTCAGTTGAGATATTAATTAATTTGAGTTGTCAGTAACTTAATTAATTAATGGGCATTGTATATCTTAAACATGGGGAGACTGTCGGGCTTATAATAAGAAGGAGCCCAGAACATAATTTTGGGATTGGACGGGTAGTGTAGTAATAATATTTTAGTGGACTATATTATTATTATTGGATTTAATTAAAAGCTTTGGGCTAAGCTTGGTTAATTAAATTCAATTGAGGCCCAGTCCAATTTCTCCTCCTGGTCCCTACTGTAGCCCAAGTATATAAGTCATCTCAGTTCCTGTTAAACCTAAGTGTGTGCCTCATTTGACATACGGGAGACAACAGAGAGCAGATTGAGAGAACTCTGGGGATTGTTGACCACCCAACACCAGAGTTGACTTTGGGACATACGGTAGAAGATCAGAGGTGTTCTTCACTGCTGTTCATCCTCTACATCGACCCAGAAGTACGGTAAACATTTTAATTGCTTCCGCTGATTGTTTGCCTGAATTCCTAAACGGATCACGTTGAACCACACGATCCAATTGCCAACACCTTGGACTCAACTTTCCTCGATGGCGGAATTGCAACACGCCCTTCCATGGAGAAACTTTCAGAAAAACTTTGTCTCCTTCATTAAACTCCAAATCGTGCCTTCTATTATCTGCGTAGCTTTTCTGTCGATCTTGTGCTGCCTTAAGTCTGTCTCGAATAAGTTGTATTTTTGCCTTTGCATCTTTGATAAGCTCTACTTGTTCGATTTATCTCTCGCTAACCTCATCTCAAAAGAGCGGTGTTCGATACTTTCGGCCATATGGAGCTTCGTACGGGGGCATTCCAATGCTTGAATGATAACTGTTGTTATAAGTGAACTCCACCAAAGTCACGTACTTATCCCAGCTACCTCCCAAATTCAACACCACTGCACGTAGCATGTCTTCTAGTGTCTGTATAGTTCTCTCTAACTGTCCATCAGTCTGTGGATTAAACGAGGTACTGAATAGTAATTTTGTACCTAGCGCTTTCTGCAGACTAGGCTAAAAATGGGAAGTGAATCTTAGATCACGATCAGATATGATTGACACTGGTACTCCATGCAATCTCACGATCTAATTGATATATAACTTGGCAAATTTCTCTAAAGATTCGTTGGTATGCACTGGAAGGAAATGTGCCGATTTCGTCAGACGATCGACAATGACCCAAATTGAGTCATGGCCCTTTCGGGTTCGAGGTAAACTAGAAACAAAATCCATTGTGATGTTTTCCCATTTCCACTCAGGAATAGGTAGTGGTTAAAGCATGCCGGCTGGTTTTTGGTGTTCCGCTTTAATCTGTTGGCATGATAAGCACTTTGATACAAATTCAGCAATATCCCATTTCATACCTGGCCACCAATAATGCTCCCGAAGTGCTCTGTACATTTTGGTACTACCAGGATACATAGCATAGGCTGAAGAATGGGCTTCCTCAAGAATAGCTCTACGAACATCAAGTTTTAATGGAACACATACACGATTTTTAAAAGTAAGAAGTCCATCATCCCGAATTTGAAATTCTGTTTCTTTTCCTTGATTTAGCTTCGCCATCTTCTGTTGTAAATGAACATCGTGTAATTGTCTTTCTCGAATTTGCTCGAACAAGGTAGGTCTAACCTCGAATTTGGCAATTAAGGCAGAATCATTAGACTTTTCACAATCGAGCGAAATGTGTAAAGATTTAAATTATTCCAATATAGAAGATAAAAAGATTAAATCAAAGCAAGTGAGGTAGAAGACTTTCTACTTAGAGCATCTGCAACAACGTTCGCCTTGTCAGGATGATAATCGATGACTAAGTCATAGTCACTAATCAACTCCATCCATTGCCTTTGCCTGAGGTTGAGCACCTTTTGCATGGTGATATACTTTAAGCTCTTGTGATCAGTGAAAACCTGACAAGTTGCACCATACAGATAGTGCCTCCAGATCTTCAATGCAAAGACAATTGCAGCCAACTCTAAATCATGTATAGGATAATTTTCTTCGTTCTTCTTCAATTTCCTTGAAGCGTAGGAAATAACCTTTCCTTCTTGCATGAGAACGCATCCTAATCCTTGTCTCGAGGCATCGCTATAAATGGTAAATTCTCCAATCGCTGGGTCTGGCAAAGCAAGAATAGGAGCTGAAACGAGTCGTCTTTTCAATTCTTGAAATGCTTCCTCGCATTCTTCACTCCATTCAAATTTTACCCCTTTCCGAGTTAATTTAGTCAAAGATGAAGCCAATAACGAAAAGTCTTTGATAAATCGTCGATAATATCCAGCTAATCCCAGAAAACTACGAATCTCTGTCACGTTCTTTGGATGCTCCCAATCTAGTATAGCTTGAATCTTCACTAGATCGACGTAGATTCCTTCTTTAGAAATGTGATGACCCAAAAAGCTTACCTCACGAAGCCAAAATTCACACTTCAAGAATTTAGCATAAAGCTGATTTTCTCTGAGAATGTTCAGAGCAATTCTTAGATGATGATAATGCTCGTCGTCTGATTTAGAATAAATAAGAATGTCATCAATGAAGATGATGACAAACTTATCTAAGTACGGCCGAAAGACCCGATTCATAAGATCCATAAAAGCTGCAGGAGCATTTGTGAGTCCAAAAGGCATAAACAGAATTCAAAATGATCGTATCTGGTTCGAAAAGCAGACTTAGGGATATCAGATTCCATAATCTTGAGTTGGTGATAACCAGATCGCAAATTAATTTTGAGAACACAATTGCTCCTTGCAATTGATCAAACAGATCATCGATTCTTGGAAGAGGATATTTATTCTTGATTTTCACCTTGTTCAATTGACGGTAGTCGACACATATGCGAAGTGATCCATCTTTCTTCTTGACAAAAAGAACTGGAGCATCCCACGGAGATGTGCTAGGTCGTATGAACCCCTTCTCCAATAATTCCCCAAGTTGTGTCTGGAGTTCCTTGAGCTCAGCAGGCGACATTCGATATGGAGTAATCGATATAGGTGTGATTCCAAGAAGTACGTCAATGGAAAAATCAATCTCTCGATTCGGAGGTTGTCCTGGTAAGTCTTCGGGAAAGACATCAGGAAATTCATTCACGATCGGGATGTCATCTAGTTTAGTTTCAGAAAGAGAAATATCGATGACAAATGCCAAGAATGCCTCACAACCCTTACGCATTAATTTATGCGCAGTCAACATTGAAATAAAAGAGAGGGATCTTGTTTGAAGTTTACCTTCAAAAACAAGTTCTGAGAATCCTGGTCTACGAAAAATAACAAGCTTCTCGTGGCAGTCGAGAATTGCATGATGAGAAGAAAGCCAATCCATGCCAAGAATAACATCAAGATCAATCAAAGGCAATGGTATCAATTCAGCCTCTAGAATGACATCTTTGATCTTCAATGGACAACCAAGGAATACCAAATCACGAATTAGACGTTCTCCAAGAGGGGTATGAACGATGATTCCAGGTGACAAATGAGAGATAGGATAATCTAAGATCACAGTAAGATCATCCCGGATATAAGACCTATCAGAACCTGGGTCAAATAAAGCGTAGACCTGATGGTCTCCCACAAACACATGTCCTAAAGAAGCAATATTAGGTGAAATTGTAAGTTAAAAATTCGAAAAGATAGAATTTCTTACGAATGTTTTATTCGTAATCAAGTGGCATAACAAGGGGGGGTTAGATCTAGCATGTGAAAATACTCAGATTATAAATTACCTGTCACAAACTTCGGATCTGAGTGAGCCTCTTCCTGGGAAATATGAAATACTCTAGTTTGCTTTCTTCCTTACATAGGTGATTGAGTACTAGGACCGCTTGAGGCATCGGGCACTCTGGTAGCTGCAGATCGAGTATCTCTGGGTGTAAAATATGTTAGTTTACTACGAAGCTGACCAGAACACTGACTGCTCGCTCCCATAAGCTGAGGACAAGAACTTCGCATATGCCCCGGCTGTCGACACTGAAAACATACTTGAGGAGCCTTACAGGGGGCCGTCGTGATATTTTAAGCAATTCTGGCACTTGCGATTTTCACCAACCGATCCCGAGACATTGCTCCCGTCTCTACTAAACTGCTCCCGAGGTTGAGGAAAACTAATAGATACCGAACTTGGTGCGCCACGCGAAGATCCCACACCCCTATACACCTTCGATGCATTTCCTGGAAATGCGCTCCCTTGCCTTTTCTTTTGAAATCATTCTTCAAGCTTATGTCTCGCCTGAACTAAACTTTCTACCCTCAGGGCTTCTTCTACGAGATCGTCATGACCCTCGTACTTGTCTCCGGACTTGATGCGATCTCGAATATTTAAATTAAGACCATCTTTAAATCTCTTGCATAAGTCTCTCGTCGTATATGACTCAGGAGCGAATTCTCGCAATTCCAGAAATTTGCTTTTGTACTCCACGACCGACATAATGCCTTGAAAGAGGTTGAAGAACTCCTTTTTCTTCTGATCCTTGATGTACTTAGAGAAGTATTGATCTTTGAATCGTTCCACAAAGATAGCCCACGTAATAGTAACCGAAGATGTCTCTTTTAGATTCTGCCACCATCGTCGTGCATCTGGGCCTAACAGCTTGGTCGCATTGACCACACGATAATATTTTTCAATCATCATGGTGTCAAAGGTCTCTGTAATCTCCTTTAACCATGCCCCCGCTTTAGAAGCATCTCTTGCACCGTCAAATTTCGAAGTCCCCATATTTTCAACTGCTTTTACCAAATCAGGTATAAAAAGTGCACCTCGAGAAGTAGAACCTCCTAAAGCCATTTCTAGAGTAAAAACTGGTACATTAGTTGTAGGTCGAATTTGTTCATTAGCACGAAGAACCTCTTCAGTGACAGTCGTAGTCGTATGAGCCGTTGTAGATGGTGGAACACCATGTATTCGAATGTGATCATAATACAATTGGTACTGCTCCAGTGTCATCATGTGCTCAACCCGCAACTGGGCCCGTGGTTTCTCTACCTGGGAAATTGGCACCTTATGATCAAAATTGATAGGGTCCGTAACCGTCGGAGGAACGGCATGATCAGAAGAAATATGTCCTCCAGGTCCACGAGGAACAGAAGAGAGTAGAGGACTCGGAGGATCACGAGGAGCGTGTCCTCGACCTCGACGACGAACTAGAGGTGCCATAATGACTGAAAGGAAGAAAGGAAAGAAAATACAAGGTCAGCATCAAGGCAATACGATACCTTAGGATGACATAGAAACAAAGTTGGACCCATTGGCTTGACTCAAAAAGAATGAGAATCATAAAACCAGGCTCTGATACCAAGAAAGTTGTCACGCCCCAAACCCAGACAGAACGCGACAATCACCACGTTAACCATAAATTTCGCGGAATGGGTGCACTCCATTCCACAAAGTTTATAGAAAACGTAAGGCTTGCTATCAAGTACCTGTAGACCTGAAAAACTGATAACAATGGGTACAACCCGAGGACATCATCTCATAAAGTATCAACAAGGATTTACAAAGGTACAAAATACAACGATGTAACTTAGTTTAAAGAAAATATACATGAATGATATAACATCACGAGAGTACAAAAAGAACATCAAGGGGGTCACCAAATATAAACTATACAATCTCGCCAATGAATCCGTCAATTTACATAAAAGAGGAAGTACCTAAAACACTGATTGGATGACGAGCAAACGATAGGCAAACCTCCAACCAAAACGATATCAATAGCCTAAAAAGAAAATAATGATGGGGGTGAGCAAAACCACTAGCTCAGTGAGGTGATAAGCCGGTCACCCCGACCCTTATACGAAGCATGCATTCCCACTCGCGGTTCATAATATAAAATCCAATATTTCGTCCCACAATAACTATTTCTCACTCAGTATACATATTAATGAAAATAAAAACCTTAGTGCACATTTACGAATAACACAATTAGTTCAAACAACATGTTATCACATAAAAGACGCGTGGGTAGTCAATATCCTCCTCGAACTGAGCTCTCCGTCGAGAGACAGTCCAAGCCCGTCACCATTACTCTAGATAAAATGCACATTAATATTCTTTTTCAACACGCCAAGTGCTAAAGTTCACAATTCAATATCGACGTGAATACTTGAAATGATCAAACATATAAACATATATGACATGCATGTCCCACACCGATGACGTTGACTGAGCCTATAATAGACGGATCCATCTAACGATCACCCTCCAGAGTATCAGTATTTGGAAAATGGACAGGTGCCCCATTAGATCTAACTCACCCGGGTTTGCCAAGCAACGGGCAACTTGGTTGTCACTTGATTGTCATTATTTTCACCTAGATTTTAGTGCCTTTTTGTGTGTATTTTTCGTATTGTTTTATCTATATTTTTTGTGTATTTTGGTAGTGTTATGTGTTTTCATGGAAATGTGTGAGAATGATCTTAAACATATGTATAACAGGTGAAAATGGAGTAAAAAATGAAGACGGGAGATCAAACAAGGAAGAAGGAACAAAAGTGCAGCACACGGCCCGTGTACCAGACACGAGCCTGTAAGCGACGGCCGTGCGGAGCCATCCATTCATCCAACACGGCCATCCTTTGGCCGTGCGACACAGCTCGACTCATGTTGCAGCACACGGCCCGTGTATCAGACACGGGCCTATAAGCAATGGCCGTACGGGAGCATCCGTTCACGCAACGCGGGCACCTTATGGCCGTGTTGCGCCACACGACTCGTGTCGTGTCAGGGATCAGAAAAAGTCAAAATTCTTCTAGAAGATCTCCATGGGGTATAAATACCAATCCATTCAACATTTTGAGAGGAGATCCGATTTTTCACCTTTCCCACACACCTCACACACCTTTCCTTTGATTTTACACCATATTCTTCATCCCATTCATCCATCTTTGGATCTACATCATTTCTCCATAATTTCTACCATCCAAATCAAGTGAAGAAGCAAGGAAGATTGGGTGATCACCAAAGGAAGAAAGGAGATTCAATTGGATCCATTTTCAAGGGAGTTTTCATTCCAATTTTGTGTTAATCCTTTAGTTTACCATGATTTGTAAGATTTCTAATGTCTATGTTATGGATCTTATAAATATTGTAGGCTAATATCCCTTGTGAGATTAGCAACATGAAGGTTGTTGGTTAATTTGTGGATCTATGTAATTAAATTCATATGTTGATGGGGATATTTGATTTTCTATCATTGGTGCTTACATATCTTGAAATCTATGATGTTTTGTGTGTTTGATTGTTCTAATTATATGATTAGATTGAGAAATCAATTATGTGCTTAGGATAGTCAAGTGAATCATTTCATCAAACACCTCATGTGCATTATAAATTGTAAAGTGATTGAGAAGTCCTTTATTATTTAGAACCCTTTGATAGAACATGTGATTAGTTAGATTGAGAAGTCAATTAATTATATGAAGGGATTCTTTAATTGAACTTAGTACCTAGTTGGAATAGTTTAATTGAGAACCAACCTTTGAGCTATTTTGAGATTGTGCAAATGATCTACATCCTATTCATTTCGAGAGGAAGTTTAGGTGGTATATGTGTTGGCCCTTAGTCTTAACCCTTGATACATATGAGTTTAATGCATGAGTCCATGAGTTACCACTTCATTAGTGTTGTTAATCTCACTTCTACTCAATTTGGAAAACCACTCATTCATCATTTTATCTTGTCATTTGATAATTGCTTATCTACTTTCATTGGTTTTCATTTAATTACTTGTTTAATCAACCATCCATCTATGATTCGTTTCTATAAAATCGTGATAAACGTGATCTCGCTTAAGTGCTAGCATCGACCTCCCTGTGGTTCGATAAATTCTTGAATTGGTCAACCCGACTACAAGTTATGGCTAATCAAATGGCGCCGTTGCCGGGGAGGTAACGGTTGCTAGTGGCTTAAAGAAGGAACGTTTAGAGCGATCTTACTAGAGACATTTTTTTCTTGTATTTATTATTTGTCTTTGCTTTGAAAATCTTGTTCTAACTTCTTTTATCTTGAAGGTGTATGCAAACAAGATCAAAAGGGGAACAAGTTGAACCGATTGACTTAGAAATTAAACACACTTTTCGAAGAAGAAGAAAGGAGAACAATACCAAAAAGAGTGATCAAATGGAAAACAATCAAGATGAACGTGGCAATGTTAGGAATGATGGAGGCGGAATGCAAAATTTGCAAGATCAAGCCAATGCCAATCTTCCTCAACAAGCTTATCAACAATTTGGGGAGTTTAATAATCAAGCTTTAATTCAACAAATGGTGCAACAAGCTATGATTCAACAAGGCTTTCAACAAGCGTATGCTCCTCCACAACAAGCATTTGTTCCACCACCTCTGGTGCAACATGGAATTCACAATGATCAAAGGGTGATCTGGGATTTCTTCATGCCGAGGACAATACCACAAATGATGGGACCACCAATTCATGCCAACAACTTTGAATTTAAAATGGGCTTGATTTCATTGGTGAGAGAGCAACAATTTAGTGGAACTCCGAATGAAGATCCTAATGCTCATCTAGCTCAATTCATTGAGATTGCTAACACTGTGAAGATGAATGGGGTGAGCGAGAATTGCATAAAAATAAGGCTATTTCCGTTTTCTTTGAGAGATCGTGCTCGCACGTGGTTATCTACTTTTACTCTGGGAATGTGCAACACTTGGGAGGAACTTGCACAAATGTTCTTGAACAAGTATTTCCCACCTTCCAAGACACTTCAAATGAAGAGCTTGATTACTCAATTCAAGCAATTACCTCAAGAAAGCTTTTACGAAGCGTGGGAAAGATTTAAGGAAATGCTACGCAAGTGTCCTCAACATGGATTTCCGGAAAATCAACAAGTGGGGTTTTTCTACCAAGGTTTGGTAAATGGTCAAAGAGTGCTTGTTGATGCTTCGGCAGGTGGATCCGTACTTGGAGTAACTCCAGAAAGGGCTATTCGAATTTTTGATGAAATTGCTACAAATGTCTACCAATGGCCATCGGAGAGGGTAAGTGGATGCTATGGGTTTGAGAGCTATGATAAAGGGCAACAATTTATTGTGAAGAGTGTGAATGTTGAGCCACAAACGCCAAGCATGGAAATGATAGTAGCGGAGGTAATGAAGCAAATGAGTTTGAACAAAGGAGTGACTAATCAAGAAGTTAATATGGTTGATGGCCAAATGGATAAAGTGTGCTTCCTCAAAATGGTGTTGGTGGGGAACAATGGGCTATGACAAGGCCACGTGTGGAGGATGTGCAATATATGCAAGGAAGAAACTATCAAGGTAATTATCAAAACAATTACCAAGGTAGTTTCAACCAAAATCAAGGAAATTACCCACCAAGGCAAGGTAGCTATAATAATCAAGCTAGTGGAAGCTCATACCCTCAACAACCAAGGAGGCAAGATAACTTCTCTTATTCCAACCCTAACAATGCGGTTGCCTATCCTCCGGGGTATCATCCGGGAGCTAAAGCGCCAAATAATGAAGGGAAGGCAACTACCGAAGAACTTCTTGAAAAGTTGATTGCTTCCAACAAAACTCAAGATGAAGTTAATGAAAGAAGATTCAAGGATATTGAGGAAAATAATGAAAGAAGATTCAAAGCCTTAGAGTATTCATTTGGTCAATTTGCTAGCTCAAAGAGTGCTAATGAGAAAGGAAAATTTCCTTCCACCACCATTGTAAATCCAAAGGAACAATGCAAGGCAATTACCTTGAGGAGTGGAACTAAGTATGATGAACCTTCAATGCCAATGGAAGATGATAAGGTGGAAGAGAAGGAGGTGGAGAAAAACTTGGTTGAAGAAGAATTAGACGTTGAAAGTGAAGTTGAGGCTAAAATGAATGAGGAACCGGAATTGATTGATAACAAGATTGTTGAAAAGAAATGGGAAAGAACCAAGGCAATGAAAAAGAAGGAGGAGGAAATTGAAGTGGAAAGGAGTGAAAGGGATAGTTGGGGAATTCCAAAAACACAAGTACCTATTCCTTTTCCACATCGATTTTTGAAGAAGGGCTTGGATGAAAAGTTTGCAAAGTTTTTGAAAATTTTCAAGAAAATCCACATTAATATACCCTTTGCAGATGCCTTGAGACAAATGCCCCATTATGCCAAGTTTTTGAAGGACATCATGTCAAGAAAGAGGAGTTTAGTAGAGAATGAGACCGTTAATTTAACGGAGGAGTGTAGTGCAATAATTCAAAGGAAGTTGCCTCCAAAGCTCAAAGATCCGGGGAGTTTTGTTATTACATGTGAAATGGGCAAGAGTGAGGTTCATAAAGCTCTTTGTGATCTTGGGGCAAGTATCAACTTGATGCCTATGTCCATTTTCAAGAAACTTGGTATAGGGGAAGTGAAACCCACATCCGTTACATTGCAACTCACGGATAGGTCTTTAACTTACCCTAGAGGAATAGTGGAGGATTGTTAGTTAAAGTGGGAAAGTTTATATTCCCAGTTGATTTTGTAGTGCTTGATATGGACGAGGATGCAAATGTTCCACTGATTTTGGGGCGTCCATTTTTAGCCACGGGAAGAGCTTTAATTGATGTACACAAAGGGGAGTTGAAGTTGAGAGTAAATGAGGAGGAGGTGGTGTTCTCTTTGAAGAGTGCTGTGAGGTATCCAAATGAGAAAGAAGAATGTAGAAGGATCGACATGATTGATGAAGTTGTTGAAGAGAACCTACCATTCATCTTAGCTAAAGATCCTCTTGAAATGAGCATAAGCCATTCTCTTACCTTATCTTTAAACTCTAACCATTCTTTTCATTGTTTAGAAGATGAAGATATAAATGATTGCTTAAATGATTTGAATGCTTGTAGGGAAATGCACGAAGATGAAGCTAAGTTGATACACTATGAAAAAAGAGAATATCTTCCATTAGAGATTGAGAATGAAGAGTCAAAGGTTGATAAGGGAAAGGCAGAATTGAAGCCACTACCCGATCACCTTATGTATGCGTATTTGGGGGACAACAAGAATTTTCTTGTAATTGTATCGTCATCCCTTTCACCTTTAGAGCTTGATAAATTGTTGAGGGTACTTAGAGATCATAAAAGTGCTATAGGGTGGAGTTTGGATGATTTAAAGGGAATTAGTCCCACAATTTGCATGCATCACATAAGGTTGATAGATGAAAGTAAATCATGCATACAACCTCAAAGGCGTTTGAACCCAATTATGCAAGAAGTGGTAAGAAAAGAAGTTTTAAAATGGTTAGATGCTAAAATTGTTTATGCCATTAGTGATAGTCCTCATGTAAGTCCTTTGCATGTTGTGGCTAAGAAAGGAGGGTTAACCATTGTTAAAACGGAATTTGATGAAGAACTTGCAACAAGGGTGAAAACGGGGTGGAGAGTTTGTTGTGTCTATAGAAAATTTAATGAAAACACTCATAAAGATCATTTTCCTTTGCCTTTTATTGATCAAATGCTTGATAGGTTGGCGGGATACAAGTATTATTGTTTTCTAGATGGTTACTCGGGGTACAACCAAATCATGATAGCCCCCGAGGATCAAGAGAAAACACATTCGCTTTCTATAAATTGCCTTTTGGGTTGTGCAATACTCCCGCTACCTTTCAACGTTGTATGATGGCTATTTTTGGAGGATTGATTGAAAATGTGATGGAAGTTTTTATGGATGATTTTTTCGTGTTTGGATCTACATTTGATAAATGCTTGGCTAATCTCTCTATGGTTTTGCAGCGATGTCAAGATACGAACCTAGTCTTGAATTGGGAAAAATGCCATTTTATGGTTCAAGAGGGTATCGTACTTGGTCATCATATCTCAGAAAAAGGTTTGAGAGTTGATAGAGCGAAGGTTGTAGCCATTGAACATCTTCTCCCTCCTAAAAATGAAAAAGGGGTTAGATCGTTTCTTGGTCACGCGGATTCTATCGACGTTTTATAAAGGATTTTTCTAACATAGCCAAACCTTTGTGTAAATTGCTTGAAAAAGATGTTCCATTTGAATTTAATGATGAATGTCTTGATGCTTTTAGGGTGCTTAAGGAGGCCTTAATTTCTTCACCAATACTTGTCTCTCCCGATTGGAGCAAGACTTTTGAGCTCCATTGTGATGCAAGCGACAATGCTTTGGGAGTAGTGCTAGGACAAGTGAAAGAGAAGAAGTTTCGGGCTATCTACTATGCATCCAAGACGTTCAATGCAAATCAAAAGAATTACACTACAACGGAAAAATAATTTTTATCCGTGGTTTATGCTTTTGAAAAATTCCGTCCATACCTAGTTGGCACGAAAACCAATGTTTATACGGATCATGCCGCCATTAGGTATTTGATGAGTAAAAAAGATGCTAAACCAAGACTAATTCGTTGGGTTCTTTTGTTGCAGGAGTTCGATGTGGAGATACGTGACAAGAAGGGAGTCGAAAATGTCATAGCCGACCACTTGTCATGCTTAGAAAATGTTGATGAAGAAGGAACCATGGAGTTCATTAAGGATGCATTCCCGGATGAAGAGATTCTTCTAGTTGATTTTCAAAGAATGTACACTTTGTGTGAGACCGGAAGGCCGTGGTATGCGGATTTTGTGAATTATCTAGCTTGTGGCCTAAAGCCGGACCATCTCACCGAATCTCAAAGGAAGAAGTTCTATCATGATGTCAAGGAATATCTATGGGATGATCCTATTTTGTTTAAGAATTGTCCGGATGGAATCATAAGGAGGTGTATCCCGGAGGAGGATAAGTTAAGTGTAATGGAAATGTGCCATAATTCACCTTGTGGAGGGCATTTTGGATTTCAAAAGACGGGGGCTAAGATCCTTCAATCGGGGTTATTTTGGCCAACTTTGTTCAAGGATTGTAAGGAGTACATCAAGGGATGTGATAGGTGCCAAAGAATTGGAAGTATAGGGCAACGTGATGAGATGCCTATGAGGAACATTTTTGAAGTTGAAGTGTTTGATGTATGGGGAATGGATTTCATGGGGCCATTTTCGCCTTCCAATGGTTACCTTTACATATTGCTTGCGGTGGATTATGTATCTAAATGGGTCGAAGCCATTCCGACAAAGACAAATGATGCTTTAGTGGTCAAGGGTTTTTTAAAGAAGAAAATCTTTGCTAGATTTGGGGTGCCAAGGGCTATAATTAGTGATGGGGGATCACACTTCATCAATAAGCTTATTGAGAAGCTTTTGAGTGGATATGGAGTAAAGCACAAAGTTTCAACACCTTACCATCCTCAAACAAATGGCTTGGCGGAAGTGTCAAATAGACAAGTGAAGATTGTTCTTCAAAAGACGGTCAATGGGAATCGAAAAGATTGGTCTTCTAAGTTAGATGATGCTTTATGGGCTTATCGAACGGCTTACAAGACCGCATTTGGATTTTCTCCTTATAAACTTGTTTATGGGAAGGCTTGCCATTTACCCGTGGAGTTGGAACACAAAGCATTATGGGCCCTTTGGAAGTTGAATTTAGATGATGAAAAGGAATCCGGGAAGAAAAGGTGCCTCCAATTGATTGGATTAGAAGAGTTTAGGGATGAAGCTTACTCAAGCTCAAGAATTTTGAAGGAAAGCTCAAAAGATGGCATGATGAAAGGATCAAAACGAAGGAGTTTATTCCGGGGGATAAAGTTCTATTGTTTAATTCAAGGCTTAAATTATTCCCCGAAAAACTTCGTTCGAAATGGACCGGACCGTACTTGGTGATCGAAGTAAGAGATGATGGCTCGATTAAACTTGAAGGAACGGATGGAAATGCCTTTGTAGTTAATGGTCATAGGGTGAAACATTACCATTCTCCCTCTCAAAGGGAGTTGGTATATGTTGACACTTTCACCTCTTGAAGGCTCGTATCCTTTTAGTAGTTTAGGTTTGTAAATATTTCTTTTTCTTGTTTTACTTTATTTTGGTCTTGTAGGTGGATTGTGCTTATGAGGAGAAGATTTATTGAAGATTCAAAGAGTGCGTCATTGATGTGAACGGTATATCGTACCACTTTTTGCAAACTTACTTTGAAACTCTTGTTTCAATTCAAGTTTGGGGGGATATGATGTGGTATGATATGTTATATTCTATGTTGACATGAATTTTTGTGTTTTTGAGCCAAATTTGAAAATTTCTCATGAGTTCGATTTAGTTTTGGTTCGTTTTGGTGGTGTTGAAGTTGATAATCCTTTTATTTTTGATATTAAGGTTGAGCTAATGATGTTTATGAGTTGTGAGCATGAATAAGGAGTATTGGAAGCATTGAAACAGGGAAAGACAAGATTTGAAGTTGAAAATTGGAAAATTCAGGGGAGCGGGCACACGACTTGTGTCACCGACACGGCCCTGTAACAGGTGGCCGTGCGGCGACATCTATTTGCCCAACACGGGCAGATTTTGGTTGTGTGTCGTCACACGGGTCGTGTCCAAGCACCGAGACTCGAGCCGTGTTGCCAACACGGGCCTGTAAGCAACGGCCGTGTGGGTGCATCAACTCACGCAACACGGCCACCTTATGGCCGTGCTGCGTGACACGACTCATGTCGTGTCTAAGGCAGTGTTTTAAAAGTCAGATTTCTGGACACGACCACTCATTCCATTCATGTCCTAACTTCATCCCCGTCGTGAGATTTCCATCAAAACTCCACCAATTGTCACCCAAACATCAAAGAGTGGTAAGATTGTGAGATTTAAAAGGTGAATTTCAAAGTTTAAACAACAATCCCCTTCCATTTTATTCAAGAAAATTCAAGGTATGTACTCTTGTGCCCTAATTTTCATTTCAAGGTATAAATTTCGAAATTCATGTATGGGTTTTGAATGATAGTATGTATGAAGCATGTCTAGGATTGTGAAACATGAATTTTCAAGTTTAATTGTTGGATTAATTGAATTTTGGGAAGAAATAGGGTTCATGAAGAAATAATTTGGGGATATTTTTTAGGATGATTAATTTAGGGCATGTGATGTTCAAATTGATTAATAATGCTTCTATGATGATTGTATTGATGTGAATTAGTTTAGGTGTTGAGGATTTGAGCATGAAGGCATAGTTAAGTCTTGTTGAATTGAAGTGTGAAATATGTGCATGCTAAGTGTTTGATGAAATGCTTAAATGAAATTTCAATTGGAATTCAAAGCTTTTGCATGAAGCATTGTTGAATTGAGTTGTGCCCATTGAAGAAGTGAAATTTTATGAAAGAATGGAAGGATTAGGATGTTGAAATTGATTTATTGAATGAAATTTTTGGAATAACTTTGTGTTAAGTGGGTTGGATCAAAATGTTAAAATCTTTGACACACATTATTTGTTGTACTTGGATATGTGCTAGAATTAACACTTAGTTGAATAACTAGTGATAATTCTAATTAATATGAGATATTTTGCTTTGAGTTGAAGTGAAAATAATTTGAATTATTTTGAAAATTGTAGATGGCTGAAAGAAGAGTGAGGAAACGCAATGAGGATTTCATTATTGTTGAGTCGGAAATGGAACTATCCGACCTTGATGCAAAACTGATAATGAAGGACCAACATCCCGAGAATTTCGGAGTTGAGTTTATAGAATGGGAGAAGTATGCATTGAGGTGGGAGTACATAATCCCCAAGATTAGGGCAACTCGATTCCAGGATCAAGCAACCATGGAGGGTCTTGGAATAGAAGGTGATCTGAGGACCTTATTCCGTCGAGTGGAAATGGAAGAGTTTTTCGATAAGAGACCTCCCACTTACCTCCATCTTACAGCCGAGTTTATGAGCACCCTGGAGGTTCATAAAGATAGGAACAAGTTTCCTATTGCAATCACATTTCAGTTGAACAATGAGATGTGGGAGAAGATTCCTGTGAACGAGTTGAATAGGTTATTTGGTTGCCCAATTATGAGAGGTCATCAGAGCCTTCTAATAGGAAAGGGTTTCAATCAACAGACTTGGTGGAGAAAATTGGTTGAGGATGGGACTGAGCCTCCGGAGTACATTCCAAGCTCTTAAAAAGGGACAGCTATAAGGAATCCAGTCATGAGATACCTTGAGAAGATAGTATCCAATACCATTCTGGGTCGGTTTGAGAGTGTATCTGTTGGTGAGAAACAGTTGTACATCATGTACAGTATGTTCCAGGAGTTTAAAGTGAACATTGCAGCTCACTTCATTCAGCATGTTGAGAGAGTGGCGAAAAGAGAAAACACTCGAGGGATCATGATTGGAGGGATGATGACAATGATTGCTCAAGGGTTAGGTATCGACCTCAGAGGGATGCAACACTCGATGGTTAGTGAGGGACTCACTTATAATCAACTCATAAGGATGGAGTTCCTATCGTTCATAGGAAACATGTATTGCTTGAGGCAAGATAAGGGAGCCCCATTTCCTCTACCTGCTCCTGAGCTCACCACATTGCGAGGACAAAGAAAGCAGCAGAATCTAGCAATGGCGAGTCCCAACCACTCAGCAGTTGTGAGAGCCTTCTACAGAGAGAATAGAGATGGAGTGGAAGCAGTACTCCGGCAGATGAGAGTAGATGAGAATCTTGAGCTAAGGAATTTGAGAGCTGAGCCAGTGGACATGGATGTAGGAGAGGAAGAGCAACCTCATCAGGTGGAATTTGAAGAGCATGCACCAGAGCCTCCGACATTCGAACAATAAGAAGAAGAACTCCAAGAGGAAGGAGATGGACCGAGAGAAGGGAATGCAAGATGGAATTTTCTGGAAGACGAACTCAGGGAGATCAGGCAGACGCAGCAGGCGCATGGAAATGAGATGAGAGAGTTCCGAGAGGAGCAGCAGAGACAGGGTACGATGATTAGGGAGATCCATGAGGGGCAGCGTCGTAGGGAGTACTATGAAGAGAATACGCGATCACGCTCGAACAACATGGAGGAGATGATCATGAGGATGTTTAATTTCTAGTTCCCTACCACACCTCGTGTTTATACCCCTTGGGGATCATGGCAAAATCATCCCCTCCTCGTTCGGATAACTAAGGGAGTACTTTAGTGCTCGACACTTCATTAGATGATCTATTTTAGTTGGATTAATTTGTGTTGGATTTGAGACTTCTTTTTGTTTTGTTTTGGGATGTTTAATTTCGTACTCTTTTCAATTAAGGATTGAGATGATTTTGATGTGTATTGATCATGGATGGGGTGATTTGTCTTTGTGTCTTTTCTTTTAGTTTTGTCTTTGTGTTTTTACTTTTGTCGTTGTATTGTCTTTGGTTTATTTGTGTTTGTGTGTAGTTGTTTTTATTATTCGTGTTTAGGTTTTGATTTGGTGGTTTGTTTGGGAGGTTGTGAGTCGTTTTGAATATGAGTGATGATTCATTATGGTGATAAGTGATGTCGAATCATGATTAAGGAACTCTACACCTTCGAATTATGATATGTTTTATTTAACTAATTCAATTAAAAGATGAATATGTTGTAATAAGTCCTTTTAAGTCGAGCATAAACTTGTGAGAATTTGAGCGTCTGCCATGTATACATGGTATATATTTTCATGAGTGGATCGGTTGAGTTTTGATAAACTAAATACTTGCTCAAAGACTTTAGGAATGAATCCGATTAGTGGAGATCGATGAAATGATCTAAGGCCATTCTTGTCATGTATAGCCATTGCCAAATATTTCCTTACCTTTAAAATCATCTCTAGTCAACCACTTTGAGCCTATAAGCCTATTTATTGTGAAGATAGCACATTACAAGCTTTAATTACCCACATGAGCCTAAGATATATACCTTTTGTGTGAGTAATAAAGAAGATGGTGGCTAGAAAGGTGTGATGAGATAACAAAAGAGAAAGAGGAAATGGTAAATAAGTAAGAAAAAGGATGAAAAGAGTAAAAAGAAGAATGCACATGCAACCTCAAAACAAGAAAATGAGCAAAGCAACAATAATATGCTCAAGTACTTAAGAATCAAAGAAAAGAGGCATGAATCTATAAGAAGCTCAAGAAATCCAAGGAAGTGATGATTAGTGCTTGTGATCAATAAAGAAAAGAAAGGAAGAAAAAGAATGTGAAGGGATGGAAGAAAGTAGCTACCTATTCGATTACTTACACTCGTTTAGTCAATTTTATCTAAATTATTCATACCCTACCAAAGATCCTATCATTACATCCTTAATTAAAGACCTTTTTTTATCATTGATTAAAATTTTAGTGGTTTGTGAATAGAGTCTACGAGCAAGTGTATGGTGATTCGAACCAATTGATTGAGGAGTGTTGATTTACCTTATTTAAAGAGTGTCGAGTGACATTGATAAACTTATGTGAGGTTTAGACTAAAAGGGACTATATTGCTCCTTATTCTCTTTTGATTGAACTTGTTAATTTCTCATATCATAAATCTAATGTTGTAGGATAGCTTAGCATAATTTGTAATTCTTGTTGCTAATGATGTGTTATTACTTGTGTTCGTTTAGTCTTTTTACTAGGTGAAAACTTCTCCCTCGGTTTATCATTTTCATTGTTCGGGGACGAACAATACTTTAAGTTTGGGGGTGTGATTGTCGTTATTTTCACCTAGATTTTAGTGTCTTTTTATGTGTATTTTTCGTATTGTTTTATCCGTATTTTTTGTGTATTTTGGTGGTGTTATGTGTTTTCATGGAAATGTGTGAGAATGATCTTAAACATATGTATAACAGGTGAAAATGGAGTAAAAATGAAGACGGGAGATCAAACAAGGAAGAAGAAACAAAAGTACAACACACGGCCCGTGTACCAGACACGGGCCTGTAAGCGACGGTCGTGCGGAGCCATCCGTTCATCCAACACGGCCACCCTTTGACCGTGCGACACAGCTCGACTCGTGTTGCAGCACACAGCCCGTGTACCAGACACGGGCCTGTAAGCGATGGCCGTGCGGGAGCATCCGTTCATGCAACACGGGCACCTTATGGCCGTGTTGCGCCACACAACTCGTGTCGTGTCAGGGATCAGAAAAAGTCAGAATTCTTCTAGAAGATCTCCATGGGGTATAAATACCAATCCATTCAACATTTTGAGAGGAGATCCGATTTTCCACCTTTCCCACACACCTCACACACCTTTCCTTTGATTTTACACCATATTCTTCATCCTATTCATCCATCTTTGGATCTACATCATTTCTCCATAATTTCTACCATCCAAATCAAGTGAAGAAGCAAGGAAGATTGGGTGATCACCAAAGGAAGAAAGGAGATTCAATTGGATCCATTTCCAAGGGAGTTTTCATTCAAATTTTGTGTTAATCCTTTAGTTTACCATGATTTGTAAGATTTCTAATGTCTATGTTATGGATCTTATGAAGATTGTAGGCTAATCTCCCTTGTGAGATTAGCAACATGAAGATTGTTGGTTAATTTGTGGATCTATGTAATTAAATTCATATGTTGATGGGGATATTTGATTTTCTATCATTGGTGCTTACATATCTTGAGATCTATGATGTTTTGTGTGTTTAATTGTTCTAATTATATGATTAGATTGAGAAATCGATTATGTGCTTAGGATAGTCAAGTGAATCATTTCATCAAACACCTCATGTGCATTATAAATTGTAAAGTGATTGAGAAGTCCTTTATTATTTAGAACCCTTTGATAGAACATATGATTAGTTAGATTGAGAAGTCAATTAATTATATGAAGGGATTCTTTAATTGAACTTAGTACCTAGTTGGAATAGTTTAATTGAGAACCAACCTTTGAGCTATTTTGAGATTGTGCAAATGATCTACATCCTATTCTTTTCGAGAGGAAGTTTAGGTGGTATATGTGTTGGCCCTTAGTCTTAACCCTTGATACATATGAGTTTAATGCATGAGTCCATGAGTTACCACTTCATTAGTGTTGTTAATCTCACTTCTACTCAATTTGAAAAACCACTCATTCATCATTTTATCTTGTCATTTGATAATTGCTTGTCTACTTTCATTGGTTTTCATTTAATTACTTGTTTAATCAACCATCCATCTATGATTCGTTTCTATAAAATCGTGATAAACGTGATCTCGCTTAAGTGCTAGCATCGACCTCCCTGTGGTTCGATAAATTCTTGAATTGGTCAACCCGACTACAAGTTATGGCTAATCACCCTCCAGAGTATCAGTATTTGGCAAATGGACAGGTGCCCTGTTACATCTAACTCACCCGGGTTTGCCAAGCAACGGGCAACTTGGTTGTCACTCTAACTCACCCGAACCGCGATAATTCGGGCTACTTAATTAATGTCGCTCCAACTCACCCAAACCGTGACCAATTCGGGCTACTTAACTTTGGTACCAGGCATACATATGCATATGCATCATAATATGAATAACGACTCAAGTTAGAGTCTTAATTGGCACATAAGAATAACCAGAAATCAATTCTCAAATAATTTACAATAAATGCTATCAGATATCGAGCCGGCAAGGCTCTTCAACATAAGTTAAAATCAATAATACTCATAAAATGGCTAACAGGACTCTAACCAGAGAAATCGAGCCAATCAGGCTCTTTACCACATAAAACAATACCAAATAATTTTCTTATCAATTAACTAATACTAAAATAAATGCACATTTATCGAGGGTCCACACTTCCCATAAGAGAAGGCGTTCCTGAATTATCAACTCACAAGGAAGTGATTAACTCTCTCCGGAATCTGAAGTCGGTCCCTTACCCTTCGTCGATGGTTCTTTACCTAGAAAGGAGATGATCAATTAAAGACAAATCAAATATAACTAACTATTAGCGGTAACATCACCTTTCATTGCTAAAAACAAATCCTAATCGAGTTCGAACGAGTCGATATTAAATAAAAAATGACATGTAACTCCTTAACATCAGTTCCCAATCCCACATAACCCGTTTCAATACATTAACTAAACGAAACGATAGAAAATAAATTTGAATTCGACATAAAAATTCTGAAATTTTCCAGCTAGCGGCAGTTTACGAGAAAAATCATAACTAATTGTAGAATATTTGGATTGAGGCGTTTCAAGTGGCTACGGAAAGCTAACGAGTTCAGCTACGTAAAAAATTAAGTTTGAAAACTTTCGAGGGCAATAGCTATGTCAAAATCAGTTCGAACAGTCTGCGAATTACCCATATACCAAAAAGAAAAACCCCACAAAATTACAAAACCATGGAAGAAGGAAGCTTAATTCACACATCACTTACCTCAAAACAACTTAGAAACCACCTAGGATTAGGGTTGTAAAGGAGAATTTGATGAACAAGGGTTTCTCCTCTTCACTCTCTTCTTTCCCCTCTTTTGTTTTTCTTTTCCCGTTCTTCTTTCTTTTCTTTTTTTTTTTAACTTTAGCCTTACTAATTATATATCAGGCCAATTAAATAGGCTGAAACTTTGGGCCACAAAATCAATAAATAAATAGGTTTTGGGCTTTCTAAAAAAAATCTAGCTGGGCTAAGATATTATAATAGCATTCACTATTATTGAAGGATTGATGTCTTTGCTCATAGTAGCCTTGCCTTTGATATTCGTAAGGTTGATTGTGATAACGGTCCACATATCGGAAATCATGATGCCTTTCTTGATTATAAGTGTTGGCATATGGTTGATCATTCCAATGCCTTTGTTGATTAGCACTCCAATATTCATCTCTTTGTCTCACCGCTAATCTATCAATCAAGGATAGACAATCATGAGTGTAATGGAGTGTGGTTGCACAAACTCTACATGGTTAAACATTATGACCATAATAACTATGATATCGATCCATTAGAAGTAAGCCTACAAGGGAAGAAATTCACGAAAAAATAGAAAAATAAAAACAGGGCAGACCTGACACTGAAGGGTTCAGTGTCAGTGAACTACTGGGCAAAATTAGAAAATAAATAAAATAAAAACACAAAAAATTCAATAAAAATTCGAGATTACTCCCCGGCAACGGCGCCAAAATTTGATGTGTTGTTGCCTGCACCCAAAAATAATACTTATAAAATTTCTTAACAAATCCACTAAAATATAGTAGGATGAGTACGGGTCGAACCCAAGAGAGCAATTGAATTTAAATTGAATTTAATGTGTTTTCAAATGAGTAACCAGAGGGGGGTTTGGATTGAATTAACAACTAATAAACATAAAAACATAAATAATTAAAATAGCAAAAGATATAAAAATAAGATAAACAAATAAAATTGAAAATCTAGTCCAAGGATTTGATCCCCTCCCGTATCCTAATTCACATGTATCAAATTCCTATAACACCAACAAGTTCATAAACTCAAGCCCCTAAGTTAACGGTATGACCAATTAACTCGAAATATCATTAAGATTAATAACCTAGGGTACGACCTCTAGATTAAACTATTCCCGAGTGACTCTATGGATTCGAACTTGACAATGGATAAAGATTTAGATATTAGGACTAATAGGCTATGAAAACGGGGGTAACGAATCATACAACCTAAATTTCGTGATTTCAAGAGGTACTCCCTCACTTTGCTACTCGATTCACACTATTATAACAATTACGGATTATAATATGTAAAATAGCTATTGAATAATCAATCACATATGAGAGGGGCAGTCTACACAAGCAATTGAAAGTCAAGATTAACATCAAAGCCAATCACAAAATAAATTCATAAATCATGTTGGTAATTTAATTCATAAGCAAACATGTAAATATTCTACGGAGGTTCACAATCCTCGGACTAGCAAACGAATTACATAATTGAAACTAAATTAAATTAAAAACAATAAAACCCGTGTTCTTCAACTGGTGTTCTTCCCCCAAATCTGTGTTCTGCTTCTAACCGTGCAGCCGCCAATGTCCAACGCGAGATGATGATGTGTAGCGTGTGATGAGAGTGGAAATTCATGTATTTTCGGGTCCAATTTGATACCTTTTTGAGTGTATAATTGCTATTATTTGCACATATATTATTACTTTGGACTAATATTGATTAAAAGGTGCTACTAAGGTATTTTGTTGTGTTTTTACAGTAAAAATGATCAAAAGTGCAAGTTTGGAGCAAAGATGCAATTCATGCAAGGATAATGAAAAACGCATGTCCAACTTCATAACTATACTGTGTTCATTGTGGAGATCAAAACTAATGGTGTGCTACATGGTTGGAAAGCCACTGAAGAGAGAGTCGTTTTGGCACAAAGAACACCTCCATCGAGTTTCAAACGAGGAAGTTATAAGCAAACAATGACGACGCGCGCGAGATGCCGAGCAGGATTGCTGGCCACTTTCCATAGCGTATTGCACACTCAACTCTTGGTATTTATGAAAGATCTTTATATGGATTGAAAGCCAAGGGAGAGAGGATCGCGTGAGAGCAAGAATTATTGAATTTGGAACTCGGATGTGGAAGTTATACATGAAACAACGAGGAGGTGCAAGTAATTCGACCTCAACAACTTGATTCGAGCAACCATGGAAGTCGAACTAGGCATATGCAGCCTCCAATGCCTCGATTCGACCTGAGCTTCATTGATTCGACCAAGAGCTCAGGCCGAATCCAGATCGAACCAATGTGCAAAAATGTCCAGAAGGTTGATTCCACCTGGACAACCTCGATTCGACCAAGAGCTCTGGTCGAATCGAGATCGAATCGGTTCAGAAAGCATCCAGAAGGCTTGATTCGACCACGACAGCCTTGATTCGACCTGCACCTCTAGTCGAATCAAGGTCGAATCCCTTATTTTCAGCGGGAAAAAGGTCAGTTCGACCTGCATTCGATTTGGAGGGGTGTAGTTCGACCTGTTCACGTGCCAACCAACCTGGAAAGCATGATGCAAGTGGGTGTAGTGCACACATGGGCTAAAGTCAAGATAATACACCATTCACATGCAACACATGAAGCACCTAACATGCCTTAGATTCTTCAAGGCAAAGAGGACAAAGAAAATGAGCTGGAAATGAATGCATGATGAGCTGCAAGTGGGCTATAAAAGTAACAAACAAAGATGGACAACAACATGCATGTGAGCTTTAAACAAGAAGAAGTGGGAGTATGGAGTAACATGGGCAGCCATCAAGTGGAATGGAGGCATGTGATGTTGTGTCCCCTTCCACAACTATAAATAGGGGCTGCATTAACACAATTCAAGCATCCCACCATCATCCCTCATTCATCAATTTACACCACAACACACACACAACAGCAACATCAGTTGCACTCCCTTCTCTTCCCCAATGGGGGAGAGAAGGGAGGAACACCACCTTCACCATTCATCCATCATCACCACCCATCCACCGGAGAAACGATCGGAGTTGCTACTTGGATCGGAGACGAAGATCCCAACTGAGATAGTGATTGAAGAGACGGAGTCCTTCACACGGGTTCTTTCTTTTTAGTTATTCATCTTTCGTTATTTTAGCAAAATGGTAGGATTAATTACGTCTTTATAATTGTTCCTCATCATTATGCTAAGTTTCTTTGTTGATAATGTTAGGGCATGAATACATTTGTGATTTTGTGACTTGATTAATTTAGATTTTGACTTATTATCTTGCAAATGGTTTATTTCCATATTGAAGATTTTATTTGAAACTTCGTATTATTATGAGTTGGAGTTTTGATCCCTTTAAAATTATCATTGAAGATAATAGGCATCTTTATTTCCGCATAATGATTGTGTTTCATGAGACAAAGTCTTAGGTGTATTGACCATTAAAGCCTAGACGTGTTTTTTGAGACATTCTTAGGTGTATTGACCATTAAAGCCTAAGAGTGTTAGACAATCAATTTGGAATACTGATTACTTGGTAAAACATCATTATTGAGTAATTGGTAAGGAGAAAGATTTAACGATCATGTACCTAGAAAGGGAAGTCTAGTGCTCTAGCCTTAATTGGAATTTAGCATGAAGTACCTATAGAGGGAGAGGTAGTTAATTTCTTATCGATCCAAGGATTTCCAGCTCATTACAAGTGTTAGATCCTACCCGATCTAGGTGATTTAACTAGGCTTAGCGATCCTCTTATAAACGTTTGCAAGTAATTAATTGGGGTCTAGATAAATCAGTCACAACATTATCAATTCTCCTTCCTTGAACTCTTGATTCGTTCTCTCTTGTGCGATTCATTCCATCTCATTATCATTTTATTTCATTTCATTTAAGTTATTTAAATTACTTATCATTTTCATAAAACCCCCGATTTGTCTTGCAATGAAATAATCATGTGGAATTACTTCTTAAATTTATAGCTATCCCTGTGGAGACGATATAACTACTTGGTCACTCGTGCTACAACCGATCCCTTACACTTGAGGGTAAAGCGAAAGAAAACAGCGATCAAGTCAATGGCGCAATTTCCGGGGATAGCTTATAGATTTAAAACTAATTCTATAGTGATTTATTTTATTGTAGGACGTTAAACTTTACTTGCTTTATTTTATTTTTATTTGTGTTTTGTGCTAAGTGAATTATACTCAAGGTGCGTTCTTACACTTAAGGTAATAACATCCTTTTAAACTTAGATTCAACTCACGTTTTCATCTAAGTTTGGGGGGTGTGATGTTCTTCCCTCGTTCCATTCGCACCTAGGTATGTTTACTTTGCTTTGTTTAATGTTTGTGTGCCTGGAGGTCGATTTTTTTAAAAATTTTTGAATTCTATTCAAAAGTTTGAATTTTTTTACGACTATCCAATTATCTTGTTTGTTTTTGTGATGCCCTGTCATTAATTTTCGTCTTTCGATATTTTTATCTCTCCTGTGATGATGAGTTTTCTTTGAGCTTTATTTGATTGAAAAGTGTATTGGAGTGGCAAAGTAAGTTCTATCTGAGGCCTACGCCTGACCGAGTTCGATAACTCGAGGAACTTGCAAGATGCGAAGGAGATTTAAATTAGGTTACTTCTTTCCTTATTCTAAATTTTTATATGGGTTTTGAAGTCTTATGAGTGAGGAACATGAGCTTTAAATTCCATACCTTGAATTTCATGAGGATTTATAAGCTTTTATGATGCCTTTGATAAGATGTCGATTATGATTAACAAGGGGAACATGCCTTAACTATTAAATACTTGAAGTTCGTAATGTGCTTGTTATGATATATACGTAGCCTTGAAAAGTGCTCGTTCATTTTATGAAAAAGCCAAGTGAGATTTGAGCCTTTAAATCATGTTACATGATGCATGATATTTCATTCTTGAGCGTATCATTCTTGTGTGTGTATTCTAGAACTTGCCTTGAGTCTCCTTGAATATTCAAGAATAGTCTAGTGGATTATGAAAATGATATTAGGCCATCCTTGAATTTATGAGTCACTTAGCCAAATAATTCCTTACCATATGATTGTTTATCCGTAGTTAGCCCCGTTGAGTCTTAAAATCTCATTCTTTGGCAACCTACGAGAGATAACCACTTTAAGTATCTTTATGATTTTAGCCTTAATTGTCCGGAGAATTAATGGCTTTTCAAAGTGTGTTGATTGAGCTTGATAACAGCTTGGGAAGGAATGATTGAGCTATCTAATACATCTAAATGAGAGCCATGGAGTAGTGCTTAAATCTAGTACTCCATGAAATCAAATACCATAGGGTAGTGCTTAAATCTAGTACCCTATGGAGGATGCGAGAGGTAGTGCCCGAAACTGGTACCTCGAGAAGATTAAAAGAAGATGGTTGTTGTTTGTAAGTTTAAGAGGAATTGTACTGTAATGAAAGTGATATAGATGAAAGATCAAGATGGACTGCAGCTTGATTGATCCTAGTTGAGTCACTTATTCATATATATTTCCTACCTTGTCCAAAGAGCCTACATTACAACCAAATAAGAGACCTTTTTGATTCATAATTTGCTAGCTATAAGAAGACAATTGGCAAGCTTATGGTTACCCATACACTTGAATTGAATTTGAGAGCACATATATATAACCTTTGCGGTGTACACTTTATACACCATGAGCGTGAGAGTTACTATATATATCTTGTGAGCATAGGTGAATTGAGCACATGAATTGGTGAAGTAATGATCTTAATTGGAATGTTTTGAATGAATAGATGCTTTTGAATTTAAAGTTATGTGAACCAAGTTAAGATTAATTACATCTTTTGAAGGCATAGTTGATATTTTGATTCTTACCTTTGAACATGACTTTCCATCTCATTATTCTCTTGGTATGTCATTTTGTTGTTCGAGGACGAACAACACCTTAAGTTTGGGGGGTTTGATGAGAGTGGAAATTCATGTATTTTTTGGTCCAATTTGATACCTTTTTGAGTGTATAATTGCTATTATTTGCAGATATATTATTACTTTGGACTAATATTGATTAAAAGGTGCTACTAAGGTATTTTGTTGTGTTTTTATAGTAAAAATGATCAAAAGTGCAAGTTTGGAGCAAAGATGCAATTCATGCAAGGATAATGAAAAACGCATGTCCAAATTCATAACTATACTGTGTTCATTGTGGAGATCAAAACTGATGGTGTGATACATGGTTGGAAAGCCACTGAAGAGAGAGTCGTTTTGGCACAAAGAACACCCCCATCGAGTTTCAAACGAGGAAGTTATAAGCAAATAATGACGACGCGCGCGAGATACCGAGCAGGATTGCTGGCCACTTTCCATAGCGTATTGCACACTCAACTCTTGGTATTTATGAAAGATCTTTATATGGATTGAAAGCCAAGGGAGAGAGGATCGCGTGAGAGCAAGAATTATTGAATTTGGAACTCGGATGTGGAAGTTATACATGAAACAATGAGGAGGTGCAAGTAATTCGACCTCAACAACTTGATTCGAGCAACCATGGAAGTCGAACTAGGCATATGCAGCCTCCAATGCCTCGATTCGACCTGAGCTTCATTGATTCGACCAAGAGCTCAGGCCGAATCCAGATCGAACCAATGTGCAAAAATGTCCAGAAGGTTGATTCCACCTGGACAGCCTCGATTCGACCAAGAGCTCTGGTCGAATCGAGATCGAATCGGTTCAGAAAGCATCCAGAAGGCTTGATTCGACCACGACAGCCTTGATTCGACCTGCACCTCTAGTCGAATCAAGGTCGAATCCCTTATTTTCAGCGGGAAAAAGGTCAGTTCGACCTGCATTCGATTTGGAGGGGTGTAGTTCGACCTGTTCACGTGCCAACCAACCTGGAAAGCATGATGCAAGTGGGTGTAGTGCACACATGGGCTAAAGTCAAGATAATACACCATTCACATGCAACACATGAAGCACCTAACATGCCTTAGATTCTTCAAGGCAAAGAGGACAAAGAAAATGAGCTGGAAATGAATGCATGATGAGCTGCAAGTGGGCTGTAAAAGTAACAAACAAAGATGGACAACAACATGCATGTGAGCTTTAAACAAGAAGAAGTGGGAGTATGGAGTAACATGGGCAGCCATCAAGTGGAATGGAGGCATGTGATGTTGTGTCCCCTTCCACAACTATAAATAGGGGCTGCATTAACACAATTCAAGCATCCCACCATCATCCCTCATTCATCAATTTACACCACAACACACACACAACAGCAACATCAGTTGCACTCCCTTCTCTTCCCCAATGGGGGAGAGAAGGGAGGAACACCACCTTCACCATTCATCCATCATCACCACCCATCCACCGGAGAAACGATCGGAGTTGCTACTTGGATCGGAGACGAAGATCCCAACTGAGATAGTGATTGAAGAGACGGAGTCCTTCACACGGGTTCTTTCTTTTTAGTTATTCATCTTTCGTTATTTTAGCAAAATGGTAGGATTAATTACGTCTTTATAATTGTTCCTCATCATTATGCTAAGTTTCTTTGTTGATAATGTTAGGGCATGAATACATTTGTGATTTTGTGACTTGATTAATTTAGATTTTGACTTATTATCTTGCAAATGGTTTATTTCCATATTGAAGATTTTATTTGAAACTTCGTATTATTATGAGTTGGAGTTTTGATCCCTTTAAAATTATCATTGAAGATAATAGGCATCTTTATTTCCGCATAATGATTGTGTTTCATGAGACAAAGTCTTAGGTGTATTGACCATTAAAGCCTAGACGTGTTTTTTGAGACATTCTTAGGTGTATTGACCATTAAAGCCTAAGAGTGTTAGACAATCAATTTGGAATACTGATTACTTGGTAAAACATCATTATTGAGTAATTGGTAAGGAGAAAGATTTAACGATCATGTACCTAGAAAGGAAAGTCTAGTGCTCTAGCCTTAAATGGAATTTAGCATGAAGTACCTATAGAGTGAGAGGTAGTTAATTTCTTATCGATCCAAGGATTTCCAGCTCATTACAAGTGTTAGATCCTACCCGATCAAGGTGATTTAACTAGGCTTAGCGATCCTCTTATAAACGTTTGCAAGTAATTAATTAGGGTCTAGATAAATCAGTCACAACATTATCAATTCTCCTTCCTTGAACTCTTGATTCGTTCTCTCTTGTGCGATTCATTCCATCTCATTATCATTTTATTTCATTTCATTTAAGTTATTTAAATTACTTATCATTTTCATAAAACCCCCGATTTGTCTTGCAATGAAATAATCACGTGGAATTACTTCTTGAATTTATAGCTATCCCTGTGGAGACGATATAACTACATGGTCACTCGTGCTACAACTGATCCCTTACACTTGAGGGTAAAGCGAAAGAAAACAGCGATCAGTGTGTCTAATCTTTTTTTAAAGATCCCAAAATTCTTGAGCCCAATTAAAATATTTGACTTTCCTTCTTGAAAGGTGCCCATGTTTATTGTATCTCATCTTTGGTAAGTTTTTATTTATTGTTGATCACCAAATCCTTCTTTTCCTTAATTATCTTGGCACCTTCTTTAATTTTCCTGCAATAAAAATTATTGTATTAATCTCACAAAATAAATTATTGTGACTATACAATTTATCTCAATTTTAGCCTATTTAGACTAGAATTAAAATAATTAAAGCTCAAGTGTATAAAATATAAATAAGTCATAATTACACTAAATAATTCACAACTCACTTAAAAATATATATGAATTCATCTAAAATAATAATATAAAATTACGACTTATCAAGTTTCGAATTGAAGGATGAAAAAGGTGAGATCATGGTGGCGAATGGACAGAGGTTGAAACACTACAAGTCACTGCTTGATAAGCAAGTGCTCTCTCTTGAGTATTTAAGTTAGGGGTATCCGTCGTGACTCTCCGACGTTAAATGTGAGTGCCTATTGGGGGCCGACCCTCCCCATTTTTTATTTACGTTATTGAGTTTGTGTCGATATAGTAATTATATTAGATGTTGCTCGACTATGGTATATACTTCTTTACAAACTTATCTTCTCACTTTGTTTGTGCTATGTTTTGAGGGGGGGTTACGTATATACCTGCGTCTTGTTGCATCAAAGTGTAGTTGCTTCTTTGTGCTTGGATGATTAATTTTTTGCGATTTTTCATTATTTTTGATTTATTTGATTATATTGAGTAGTCGATTATTTTTGTGATTGTCCAAGTGTGAGTCGTTTTTGTTTTTGTTGCGCGTAAATCCTAGTATAAGTGGTGATGTTTTTAGGTCTCAAGGATGACTAATTAGTTTGTCTTAGCATTTCATTGGTTGAATTAGTGAGGTTATGAGCATAATTGATGTTTTGGTCAGGTATTTGAGTTGTTGGTTGAAAGTTTGAGTCATTTGATGTTTAAATATGAGTTTTCTCCCCTTATTCTTAATTAAAATTGAATGTTTGATCATAGATATATGTGTTCTAAGTGAGTTCAGGGGAAGAACAAAGAAAAGGACGAATTTTTGATGCTTATAGGGCCAAAATGAGTTAACAAGTCGCAACACAACTTGTCACTCGACTTGTGTTGGGAGGCCGTGGTGAACAGGATTCAGAAGGGCTTAACACGAGTTGATCGGTGACAGCTCGACTTAGCCAGCACGAGTCGTGTGGGATAGCATGACTTGATAGGTCTTGACTCGACTTGGCTACACGAGTCGAGTTGTGTGCTGAAAGTCATCCAGTAGCCCAACACGACTTGAGAAGCGTAACTCGACTTGCAGCTCGAGTCATGTTGGGTGGTTGAAAACATCCAGATTTGAGCAGACAGCCAACACAACCCCGTAAGGCCAACACGAGTTACAACTCGACTCGTGTTGGGCCTCCAGGTTTGATACTTTAAGTAAAAAAATGGGGTTTTTGGGATTCATATCTCATTCTCCTCCCCCGATTTCAACTCGTGCCACACACCCTTTCCTTTCCTTCCCTTTAAATTTTTTATTGATTTTCGTCCGCAACCCACCATTCTACAGCAATTAAACACTTCACCCACTAGCACAATCACATATAATCTAGGTTTTGAGGGAAATTGGGGGCGAAAATTAGGTCTTTTTGAAATTTTCTTAGGGAGATCAATTGAAGTCCGATTGCACCATGTATAACTTGAGAGGTATGTGTTTCTTACTTACTCTATGCTTAAAATGTGAGGATTTATTTCGAATTTGCAATGGGTAAGTGTAATGTGTTGGAATTGGCATGTTTAATTTGGCTTTTGATTGAGTAATTTTGTCGAGCAGTTGGTATGCATGTGAAATTGTTGACAAATTGATTTGTAATCATGATGTGTGACAAATTCATGACTAGAGCTTGATAGATATTGAAATGTTTGGACATGTTGATATATGTGGAGTGAAATAATATGAACACAAGTTTGAATTTTGAAAATTGGAGTGCAAGCATGTTAAGTTGTGAAATGTCTTGTTGAGGTAAATTGATACTCATGTATAGATGTTGAAATTTGCTTAACTAAAACTTGAATATCTTGATTTTGATTGCAATTGGGTGAAGGATTGTGTAGGATATATGTTAAATTGTGATCGAATTCATGTTTGCATTGAAAAGAACATGCGTGAGGGTTGTTGAGTGAAGTTGATTCATGTTTATATGTTGGTAAATTCACTTGACGAGTACTTGTGTATGTTGAGGTGTTGAATTCGATTGAATAATACTATTGATGCTAGTTATCGCTGCCCTACATGAAGTTCATGTTAAGTGAATAGCTTGCATTTATATTACAAAGAATGTGGATGAATACTTTGCAATTCTTTCAGGTAGAGGAAAGAAGGGGGATGGTAATGATGGAGGAAAAAGGAAGCAACCGGCCAAAGGAGACGTGCCAAGTAAGAAAAGGAAAGGAGCTTCCAGTTCATCGAGTCAGCCACAGGATGATACAACAACCAAAAGATGGATAAGCTGAGGAGATAAAGAAGGCTACCATCGGACTTTAAGCTGAGCATGAATAATTGGATAGAGATAGCTCCAGTATGGGAGAAAGTTTCATATAAAATCACCCATACCCGCTATCAAGATGATGGAACCATGACCACCCTGAAAATTACTGAGGAGATCTTAGAGATGTTCGATCAGGTTGGGATTCATCATTTTATGTAGCAGAAAGGGAGGACTTATTTTTAGCTGACAGTGGAGTTCTTGTCCACTTTAAAAGTTTTCTATGATTCGATGGACAAGCTTCCATACACTGCTGAATTTTATCTGGGAGGATTATTTAGAGAGATTGATCTAGATGGTCTGAACTAAGCATTGAGAGCTCCAGTTGGGATTCCTTTCGCTGAAGACAAAAAATTTAAGGCCGACGAATTCTGAGAGTCCATCACAGGAAATAGGAGGTTTAAGTCGAGTTTAGCGAAGGCCACCTTCATCAGAAATCCAGTTCTGATATACATGGATCAGATTCTAGCTAGCACGATTTTTTGTAGAGCTGAAGGGGGTAGCATCACCCAAGGAGAGCTGTATGTCTTGTGGTGCTTGGTGAATTCAGTTCAGTTCAACTTGGCTGCTTACCTTCTATACCATTTTTATCGGTTCAAGGTGTGTTTGACTTAGAAGGTGAATATAGGAGGACTGGTTACTCCTATCGCCCTTTACTACGGTATCGATACCTTGGGAATGGAGTATATCAGGGACCCACCAGACCTTGACTTGACAGCCTTGGTGCGACGAGGGATAAAGAAAAGAGATTCTCTGGGAATCATGTACGTATTCAGGGAGGATGGGTTGCCATTCTTGTTCCCTATGGAGCTGCATCAGTTTACCACAGCTAAAAGAGAGGAGAATCTTCTGATGGACACACCAGATCACGTGGCTATTCGTGAAATGATAAAAAACCATACTTGGCAGAATATAGCAAGGAATGCTCTGGCTAGGATGTTCCCGATGGTTGTTGGAGAGCTGAAAGTTTAGGAGCAGCAGCCTCAGCGGATGGAAGAAGATTTAGGTGGAAACTACCAAGGAGCTGGAGGGTATGTGAGACTCAGAACCTTGATCAGTTTGAAGAGGCACAATAGTATGCAGTGCCACCAAATTTTGGTGGAGTTCCTTTGTATGGGATGGCACCACCTGCTCCTTCACCTGGATTTGAGGCCTAGGCACCGATGTATGATTGGTGGGGGCAGAAGGCACAGGGATCTTGTATGCATAATGAGTATTTGATGAAGGAGAACAGACGAAGGAGAAAGGAGAACAGACAGAGATCTATAGAGAATAGAGAGATCAGTCGACAGATGGCCACAGTCCTGAGGAATTAGGATATTTCTGATCGACATCTCAGTGCATTAGCCACCACCACTAATGACATCGCCACCAAGTTAGCTGACTTTGAGGATTTGAGGAGAGACTTCGATGAGTGGCGGATGGGTCCCGGTGATAGTGAGGGGGCCGAGGATGATGGTGGTCCAGATGATGGCGAAGAGGATTAGTAACTTTATTAAGAGGTTGTGTTTTTCTTTTCGTTTCATGATATCTGTGGTTCTGTGTAGATGGGTAGTTGATTATCTGTTAGGTTCTCTTGTCTAATTTGATCGGCCTGTACTAATGAATTAAACATGTGATTAATGTGATGAATTTGTAATTTTTGGTGTGATGAATGATGTAATTGATATGGTGATGTGATGTTATGAAATGGATAATCAAGCTAGATACGTACTTGGATGTTAGAATGCTTGAGATTGTTGCTTGTATTAAAATTGGATCATAAGCCTATGTAGGAGTGCTCACTATTCTGATTATACCCAAGTGAGATTTGAGCTTTAATGAATCATGAAAGTTACACATGATTGTTTTTATTCTTGAGAGTATCGTTCACATGCATGTATTCTAGAACTTGACTTTTAATCTACTTGAGGCTAGACGATTGATTAGATGATGGGAAATGACCTTAGGCCATTTTGTTCTTATTGAGTCACTAGCCAAATATTTATCCTACCTTGAAATTTAATCCATAGTTTCCCGTTTGAGCCTGTAAGCCTTATTCGTTGGAAGCCTATGAAGATAACTAATTTAATCCTTTAAAGGGCTTTTAAATACCTATCCAAATAGAGACATAAAGGAGACAGATTGGTGTAGTGTGAAAAGAAAGTTGGGAAGATAGATGTGGGAGGATAGTGATTGAAGATTAAGGATTGTTAAAATTTGTAAAAGGGGGTTAGTGCCTGAAATTGATACCCCAGTTATAGGGTAGTGCCTGAAACTGATACCCTATTTAAAAGGAAGAGAAAGAAATGAAAAGAAATCGTGGAGCTTGAAATTAAAGGGAGGATTGAAATGATGAAAAGAAATTGAAAGAGGAAAATAGAGATTGACTTGCTTGATTATTTGGAGAAAGGTATTTTTATTTATTTTTGTAGAAAAATATTTGATTTTGATAAAAATGGATTCTACAAGTGAAGAGGAAGATGTCGGAGAAAATGGAGCTCGATTTGGAGTTGAAACGAGCAAGAACGGGCCAAAGGAAAATTTGCAATAAATCCTATTTTTGGTCCCATGAGCTAAATTATCCCACATTGATTACTTACCACAAATTCCTCTCACTCTACCACTACATGAACTCACTTGTCCCATATTGGAAACTCACTCAAATTTCTCTCATCCTTACTACTATAAATACCCTCTTCCATGAAAGCCACCATTGAACAATTCTTTACCCATTTAAAATTCATTAAATTGAATCATTTCCAAGATTCAATAGTTGAGAGGGCTTTTAAGTAAGACCTCCATAGTTGAGATCCCTCCCACTTTCGGGGCGAGGGATCCATAGTTTTAAATATTTTTCTAGATTAGGAATTTAATGCTTTTCAAGAAGGTGGGGACACCAAGGAAATGATGAGCTTGGAGGATGTAAAAAATTCATTTGGTGACATCTAATCCTACTTATTATCTTTTTATTTTCTTTGTTTTGGATGTTTAAGTGATGTTTAGATTATGGACTAATTTGTGATATTATCTAAATTGTGTTCCCGACTATGATTAGTTTCATTTATGGATGCTTAATTGCTTAATCTATATATTTGATTTGTGTGGTTAATTATCTAGTGCATGTGGTTAGAACGAGAGTTCAATTATGTGTTTTAGGAATTAATTGAATCTTTTCATCATGTGGGTTATGTGAATTAATATGGAAAGAGTTGGAGACGACCTCTCATATTTAGAACTATATAAATGGACACTAGAGAGGTTAGATCGAGAGGCCAATTAATCTAGTGAGAGGAACCCAACCTTAGTAAATTCATAGTACCTAAAAAGAGAATGTTACCCATGATTTAGTACCTTTTTAGGGAACTCGTACGTGTAATTAGTACATATTGGGAGGTGTTCGCTATGGTATCGATCCTATGTGCTATTTTGGGGCTTTTGTAAAGGCCTACATCCTCTTCATCTCGAGAGAGAGTTTAGGTGGAAATTGTGATGCTCTTACTATGATAGCTTAAATTGGGAGGCAATTAGATATGTTTCATGATTGATCAATTTGAAGTACGTCATGAAAACTTCCTTTGCATTGAAAATTCCAAAAATATTGTAATTAATTTCTTTTCATGCTTTTTATCTCCACCTTTTTAGTCGTCCCTAACTAATACGAGACTATAACTTGAAGGCCACAAATCGTAAATTCTCTTGGGTTCGATAAATTCTTTAATTGGTCATCCCGACTATATATGACCAATCAAATGATGACCAATCAAATTCATTAATTTGATTAGTCGTATATAGTCGGAATGACCAATTAAAAAATTTATCAAACCACAGGGAGGAAGGTACTAGAGTTTAAGTGATCTCAAGTTTATCGTGATTTTATAAGGACGCCGAAATGGGATAGAGGATAAGCATGCAAATGAACGCACTAAAACTAATAAAAATAAGATAAAATGAATGCAAGAAAATGGGTTCCAAATGATGCAAGGATGAGATTAGCAATAATCATGGCATAGATAATACAGTAATCATGCAATTAATTATAATTTATCATGGACATATCATAGGAGCAATCACTAATTTTACCTAAACTCTCTCTCGAGATGGATAGGATGTAAACCCTCAACAAGGCTCCCAAAAGTACATAGGATCGAGAACAAAATGAACACCTCCCAATAGGTACTAATTACTCTACGAGTTCTCTAATTAGGTACTAAATCATAGGCAATATTCCCTTTTAAGGTATTATGAATTCACTAATGGTTTGGGTCTCCTCAACTAATCAAGTAATCTCTCGATTAAGATAATCAAATATTCTATCAAAGGGTTCTAAATTCAGAAGGATATCTCTATCTCATTCTATATTAATGCACATGAAGTGTATGATGAAATGATTCAATGACCTATCCTAAATACATAATTGATTTCTCAATCAAATCACATGTCCGTGACAATTAATCACGCATATCATCATATACATCAAGAAATCAACATTCAATGATAGAAATACACAAGTCCATTCAAGATTAAAATCAAATTGTATTAAAACTAAATTATCCAACACAATCATGGAGCTAATCTCACAAAAGACATTAGCCTATCATAGTCTTAGAGAAAACAACATAGACAATTGAATCTACAAATTCCATGATCAAACTATAAAGAAGTTCACAAAAATTTGAATTAGATTCCCCCTTTGAAGTCCTTCAATGGAGATCTCCTTCTTCTTCTTGCAATCTTCACTCTCCCTTGCTTCCTTAATCACTTGGATGGTGGATTTGATGGAGGGGATCAAGTGTAGATGGGTGGATGAAGAATGGATGAAGATGATGGTGTAAAATGAGAAAATAGTGTGTGATCTAGGTGTAGGAGTGAAATCCATCGAAAATTCTAATCAAATATTAAAATATTGGGTATTTATACCCCTTGGGAAGCTTCTAGAAGGATTCTGATATGTTTCTGATCCTGCAGCAACACGACTCGTGTCTTGCAACACGACCACATGGTGGCCGCATAGGCATTTTTGATGTTAGAAAATGGCCAAGGCTTATAGGGCCATGTTGCATAAAACGGCTCGTGTGCTACAACACGGCAGGCCATGTTGGGCAATCCCTATTTTTACAATTTTGTTTTGGCTCGTTCTCCCTCGTTTCAACTCCGAATTGAGATCCGCTTTTTCCTACGTCTTTCTTTTCACATCTAGGATCTATTTTTGCTTGAAAATTATACTTTTAAGCTCATTCACACATATCTCCATAAAAATACAAAACACAACCAAATTGTACACAAATACGGATAAAATAATATGAAAATAGACATAAAAAGATACAAAAATCTAGGTGAAAATATCACTAATCAGTTAGTAAGAAGGATAAAGAGATTAATTTTATAGTACCTATAAAGGGAGATCATATCGGGTTAAAGTACCAATTGGCCAGGGAAATAATTGATACTGATAGTACCTAAAAAGGGGGGTGAAATTATATCTCTTGCTCCAAGGTTATTCACACGTGTTACACGTATATTTACTTTGGTCTATAGAGTAGATTTGCATGGTTTAGTGATCCGTCCATATTCCACAAGGTAGAGTCGGACATTGATACACGAAAGGGAGATTAATGAGAGAAACTCGATTATCCTAGAGCTGCCTATTTTCCATTCTTGGTTCACTTTCGTATTCTTATAAGTTCTTTTATTTTTTATTTAAATTAATTGTTTAGAACTTAATAATTCTCTATCTCAACTTTATTGCCTTGGTCTTAATTAATTTAGTAAATAATTAAATTGGTAATACGCCGTCCTTTGGGTTCGATATTTAACTTGGTGGCTACTTAAGCAGCAATTGATATCCTTAATACTTGGGGATTAATTGTGTATTGAGAAAATGCCCATCAGGTTGCAATGTTGACGTTGTTGTATTGGGCAGGGAATCCCTAGTCGACGCTGGCGACGCTGAATTAAATCACAAAGGAGGCACAAATATAGAAAAATGCAGCTTTACTGAATGAGAAGTCTGACTTTGTGTTGACCTACAAGGCAGAAAGCCAATAGGCGTAGAAAGAAGAGGATTTGGTGGAGACGTGGCCCCACGAGAATTCCATGGATGTACCATGGACGGAGTAGAGATTAAAATTAATATAATAATAAGTTTAGATGTTTATTTAGGAGATAAAAGAATTAACATAGATGTCCAAATTTAACATAGATGTCCACATTACATTAATAATCTTTATTTGCATTTTGAATTACAACTTTACCAACATTAGATTTATATTTTTGTTTTCTTGTTTGTCATCCATTCTTTTTTCTATTTTAACCTAAATTAATTCATTTTTATTTTTAATATAGAAAAAAGGATATTTGTTTGAGTTTCTTATTTTTGCCAAATATATTATCTATTTCTTTACTTTATAAATGTATTTTTTAAAATAAAAAATAAAAAACTGATGAAAGATAATTAAGAGAAAGTAAACAAAGATTGAACACAACTACTGTTGTATAAAATACATAGTTTGTTATAACAGAAAACTCAATCCATGAATATGATGATAGCAACATTTTCAAAGATGTCAAATAAAATCAATTAGAACATCAAAATCAAATTGTGACACCCGAGCTTCTCACTACTCATGTGTCAATATAATTTAATTTGCGTTATGTGCATTTTATAATTATGTGATAATTATGTGGTAATTATTTGATAATAATATGGCAATTATGTGACAATTATTTCTACATTTTATTTATCTTTACATTTTATTTGAGACATATATGATAAAAATGGTGACAATATGTGAATATATGTGTGCATAAATATTTAAGTGCAATAATTTGGATATATAATTAAATTATGTTATTTGTATGAAAATATTATTTCTTAATTATTATGTATCATACGTGTTCTCATAATAATAATAGTGGTAAAAAATGTACACGTATGTGTATTAATTTGTAAATGTGTTATATCTTAGTTATTAAGTATTGCACGTATATTTGTAATAAATAATAATAATAATAATAATAATAATAATAAAATAAAATCTTAATAACGAAGGTAGCAGTAGATGTGAGCTTGATACACCACATATACGTGGATCTTTATAAACCACAAACGTGTATTAGTAAAAAAATAATTATAACTTACTATATTTAGTAAGTAAAAAAGAATGAAGAAAAGGGGTATTGAGGCGGTGTGTTAGTCCTTAATCGAATTTCACCCTCACCCATCGACTATATATATGTGGGTATTACCCATTTGGGTAATGAATTAGAAAGGCAACCGCGAATAAAAAAATAGAAAGAAAGAAAGAGAGAGAAGAAAAGAGAGAGAGAAGAAAAGAGAGAGAGGGGAAAAGAGAAGAAGGAAGGAGAGAAAGGAAAAGAAAAGGGCGTGCCGAAACGGAAGATAGGAGATTAGTTATAATTCTTTACGAGGTTTAAATTACTGTCGGAATCCAGGTAAGTAGAAGTTCAACTACAATGCATAAACATGTTGTGTGTGAATTATTTGTGATTAATATGTGATAATTATATTAGGAATTAGTTGTGATTAGTTTAATTATGTTATGAATTATTTGAGATTAATTTATGATATAAGCTGTGGATTTATATGATTTGGGAAAGTATGGTTCATATTCAACAATATTGTTTGTAAATTATTTGTAATAAATTTGCAATACAAGTTGTGGATCTATGTGATTTGAAATAATATCTTTGTCCTATATAGATCTGTGTGATTGGAAACTGTTGAAAATATATCTTTATGATTTGAGAAGATATTGGTTATAAGGATCTATGTGATTCGAGATGAAGTTGTTATTCCAAAAAGGGATCCGTGTGATCCAAGGTGAAGTGGTTATTCTATAAATGGATCTATGTGATTGAGGCAAAGTTATTATTTCAGAAGTGGATCTGTGTGAATTGAAGTTAAATTGTTGCTTTATTTGTGATTAAATGTTGATATTAATATCATAAATGGTTTATGATGCATATTTAATTGCCTTCGTTGCATACCATGCATAAACATGAAAATTGTTTTCCCCAAAATTAATAAGATACTAATGGTGTGTACGATCATTATATATGCATCTCTGTCTGGGTTCGAAAAAATTATTCTCGACACTTTATTCTGGGTTTGGAAAAATCGTTCCAAGTACTTTATTCGGGGTTCAGAAAAATCATCCTTAACACTCTGCCAGGGTTTGGAAAAATAATTCCCGACACTATATTCGGGGTTCAGAAAAATCATCTCCATTGAGCTCATTTGGGGTGCATATCATAAGTGTATCGTGGGGATCCCGCAACGTGAACAACTTTCAAAATAAAAGAGAGCAACTAGAAAGATTAGGAAATAGGAGATAGAAAACTAAATGCATTTTCATGCACTGCATGCATGATTTCTACTTACTGAGATTTTTATCTCACTAGTTTATGCATTGTAGGTGAGCCTGTTGATGATTGAGTATGTGGTGTGTTGTGAAAGCTGTGGAGCTCCTTCAGGATTTTGAGCGTATGTACATAGATGACGACCTGCTGTACTAGGCCGTGGGTTTATTTTGTTTCTGCTGATATTTTGTTATGTCATGTAATAAGTATTGTAATGAGTTTGCCTGGATTGATGTGGTGTCAGAAACTGATGACGTATTTTAGACTATGGTTTTGGTTTTAAATCTATTATGTAATATATATATATATATATATATATATATATATATATATATATATATATATATATATATACATATATATATATATATATATATATATATATATGCAGGTTTTTATAATGATAATGTGTATGTTAATTAGTATGTGAATTATAAGTTATGTAAGGTTGGTTGTGTCAGGGTGGTATTAGAGCACGATTTGGGTCATGCAGACTGTCTATATACATGAGCTCATTCCTTGGGAGCGTAGCCTTGCATGTAAGTGTTATTTTCATTATGATGTGTTATGTGTTTTATAAATTATATTGGCCATGTGGTGTGGAACTCATAGTTGGATAGTGCAAATTGGTAAATGCTACAAGTGAGAACAGTGGAAAGGATAGAACTCCTTGTTGATTTCATTGTGCTAAGTATGAATGACTATGATGTGATATTGGGAATGGATTGGCTGTCAAAGTACGGTGTTAAAATCAATTATTAGAAAAAGAGTATTACTTTTGATGGGTGTTTTCTCAACACACAAAATTAATCCTCAAGTATAAGGATATCAATTATAGTTTCGATAGGTGACAAAGTGCTTATCGTACCCAAGAGATGGATAATTATCAAAGGAAGGCTAGGCAGACTAAGAGATAGGTGGAAGACGGGCTAACCCCAGTATAATCAATACCAGTGAGGATCTACAATAATAAGTAGGTTGCTTGGCTTGGTGATACTCTTTTGGCTATCACCTTTATGAAAACATTCTAAAGGGTTCTCCGCCCAGTGCAAGAAATTATATCCGCTCAGCCCTCTTCCAAACCGAGGTGGAATGCTTTTGAATAGTGAAACTTCTAATAGCTCTTAAGAAGGCACGCTATTAATTATATTCTAATTAACTAAGATTATATGGCAAATCGGTTTGATTTGGCTACGAAATTAAATAACATATAAGTAACATATAAGTAAAAAGATAGCAAAGTAAATAAGCAAGCAATAAAGAAAACTAAGTTGTGATCAAGTAAGTAATTGAGTAGTTCTTCAGGTCATCCAATTTTATTTATTAATTTCCTTTCTATGTGTTGATGTCCGACTCTGCCTTGTGGTTTATGGACGTATCACTAAACCATGCAAGCGTACTCTACAGACACAAGTAAGCAAGCGTATGACACATGTGAATATCCTCGGAGCAAGAAATATACTTCACCCTCCTTTCTAGGTACTATCATAATCAATTATTTCTCGTGCACTTAGTACTCTAACCTGATTTGATCTCCCTTTTTAGGTACTATAAAGTTATACACTTTATCCTACTTATTAACCTAAATACGATTCAATTAACAAGTATCTATATAAGATAGTTCTAATAATACTTCGGAATCCCTTCACTTAGAATTATAACATGCAATCCTGCTCAGCGATGAACGCACTCAATCAATAACTAAGAGATGTATTCAGACTCAACATAACAGTTAAAGATGCACAAAACGACTATGAGTATGAATTAAAAAGGCACAATCTTATATAGAATAAACCACAAGTAGTGTTGTACGGAGTTTACACATGGAAATTCAATTAACTCATAACACTTTCATAAGCCTAGAACTACCGGAGCAGTTCTAGTCCATGATTGATCTAGGAACAATCATGGCTAGTTGGTAAGATCTTACTTGACTCGCCAGACGAACCTCTCCTCAAGACTCCTTCGGATGATGGTAGGTTTGGTGAAGGATAGATGATGAATGCCCTCTTTTCTCCTGCGGAAGCTCTTCTTTTATACTTGAAAACTCTCCTTACGGGCCTTGGATGGGCTTTTTGAGCGAACACACGCACTGAAGGTGTAAAAATATGAATTTAGTAAGTTTTTGGACATCAATTTGACCAAACAAGTTGGTCGAACTCTCCCACACAGGTCAAACTCCAGGTTGAATCCGTTTGTAACTTGGCCTCTGATTCTGGATTCGACCAGTGCATTGGTCGAATTTGATACTTCTTGGTTGAACCGGTACTGCTTCTGTTTATGCTTCGAGTTTGACCACAGTTCGACTAAGTGGTTTGGTCGAACTCTCCTGTCGTGGTCGAATGACATTTTTATGCGCTTAGTTTGACCAGCAATGCTGGTCGAACTAACTCCTTCTTGGCGAATCTCTGCTTGGTCGAATCACACGCCTGCCTCTTCCTCTTTCCGGATCTGATCACTTCCAACTCGTTTTTCATCGAAAATCTACTCAAATAGCCTTGTAAACACCTGATCCGTGACTTTCCATCATGTATACCGATTCACATCAAATTACAATCATTTATCCTACCATAAGCACATGAATCCGAGCTTAAAACTAGTGAATTTACACACTCATCAAATCCCCAAACTTGCATGTTGCTCTCCCGAGGTAACGAAATCGACACCAAGGAGTAGTGTAAAATTCAACTACTACCAATACAATTCATACTCACACATGCAATTCATTAATAGAACACAAGTATTACAAGCATCATATGCATTATTCATGCAAAACATCACTCGATTACATTACCTTTCGGAATATAAAATTATCTAGCTAACAAGATATTCACTCTCACTCTCAAGTGTAAAAGATGTACACTTTAACAGGTTAGTGTTCACGCTCATATTCAATCCATACTTTCGTGTAACCGTAAGCTTGACAGGAGTCTCAAAACTCAACTTATAATCAATTCCTTACTAGGATCACAAAGGACTTTCTTTTGGGTAGTAATGTTGGCTCTTTGGTAAAGGTAGGGGAATTTGGGAAAAGTGACTAATTCACTAGTAGAGAACTACCTTGGAGTTTTGCTTTTCGTGATATAGCTTCGTCTGTTTCTCCATCTTTTTCTCATAAACTTCATAGTTTGATTCTCCTTCTTTCTCCAAGCATCAACATCATCTTTCTTCAATGAGCAAGGATACCAATTTCGGGCACTACCCTTCTAAGCAGTCGGGTACCAGTTTCAGGCACTACCCATAAACAAGATTTAACCATACTTCTTTTTTTTTCATAATTATCAACCAAAATTCTACCTTTTCATTCTTTCAAGCACTTATGCACCTCAATTCTCTACTAATGAATAGGATATTCAACAAGGCTCAAGTAAAGGTTTAATAAGACTTTTTATCAAGGCTGCCAAAGAAAAAACTTTTTAAGGCTCAAAAGGGCTTGCAATGATACATATATTAACAGGTAAGGTATAATTTTAGCTAAGTGACTCAATTAAACAATAATGGTCTAAGATCATGTTCTAGCAATTCATCAACCATAAGTTTCCGCACAAGACGCCAAGCAAGTTCTAGAATACGGTCATACGAATGATTCCCTCAAAAATAAATTATCATGAACTAGCATGATTCAAATGGCTCAAATCCTCACATGGTAAATATTTTCCTAAGTAGTCCTCAAAGTAAATAACCAAGATCAATTTCACAATAAATTTACATACTTATCAAGCATACATGCTTCTAATCAATAAAAATTAAAACATGTAACATACGAATGCACAATACTAATCCAAGAACCCTCATAGCAAGACAATCCATACAAGTATAATCACCCTTAAGTATCAATCATCACCTCTCAATCTAACATCCAATCAATTCAATATACGTACATGCCACTCACACCACAAATACCCGTCATGTCAAGAGAAAAAGAGAAGGGAGATGAGATGAAACAGATAAAGAAAAAACCTGGTGCATTCTACTCCTTCGGAGCATCATCATCGCTCGCACCCTCTTCTCATCACTATCACTCATCTCCGAGCGCAATCGATCCAAATCTCTATGAAGACTGTTTAACTTTCTATCCAACTCGCGCTCATGAGCATAACATCTCTCCAATCTCTTATCCATCTCCACGTAGTTATTCTGCAGCATGTTGCACTTTCCAGCTAGTGCTGCGTAGTTTGCGTTTGCCAATTCTAGCTGCCTATTCATCTTCTGCTGGTTCGCATCTAGTGTGGCGAACTGCTCATTAATCAATCGAAACTACTCCTGAAAATAAGCATCAGGACAAGCCAACTACTGCTGTTGCACTGCTGGAATCGGTCGTGGTGGCATCTTATGCTGCTGCGGCATCTCTATTCCTACATCTCCTTTATTTGCTCTAAGCTCCTGCTGCTGCTGCGGATGTCGCTGATGCTGAAATTGCCCTACGTCAACAATCCTTTGTAGCTCATCCAGCATCCCCTCAGCGTACATCTGCTTTTGTCAAGCAAGTGACGGAGAAAGCAGTGTGCCCTAGTGTGTTCATCAACATGTTCCCATTATTCCTAATAGTAGTCAACACACTCACATCAAAAGGAAACATGAAAGTAAAGGGCTTTGATCCCCTCGTGAAGAACCAATATTCATTCCTCAGATGGGCAAATCCACCTTTCACACATGTACTCTGTTGGATTGTATACTAAAAGTCTAGCTTTAGTATGAACAATGTCATAACTATATTTGAAATGAGAATCATTGATCAAATGATTGCATCTTATAATTTATTTTATATGCATGATGCAATAGTCCATTTACTTTATACTGTAGATAATATATTGTGTGACAACACGCAGAAGATCATATTATCGGTTTCCTTATAAAGTATAAACAGATGCTCACAACTGAGATAGTCGGGGACTCTCTATCGGTATGGTTGTAGTGTGGTTTGGTATTAGCTTGTCTTGGCTATAGAATCACATTAGTGCACTTATGTGTATTGAGCAGGACCGCCTGAGATCGTTCTTCTTATACTGACTATATAGTAAAACTTGATCTCTGATATTATGGAAGTTCATGCTCTTAATCCCTATACAATAACCTCGACACGTAGGGCAGTATGTATTTCTTTGATTCATCAATGGGTGAGATTTATAAGTATTAAATCAACAAACTCGGTGAGTTGGGAAGTAGTGCTGTATCTATGGTGTGCTGTTGATTGTAGAACGAATCCATATCCGACATAGGTTGATGATGTCCCCTTGAGGAGCTCATAAGGTTTATCATGTAAATCTTGCAAGTGGATTAATTTCCGGCATGATAATAAGGTTGAGTGGTACTACTCTCGGATGAGATATTAATTAATTTGAGTTGTCAGTAACTTAATTAATTAATGGGCATTGTATATCTTAAACATGGGGAGACTGTCGGGCTTATAATAAGAAGGAGCCCAGAACATAATTTTGGGATTGGATGGGTAGTGCAGTAATAATATTTTAGTGGACTATATTATTATTATTGGATTTAATTAAAAGCTTTGGGCTAAGCTTGGTTAATATATTAAGTCATTACCATTCAATCATGATGGCGAATACCTCTTGGGATAGTTAGGAGCTATTGATCAGAAGTTGAGATTAAATTTCAAGTTGACTACACCGGGTATGCCCCAGCTGAATGGTGTGGTGGGTAGAAGGTATTAGGCTCTTATGGTTATGATTAGATAGATGATGAATTATTTGGAATAATTAAATTCATTTTATGGATATGCCCTAGATACAGTAATTCGTGAAATGTTTGTCTGTATATGGGATATCCTAGAAAAATGGAGGGTGATTTATTTAGTCCGAAAGATCGAAGGATAATTGTTAACTCAATAACTAGATTTTTGGAAAAGGACTATGTAATAAATCACAAACCCATGTATAAGTTGTTCTAAAGGAAGTGAGAGGAAAACACTAAGTATAAGTACCAAGTGTACAAGAGGATATACCTCAAGGTAAACTGCAACGCGTGTCACGTCTGATACACAATTACATGTAGTGCCTTGTCATAGTGGGAGGGTTGTTTGACAACCCATAAATATATGTTTTGGGCGAGTTGTGAGACTTGATCCCTAGTAAACATGGTATTGTCCCACGGATATGACGTAGCACTACAAGATAAAAATGCGGAATCTTAGCAAGATGCAATGAATGATGAAATAGAATCTATGGATTCTAAATTAAGTCTGGAGCTTGAACGATCACTAAAATGGTGTAAAAGCCATTGCAAGTGGTCATAGGGAAATAAAAGAGGATCATGCGGAAAGGTGAAAATCTTGGAAGCAAAGCTTGTTGCGAAAAGATGTACTCAGAAAGAAATGGTTCGATTATGAGGGAACATATTCGCTGGTAGCTATGCTTAAATTGATCTGGATTCTTTTATTGATTGCTACTCATATTGAATTATGAAGAACAGCAAATAGATGTCAAGACAGCTTTCCTGATTGGAAGTCTTGAGGAAAACATCTATGTGAAGCAACCAGAGTAATTCATTGCAAAGTGCTAATAGCATTTTTGATAGTAAGCTTAAAAGTGTCCAGCGATGGACTAAAGCAAGCTTTAAGATCGTGAAGCATCTGTTTTGATTAGGTAATCCAGTGGCATGGATTTAAATCAATGAGCGGATGAGTCTTGTGTGTTGTAAATAGTGACGGAAACGTGGTGGTATTTCTTGGACTATATGTAGATAGTATCTTGCTAATTGGAGACAATGAAAGAGTATTATCGGGCGTATGGGTATGGTAAACAAAGCGGTAGAGATGAAGGACTTAAAAAAGGCAAAATATATCCTTTTGATCACGGTAATACGGATCACAAGAAAGGATGTTATGCTTATCTCAAGTTTCATAAAATGATACAGTCCACACTCATTTAGCATGTGAATTTATCTAAGTAAATTTGTCTTTTAGACACAAAAAGAAGATAAAGTAGATGAAAGCGGTTCTTTATGCTTCGGCGAATAAGGAAGCTTAATCTAAAGAATGCTATGAACGAAGTTGGATATCTGTTTTGCTGAACGCATGAACAGAATGTATCAACGTAAGCCGGAACAAGAATGATGAACTGTAGTAAGACATATATAAAGTGCCTGAGAAGGACTGGAAATTATATGTGGACTTACTGGACAGATTCACTGCTTCTTGTGGATTACGTAAATTCAGATTTTTTAGTCAGATTGGACGGTAGTAAATTCTCCTCAAAGGTTATGTGTTTAATTTTAGGAAGTAGAGTCATAATGTGGAGGAGTGTTATATAGAAATATATTTCAAACTCCGGACTCCATCATTGAAAGATGATAAATTGGAGCCTATGAGGCAGCCAAAGTATCTATATGACTCTAGAGACTTCATGATGGTTTTTGAAGTGTTTCTAAGTTTGCCCAAGGTAATCACAATTTACATTGATGATATTGGTGCAGTTGCAAACTTGAAGGAATCACGAGTCCATAAGGCAATTAAACACATGGAGCGCGAGTACCACCTATTATGAGAAATCGTATGTTGAGGGAAAGGTTGTTGTTGCCTAGATTACATCGGATGATGACCTAGTAAATTCATTTACAAGGATCTTAAGGCGAGAGCTTTTAGTGGTCGTGTAAGTGGGAGTAGGAATCAGATGTATGGCAGAAGACATGACAACATAGTCTTTTAGTATAAGTGGGAGATTGTTGGATTGTATACTAAAAGTCTAGCTTTAGTATGAACAATGTCATAACTATATTTGAAATGAGAATCATTGATCAAATGATTACATCTTATAATTTATTTTATATGCATGATGCAATAGTCCATTTACTTTATACTGTAGATAATATGTTGTGCGACAACACGCAGAAGATCATATTATCGGTTTCCTTATAAAGCATATACAGATGCTCACAACTGAGATAGACGGGGACTCTCTATCGGTATGGTTGTAGTGTGGTTTGGTATTAGCTTGTCTTGGCTATAGAATCACATTAGTGCACTTGTGTGTATTTAGCAGGACCGCCTGAGATCGTTCTTCTTATACTGACTATATAGTAGAACTTGATCTCTGTTATTATGGAAGTTCGTGCTCTTAATCCCTATACAATAACCTCGACACGTAGGGCAGTATGTATTTCTTTGATTCATCAATGGGTGAGATTTATAAGTATTAAATCAACAAACTCGGTGAGTTGGGAAGTAGTGCTGTATCTATGGTGTGCTGTTGATTGTAGAAGGAATCCATGTCCGACATAGGTTGATGATGTCCCCTTGAGGAGCTCATAAGGTTTATCATGTAAATCTTGCAAGTGGATTAATTTCCGGCATGATAATAAGGTTGAGTGGTACTACTCTCGGATGAGATATTAATTAATTTGAGTTGTCAGTAACTTAATTAATTAATGGGCATTGTATATCTTAAACATGGGGAGACTGTCGGGCTTATAATAAGAAGGAGCCCAGAACATAATTTTGGGATTGGACGGGTAGTGCAGTAATAATATTTTAGTGGACTATATTATTATTATTGGATTTAATTAAAAGCTTTGGGCTAAGCTTGGTTAATTAAATTCAATTGAGGCCCAGCCCAATTTCTCCTCCTGGTCCCTGCTGTAACCCAGTATATAAGTGAACTCAGCTTCCTGGAACCCTAAGATAATTCCTGCGCCTCTTTTGGTGAGAGAAGGGAAAAGAAGCAAATTGAGAGATCCTGCAGACTGTTGCCCACACAACAGTATGACCACACTTGGGACATACAGTAGAAGATCAGAGGTAGTTCTCTGCAGTTCATCCTCTACACCAACCCCAGAAGTACGGTAAATGGTTTAATTTATGCTTCCGCTGCTTATTGTTTATCCGTTGTCCTAACGATCACGTTTGAGCCACACGATCATATTGCCAACAATCATCACCAAATCGGGATCCTCCAGGATGGGTGTAATGCTAGTGAAGTCTATACGATAGTACTCAGCTACTGAAGTAAGCAACCCTTCTATATTCACTCTCTGAAATGGAGAGCACCTAAATCTCCATAGCTAATTAATTAAGTAGGAGCCCACATTGAACCTCACTTTATTAAGCATGCACCAGAGAGAGCATATAAATCTCCCCTTGCCACACAACTTCCTTCAGAATGGGCGAACAAAGTATTGGTCAATATTCTATCCATATACCGGATCACTGGATTCTGAATCAACGAAGCATGAGCACTGTTAGTCTTGTAATCTACATCCTCACTAGAAATCTATCTACTGAATCTGTTTGCATTGAAATACCCATTCTTGCTCCTCAAAATCCCACTAGGAGTCTAAAACAAGATATTCAAATTCTCTGCTGACCATGTCCTTTGCTCACCTCCAAGCTGAAATGACACTCATACAAAAGATTACTCGAACCCTTCTTCATAGTAATCAAACATAATACTTCCACAGTCACATGGAAATAAGTAGGCTTTTTAATCTCCATGAAGTGATGAATACCAACTTGATCAAACATCCACTGAACATCATCTCGAATGTGCATAGTAACCATCGCTCCATCGTCTTGATACCTCGTTTGAGAAATCTTATATGACACTTCTACACATTTCTCCTTGATCTCATCCCATTCATTCATCCGAATCTTGAAATTCAAAGGCAACCGCTCTTGAAGCCTTAGCTTCTTTGTCACTGCATCTTTCCGAGACGGTCTATCTTGCATTTTCTTGGATCGAACCTCGACTTTCTTTCCTTTTCCTGAAAACAATACTTCAATACAAACTACCAAGGAAAGAAAACCAAACTAATTCATTTAATTCTACTCAAGACTTCAAGTTTTTCAATGCATAGCCGAACCAAACACGCATGTTCCATCCTAATGATCCAACAGTTCAATCCACATGCTTATTCATCCTCATTCTAATCACAAATAAGATCAATCATGTGATTAAACTAACCACAAGCATGCATTACTACTCAAATTCAAGCAATCCAACATGAGAACTACTCAAACTCAAACACTTTTCCCGAAATTCAATATGCTTCATCCCAAACTACTCACATACCTCATAACATCACATAATTAACAGTGTTTAATACAATTCAAACAATCAAAATCAAACCCATCAACAATTCATTCAAATCACACCATGAATCCATATAGAACTTAGTTTAATCAACATACCCGCTTATAATCAACGATTAAAACTTCAATCCTAGGGCAAGATGGTTGAGAAAACATACCTTTTGATCCAGACATGGCTTAGAATGGACCAATGTGACAACTCTCAATTTCCACTACGGAGCCACCCTCGTTTCACAACTAAAATAGTCTGAAATTACAAAAACTTAAGTAAAATGTGTGTGTATTGTGGTTAGAACCGAGCGAAGTCAAGTGATTTTGAAGTTTGGAATGTAGGGTTTTTGATTCGGAAGGAATTAGGGTAGAGGTGGTGTGAAGTGCTCGAATGAATGTGAAAATTGGGTTTAAAATCAACTTACCTGGCCTGGATTCGACCTGTCCGTGTGGTCAAACTGAATTGTCGTGGTTAAATCCATGGTTGAACTCTCTTTCTGGATAACCATCCTCGCAATTCAACCGCCGTTCGATCAAGTGCTTTGGTCGAACTCTTTAGTCGTGGTCGAACTCGACTGTTTAGAACTTTCAGGTTCGCAATTCGACCTCGATTTGCCAAGTCGTTTGGTCAAACCAATCTCATCCTGGTAGAATCTGCTGTACAACTCTCTGATTGCCAGTTCGCCTTCCTTCTTTAGTCGAACCCATGGTTGAACTCTTCACTACTTGGTCGAATCCAACTATAACGAACTCTTTGATTTCCAGTTCGACCAGGGCTTCCGCGTTCTACCTGTATGTCTGGTCGAACTCACCTCCTGATGCTCCAAACTTAAATTTTCTTCATCCCCTGTACACTTTAAGCTCAAAAACGAACATTAAGTACCAAAATAGATCAAAATTAGCTTGAGAATCAATCTTAAACTTGACATCCATGAGTAACTCCACATATTATACTAAAAACAACACTAAACACCACAAAACATTTGACAAATTGCAAAAAATCGACACACCACAACTGATAAAAGTTTTGATATGCCACAAAAAATCAACATCCTAACAAAAGTTATAAAGAAAAGATTATACTCTCAATGCTTTAATGAGGTAAGTACATCACACCCCCAAACTTAGTAGAAACTATAGGAAAACTAAGTTTACAAAGAGATATAGTTGCCGATAATTAAGCACATCAAATATAAAAATTTCTTACTCACATGAAAGAAATAAAAAAGCAACAAAATGGGAGGGAAAGCCCCCAACAGGCGCTCATGTTTAACGTCGGAGAGTCACGACAGTACCAATTTAGTGTAAGGTATCCTCAAAGATGATGCAAGCATCATCCTGCGACTTCTAATGCTTCAATCGATGCCCATTCGCTGCGATAATGTCCCCATCTTTATTCATAAGTTCAAAACTCCCCCCTCCGCAGGCTCTATGGATAATGAACGGCCCCGTCCACTTTGATTTCAATTTCCCTGTGAAAAGCTTTAAACGAGAGTTAAAAAGTAATACCTCATCACCTTACTTGAACTCCTTGTATGAGATCTTTGAATCATGCCATTTCTTCATTCTTTCCTTGTAGATCTCCGAGTTCTTGTAAGCTCGATTTTTGAACTCATCCAATTGATTAATATGAGTCATCCTCAACTTCTTTTGATCCATCAAAGACAAGTTCAAACTCCTCAATGCCCAAAAAGCTTTGTGCTGAATCTCTACGGGCAAGTGGAATGGCTTTCCATAGACGATTTGATATGGTGACATATCCAACACCGTCTTGTAAGTAGTCCGAAACCCCCACAAAACATCATCAAGCTTCATAGCCCAATCCTTCCTATTGGTTCTGACTACCTTCTCCAAAATTTGCTTCACTTGCTGGTTGGAGACTTCGGCTTGTCCATTCTCTTGAGGGTGATAGGGTGTAGTAACCCTATGCTTGACTCCATAATCCTTAAACACCTTCTCAAGAAGTTTATTAATGAAGTGAGATCCTCCATCACTTACTAATACTCTAGGAACTCCATAGCGAGCAAAGATATGTTTCTTCAAGAATGATAAAACAGTCCTTGAATCATTCACGTGAGTGGGAATGACTTCCACCCACTTAGAAACATAATCCACCTCTAAAAGGATGTAGAGAAATCCATTAGATAGGGAAAAAAGTCCCCATAAAATTGATCCCCCATACATCGAAGATCTCGACAACAATGCTCGATTGAAGTGGTATCTCATCTCGTCGACTTATGTTCCCCATCCTTTGACATCTATCGTATGTCGCCACATAGGCCTCACAATCTTTGAACAATGTCGGCCAATATAGAGCAGATTGAAGTACCTTTTCTGCAGTCTTTTGAGCTCCGAAGTGCCCCCCGTTAGGCTGTTCATGGTAAAAATCAAGAACGCTCTCCATCTCCATCTCGGGCACACACTTATGGATAATGGAATCCGTACATATCTTGTAGACAAACGAATCATACCATATAAATGTCTCAACATCCCTCTTGAATTTTGCAAGTTGATATCGGTTGAGATCTCTTGGAATTTCAACCTATGGCAATGTAATTCACATAATCTGCATACTAATGAGTGTGTTAATTCACGAATCTTGTGCTTAGATTTGTGCTATTTTGGAGTGTTTGTAGGTTGAAATCAGTTGTAAACTGATATATATTGTGAAAAGGCATGAATCAGGTGTTTTTAGAGCTATTTGAGTGGTTTTTCGAAGAAAAGCGAAGTAGAAGTGTTGAAAACCGAAGAAAGGAAATAGAAGCCATCCGTTTGGGTGAAGCAGAAGTTCAATTCGACCTGAAGGAGATCAATTCGACCAACTCTTCAGGTTGAATTAGCAGCACAACTTGAGCAGAAAGTGGATTCGACCACGACATGATAATTCAACCTGGACATCAGGTTGAATCGAGGTCGAATCGATTGATGAAAATGCTGATTCAACCTCATCACGTAAATTTGACCAGGGAAGTTGGTCAAATCGAGCACCTGAGACTTATAGTGTGCCGATTCAACCTGTGATTCAACTTGGAGAAGTCAATTTGAACTGTAGCTGAGGTCGAATTGAGGCTCGAGAACTTACCATACCACTATTTTACACACTATTCCAGGCCCGGGAGGAGCAATTACAAGTATAAAGAAGATTTATGTAGTAGTATAGAGGAACAACTTGATCAAGAAGATAAGGAGATGTAGAGTTGAGAGGAGAGTCGATCATCCATCATCCGGAGGGGCTGTGACAGAGGTTCCGCTAGAGATTCAAGTAAGATTGGTCCAACTAACCATGATTATTCTTAGATCAATCATGGGCTAGAGCCGCTTCGGTAGTTCTAGAGTTATGAAGGTTTCATGAGTTAATTAGTCTTTCGTGTGTAAACTCCGTATAACACTACTTGTGGTTTATTTTATATAAGATTGCACATTTTTAATCCATACTTACGGTCGTTTTGTGCATCAATAATTGTTGTGTAGAGTCTGAATACATAACGTGGTTATTGGTTGAGTGCGTTCACTGCTGAGAAGGGTTTTATGTTATAATTCTAAGTGAAGGGATTCCGAAGTCTTATTTGAACTATCTTATATGAATACTTGTTAATTGAATCATATTCGGGTTAATAAATAGGATAAAGAGTATAACTTTATAGTACCTATAAAGCGAGATCAAATCGGGTTAGAGTACTAAGTGCACGGGAAATAATTGATTATGATAGTACCTAGAAAGGGGGTAAAATATACATCTTGCTTTGAGGATATTCACACGTGTCATACGCATATTTACTTGTGTCTATAGAGTGAATTTACATGGTTTAGTGATGCGTCCATAAACCACAAGGCAGATTCGGACACCGTCACACGAAAGTATGAATTAATATGTGGAACTGGATTACCTGACGAACTATCTACTATCTTACTTGATCACAACTCACTTATCTCTTCTTCTTGTCATTTAAATTACTTTTGTTTTTCTATTACAAAATCACAACCATTATATTTTCCAACATAGTCATAATTAACTAGAATATAATTAAACTGATATTTATCCGTCCCTTGGGTTCGATATATAACTTGGTCACCTTTGAAACTACAATTGATATCATTCATACTTGAGAATTAAATTGTCTGTTGAGAAAACGCCTATCAAGATTCTGGCGCCATTGCCAGGGATGCTTAAAATATCTTTTTGTTATTTCTAATTTTATTATGACTATTTTAATTCTTGTTTTGCTGTTCTAACCCTTAATCTTTTCAGGTGTATGCTTACAAGATCAAAGAAAGGTGAATTAGAACCATATAATCCTGAGATCGGAGCATCATCGAGGAAGAAGAAGAAGAAGAGTAAGAATAAGAACAAAGATCCAACTGAAGCTCTTAACCTTGGAGTAGAAGTTGACATGCAAATTTCGCAAACGATTGAAGCTGCAACCGAAGTTAATTTGGAAGCAGAGACAGTCGACATGGCAGGGAATCCGGATAATCTGGCTATCCGTGAAGTCTTTAAGAATAACAGGGCTGGACACTCTGGGCTTCTAGGAGCAAGAGGGCTAATGCGGACTTCGATCTTCACCCCGCTCTTATTAGCATCATAGAAAGGAACTCTTTTTCAAGAGGGACTTTCGAGGATCTGCTGCAGCATCTAAACAAGTTCTTGGGCTATGCAAGTACTCAAAAAGATGCAGGAGAACATGAAAATGCTCGGAAGATCCTCTTGTTTAAATTCTCGCTTACTGGAAAGGCGAGAGATTGGTACGACACTATCAACGCAGTTGAATGCACTACTTGGGAGCAATTGAAGTTAAAGTTCTTAGAAACAGACATGCCACCTTCGAAGGTTTTCAAGATGAAGAAAGACATTAACCAATTTGCTATCGGTGGTGAAAAGAAGTTACATGAAGCTTGGGACAGATTCAAGGACATGCTTCGTAAGTGTCCACAACATGGGCTATCTAAAGCTCAATATATCAGCATATTCTATAGTGGATTGGACTGTGATTCTCATGTGTTATTGGATGCTTCTTCTAATGGAGCATTGCTTACTAAGTCATCCGTAGAGGCCGAGAAACTTTTTGAAGATATTTCGATGAACTCGAGAGATTGGCCAACTGATAGAGTGAGAGGCACTTATGTCCTTGGAAAAGTGGCTAAGGTTGAACATGCTATGCTGAAAACAAGTAGAGAAGATAAGATCGTCTCTAGCTTGTCAAGTATCAACAAGCTACTTGAGTCCCAACAAAAGTAAATCAGCGATATATCTCAGCGTGTACCAATCATGCAGCAGGAAGTGATGAATAATGGAACGATCCAAGAGGAGATGGAAGAAGCAAACTATGCTATGGGGCAAAGTATTCAAGCAACGAGGTATCAAAATCAAGGCAACTGGAATTATCAGGGGAACTACAACAATCGTGGTCCCCCGGGTAATTATCAACAGCCTAGGAGGCCTGAGTTTTCATGGAGTAATCCTAACAATGTAATTCAACCTCAGACGGATGTTGATCTGGGTGCGAAAGTAGAAGAAGAAAAGCCTGGTTTCGAGGATACGGTGAACATGTACGTGGCTAGGAATGATGCTAGAGTGGATCATCTTGAGGCCAAGTTAGAGAAGAAGATTGATGCAAACCATAAGGATTTGACTACACAAGTGAAGGACCTTACATTGTTGATGGGAGAGATGGCATAAAGTGTTAACAAGCTCACTCAAACTACTGAGAAAGGGAAGCTCCCGTCGCAAATTATTAAGAATTCAAAATCCTGCAACGCCATCAAATTGAGGTCTGGATCATAGTACGAGGGACCTATGAGGCTGGAATTGTAATTGGACATGTCAAAGGCTCAATTCGACCCCAATTCGACCAACACTTCAGGTCGAATCCAACAGGGGAGATCAAATTGGATGCCTGGACGTGATTTGGAAGCACCAGCGCCCCGATTCGACCAAAATTCATTCAATTTGACTTGTGGGCTAGGTCGAATTGAGGTCAAATCCACCCTTCTGGAGCACTCTATTTTATCAGAAGCCCGATTCGACCAGCAGCAGTTCAATTCGACCTGACCTTCAGGTCAAATTGAGGTCGAATCGGAGGGTAGAAATCTTACAGTGAGCTGATTTGACCAGGGGAACTTCAATTCGACCAGACCTTCTGGTCGAATCCAGGTCGAATCAGAGATACAGGGTGAGAATCGTGTTCTAGGTGCGCAATTCGACCACTATGTGCCCAATTCGACCAGAGCACCTGGTCAAATTGAGGTCGAATAACCCCATACTGCACCTGTTTCTTCACCGAACACTTCTCGTGATGTGAACATTACTCCATTAGTTCCAAATGAGCAAGATACTGTGATCATAGCAGAGAAGAAGTGGGAAAGAGCAAAAAGATTGAGAGCCGAAAAGGATAAAGTGGAGAAGGTCGAGCGTGTTGAATGGGGTATCCCCAAAATAAAGATACCTCCGCCGTTTCCTTATAAACTGGATAAGAAGGGATTGGAAGAAAAGTTCAAGAAGTTTTCAGATATCATCAATAAGATAAGCTTGAGTATTTCTTTCTCTGAGGTAATATTGGAGATGACGTACTATGCCCAATTCATTAAGGATATATTGTTGAAAAACAGAAGCTTGAACGGAGTTGAGACGGTGAGTTTGTCTGAAATTGTAGCTAGATTATCCAAAGGAAGCTGCCACAGAAGATGAAGGATCCAGGAAGCTTCACTATCTTGTGTGAGATTGGAAAAGGGCCGGCAAGATGAGCCTTGTGCGATCTTGGGGCAAGCATCAATTTGATGCCATTGTCTATCTTTCAAAGGCTTGGTTTGGGGGAGTTATAGCCTACAACAGTTGCTCTATAATTGGCGGACAGGTCGATGACATTTCTGAAAGGTATCATTGAAGACGTTCTTGTCAAAGTGGAGAAACTAGTATTTCCCATGGATTTTCTTGTGCTTGAGATGGAAGATGACAAGATAATATCCCTCTTATCTTGGGGAGACCTTTTCTTGCTATTGCTGGGGCCATGATTGATGTTCAAAAGGGGGAGCTTAGGTTGCGGATGGATAAAGAAGAGGTCTTATTCAACCTTGACAAAGCAATGAAGATGCCAATGGAGTCGCAGTGTCGTAGTATTGATTGAAGACGTTCTTGTCAAAGTGGAGGAGATTGTGAAGGAAGATATGTTTGTGATCCTGTCTAAGGACCCTCTTGAGACATGCTTGATGGAGTCTCTTACTTATCCCACTACGGAGTTTGATGATCTCTCCAATAAGGTATGTATTGAATATCTTGAAAACTTACTTGCTTTGGGTGATAACAGGTATGAATTGGAGAAAACTAAGGTTGAAGAAGTGAAGTGGACTAGGAAGTACTAGCCGTTGGATAGAGAGAGCACTCCTATGGAAGAAAAGAAGGAGGAGCTGAAATCATTACCGGAACACTTGAAGTACGCCTTTCTTGGTGACAATGGAAAATATCCGGTAATCATATCTTCTTTCCTTGATGATGATCAACTTGAGGAGTTGTTAGATGTTCTTAAGAAGTACAAGCCTGCGATTAGGTGGTCTCTTGATGATTTAAAATGTATTAATCCCTCATATTGCATGCATAGAATAAGGTTGTTTTATGAGGCCAAAAGTAGTATCCAAAATTAGCGGAGGGTGAATCTCGAGATTCAAGAGGTGATTAGGAAGCAAATCCTAGCGTGGTTAGATGCTAGAATTATATATCCTATTAGTGATAGTCCTCATGTGAGTCTATTGCATGTTGTAGCTAAGAAGGGGGGCATGACTATTATGAAAGCCGAGTATGGTGAGAAAATAACCACTAGGATTCCGATGGGATGGCGTGTGTGTACTGATTATAGGAAACTGAATGAAAACACATGCAAAGACCACTTCCCTCTTCCATTCATGGATCAAATGCTTGACCGTCTCTCAGGGTATGAGTTTTATTGTTTCATGGATGGGTACGCGGGATATAATCAAATCAAGATTGCTCCCGAGGATTAGGAAAATATGACTTTTACTTGCCCATATGGGACCTTTGCTTTTATAAAGATGCCATTTGGATTGTGTAATGCGCCTGCTACTTTTCAGCGCTGCATGATGGCGATTTTTGATGGGCTGATAGAAAAGATCATGGAGGTGTTCATGGATGATTTTTCTGTATTTGGTTCCTTCTTTGATATTTGTTATCTAACCTTGCTACTATGTTGAAGAGATGTCAAGAAACTAATCTTGTCTTGAATTGGGAGAAGTGCCACTTCATGGTGAGAGATGGGATTGTTCTTGGGCATCATGTTTCTGCCAAGGGATTGCAGGTGGATAGAACTAAAGTGGTGGCAATTGAGAAGCTTCCACCACCGATCAATGAAAGAGGAGTGCGGTCCTTCCTTGGACACGCTGGATTCTATAGGAGATTTATCAAAGACTTCTCAAAATACTCCAAGCCCTTGTCTCATTTACTTGAAAATGATGTTCCTTTTTTGTTTGATGATGAATGTCTAACAGCTTTTCAGGTTATGAAAGAGGCGCTTACTACTGCACCTATCTTGATCACACCGGATTGGACTCAGCCATTTGTACTTATGTGTGATGCAAGTGATGTAGCACTCAGAGTGGTGATTGGGCAGCTGAGGGAGAAGAAGTTTGCGCCATCTACTATGCGAGTAAGACTTTTGATGTAGCACAAAAGAACTACACTGTGACTGAAAAGGAGTTTTTAGCTGTGGTGTATGTATTCAACAAGTTTCGACAGTATTTGGTTGGCATGAAGACTATAGTGTATACAGATCACTCTGCGATTCGGTACTTGATGGAAAAGAAGGAAACAAAGCCAAGAATCATACGATGGATTCTTCTTCCTCAAGAGTTTGACATGGAGATCTGAGATAAGAAAGGTACGGAGAACGTCTTAGCTGATCACTTATCAAGGTTACAGACAAGGGAGCATTATGATGATTCTTTTGAGTATATTGAGAAGATGTTCCCTGATGAGAAGATTATGGTTGTGTTCATTGAAGGGGCTGAACGAGCGTGTGTGGTTGCTGCACAGGGGATACGGATTATGTTTCTAAGTGGGTGGAAGCCATTCCTACTCGCTTGAATGATTCAAGGACTGTCATATCTTTCTTGAAGAAGCATATCTTTCCCCGCTTTGGAGTTCCTAGATCACTAGTGAATGATAGAGGGTCTCACTTCATCAATAAACTTCTGGAGAATGTGCTTAAGGATTATGGTGTTAAGCATAGGGTTACTACACCCTATCATCCTCAAGCGAATGGGCAAGCGAAGGTCTCTAACCATCAAGTGAAGCAAATCCTGGAGAAAGTGGTAGAAACCAATAGGAAGGATTGGGCTATGAAGCTCGATGATGTGTTATGGGGGTTCCGTACTACTTATAAGACGGTGTTGGATATGTCACCTTACCAAATTATCTATGGAAAGCCATGCCACTTACCTGTGGAGATCCAACACAAAGCTTTTTGGGCTTTAAGAAGCTTGAACTTATCTCTTAAGGATGTGAGAGAGTTGAGGATGACTCACATTAATCAACTTGATGAGTTTAGAAATCGTGCGTACAAGAATTCAGAGATTTACAAGGAAAGGATGAAGAAGTGGCATGATTCTAAGAGCATCTGGCCACGATCAGCACAAATCAGCAGGAGACTAATAGATAGTTTGTGCTCGCTAATGCCAACTACGCCACGCTCAATGATCGATACAATGCCATGAATGAGTGGGTTGGTAAGCTGAATGATCGGATTGACTACTTGGATAGACACATCGGTGATCTGCACCGGATTGTGGAGCAGAGATTTGATGAGATGAGTGAGGATGATGATGATGCTCCGGAGGAGTAGAGCTGCAGGTTTTTATGTTCTCTGATTCATCTCATCTCCATTCTTCTTTTTCTCTTTACAGGTTGGAGTGTATTCTTGTGTGAGTGGCATGTATTAAATTGATATATTTGATCTTGGATGTGGAAGGTGAGGATAGATTGATGCATGAGATGGGATTGTAGAGATACTTGTATGATTGATTTGATATATGGGTTTCATGGATTTTTGTGCATTCATATGTTCATGTGTTAATTTTCGTTGATGAGAGCATCTATAATTTGATAAGTATGTAGAATTCTTGTGAAATTGATCTTGATTATGTGCTTTGAGGAATACTTAGGATTCTATTTACCTATGTGAGGATTTGAACTTTTTAATCATGCTTGATCATGATAATTTATTCTTGAGAGAATCATTCATATGAATGTATTCTAGAACTTGGCAAGGAGTCTTGTGTGAGACTTACAATTGGTGAAATACTAGGACATGATCTTAGACCATTCTTGATTAATTGACTTACTTAGCCAAATTTTACCTTCCCATTGATTATGACCTTTGGTAGCCCCGTTCGAGCCTTAAAAAGCTTTTTCTTTGGCTAGCCAAATAAAAGAGCCTTATTTAACCTTTACTTGAGCTTTGTTGAATACCCTATTGGTAGAGAGTTAAGGTAAATAAGTGTTGTAAGAGGAAGAAGGATGGTAGAGTGTGGTCGAGTAAAGTAAAAGAAGTGTATGGTAAAATCTTGTTTAGGGGTAGTTGATAGGGGTTTTCTCAACACACAAATTAATCCTCAAGTATAAGGATATCAATTGTAGTCGCGAAGATGACCAAGTTACAATATCAAACCCACGGGACGGATAAATATCAATTTTGTGATCTTCTAGTATATTTTAGACTATGCTGGTAATTGTAAAGGTTTAATGGATAGTAACTTCTAATCGAATTAACAAAAGAATTAGCAAAAGTAGAGAGAAGTGAGTTGTGATCAATAAGAATGATAGGTAGTTCATTGGGTCATCCAGTTTCACTAGCAATTCGTATTTTCGTATGATGGTGTCCGACTCTGCCCTGTGGTTTGTGGACGCATCACTAGACCATGCAAGTTTACTCTATAGACACAAGTAAATATGCGCTTGACACGTGTGAATAACATCGGAGCAAGAGATATACTTCACCCCCCTTTCTAGGTACTATCATAATCAATTATCTTCTACGTCTAGAATCTAACCCGATTTGATCTCCCTTTTTAGGTACTATAAAGTTATACTCTTCATCCTATTCATCAACCCGAATTCAATTCAATTCATGAATATTCATATAAGACAGTTCTAATAATACTTTGGAATCCCTTCCTTAGAATTATAACGATAAACCCTGCTCAGTAGTGAACGCACTCAATCAATAACCATGTCATGTATTCAAACTCTACACAACGATCATTGATGCACAAAACGACTATGAGTATGGATTAAATATGCAATCTCATATAAAACAAACCACAGGTAGTGTTGTACGGAGTTTTACACACGAAACACGAGTTACATCATGAAACTTTCATAAACCTAGAACTACCAAGGTGGTTCTAGCCCATGATTGATCTAGGAACAATCATGGTTAGATGAATCATTCTTACTTGAACCTTCAGCGAACCTCTGTCACAGCTCTCCGAATGGATCACCACCTCTACTCTTGTCTCTCCTACGATTGACGATCAAAAGCTCTCTATTCTCTGTATGAGCCTCCTTTTATACTTGTAATCACGTCTCTAGGGCTTGGAATGGGCTTTCTAAGTGATCTCACGCGTTTCGGCCTCGAAAATCCGGATAAGGTAAGTTCTCGCACACAGGTTCGACCACGTCAAGCAGGTCGAACCCCAGGTCGAACCCCGCTACTGGAAGAATTCTGCACAGGTTCGACCTTCTGGACAGGTCGAACCACTTAGGTCTTGGTCGAACCCCAGGTCGAACCTCAGCACTGGACAACTCTTGCTCCCGATTCGACCAACGGGCAAGTCGAACCCCAACGTCGTGGTCGAATCCTCCTTCTTGCAAACTGGTTCGACCATGGTTCGACCTGATGGCCAGGTCGAACCAACTGAGTCGTGGTCGAACCCATCTCTGTATTGTCCAGCAACGTTGGTTCGACCTGCTGGAGAGGTCGAACCCTCCTCCAGCCAGGTCGAACCCACCTACTTCTTGGGCGGTTCGCGTGGCTTCGACTCCGTCTCTTCGATTCTTGGCTCTTTCACTCTGTTTTTGCTAAGAAAACACTCAAATAGCTCCACTAACACCTGATTCATGCTATTTGTATAGGTTTTCCACCTATTTCCACATCAAAACTCTCCAAAACTAGCACAAAACATAGCGCCAAACTTGTGAATTTACACACTCATCAAACCCCCAAACTTACATGTTGCTCGTCCCGAGGCAACCAATTTAAACCACAGGAGTCGTGTATAATTCAATAAGATCAAGTACAACACATATTACACATGCCACTTCATTGAATCAAACAAGAATTACTTGCATCAAATATGTCACTCATGTAAAATCAATCTAATCACACACCATTCGGAGCACTAAGTAATCTCACTGACAAGATAAGTCTTTACTCTCATTCACTCGTGCGTGAGGCACTATAGGCTAGTATAAACACTCATATCAATTCATATTCACGCTTAACCATAAGCTTGGCAAAGGTCTCAGAAATCAACTTACATTTGATTAACACTAGGATCACAAAGGACTTGTTTCTAGGTTGTAATGTTGGCTCTTTGGAAAGGGTAGGAAAATTTGGTCATAGTAACTTAATACACTAGTAGAGAGTTACCTTGGAGGTTCTTGATTTCTCATTCGCCTTCATATTCTCCTCCAATTCTTCTCTTGCACTTGCAATTATCAATTTTTCTTCTCTTCCTTGCATCAACATCATTCTTCTTTTAATTGCTCGGGTACCAGTTATAGGCACTACCCTTCTCGAACATCGTCCGGCTATTTCTTAGAAACTTCAAGCCCCATGTATAAGCAATTCGGGGTACCAATTTCAGGCACTATCCCTAACAAAATTTAATCATGCACTTTTTACTGAACCTCATTCCATCTTCCCTTTGTTTCTTCCACACTCATTCACCTTATTCTCTCTACCAATGGATAGGGTATTTTCAAAGCTCAAATAAGGTAATTAAAGCTCGTATATTTGGCTTGCCAAAGAAAAAGCTTTTAAAAGGCTCAAACAGGGCTACCAAAGATTTATAAGATCATTAGGAAAGGTGAAATTTGGCTAAGTGACTCAATTAATCAAAAATGGCCTAAGATCATATCCTAATATTTCATCAATTGTAAGTTTCACACAAGACTCCAAGCCAAGTTCTAGAATACGTTCATATGAATGATTCTCTCAAGAATAAACTATCATGATTAATCATGATAAAGGCTCAAATCCTCACATAGATAATCAATTCCTAATACTCCTCATAGCACATAATCAAAATCAATTCCTCATGAATTCCATATACTTAACAAATTATTCATGCTCTTTCCAAATGAAAATAAACACGTAAACATATGAATGCACATAATCAATAACCCATATACAGAGCAACGATACAAGATCAACTATATCAAGTACATTCCACTCACACATGAATCACACCCCAATCTGTAAAAATAAAAAGAAAAATGGGAGATAAGATGAATCGGAGAAACCAAAAGAAAACCTGAAACTACTCCCTAGGAGCATCATCATCCTCATCATCATCGTCATCCTCATCCATTCTATTTTCCACAGCTCGGCACAGACTGGTAATGTGTTTGTCCATCATATCTACTCGACTACTCACTCTACCAACACGCTCATCCAAGGCAGAGTACCTTTCGTTCAGCGTGGCGTAGTTGGCGTTAGCGAGCGCGAGTTGCCTGTTCGTCTCTTGCTGTGCAGCTACCACCGCGATCAGCTGCTCATGAATCAAGCGAAGCTGCTCCCGAGTACCTGGAACTGCTCGCCGCTGCTGCGGTCCTGGAGCATGCTGAGGCGCATCATGCTGCTCTCCTTCCGGAATCTCCATCTCCGGCTGCTCCTCTACCTGATCCTCCTCTTCAGACTGCTGTGGCTGAGGTGGATGGAACTCTCCTCGATCAACAATCTGCTGTAACTCAGCCATCCTTCCCTCAGCACACATCTGTGCTACCGCTCTCCAATCACCACCCGACTTTGCTGCCACGGATAAAGCGGTGTGTCCTAGAGAATTCATTAGTCTATTCCTTGCTTCCCAAATAGTTGTCAAGTTGCTCACGTCGAAGGGGAACATAAATTCGAAAGGCTTGACACCTCTCGTGAAAAACCAATCTCCATTTCTAAAATGGGCAAACCCTCCCTTCGCGCACGTGCTCATAATCAAATCGGGTTCTCCTTCTACTGGTGTAATGCCGGTGAGGTCCAAGTTGTAATGCTCAGCCAAAATCGTCAATAACCCCTCCAATATTCACCTTTTGAAAACCAATGGTCTTGAATCGATTCAGCTGCGCAATAAAATAGGCTCCAACGTTGAACTTTACTCCATGCAACATACACCACAAGGCATATAACTCTCCTCTAGACACAACACTGCCCTCCGAGCGGGCGAACAACGTGTTGCTCAGGATGCGGTCCATGTACCTCAAGACAGGGTTCTTTATTGCGGAAGCACGAGCCTGTCTAGTCTTGTAATCATGAATCTCCCCCGTGATCTCCCTCCAAAATCGCTTTACGCTGAATGCAGCACTTTCTAAACGAGGATCTCCAAAGGTGTCTCAAACAGCTCATTGAAATCCTCAGACATCCATCTCCTACTCACTCCACCAAGCTGAAACGTACACTGATAGTGGTATCCAAGCGGGTCCTTCTCCATCTCAAACGAACAAACCACTTCCGCTGTAACATGGAAGTACGTCGGCCTCTTCAACTCCATGAATCTTCGGATCCCTACTTGATCAAACATCCAAAATATATCATCCCCTATTCTCATTATCCTCATCGCTTCATCATCTTGGTATCGAGTGCGAGCTATCTTATCTGAAACTTCTTCCCACTTCTCTTTAATCTCATCCCAACCTTGCATCCTAATCTTGAAGTTATCAGGTAAACGGTCTTGTAGCCTCAGTTTTCTTGTCACTTTGTCCAAGTTTGAAGGCCTGTCATGCCTCTTCTTTGATCTCTCCTCCTCTGGTTTTCCTTTTCCTTTGCTTGATACTTGTCCCTTTCCTAAAAACAAATACTTCAATCCAACCAACAAGACAAGAAAGCAAGTATTGTACTAGCACATCACATACTCTACTCAAGACTTCAAGCATCAATGCATATTCATATAAACTATCATCTCAACACCTCTTGCTTATTCAACATTTTCAAAACATCTTCAATTATACCTTCTTTAATCATCAAAACATAACCAACAAGCATGCATTAAGCAATTCAATCAAAAATTCAACATGCTCATTCTATGGTATATTCTATATCCTTGATTAATTCACATAAAAATCCAAGTTCTATCAATAATCAATCAACCACAATCCAAGAAACAAGAATTCATATGAAACCAATCAAAATATCAACATTCACCATGAAATTCAACCATACTCAACATCAATTCTCTATTTCACATCAAATTGCTTACCTAAACCTTCAATCCTAGAGTAATTGAGTTGGAAAAAACGTACCTTGTGACTTGCCCATGGTGAAAAACCGATCGAAAACACAAAACACCCAAAAATGCGATTTCAGCCCTAACTCGCGACGAAATCCGCCCAAATCCACGACCAAATCGATAATTCACGGTGTAATGTTGTGTAATCGGTGCGAAATCAAGTGTAATTGAAGAATTTGTGCAAGGGTGTAGAGGTTCGAAGAGGGTTCGAGGTTTGGTGTTTCGAAAAAGTGATCGAACCCCTCTGAAAATTCGAACTTAAAAAGCGTACCTGGCTTGGTTCGACCTCGGGTTCGACCACCTGTACTGGTCGAACCATGGATGGCGAGGTCGAACCTCTCTTCTAGACAAACAATCTTCTTGGTTCGACCAGGGGTTCGACTTGCTAAACAGGTCGAACCTTTCTTGAATTGGTCGAACCCCTCTTCTGGAAAACAGAGTGCTTCCGACTGACAGGTTCGACCATAGGTTCGACCTCATGATCAGGTCGAACCACTATAGCTTTGGTCGAACCTCCTCTCTGGACAACTTTCAACGCCGGTTCGACTTCCTTTGCTTTTGTTCGACCTCTGGCTCTGGTCGGACCACTGCTAGACTTGGTCGAACCTACCTCCTGATTTCCAAAACTTAGTGTTCTTCATTCACTACATACTTCAAGCTTCAACACAACCTCATTAGGTACAATCTAGAGCACAACTTCAGAAATTGTTCCACATGATATCATTCATGAGTATCTCCGTATAAGAAAACACAACCAAAACCCACTGAACATTAGGCAAATTGTAAAAAATCGTCACATCAAAATCGATTAAAATTTCAACATGGCCGCAAAAACCAATTCCCCTAACAAACAATACAAAGAAAAGATTATACTCTTAATGCTTCAATGAGGTAATAACATCACACCCCCCCAAACTTAGTAAAAATGTAAGTCGAAACTAAGTTTGAAAAGAGATGTAATTGCCGAGGAGTAAGCATCTTAAATATAAAAATTTCTTACTCACACAAAAGAAATAAAGCAATAAAACGGAAGAGTAAGCTCTCAACAAGCGCTCATGTTTAACGTCGTAGAGTCACGACGGTACCAAATCAGAACAAGGTATCATCAAAAATGACACACGCATCATCCGGCGACCTATAATGCTTCAATCGATGCCCATTCGCCGCGATAACGTCACCATCTTTGTCAATAAGCTCATAACTCCCCCCTCCTAAGGCTCGATGAATCATGAACGGTCCCGTCCACTTAGACTTCAACTTGCCTGCAAAAAGCTTCAAACGAGAGTTAAAAAGTAGTACCTCATCTCCTTGCTTGAACTCCTTGTACGAAATTTTAGAATCATGCCACCTCTTCATTCTTTCCTTATAAATCTATGAATTCTTGAAAGCACGACTCCTAAACTCATCCAATTGATTCATGTGAGTTAGCCTCAACTCCTTTACATCCCTAAGGGTCAAGTTCAAGCGACGCAAAGCCCAAAACGCTTTGTGTTGGATTTCTACGGGTAAGTGGCACGGCTTCCCATAGACAATTTGATACGGTGACATATCTAATACCGTTTTGTAAGCAGTTCGGAACCCCCATAACACATCATCAAGCTTCATAGCCCAATCTTTTCTATTAGTTCCTACCACTTTCTCCAGAATCTGCTTTACTTGACGGTTGGAAACCTCTGCCTGCCCATTTGCTTGCGGATGATAGGGTGTAGTAACCCTATGCCTAACACCATAATCCTTAAGTACCTTCTCCAGAAATTTATTGACAAAGTGGGAACCTCCATCACTAACTAATGCTCTCGGAACTCCATAACGGGCAAAAATATGTTTCTTTAGGAAAGATAAAACAACTTTCGAATCATTAACACGAGTAGGAATTGCTTCCACCCACTTCGAAACATAATCCACCGCAAGAAGAATGTAGAGAAACCCATTCGACGGGGGAAAAGGTCCAATAAAATCAATCCCCCAGACATCAAATATCTCCACGACTATGCTAGGCTGCAATGGCATCTCATCTCTCCTTCCTATATTACCCATGCGCTGGCATCTATCGCAAGACGCCACATAGCTCTCACTATCTCTAAACAAAGTAGGCCAATAAAGAGCGGATTGAAGTACCTTAGCTGCAGTCTTTTGCGCTCCGAAATGCCCCCCATTCGGTTGTGCATGACAGAACTCCAGCACACTTTCCATTTCCATCTCGGGTACACATCTTCGGACAATAGAATCTGTACAAATCTTATAAACAAACGGATCATACCATATAAATGTCTCAACATCCCTACGAAATTTCGCAAGTTGATATCGGTTGAGATCCCTTGGAATTTCACCAATGACAATGTAATTAACATAATCCGCGTACCATGGATCCATACCTTGCGCTGCAACCACATATGCTCGCTCGGCCCCTTCAACAGCCACAGCCATGATCTTCTCATCGGGGAACATCTCTTCAATATACTCGAAAGAATTATCACAATGCTCCCTAGTCTCCAACCTTGACAAGTGATCGGCCAACACATTTTCTGTTCCTTTCTTATCCCGAATCTCCAAGTCAAACTCCTGCAGTAGTAGAATCCATCTTATGATCCTAGGCTTTGTCTCCTTCTTCTGCATCAAGTAACGAATCGCTGAGTGATCCGTATACACAATCGTCTTCATGCCAACCAAATACTGATGAAACTTATCGAATGCATACACAACAGTCAAAAACTCCTTTTCAGTTACCGTGTAATTCTTCTGTGCCACATCGAAAGTCTTACTCGCGTAGTATATGGCGCAGAACTTCTTCTCCCTTAGCTGCCCAAGTACCACACCCAATGCTACATCACTGCATCACACATAAGTACAAACAGTTGCGTCCAGTCTGGTGTGATCAAGATAGGGGCAGTAATAAGTGCCTCCTTCAAAACTTGAAAAGCTGTTAAACACTCATCATTAAACACAAAAGGAATATCCTTTTCAAGTAAATGAGATAAGGGCTTAGAGTATTTTGAGAAGTCTTTAATGAATCTCCTGTAAAAACCGGCGTGTCTAAGGAAGGATCGCACTCCTCTTTCATTTGTCGGTGGTGGAAGCTTCTCAATTGCCACCACTTTAGCACGGTCTACCTGTAATCCCTTAGCGGAAACATGATGCCCAAGAACAATCCCATCCTTCACCATGAAATGGCACTTCTCCCAATTCAAGACAAGATTAGTTTCTTGACACCTTTTCAAAACAACAGCAAGGTTAGACAAACACATATCAAAAGAAGAACCAAAGACTGAAAAATCGTCCATGAATACTTCCATGATCTTCTCTATCAAACCATCAAAAATCGCCATCATGCATCTCTGAAAAGTAGCAGGCGCATTACACAATCCAAACGGCATTTTCCTAAAAGCAAAAGTCCCGTAGGGGCAAGTAAAAGTGGTCTTTTCTTGATCCTCGGGAGCAATCATGATTTGATTATACCCCGAGTATCCATCCAAGAATCAATAGAACTCATACCCTGCAAGACGATCCAACATTTGATCCATAAATGGAAGAGGGAAGTGGTCCTTACACGTGTTCTCATTCAATTTCCTGTAATCCACACATGTACGCCATCCCGTAGGAATTCTCGTGGCTATCGCCTCTCCATCCTCAGCTTTCACTACAGTCATACCCCTCTTCTTAGCAACTACATGCAATGGACTCACATGGGGACTATCACTAATAGGATATATAATTCCAGCATCCAACCACGTAAGAATTTGCTTCCTTATCACCTCTTGAATTGCGGGATTCACCCTACGCTGATTCTGAACACTAGCTTTGGCTTCATCCAACAACCTAATCCGATGCATACAATACGAAGGACTAATACCTTTCAAATCATCAAGTGACCACCCTATTGCAGACTGGTACTTCCTCAAAACATCTAATAACTCCTCAAGTTGATCATCATTAAGGAAAGAAGATACAATTACCAGATATTGTGCATCATCACCAAGAAAAGCATACTTCAAGTGATCCGGCAATGGTTTCAACTCCTTTTTTCTTTTCTCCACTGGAGTGTTTTCATTATCCAAAGGCAAGTACTTCCTGGTCCATTTGACTTCTTCCACTTTATTTCTCTCCAATGCAAACCTGTCATCACCCAAAGTAAGTAAGTTTTCAAGAAATTCAATACATACCTCGTTAGAAAGTCCGTCAAGCTCCGTAGTGGGATAAGTAAGAGATTCCATCAAACATGTCTCAAGAGGATCCTTTGACAAGATCAAAGACATATCCTCCTTCACAATCTCCTCCACCACGTCAATACTATAACATTGGGACTCCATTGGCATTTTCATTGCTTTGTCCAAGTTGAAAAGTACTTCTTCTTTGTCCATTCTCAACTTCAGTTCTCCTTTCCGAACATCTATCATAGCTCCAGCTGTAGCAAGGAATGGCCTCCCCAAGATTAAAGGAACATTATCCTTGTCATCATCCATTTCTAATACAAGGAAATCCACAGGAAAAACTAACTTCTCCACCTTTACTAGAACATCTTCAACTATTCCTTTCAGAAACGTCATTGATCTATCTGCCAATTGGAGAGCAACAGTTGTCGGGGTCATCTCCCCCAAACCAAGCTTCTGAAAGATGGACAACGACATCAAATTGATGCTTGCCCCAAGATCGCATAAAGCTCGCCGTGCTGGCCCCTTTTCAATCTCACAAAGAATAGTAAAGCTCCCCGGATCTTTCATCTTTGGTGGCAACTTCCTTTGAATAATTGAGCTACAATTCTCAGATAAGTTTACCGTTTCAACTCCGGTTAAGCATCGCTTCTTCATCAATATGTCTTTAAGGAACCGAGCATAATATGGCATCTCCATGATTGCCTCTGAAAAAGGGATGTTCAAGCTTATCTTGTTCATTATCTCTGAAAACTTTTTGAACTTCTCTTCCAACCCCTTCTTCACTAGCTTGTAGGGAAACGGTGGAGGTATCTTTGTTTTGGGAATCCCCCATTCATCACGATCAACCTTTTCCGCTTTCTCCTTTTCGGCTCTTAATCGCTTAGCTCTTTCCCATTTTTTCTCAGCTATTATGTCTGTACTTTGCTCATTCCGTACCACTGGAGTCGCATCAACATCAAAAGGAACAACAGGTGCATTAAATAAAATATCTCGGCGAGGTTCGACTGGGGTTCGACCAGGCTGAAAGGTCGAACCAGGACTGTATTGGTCGAACCTCTCTCCTGGAAGACTGATCTTATTCTGCTCCGGAGGTTCGACTTGGGTTCGACCAACATTGGAGGTCGAACCACTGCCCCTTTGGTCGAACCGCTTCACTGTATAATTTCCATCCTTCGGTTCGACCTGGGTTCGACCTGAAGAGTTGGTCGAACCTTCGTGATCGTGGTCGAACCATTCCTGCGTCGAAACAGAGTGCTCTGGCCGATGAGGTTCGACCTGGGTTCGACCTGTAAAGTTGGTCGAACCCTTCGCGTGTTGGTCGAACCGTTCCTGCGTCAAAATAGAGTGCTCTGGCCGATGAGGTTCGACCTGGGTTCGACCTGAAGAGTTGGTCGAACCCTCTTCGTGTTGGTCGAACCGCTACTTAGAAAATTTCAACTTCGATTCCGGCCTCATCGGTCCCTCGTACTGCGTTCCTGACCTCAGTGTGATGGCATTACACGACTTTGGATTCTCTATACTCTGAGATGGAAACTTACCTTTTCCTACAGTTTGAGTTAATGTGTTCACATTCTCTGCAATTGTACCCATCAACAATGTGAGATCTTTTACTTGAGTGGACAAATCTCTGTGGTGATCATCAATCTTTTTCTCAAGCTTTGCCTCAAGGCGATTCACTCTTTCATCATTCTTTACCATGTACCGGTTCACAGTATCCTCGAACCCAGGCTTTCCTTCTTCCACCTTTTCTCCCGGATCAACACCCATCGGAAGTTGCACTGCATTGTTCGTATTGCTCCATGAAAATTCAGGCCTCCTTGGTTGCTGTTGATAACTACCAGATGGACCACGATTATTAAAGTTCCCTCGATAGTTCCCTTGGTAGTTCTGGTTTCCTTGATTTGGGTACCTCGTTCCTTGGATACTTTGACCCATGGCATAATTTGCTTCCTCCAATTCGTCTTGGATGGTTCCATTATTCATCATCTCTTGCTGCAAGATTGGCACTCGTTGGGATATCTCGCTGATCTGCTTCTGTTGAGACTCAAGTAGCTTGTTGATATTGGACAAGCTCGAAACGATCTCATCCTCTCTCTTAGTCTTCACCATTGCTTGTTCAACCTGAGCTACCTTTCCAAGAACATACGTACCTCTAACTCTATCAGTGGGCCAATCCCTCGAATTCATTGATATGTCTTCAAACAATCTCTCGGCCTCAACGGATGACTTTGTAAGCAATGCTCCATTAGAAGAAGCATCAAGTAGCACTCTTGATTCACAGTCCAATCCGTTATAAAATATACTGATATATTGGGCTTTAGATAACCCATGTTGAGGACACTTCCTGAGCATGTCCTTGAATCTATCCCACGCTTCATGAAATTTCTCACCTCCACTGATAGCAAATTGGTTAATATCTTGCTTCATCTTAAACACCTTCGAAGGTGGCATATACCTCTCCAAGAATCTTAACTTCAATTGCTCCCACGTGGTGCACTCAGCTGCATTAATAGTATCGTACCAATCTCTCGCCTTTTCAGTAAGCGAGAATTTGAACAAAAGGATCTTCCTAGCATCTTCATGTTCTCCTACGTCTTTTTGAGTACTTGCATAGCCCAAGAACTTGTTCAGATGCTGCTGCGGATCCTCGAAAGACCCTCCTGAAAAGGAGTTCCTTTCTATCATGCTAATAAGAGCGGGATGAAGATCAAACGCTGTGTTAGTTCCCCTTGCTCCTAAAAGCTCATAATTTCCAGCCCCATTATTTCTGAAAACCTCACGGATTGCTAGATTATCCGGATTCGCTGCCATGTTGACTGTTACTACTTCCAAATTAACTTCAGTTGTAGCCTCAATCGCTTGCGAAATCTGCTCGTCAACCTCAACTCCAAAATTCAGAGCTTCAGTTGAGTCTATTGCCTTTGCTTTGCTCTTCTTCTTCTTCTTCTTTCTTGATGATGCTCCAATCTCAGGATTATACGGTTCAAGATTACCTTTCTTTGATCTTGTGAGCATACACCTAAAACGAATAAGGAAGAAAACAACATAATAAGGTAAATAATCCTAATAAACTAGAAATAATACAAAAAAGATAGTTTACGCCGTCCCCGGCAACGGCGCCAAGAACTTGATAGGGGTTTTCTCAACACACAAATTAATCCTCAAGTATAAGGATATCAATTGTAGTCGCGAAGATGACCAAGTTACAATATCGAACCCACGGGACGGATAAATATCAATTTTGTGATCTTCTAGTATATTTTAGACTATGTTGGTAATTGTAAAGGTTTAATGGATAGTAACTTCTAATCGAATTAACAAAAGAATTAGCAAAAGTAGAGAGAAGTGAGTTGTGATCAATAAGAATGATAGGTAGTTCATTGGGTCATCCAGTTTCACTAGCAATTCGTATTTTCGTATGATGGTGTACGACTCTGCCCTGTGGTTTGTGGACGCATCACTAGACCATGCAAGTTTACTCTATAGACACAAGTAAATATGCGCATGACACGTGTGAATAACATCGGAGCAAGAGATATACTTCACCCCCCTTTCTAGGTACTATCATAATCAATTATCTTCTACGTCTAGAATCTAACCCGATTTGATCTCCCTTTTTAGGTACTATAAAGTTATACTCTTCATCCTATTCATCAACCCGAATTCAATTCAATTCATGAATATTCATATAAGACAGTTCTAATAATACTTTGGAATCCCTTCACTTAGAATTATAACGATAAACCCTGCTCAGTAGTGAACGCACTCAATCAATAACCATGTCATGTATTCAGACTCTACACAACGATCATTGATGCACAAAACGACTATGAGTATGGATTAAATATGCAATCTCATATAAAACAAACCACAGGTAGTGTTGTACGGAGTTTTACACACGAAACACGAGTTACATCATGAAACTTTCATAACCCTAGAACTACCAAGGTGGTTCTAGCCCATGATTGATCTAGGAACAATCATGGTTAGATGAATCATTCTTACTTGAACCTTCAGCGAACCTCTGTCACAGCTCTCCGAATGGATCACCACCTTTACTCTTGTCTCTCCTACGATTGACGATCAAAAGCTCTCTATTCTCTGTATGAGCCTCCTTTTATACTTGTAATCACGTCTCTAGGGCTTGGAATGGGCTTTCTAAGTGATCTCACGCGTTTCGGCCTCGAAAATCCGGATAAGGTAAGTTCTCGCATACAGGTTCGACCACGTCAAGCAGGTCGAACCCCGAGCCACAGGTCGAACCCCAGGTCGAACCCCGCTACTGGAAGAATTCTGCACAGGTTCGACCTTCTGGACAGGTCGAACCACTTAGGTCTTGGTCGAACCCCAGGTCGAACCTCAGCACTGGACAACTCTTGCTCCCGATTCGACCAACGGGCAAGTCGAACCCCAACGTCGTGGTCGAATCCTCCTTCTTGCAAACTGGTTCGACCATGGTTCGACCTGATGGCCAGGTCGAACCAACTGAGTCGTGGTCGAACCCATCTCTGTATTGTCCAGCAACGTTGGTTCGACCTGCTGGAGAGGTCGAATCCTCCTCCAGCCAGGTCGAACCCACCTACTTCTTGGGCGGTTCGCGTGGCTTCGACTCCGTCTCTTCGATTCTTGGCTCTTTCACTCCGTTTTTGCTAAGAAAACACTCAAATAGCTCCACTAACACCTGATTCATGCTATTTCACAATATGTATAGGTTTTCCACCTATTTCCACATCAAAACTCTCCAAAACTAGCACAAAACATAGCGCCAAACTTGTGAATTTACACACTCATCAGTAGTACCCGAAACTAGTACCCCAATTGCTGTTTAAAAGGGTAGTGCCTATAACCGGTACCCGAGTTATTAAAAGAAAAATAATATTAATGCAAGGAAGAGAAGAAAAATTCAAAGGTTGCAAGTGCAAGAGAAGATATTGGAGTGTAGCCGATGAAGAAAGCAAGAACCTCCAAGGTAACTCTCTACAAGTGTTTGAGTCACTTATCTAAATTTTTCTACCCTTTCCAAAGAGCCAACATTACAACCCAAAAATAAGTCCTTTGTGATCCTAGTAATGAGTTGATTGTGAGTTGATTTTTGAGACCCTTGCCAAGCTTATGGTTACGCGTAAGTATGGATTGAGTATGAGTGTATCTACTAACCTGTTAAGTGCAATTAGCACTTAAGTGAGAGATTAAACACTTATCTTGTGAGCTAGATGACTTAGTACTCCGAATGGTAATATGATTGAGTGATGTTTTGCATCAATAACATGTATGATGCAGGAAATACTTATCTTTAATTGATGAAATTGCACGCGTAATATGTGTTGTACTTGGTGATCTCGTGAATTATACACTACTTCTTGGTTTGATTGTGTTGCCTCGGGACGAGCAACATTTAAGTTTGGGGGTTTGATGAGTGTGTTAATTCATGAATCTTTCACTTGGATTTGTGCTGTTATGGAGTGTTTGAAGGTTGAAATCAGTTGTTAACCGATATATATTGTGAAAAGGCATGAATCAGGTGTTGTTGGAGCTATTTGAGTGGTTTTTTTGAAGAAAAGCGGTGTGGAAGTCTTGAAAACTGAAGAAAAGAAGTCGAAGCCATCCGTTTGGGCGAAGTAGAAGTGCAATTCTACCTGAATGATATCAATTCGACCAGCCCTTTAGGTCGAATTGGTAGCACAACACGAGCAGAAGGTGGATCAACCAGAATAGAATAATTCACCTGGGCATCATATCGAATCGAGGTCAAATTGATTGGTGGAAATGCTGAATCGACCTCGTCATATCAATTCGACCAGGGCAGTTAGTCGAATCGAGCACCTAGGACTTACAGTGTACTGATTCGACCTGCGATTCAACTTGGAGGAGTCAATTCGACCTGTAGTTGAGGTTGAATTGAGGCTCGAGAACTTACCATATCATTATTTTACACCCTCAATGCGTGTGATCATTTAAAAAGCACATTCCAGGCCCGGGAGGCATGATTACAAGTATAAAAGAAGGCTTATGCAGCAGTATAGAGGAACAACTTGATCAAGAAGATAAGGAGACGTAGAGTTGAGAGGAGAGTCGATCGTCCGTCATCCGGAGGGGCTGTGATAGAGGTTTTGCTGGAGATTCAAGTAAGATTAGTACAACTAGCCATGATTGTTCTTAGATCAACCATGGGTTGGAGCTGCTTCGATAGTTCTAGGGTTATGAAATTTTCATGAGTTAATTAGTCTTTCGTGTGTAAACTCCGTACAACACTACTTGTGGTTTATTTTATATAAGATTGTGCATTTTTAATCCATACTCACGGTCATTTTGTGCATCAATAATTGTTTTGTAGAGTCTAAATACATAACGTGGTTATAGGTTGATTACGTTCACTGCTGAGCAGGATTTTATGTTATAATTCTAAGTGAAGGGATTTCGAAGTCTTATTAGAACTATCTTATATGAATACTTGTTAATTGAATCATATTCGGGTTAATAAGTAGGATAAAGAGTATAACTTTATAGTACCTATAAAGAGAGATAAAATCGAGTTAGAGTACTAGTGCATGGGAAATAATTGATTATGATAGTACCTAGAAAGGGGGGGTAAAATATACATCTGCTCCGAGGATATTCACACGTGTCATACGCATATTTACTTGTGTCTATAAAGTGAATTTGCATGGTTTAGTGATGCGTCCATAAACCACAAGGTGGAGTCAGACACCGTCATACTAAAGTATGAATTAATAAGTGAAACTGGATTACCTGACGAACTACCTACTATCTTACTTGATCACAACTCACTTATCTCTTCTTCTTGTCATTTAAATTACTTTTGCTACTCTATTACAAAATCACAACCATTATATTTTCTAACATAGTCATAATTAACTAGAATATAATTAAACTAATATTTATCCGTACCTTGTGTTCGATATATAACTTGGTCAACTTCGAAACTATGATTGATATCCTTCATACTTGAGGATTAAAATGTATGTTGAGAAAATGCCTATCACATACCATGGATCCATCCCTTGGGTAGCCACAACACATGCTCTTTCCTTCAACAAACAATGCCATTATCTTCTCATTGGGGAAGATCTCTTCAATGTAATTGAAAGAATCATCACAATGCTCCTTGTCTCCAACCTTAATAGGTGATCCGCCAAAACATTCTCGGTACCCTTCTTATCTCGGATATCCATATTAAATTCTTGCAGAAGAAGAATCCATCTAATGATCCTTGGCTTTGTTTGCTTCTTCTCCATCAAGTATCAGGTTACAGAATGATCCGTGTACACTATAGTCTTCATGCCAACCAAATACTGTCGAAACTTGTTGAATGCATACACCACAGCTAGAAACTCCTTTTCAGTCACCACTAGTTCTTTTGTACAGCATCAAAAGTTTTACTGGCATAGTAGATGGCGCAGAACTTCTTTTCTCTCAACTGTCCAAGCACCACTCCAAGTGCTAAATCACTCGCATCACACATAAGTATAAACGGCTGAGTCCGACCCGGTGTGATCAAGATAGGTACAGTAATAAGTGCCTCGTTCAAAACCTGAAAAGCTGTTAGACATTCTTCATCAAAAACAAAAGGAACATCCTTTTCAAGTAAATGAGATAAGGGCTTGGAGTATTTTGAGAAGTCTTTTATGAATCTTCTATAAAAATAGACATGTCCAAGGAATGACCGTACTCCCCTTTCATTAGTAGGTGGAGGAAGCTTCTCAATTGCCACCACCTTTGCTCTATCCACCTGCAATCCCTTGGCCGAAATATGATGGCCAAGAACAACCCCATCTCTTACCATGAAGTGACACTTATCCCAATTCAAGACAAGATTAGTTTCTTGGCATCTCTTCAAAACAGTAGCATGGTTAGATAAACAAATATCAAAAGAGGAACTAAACACAGAAAAATCATCCATAAACACCTCCATGATCTTTTCTATCAACCCATCAAATATGGCAATCATACAATGCTGAAATGTAGCAGGCGCATTACATAATCCAAAAGGCATCTTCCTAAAAGCAAAAATTCCATAAGGGCAAGTAAAAGTCGTCTTTTCTTGATCCTCAGGTGCAATCATGATTTGATTATAACCCGAGTTGATAATAATACTCATAACCTGCTAGACGATCAAGCATTTGATCCATGAAAGGTAGGGGAAAATGGTCATTGCATGTATTTTCATTCAATTTCCTATAATCCGTACACACACACCATCCCGTAGAAATCCTAGTGGCTAAAGTCTCACCATCTTCGGCTTTCACTATAGTCATGCCCCAATTTTTAGCAACAACATACAATGGACTCACGTGGGGACTATCACTAATAGGATAAATAATTCCTACGTCAAGTCACATTAAGATTTGCTTCCTAATCACTTCTTGAATAGCGAGATTCACCCTCCACTGATTCTGAATGCTATTCTTGGCCTTATCTAAAAATCTTATTCTATACATGTAATAGTTCAATAGTTCCTTTATTAAGATGTAAAAATAAAAGATTACAATTACAAGATCAGAAGATGACTAGGAATTAAAAGTAAAATAACTATTTAAATCTAAAATAATTATGATTCATATCTTTGAAGAGTATAGTGTTCATTGCTACACCTGCCTCTGCTATCCAAACAAAATCCCCTCCCTTTGCTGCAATTGAATCCGCTGCAGAATTTCCTTCACGGTAGATATGTGTTACCATGAAACGAATTTGAAGTACAATGTCTCTTGCTGCCTGCCACTTGGCCATGAGCCTCCATGGAAGGATTGGTTTTTCCGCTTGCATAACCTGCTGAACCGTAATCGAGTCTGTTTCTAACCATAACGAATGCCATCCTTTATTAAAAGCAATTTCAATTGCTAGGAACGCCGCTGCCAATTCCGCTTCAAAGGCAAAACCTGTGCCAAAACCTGTCGTGAAAGCCCCCATGAAGAAACCCCTGCTGTTTCTATAAACTCCACTGCCAGCAATACTCCCAGGTGATCCAGCAGCGTGTCCATCAGTGTTAATCTTCACCCAACCTGGCTTTGGAGGCAGCCATCAGACTGAGATAATGTGGGGAGCTTGCCTCGGCACTCCAGTAATGTCAAAGTAATGCAAAGCTCCCAAATCCTCCACCGTATTAAACATGCTACCAATTTTTTGTCCATTGAGCTCCTTTATCAGTGATTTGATCATAGCTATCGTGCCTAGTGTGGTGACTGTCTTGTCTCTCAAATCATCTGTGTATCCTCCATATACCATATTGTTGTAGGTATACCATATGATCCATATGTATGTGACAATAGTATACCTCCATAGAGAAATGACTTGCTTGCTCCCTTGTATCTGCATTACTTGTAAGATAAACTCTGCCAAGCTTTGATCCACGTGAATCTGATTCCCAAAACTAAATCCTCTTAGAATAAACTGCAAAACTTGCTTTGATATCGGGCAACTCATAAAAATGTGATCCAAACTCTCCTCATTTGCCTTGCATAGGTAACATCTTGACGGCCCATTGAAACCTCGATGTCTGAGACCTTCCCATGTAGTCAGAACCCCCTTGATGGCTTTCCATACTGTCACTGACCTATAGGGAGGAATAAAAGGCACCCATATCTAGCTTCCCTAATTAGTAGCAATGAATTGAGGTCTTATGTGCATGTATGCTATCTTTGAAGTGACCACACCTGTAAGTGATGGCATCCACCTCCTGCAGTCCACCAAGTTAGGAGATATGGCAATAGATAAAATTTTATCAATCACATTAGGAAAAGCAATTATGAAATCTTCTGTAAAATGCCATGTGCCATCATAGAAATAATATGTGATCTTGTTCTCATAATGTCCCCTATATTCAAAAGGGATGTCCACAATGTCTGCAATAGGCATGCCGATCCAATTGTCCAACCAAAAATTCACTTGAGAATTTTCTCCAATAATCCAGAAATCCTCCTCTGCCAATTTGAAAAGATAACCCTTGCATCCTGGACGAACTGAAGAAGCTACATGAGATGTCTTCGGATAGGATCCCTGCATCCATCTGTGCTGAATGAAGGCCAGAGCAGTGTTCCCACTCAACACATCCCAGGCTAACTTCATGAGGAGAGCCTCATTAGTTGCTCGTATTGAACGTACCCCTAATCCTCCCTCCGTAGTTGGCGAGCAGATTCTACTCCAACCAATGGTGAAGTGGTGTTGCTTGAAGGGATCTCCACTCCAAATAAAGTTTCTACTTGCAGCTTCAATTCTTTTGATCTGATGTGCAGGCCATTTGTACACCATCATAGTGTGTATGGTAGATGATATGATCACTGAGTTTACCATACATATTCTTCCAGCCATTGATAAAGATCCCCCATTCCTCCTGCTGAATTTGCTAATTATATGATCAGTAGCTTGCTGAAAAAATATCCTCTTTGGAGCACCCTTAAATATTGGAACACCAAGATATGTAAAAGGGTACTCTCCCTCTTGTAATACCAAAACATCCTTCACCTTTCTCTTGATCGCGCGCTTAACAAACTTCCCATATAGAACTTTTGATTTATTTGGATTATAAACCTGCCCTGATAATTCAGCATAACGACTAAGAACATGATGTATACCCTCTATCGAAAGATCATCCCCCCTGCAAAATAGAAGTATATCATCAGCGTAGAAAAGGTATGGTGGAAAGGGGTTACTCCTTCCCGATCGGGCATTATTTATGCGTCCAGTATGCATGAAGTGTTGAATCCATAAGCCCAATGCTTCCTCTGCAATGCAGAATATAAGAGGTGAGAGGGGATCTCCTTGACGTACGCCTCTTCCACAGGAAAAGAAACCATGAGGTGCCCCATTAATCAATACTGATACCTTTGCAGATGCAAAAATTCCTTTCAACATATTGATAAAAGTCTCCGAGAATCCCATGCGGCGTAGAATCTCCAAGATGAAATCCCATCGTAAGGTATCAAAAGCCTTACGAATATCAATTTTGAAAGCCATATTTCCCAATGTTGACGAATCAAGACAGTTAAAACATTCAGATGCTACAGCTATGCAATGGTGAATGTTTCTTTGTGGTATAAATCCAAACTGATAAACTCCAAGATGTTTATGAAGGAGAGGCCCCAATCTTGTAGACAGTATTTTTGTGAAGACTTTGAAAAGAAAGTTGCATAGATTAATAGGTCTGAAGTCCTCCACTTTATTTGCACCAGTAATTTTAGGAATAAGAGTAATAAAATTACAATTAACCCCACCCGGCAAAGTATTAGAGCTGAAAAAGAACCTGATTGCATTACAGAGGTCAGCCTTAATGATATGCCAGCATCGTTGAAAGAAAGCTCCGCCAAAACCATCGGGGCCTGGGGCACTGTCCGGTGAAAAAGCAAAAACGGCCACTGTGATTTCCTCCTCAGTAGGTATTTGAGTGAGCCTCCTGTTGTCTCTCTCCGACATGAAGCTATTAATGAAACATAACTCCTCAAAGTCAGGTACGTTCTGGGGTTCAGTACATGTAATAGAAAGGACTAATCCCCTTTAAATCATCAAGAGACCAACCAATCGCAGATTTATACTTTCTAAGTACATCTAATAATTCCTCAAGTTGATCATCATCAAAGGAAAAAGATACAAATACTAGATATTTTTCATTGTCACCTAGGTAGGCATACTTCAAGTGCTCCAGTAGCGATTTCAACTCCTCTTTTTTCTCTTCCTGAGGTGCAATCTCTCTATCCAATGGCAAGTACTTCCTAGTCCACTTGACCTGTCATTACCCAAAGCAAGTAAATTTTCAAGAAATTCAATACATACATCGTCTTTGATCAAGTAATGGAATCGGGCTTCAGACGGAACGTAGTGCCCTGGACAGTGGCGTTCGACCTCAGTTCGACAAGGGCCTCTGGTCGAACCCACATATTTTTGGTCGAACTGACCTTCTGACTCTTCAAAATGTTGCCGAGGTGCCCTATTCGACCTCCCCTATTCAGTTCGACCTGGGTAGGTGGTCGAATCGGGGTTGAATCGGGCTCCTGATGCTTCAAAATTTGATTCTGGCTTTATCGGTCCCTCATACTGTGTTCCAGACCTCAGTGTAATGGCATGATGATTAGCCATAATTTAGTGGGCATGACCAATTAAAGAAATTATCGAACTACAGGGAGGAAGGTACTAGGGTCTAAGCGATCTCGTGTTTGTCATAGTATTATAGAGATGAACGAGAAGGGGAGATAATCAAGAAATGACAATAAAATAAAAGGATAGATGAATGGGAGATGGATGAATGAGCCAAGTAGATAGAGATGAGACTAGCAATACTTAAAGCATGGAAAATCTAGGTATCATGCAATGAATTCATATGTGTCATGGGTAAGAGACTAAGGGCCAACACTAAGATCACCTAAACTCCCTCTCGGAATGAATAGGATATGGTTATAAACATAGCTCAATAGATTGGTTCTCACTCAAACAATTCCAACTAGGTACTAAGCTTGAAATGAGAGTCCCTTCACATAATCTATTGACTTCTCAATCTAATAAATGATACTCCCTCCGTCCCATACTCGTTGTCTTACTTTCCATTTTCATCCGTCCCAAACTAATTGTCATATACCAAAAAAGGAAATATCACATCAATCCCCACCCCTAAAAGTTCATCTTAATTACAACTTTATCACACCTACCTAACACACATAACATACTTTATAATTTATTTATTACCTAAAAATACCACAATACCCCTAAAAAGTCAACTTTTCTAAAACTCCGTGTCTACAGTGTCGCAGACATCGAGTCTGGGACGGAGGGAGTATGTTCTATCAAAGGGTTCTAAACTATGAAGGACTTCTCAATCTCTTTACAATCTATAATGCACATGAAGTGTTTGATGAAATGATTCACTTAATTATTCTAAATATGCAATTGACTTCTCAATCTAATCACATGCTTAAAACAATTAAACACACAAATCATCATAAACCTCATGATCTAAAGCATCAATGATAGAAAATCAATTAACTCAATCAACATAATCATTCAATTGCAAAATACCAAAAATTATCCAACACAATTCATATTGCTAATCTCACAAGGGAGATTAGCCTCTCATATCCATAAGAAAATTAACATAGACATTAAATTCCTTACAAAACATGATAAACAATAGGTTTCAAAACAAAGTTTGGATGAAAACTCCCTTGGATGTCTCCAATGGTGATCTTCTTCTTCCCCTTGCAATTCACCTCTCTTCCTTGCTTCTCTACTACTTGGATGGAGGATGTGATGGTTGGATCAAGGTAGATCCAAAGGGTGAAGAATGGATGAAGGTGAAGGTGTAAAATGGAGAGAATTGTGTGTGATGTGTGTGTGGAAGGGCTGGAATTAGGATCTTTTTATCAATTGTTGAATAAAGGGGTATTTATACCCCTTGGGAAGCTTCTAGAAGGATTCTGATTTTTTTTGATCCCAGACACGACACGAGTCATGTGACGCAACACGGCCATAAGGTGGCCGTGTTGTGTCTTCTGTTGCTCTCACACGGCCATTTTGGACAGGGCCGTGTTACGCAACACGTCTCGTGTGCTGCAACGCGACTCGTGTGCTGTAACACGGGCACAGGATGGTCATGTTGGATCTTCTAATGTCGGCACACGACCACTTCTTACAGGGCCGTACGCTGTACACGGCCCATACGCTGTACACGGCCCGTGTTCACACACATTTCAATAAAAACACAAAACACAACTAAATAATATACAAATACGGATAAAAATATACAAAAACTCGCATAAAAAGATACTAAAATCTAGGTGAAAATATCACTCATCACGTGACAAGACTTTGGATTCTCAATACTTTGAGACGGAAGCTTCCCTTTCTCTATAGTTTGAGTTAATTTGTTTACATTTCCAGCCATATTCCCCATTAACAGCGTAAGGTCTTTTATTTGGGTAGACAAATCCTTATGATGATCATCAATCTTCTTTTCTAACTTGCCTCAAGACGATCTACTCTTGCATCATTCATCGCCATGTACCTGTTCACAGTATTCTCAAAGCCAGGCTTCCCTTCTTCCACCTTAGCTCCCGGATCAACGCTGATAGGAAGCTGCAATTCATTATTCGGATTGCTCCATTAAAAATCTAGCCTCCTTGGTTGTTGATAACCACCCGAGGGACCACGATTGTTGTAGTTCCCTTGATAGTTTTGGTTTTCTTGATTTGGGTACCTAGTTCCTTGAATACTTTGACCCATGGTGTAATTTGCCTCCTCGATTTCCTCTTGGCTAGCTCCTTCATAGCCACCATCCTGCTGTATCATTGGTACTCTCTGAGATAAATCCATGATCTACTTTTGCTGAGACTCTAGTAGCTTGCTAATGTTGGTCAAGCTAGAGACGATGTCATCATCTCTTCCCGACTTCACCATAGTATGCTCAACCTGTGCTACTTTACCATGGACATAAGTGCCTCTCACTCTATCAGTCGGCCAATCTCTTGAATTCATTGAAATATTTTCAAAAAGCTTCTCGGCCTCATTGGGTGACTTAGTAAGCAGTGCTCCATTAGAAGAAGCATAAAGTAAAACACAAGAAGCATAGTCCAATCCATTGTAGATACTGATATATTGAGCTTTAGATAGCCCTGCTAAGGACACTTCTGAAGCATGTCCTTGAACCTGTCCCAAGCTTTATGAAACTTCTCATTGCCATGGATACAAAATTGATTGATTTCTTTCTTCATCTTGAACACCTTCGAAGGTGGCACGTATCGCTCCAAGAATTTCACTTTCAACTTCTCCCATGTGTCACATTCAGCAGCATCAAGATTATCGTACCAATCTCTCACTTTTTCGTTCAGAGAGAACTTAAACAATATGATCTTCATGAGCCCCTGCATCTTTTTGTGTACTTGCTTACCCAAGGAACTTATTTACATATTGCTAAGGATCTTCAAATGTTCCCCAGAGAAGGGACTCCTTTCAATCATGCTGATAATAGCATGGTGTAAATCAAAATCAGCTCCAGTTCCTCTTGCTCCTAACAGCCCAGCATTGCCAGATCCGTTGTTTTTAAAGACTACATAGATGGCAAGTGTATCAGGATCCACTGCAATGTTGATTGCTTCTACGTCCAAATTAACTTTGATTGCAACTTCAATCATTCGCGGATTTGTCACGTCAACTTCAACTCCTAAATTAAGAGCTTTAGTTGGATCTACTTTCTTGTTCTTATTCTTCTTCTTTTTCTTCCTCAATGATGCTCCGATATCTGGATTATATGGCTCTAATTCACCTTTCTTTGATCTTGTGAGCATGCACTTAAGAAAAATAAGAGTTAGAATTTAAAGACAAGAATAAGATAATCTTAATTAAACTTGAAATAATCAAAAGATAATTAATTCCGTCCCCGGCCAACGGAGCCAAGAACTTGGTGGGCATTTTCTCAACACACAAAATTAATCCTCAAGTATAAGGATATCAATTGTAGTTTCGATAGGTGACCAAGTGTTTATCGTACCCAAGAGATGGATAATTATCAATTTAATTATATTCTAATTAACTAAGATTATTTGACAAATCGATTTGATTTGGTTACGAAACTAAATAACATATAAGTAAAAAGATAGCAAAGTAAATAAGCAAGCAATAAAAAAAACTAAGTTGTGATCAAGTAAGTAATTGAGTAGTTCTTCAGGTCATCTAGTTCTATTTATTAATTTCCCTTCCATGTGTTGATATCTGACTCTGCTTTGTGGTTTATGGACGCATCACTAAATCATGCAAGAGTACACTACAGACATAAGTAAGCAAGCGTATGACATGTGTGAATATCCTCGGAGCAAGAAATATACTTCACCCCCCTTTCTGGGTACTATCATAATCAATTATTTCCCGTGCACTTAGTACTCTAACCCGATTTGATCTCCCTTTTTAGGTACTATAAAGTTATACTCTTTATCCTACTAATTATCTCGAATACGATTAAATTAATAAGTATCTATATAAGATAGTTCTAATAAGACTTCAGAATCCCTTCACTTAGAATTATAACATGCAATCCTACTCAGCGGTGAACACACTCAATCAATAACCAAGAGATGTATTCAGACTCTACATAACAGTTAAAGATGCACAAAATGACCGTGAGTATGAATTAAAAAGGCACAATCTTATATAGAATAAACCACAAGTAGTATTGTACGGAATATACACATGGAAATTCAATTAACTCATAAAACTTTCATAACCCTAGAACTACCGGAGTGGTTCTAGCCCATGATTGATCTAGGAACAGTCATGGCTAGTTGGTATGATCTTACTTGACTCGCCAAACGAACCTCTCCTCACGACTCCTTGGGATGATGGTAGGGTTTGGTGAAGGATGGATGATGAATGCCCTCTTTTCTCCAGCTGAAGCTCTTCTTTTATACTTGAAAACTCTCCTTATGGGCCTTGGATGGGCTTTTTGAGCGAACACACGCACTGAAGGTGTAAAAATATGAATTTGGTAAGTTTTTGGACATCAATTCGACCAAACAAGTTGGTCGAGCTCTCCCACACAGGTCAAACTCTAGGTCGAATTCGTCTGTAACTTGGTTTCTGATTCTGGAATCGACTAGAGCATTGGTCGTATTGGATACTTCCTGGTCGAATTGGTACTGCTTCTATTTATGCTTTGAGTTCGATCACGGTTCGACCAAGTGGTTTGGTCAAATTCTCCTATCATGGTCGAATGGCATTTTTACGCTCTCAGTTCGACTAGTAGTGCAGGTCGAACTCACTTTTTCTTGGTCGAATTCGACCCTTGCTTGGTCGAATTGCACGCCTGCTTCTTCCTCTTTCCGGATCCGATCACTTCTAACTTATTTTCCATTTAAAATCAACTCAAATAGCCTTGTAAATGCCTGATCCATGACTTTCCACCATGTATACCATACTTTCCAGTAGTATCACAGCTGTCTTTTTTGCAGCTTTTATAGTTGCTGAACCATACACATCAAATTACAACCATTTAGCCTACCATAAGTACACGAATCTGGGCTCGAAACTATTGAATTTACACACTCATCAACTTTTCAACCATTGAGAGGAGAATCGTTCACTTTTGTTAGGATTAAGAAGAATTACAGATTTCCTGTAATATCAGTAGCAAAAGCACAACAGTTGTTGGAAAGTGGTTGTGAGGGGTATCTGATGAGCCTAATGAATGTTGAGGGACAACAGAGTCCAGTCCTAGGTGATGTACTAGTAGTTCGGGAATACCCGAAGGTGTTTCCAGATAATCTTCCAGGTTTGCCATCAGATCGGGAAATATAGTTTGTTATTGAGCTACAACCAGGAACTGCTTCTATCTCTAAAGTGACATAAAGAATGGCATCAGTTGAACTGAAGGAATTGAAGATACAGTGGCAAGAGTTACTAGACAAAGGATTCATCCAACCTAGTTTCTCATCTTGGGGAGCACCAGCTCTTTTCGTTCGAAAGAAGGATGACACATTGAGGATGTACTTCGATTACCAAGAGCTCAACAGAGTTATAGTCAAGAATAAATATCCATTGCCTCATATTGATGATCTGTTCGATCAACTACAGGGTGCAGCTATCTTTTCGAAGATTGATTTTCGATCGGGGTATCATCAGTTGAATATTAAAAATGAAGATATCCTGAAAATTGCATTCAACACAAGGTACAGACACTATGAATTCTTAGTGATGTCGTTTGGTTTAAAGAATGCTCTGGCAGCATTTATGGACTTGATGAATAGAGTATTTCAGGCTTTTCTCGATAAATTTATGATTGTGCTTATTGATGATATTTTGATTTACTCTAAGAATAAGGAGGATAATGCTACACACTTAAGAAAGGTGTTAGAGATTCTGAGGGAGAAGCAGTTGTATGCGAAGTTCAAGAAGTGTGAGTTCTGGTTATATCAAGTTGTTTTCTTGGGACACGTGGTATCGGGAAAAGGAATTTCAGTGAATCCAAGCAAAGTTAAAGCAATCCAATATTTGCCAGAACCCTCAAATCCCACTGAGGTTTGTAGCTTTCTTGGATTGGCGGGATATTATCGAAAGTTTGTTAAAGGATTTTATAAGATCGCTTCACCATTAACACAGTTGACCAGGAAAAATATGAGGTTCACATGGACGAAGGTATGTGAATAGAGTTTTCAGGAATTGAAGAGACGGTTGATATCAGCACCTATCTTAACTATTCATATGGAGACATGAAACTTCAAGGTTTATAGTGATGCTTCGAAGAACGATCTTGGATGTGTGTTATTGCAGAATGGAAAAGTGATAGCGTATGCATCCAAACAGTTAAGGGAGTACGAGAAGAACTACCCTACCCATGATTTGGAGTTAGCCGCAGTGGTATTTGCACTCAAAATTTGGAGGCTTTATTTGTATAGGGAACGTTGTGAGATCTATACTGATCATAAGTGTTTGAAGTACTTCTTCACTCAGAAAGAGTTGAACATGAGGCAGAGAAGATGGTTAGAACTGGTGAAAGACTACGACTGTACTATCAATTATCATCCGGATAAAGCCGATGTCGTTGCTGATGCATTGAGCTAAAAAGCCATACAGATCCTAAATCAGAAACCAGAGTTGCTTGACTTGCAAAGAATGGGTGTGGATATCATTCAGGAAGAATCATTGGAAATAAATATGACAGCTCTGACATTTTGACCAACCTTTTTGGATAAGATTCGACAGGGCCAATAGGAGAATAAGTTGTTTGACAAGATAAAGAATGATATCAGCTCTGGAAAATCTTCTGACTTCCAATTAACAGATGATGGTGTGATTCGTTATAGAGGTCAATTATGTCTACTTGAAGTGGATGATATTCGGAAAGAAGTGATGACAGAAGCTCATTCAATACGTACTCTGTACATCCAGGAGGTACTAAGATGTATAGAGATTTGAAGTCGCATTATTGGTGGCCAGGGATGAAGAGAGATGTCGCTCAATATGTGGAGAAATGTTTGACTTGATAGCAAGTCAAAGCCGAGAATTAGAGACCAGCAGGAACTTTACGTCCTTTATTTATTCCAGAATGGAAGTGGGAGAATATTATTATGGATTTTGTCATCGGGCTACCAAAGACAGTAAAAGATCACGATGCCATTGGGGTTATTGTGGATCGACTTACTAAGTCGGCTCATTTTCTTCCTATTTGTTCTACATATTCTATGGATCGATACATACAGTTGTATATTCAAGAGATTGTCAGATTCCATGGAGTACCACTTACCATTGTTTCAGATAGAGACACAAGATTTTTGTCTGCTTTTTGGAAGAGTTTGCATAAGGCATTGGGACACAGTTATCTTTCAGGACAGCATTCCATCCATAGACTGACAGTCAATTGGAGCGCACAATACAAATTTTGAAGGATATGCTCAGTGCATGTGTGTTGAATTTTCAGGTTTAGTGGAGTAAATTTTTACCTTTGATATAGTTCTTCTACAATAACAGTTATCAGTCTACTATCGGGATGACTCCATATAAAGCATTATACAGGAGGAAGTGTAGATCTCCAGTACACTGGGATGAAGTTGGAGAGAGAAAACTTTTTGGTCCAGACTTGATTCATGAAATGACAGAAGACGTAACATGGATTAAAGAGAAGATGAAAGTTGCCCAAGATCGGCAGAAAAGTTATGCGGAGAAACGGAGAAGAGAGTTGGAATTTGAAGTGGGTGATCAGGAATTCTTGAAAGTATCTCCAATGAAGGGGATAATGCGGTTTGGAAAGAAAGAAAAACTCAGTCCAAGATATGTTGGCCCGTTCACTATCATTGAGAGAGTTGGCAGTGTTACCTGTAAGTTGGAGTTACCAGCATCGATGTCTAGAATACATGATGTGTTTCATATGTCTGTGTTGAGGAAGTATGTTTCGAATCCATCTCATGTACTCAGGAAGGAACCAGTTGAGTTGAAAGGAGATTTAAGTTATGAGAAGATACCAGTTGAGATCTTGCGGCGAGAAGTGAAGAAGCTCAGAAATAAAGAGATACAGTTAGTAATGGTTTTATGGAGGAACCAATTAGTTGAGGAGGCCACTTGGGAAAGAGAGGATGAGATGATGGCTAAGTATCTGGACATCTTCAAGTAAGTAAATTTCAAGGACAAAATTTTTATAAGGTCGGGAGGATGTGACACCCAAGCTTCTCACTACTCATGTGTCAATATAATTTAATTTGTGTTATGTGCATTTTATAATTATGTGATAATTATGTGGTAATTATGTGATAATAATGTGGCAATTATGTTATAATTATTTCTAAATTTTATTTATCATTACATTTTATTTTAGACATATGTGATCAAAATGGTGGCAATATGTGAATATATGTGTGCATAAATATTTACGTGTAATAATATGGATATATAATTAAATTATTTTATTTGTATGAAAATATTATTTCTTAATTATTAAGTGTCACACGTGTTCTCAAAATAATAATAGTGGTAAGAAATGTACACGTATGTGTATTAATTTGTAAATGTATTATATCTTAGTTATTAAGTATTGCACGTATATTTGTAATAAATAATAATAATATTATTATTAATAATGATAATAATAATAAAATGAAATTTTGATAACGAAGGTAGCAGTAGACGTGAGCTTGTTACACCACTTATACGTGGCTCTTTATAAACCACAAACGTGTATTAGTAAAAAAAATTAATTATAACTTACTATATTTAGTAAGTAAGAAAGAATGAAGAAAAGGGGTGTTGAGGTGGTGTGTTAGTCCTTAATCAACATTCACCCTCACCCCTCGACTATATATATGTGGGTATTACCCATTTGGGTAATGAATTGGAAAGGCAGCTGCGAATAAAAAAAAGAGAAAGAAAGAAAGAAAGAGAAGAAAAGAGAGAGAGAGAAGAAAAGAGAGAGAGAGGGGGAAAGAGAAGAAGGAATAAGAGAAAGGAAAAGAGAAGGGCGTGCCGGAACGAAAGATAGGAGATTACTTATAGTTTTTCACGAGGTTTAAATTACTGTCGGAATTCGGGTAAGTAGAAGTTCAACTACAATGCATAAACATGTTGTGTGTGAATTATTTGTGATTAATATGCAATAATTATATTATGAATTAGTTGTGATTAGTTTAATTATGTTATAAATTATTTGAGATTAATTAGTGATACAAGCTGTGGATTTATATGATTTGGGAAAGTATGGTTCATATTAAATAATATTGTTTGTAAATTATTTGTAATAAATTTGCAATACAAGTTGTGGATGTATGTGATTTGAAATAATATCATTGTCCTATATAGATCTGTATGATTGAAAACTATTGAAAATATATCTGTATGATTTGAGTAGATATTGGTTATAAGGATTTGTGTGATCCGAGATGAAGTTGTTATTCCAAAAAGGGATACGTGTGATCCAAGGTGAAGCGGTTATTCTATAAATGGATCTATGTGATTGAGGTTAAGTTATTGTTTCAAAAGTGGATCTGTGTGAATTAAAGTTAGGTTATTGCTTTATTTGTGATTAAATGTTGATATTGATATCATAAATGGTTTATGATGCATATTAAATTGCCCTGGTTGTATACCATGCATAAACATGAAAAGTGTTTCCCCAAAATTAATAAGATACTAATGGTGTGTGAAGTCACTATATATGCATCTCTGTCAGAGTTCAGAAAAATTATTCCCGATACTTTATTCTGGATTCAGAAAAATCATTCCCAGTACATTATTCGAGATTAAAAAAAATCATCCCTAACACTCTGTCAGGGTTCGAAAAAATTATTTCCGGCACTATATTCGGGGTTCGGATAAATCACCCCCATTGAGCTCATTTGGGGTGCATATCATAAGTTTGTCGTGGGGATCCCGCAACGTGAATAGTTTTCAAAATAAAAAAGATCAACTAGAAAGATTAGGAAATAGGCGACAGAAAACTAAATGCATTTTCATACACTACATGCATGATTTCTACTTACTGAGATTTTTATCTCACTAGTTTATGCATTATAGGTGAGCCTGATGATGATTGAGTATGTGATGTGTTGTGCAAGCTTTGGAGCTCCTTCAGGGTTTTGAGTGGATGTACATAGATGACGACCTGCTGTACTAGGCTGTAGGTTTATTTTATTTTCGCTAATATTTTGTTATGTTATGTAAAAAGTATTGTCATGAGTATGCTTGGATTGATGTGGTGTCAGAAACTGATGACGTATGTTAGACTATGGTTTTGGTTTTAAATCTATTATGTAAAAAAAAAATATATATATATATATGCAGGTTTTTATAATGATAATATTTATTTTAATTAGTATGTGAATTATAAGTTATGTAAGGTGGGTCGTATCACAAATACTCCTAACAAGAGTGACGAAACTTTTTTGCACGTAAATTAAGGAATAAAATATTTAATGGGTAGTTGGATGTAGTTGAGGTGAGAGAAATAATATTTTAATTTATAGTGGTTAGGTGTATTAGTATGGTGCATGGGTCCCATGAAGATATATTAATTATTTTATGTGGGTCTCATTTACTAAAAAGAGAAATGCACCTCTTGTGTTAGGACGAACGAAAATGGTAAAATGCACTCCTTATTGTGGGACGGAGGGAGTATTAAATAAAAAATTCATAGAGATATATCAAACATCCTAATTAGTAGGAAAAGGAAATATTGAAGAAAAGAATAAGTAATTTACAATGAAATTTAAATGGGGCGGCTATTCGCACCCCCAAAATTACTAAACATAACCCTAAAATATTTAATAAGATATAATTACCCTTATAAAATTTATATATGTTCGCAACAATAGAACATAAAAAAGAATTCTTATATCTTATGTATTCATATATAGTTCGGTTGCAGCAACCGAATAGAACAAGACTTTGTGATTTATTTTTTTAATTTGTATCTATATTATCGAATAGATAAGATAACATATAATTTTAATTGACATCAATCTTTAAAGAAAGATGGTGATTCATGGAAGTAAGTAAGTTAGAGCAGAAACTTACTTACTTCCACGAATCACCATCTTTCTTTAAAGATTGATGTCCTTGAAATTATATGTTATCATATACTTCCTTCGTTCGAGAAATACATTCATGTATTCTCTGGCACTGAGTTTTAAAAAGTAACTTTTTTGTAATGTGATGTAAGAAAAAAAAAAGGGTATTTTGGTTAATTGGGTAAAATAAAGTGTACTCCCTCCATCCCACCCAAATAGCATTATTTTACTATAATGGGTGTCCCATCCAAATTGTAATATTTCTTTTAGTAAAAAGGGCCTACCAATGGCCCATCTGACACGACCCACCATACATAACTTATAATTCAAATATTAATTAACATAAACATCATCATTATAAAACTGCATATATATTTTTTTCTCACATAATATATTTCTAACCAAAACTATAGTCTAACATACGTCACCAGTTTCTGATACCACATCAATCCACACAAATTTGTGACAATACTTATTACATTACATAACAATACATCAGTGGAAACAAAATAACCCCACAACACACTTATTATATGCACCCCAAATGAGCTCAATGGCGACAATTTTTTTGAACTCCGAATAAAGTGCCGGGAATAATTTTTCAAAACCCTAGTAGAGTGTTGGGAATAATTTTTTCGAACCCCTAATAAAATTTTAGGAATGATTTTTTCGAACACTGAATATAGATGAGCCGATAAACAACACGTTGAGTCAATACCCCCGTGATCCCTGAATAAAAGTGAGCTGACAAGCGACTCGTTGAGTCAACACAAGACTCGGATCGTCCTGCTCTTTCTGAATAAGGTGAGTCAACACATAACTCAGATCGACTTTCGACGGTCCCTGAAAGAGTGCATATATAGTGGCCGCACATCCATTAGTATCTTATTAATTTGGGGAAAATATTTTTCATGATTATGCATGGTATGCAATCAGGACAATTAAATATACATCATAAACTATTTACGGTATCAATATCAATATTTAATCACAATAAATCAACAACTTAATTTTAATTCACACAGATCCACTTATGGAATAACAACTTCACGTCAATCACATAGATTTATTTATAGAATAACCACTTCACCTTGGATCACACGGACCCTTTTTGGAATGACAACTTCATCTCGGATCACACAGATCCTTATAACCAATATCTTCTCAAATCATACAGATATATTTTAAACAGTTTCTTATCACACAGATCTATATAGGATAATGTATTATTTCAAATCGCATATATTCACAACTTGTATCGCAAATTTATACAAATAATTTACAAATAATATTGTTGAATATGAAACCTACTTTCCCAAATCATATAAATCCACAGCTTGTATCACAAATTAATCCCAAATAATTTATAACGTAATTAAACTAGTCACAAATAATTCATAACATAATTATCACATATTAATCACAAATAATTCACACACAACACATGCTTATGCATTGTAGTTGGACCTCTACTTACCTCAAATCACATAAGTTTACAACTTGCATCCCAATTTAATCATAAATAATTCATAAATTAATATTCACCTAATAATTACAAATAATTCATGTACAACATGTTTATGTATAGTAGTTGGATCTCTACTTACCTAGATTCTGAATAGTGGTAATACTATAAACCTCGTGAAGAACTATAACTAATCTCATCTTGTTCCGACTACGCTCGTTCCGGCACGCAAAATTTCTTCCTCCTCCCTTTCTCTCTCTCTCTCTCTCACTTTCACGTATCTCTCTTTCTCTCTCTTTTTTTATCATGCTGCTAGCCCAAATGACTGGGGGTTTCACCCCCAAAAACTCTAATATATATAGATGGGTTTGGTTGAGTTGGCGACTGACCACCATCAAACTTACTATTAATAGTATATCTATTTATAGTAAATAAAATAATAATAATAATTATTATTAAAAACTAAATATGCAAAAATAAAAAAACTAAATATGCAACAACATACCTACTTGTTCCCTTCTCAACATTTAAAATTTTGTGTTGCTAATGAGCCCACGTAGTTGATGACAAATTATTTATTATTATTATTATCCATTCTAAATATACGTGCAATACTTAATAACTAAGATATAATACATTTATAAATTAATAAACGTGTACATTTTCTTACCACTATTATTATTATGAGAACACATGTGATACTTAATAATTAAGAAATAGTGTATACACATAAGACAATTTAATTACTTATTCAAATTAATGCACGTAAATATTTATTCACACATATATTCACATATTGTCACTATTTTTATTACGAATGTCTCAGATAAAATGTAAAGATAAATAAAATATAGAAACAATTATCACATAATTATCACATAATTGTCACGATTATTATTGCAAATGTATCAAATAAAAGTGCAATGATGAATAAAATGTATAAATAATTACCACATAATTATCACGTAATTATCACAAAATAATAAAAATTCACGTAACACAAATTAAATTATATTGGTACATGAGTAGTGAAAAGCTCGGGTATCACACCACCATTATACCTATCACATCTCTCTAATACAGCTACCCATTTTACTCAAAGTAATAACACTCCTTAATCTACTTGCAAAAAGCAAATACATCTCTTTGGGCGGGACGGAGGGAGTATGATATAGTTGACTTTGACTATATTTTGTGTAAAAAGAAAGTGACATTTTTGTAATATTGTAGTATTTTAAGGTTATTGATATTGTGTATTGTTTATATTTTTAAGGGGTGAAAGTATTCTTAAGACGAACCAAAATAGAAAGTGTGAATATATTCTTCGAAAGGATGGACTATAATATAGATATGAATTAAAAAAATAAATCACAAAATTTTATTCTGTTCGGGTGCTACAATTGAACAATATCTGAATTATTTATATTGTTCGGTTGCAACAACCGAACAAATAAAGATAGATGTCTGTTTGATTGTTGCAATCAAACAAATAAGATATATGAATTCTTTGTTCTGTTTAGTTATTGCAACCAAACAGATAAGATATATGAATTCTTTGTTCTATTTGGTTGTTACAATCGAACAGATAAAGATAGATCCATGTTTGGTTATTGCAATCGAACATATAAGATATATGAATTTTTTATTCTATTCAGTTGTTACATCTAAACGGATTTAAGTTTTATAAAGGTAATTATGTTATATTTAATATTTTTAGGGTACGTTTAGTAATTTTGGGGTGCAAATAGCCACCTCCAATTTAAATGTTAAAGAAAATCAATTACAATAGCCTAATTAGGGAATATTCAGAGAGTTGATATCTGGTACACCTGGGTGCAAAGTTGCACTAATATATGTATAATTTTTTATTCTATATTGCATACATGTTTCTTAATAATTGTATATTTTATCACACTCAATTTTTCATTAAAAAACTAGCACCCATATGTGTATAACTTTTTATTCTATAGTGTATACATATTTTTTAATAATTGAATATTTTTTACACTCAATTTTTCATTAAAAAAAACTGACAAATAAAGTGTTTACATATTTATTCATGATTGTATGTGTTTTTGTTCATATTTATATATATATTTCTGAAAGTGGGTGCACCGTATCCTGAGGTGCTGATAATCGTATTTTGCACACTCCAATTAAATTCTCAAGTGTAAGGATGTCAATTGTAGCGGCAAATACCCAAGTTAAATTATCAAACTCTAGAAAGACAGTTAATTACTTATCTTCTAAAGATTACTATCTTAATCAAAATTAAGTAACCAAGTTCCAGTGTTTGTGAATTCACTAAATTAATATACTTAAATAATAAATAATTTAATTAATAAAAGTAACGAGAAATAAACTCAAGAGTGAATTCAGAGATAGATAACAGTTCAAAGGGTATCAGATATAGTTCAATTGATTTGGGCTCTTAGACTTTCTATCTTTCATTCATGCCATATTAATGAAAATATATCATTTAACCCAATTAACTCATCAAATATGTTTCGACTTCAAGCTAATAGTATAATCTAATTTATATCTAAAGATGCGTGAATAATTCCGAGCCCCCTTCCTAGATACTAATAATGCAAACTTGAAAAATCTCCGGCTGGTCAGTTTGATTAATTGAGTGCTTAATTGCTTACATGGTTGTATTCACTTTCTATTTGAGTGCTTAATTGCTTTGTTCCACTAAACAACTCAAATATCTAATTTACCAGCCCTTGTAATTATCGTATTCACGGACAAACTACTTTAATTCCTAGCAAAGAGACAAAAGAATTTATGAATGCACACAAGCTAACAGAATAAACTAAGCATCACAGTCAACAATATGGATTATTATGAAAACATTACGAAGCATATGATCAAAGTCACAATTAACCAAGTAGCATAGAATCTTAACAACATGAATTAACAATATTTGTCTAGGTTTCCAAATCAATTTACCCTAACCTTCAAACTCTACAATCAACTCTCATGGCAGTAAATTTCATATCAAAATCACAACAAAGAAAAAGAAAGTAAAAGACACTAAACCCTGACGACAGCGTGGTTTCATTTCCTTTTCGTCTCTCTGATTGATTGATCTCTCTCTACCACACTTGAATTTCCTTCCGGACTGATGGAATGAATGGATGGATGATCTGATGTATGAAGGTGTGGATAACGTTCTGTGAAGTGATTCATGATGGATGATGTTGGTGTTGCCGTTCGATCATTTGGTTAACGTGAACCGTTAGGGTTCCATGCAATTCTAATACAGCGGAAGGATAAGAGTAGAATCGTATTACCTTTTACCAGGGTTTGTTGAGGAAAAATAGCTGCAGAAAACATCTTCTGATGTATTCCCAAGTCCAATCTTGACATCGTGTGGGCGACAATCCTCAAGACCCTCTCAATTTGTTTTCTTCCTACTTTCAAACGTGTTTAGGCATGTGTATTAGGGATCGAGATAACTTGAGGTGACTTATTTCCAATCCCATAATTATGTTTATGGACTCCTTCTTATTATTAGCCCGTTAGTCTCCCCATGTTTAAGATATACAATGCCCATTAATTAATTAAGTTACTGATAATTTCATTAATTAATATCTCATCTGAGAGTAGTACCACTGATGAGTGTGTTAATTTACAAGTTTGACATCATGTTTTGTGCTAGTTTTGGAGAGTTTTGAGGTGGAAATAGGTGGAAAACCTATATATATTGTGAATTAGCATGAATCAGGTGTTAGTGGAGCTATTTAAGTGGTTTTCATAGCAAAAACAGAGTGGAAGTGCCAAGAATCGAAGAGACAAAGTTGAGACCACGCGAACCGCCAAGGAAAGAGTAGGGTTCGACCTGATGGAGGAGGGTTCGACTTCTCCTACAGGTCGAACCAGCAGTGAAAAGTTTGCAGGAGGAAGGTTCGACCACGACTCAAGGGGTTCGACCTATTCATCAGGTAGAACCATGGTTGAACCAGTTCGCGAGAAGATGGGTTCGACCACGACATTGGGGTTCGACCTGATAGTTGGTCGAACTAGGAGCGGAAATTGTCCAGTGGTGAGGTTCGACCTGGGGTTTGACCAAAGAGGCAGGGGTTCGACCTGTACAAGAGGTCTAACCAAGTGCAGAATGTGTCTAGTAGCAGGGTTCGACTTGTGGTTCGACCTGTGGCCGGTGGTTCGAACTGTTTGACGAGGTCGAACCAAAACGCAGAAACTTACCTTATCCGGATTTTTGAGGTCAAAACACGTGGAATCACTTGAAAAGCCCATTCCAAGCCCTAGAAATGTGATTACAAGTATAAAAGGAGGCTCATGCAGAGAACACGAAGAACACGAAGAGTACGAGAAAAGATAGGGATCGTCGCCAACAACACATTACAAGAGGAGAGTAGGAGAGCTGAGACAGAGGTTCAGCTGGAGTTTCAAGTAAGATTGGTCCAACTAGCCATGGTTGTTCTTAGATCAATCATGGGCTAGAGCCAGTTCGGTAGTTCTAGGGTTATGAAGGTTTCATGAGTTAATTTGTATTTCGTGTGTATACTCCGTACAACACTACTTGTGGTTTATTTTATATAAGATTGTACGTTTTTAATCCATACTCATAGTTGTTTTGTGAATCAATAATCGTTGTGTAGAGTCTGAATGCATGACATTGTTATTGGTTGAGTGCGTTTACTGTTGAGCAGGGTTTATTGTTATAATTCTAAGTGAAGGGATTCCGAAGTCTTATTAGAACTATCTTATATGAATACTTATTAATTGAATTGAATTCTGGTTAATAAGTAGGATAAAGAGTATAACTTTATAGTACCTAAAAAGGGAGATCAAATCGGGTTAGAGTACTAAGTGCACGGGAAATAATTGATTATGATAGTACCTAGAAAGGAGGTAAAGTATACATCTTGGTCTGAGGATATTTACACGTGTCAAAAGCTTATCTATTTGTGTCTATAGAATAGATTTGTATGGTCTAGCGATGCGTCCATAAACCACAAGGCAGAGTCGGACATCGACACACGAAAGTATGAATTAACGAATGAAATTGGATGGCTTGACGAACTACCTATTATCTTATTTGATCATAACTACTATTTTCTTGTTCTTGTTATTTTAATTGCTATTTTAATTATTACTTAGTTTACAAACCAAAATTATAATTTTCAACATAGTCATAATTGCTAGAAAATAACTAAAGTGATATTTATCCGTCCTGTGGATTCGATATTTAATTTGGTCACCTTCGAAACTACAATTGATATCCTTCATACTTGGGGATTAATTGTGTGTTGAGAAAACGCCCATCAAGTTTTTTGCGCCGTTGCCGGGGACGGCTTAAAATATCTTTTTGTTATTTCTAGTTTATTAAGGCTATTTTTCTTGTTTTGTTGTTTTAATTCTAGTTCTTTTTAGGTGCATGCTCACGAGATCAAAGAAAGGTGAACTTGAACCCTAAAATCCTGAAATCGGAGCATCGTCAAGAAAGAAGAAGAAGAAGAACAAGAAGAGCAAGGCAAAGACTATTGATCCAACTGTAGCTCTAAATTTTGGAGTTGAAGTTGACGAGCAGAATTCGCAGACGATTGAAGCTACAACTAAAGTTAATTCGGGAGTAAGGACAGTCAACATGGCAGCGAATCCGGATAATCTAGCCATCCAATAGGTTTTCATAAACAATGGGGCTGGAAATTTTGGGCTTCTAGGAGCAAGGGGAACTAATTCAGCTTTCGATCTTCATCCCGCTCTTATTAGCATGATAGAAAGGAACTCCTTTTCAGGAGGATCTTTCGAGAATCCGCAGCAGCATCTGAACAGGTTCTTGGGCTATGCAATTACTGAAAAAGACGCAGGAGAACATGAAGATGCAAGGAAGATCCTTTTGTTCAAATTCTCGCTTACTGAAAGGTGAGAGATTGGTACGACACTATCAACGCAGCTGAGTGCACCACTTGGGAGCAACTGAAGTTAAGGTTCTTGGAGAGGTACATGCCACCTTCAAAGGTGTTTAAGATGAAGCAAGACATTAACCAATTCGCTATGGGTGGAGGAGAAAAATTTCATGAAGCATGGTATAGATTCAAGGACATGCTTAGGAAGTGTCCTCAACATGGGCTATCTAAAGCTCAATATATCAGTATATTCTACAATGGATTGGACTGTGATTCACGAGTGTTATTGGATGCTTTCTCTAATGGAGCATTGCTTACAAAGTCATCCGTAGAGGCCGAAAAGTTGTTTGAAGATATTTCGATGAATTCGAGGGATTGGCCAACTGATAGAGTCAGAGGTACTTATGTCCTTGGTAAGGTAGCTAAGGTTGAACAAGCAATGGTTAAAACAAGTAGAGAGGATGAGATCGTCTCTAGCTTGTCCAATATCAACAAGCTACTTGAATCCTAACAGAAGCAAATCAGCAAATTATCTCAGCGCGTACCAATCATGCAGCAGGAGTTAAAGAATGAGGGACCAATCCAAGAGGAGATGGAAGACGCACACTATGCCATAGTTCAAAGTATTCAAGGGACTAGGTATCCAGATCAAGGAAATCAGAATTACCAAGGGAACTATCGAGGAAACTTTAATAATCGTGGTCCCCCTGGTGGTTATCAATAGGCTAGGAGGCCAGAGTTCTCATGGAGCAATCCGAATAATGCGATTCAACCTCCGATGGGTATTGAACCAGGTGCTAAGGTGGAAGAAGGAAAATCGGGTCTTGAGGATACTGTGAACAGGTATATGGCCAAGAATGATGAAAGAGTTAATCGCCTTGAGGCCAAACTCGAAAAGAAAATTGATGCAAACTATGATGTTATATCTAAGCAGGTGAAGGACCTTACGTTACTGATGGGGGAGTTGGTAGGAAGTGTTAACAAGCTTACTCAAACTCTAGAGAAGGGGAAGTTCCCGTCTCAAAGTATTGAGAATCCAAGGTCTTGCAATGCCATCACATTAAGGTCGGGAACACAGTACGAGGGACCTATGAGGCCGGAATCAAATTTGGACATTTCTAGGGTAAGGTTCGAACATGGTTCGACCAACATTGAAGGTCGAACCATACAGGGGAGGTCGAACCAACACACTGGACATGATCAGGAAATATTGCAGCATTGGTTCGACCAAACTGTAGATGGTTCGACTTGTCCCACAGGTCGAACCATGGTCGAACCCGACAACTCGGAGCACTCTATTTTTCCAGAAAACTGATTTGACCAAACCAATCTTGGTTCGACCTATTCAACAGGTCGAACCCTGATCGAACCGCACCACTTGGAGCACTCTATTTTGTCACAGTAATGGTTCGACCACGACGGTCATGGTTCAACCTATCAAACAGGTCAAACCTTGGTCGAACCGAATGGTGGAAGAAGTACAGTAGGCCGGTTCGACCTAGGTACCCATGGTTCGACCTGTTTCACAGGTCGAACCAAGGTCGAACCTTAAATTCAAAAAGAGAGTCATTGTCGAGAAGGTAGGTTCGACCAGTACGTACATGGTTCGACCTATTCCACAGGTCGAACCCTGGTCGAACCCCACTAGAAATTGCCTGTTGCCACTCCGAACACTCTCGATGATGTTGATGCTACTCCAGTGGTTCAGAATGAGCAAAGTACAGAGATAATAACTGAGAAAAAGTGGGAGAGAGCCAAGCATTTGAGAGCCGAAAAGGAGAAAGCGGAGAAGGTTGATCGTGATGAATGGGGGATTCCCAAAACAAAGATACCTCCGCCGTTTCCTTACAAGCTTGTGAAGAAGGGATTGGAAGAGAAGTTCAAGAAGTTTTCAGAGATAATGAATAAAATAAGCTTGAGCATTCCTTTCTCAGAGGCAATCATGGAGATGCCATACTATGCCCGATTTCTAAAGAACATATTGTTGAAGAAGCAGAGCTTAACCGGAATTAAAACGGTGAATTTATCTGAGAATTGCAGCTCAATCATCCAAAGGAAGCTGCCGCAAAAGATGAAGGATCCGGGGAGCTTCACTATTCTATGTGAAATCGGAAAGGGGCCGGCACGGCGAGCTTTGTGCGATCTAGGGGCGAGCATCAATTTGATGCCTTTGTCCATCTTTCAGATGCTTGGTTTGGGGGAGTTGACCCCTACAACAGTGGTTCTCCAATTGGCAGACAGGTCGATGACGTTTCCAAAAGATATAATTGAAGACGTTCTAGTCAAAGTGGAGAAGCTAGTCTTTCCTGTGGACTTTCTTGTGCTAGATATGGAAGAAGACAAGGATAATATCCCTTTAATCTTAGGGAGACCTTTCCTTGCTACTGCTGGAGCTATGATTGATGTTCAGAAAGGAGAGCTTAGATTGCGGATGGACAAAGAAGAAGTTCTTTTCAACTTAGACAAAGCAATAAAGATGCCCATGGAGTCGCAGTGTCATAATATTGACGTGGTGGAGGATATTGTGAAGGAGGATATGTCTCTGATCCTGTCAAAGGATCCTCTTGAGACATGTTTGATGGAATCTTTTACTTACCCCACTACGGAGCTTGACGGACTCTCCAACGAGGTATGTATTGACTTTCTTGAAAACTTACTTGCTTTGGGTGATGACAGGTTTGAATCGGGAAGAACTAAGGTGGAAGAAGTCAAGTGGACTAGGAAGTACTTGCCTTTGGATAACTTGAGCCCTCCGATGGAAGTGAGGAAAGAGGAGTTAAAACTTTTGCCGGAACACTTGAAGTACGCCTTTCTTGGTGACAATGAAAAATATCCGGTAATTGTATCTTCTTCTCTTGATGATGATCAACTTGAGAAGTTATTGAACATTCTTAGGAAGTATAAATCTGCGATTGGTTGGTCTCTTGAGGATTTGAAAGGAATTAGTCCTTCGTATTGTATGCATAGGATAAAATTATTAGACGAGGCAAATGCAAGTGTTCAGAATCAGCGGAGGGTTAATCCCGCGATTCAAGAGGTAATTAGGAAGCAAATCCTTACGTGATTGGATACCGGAATCATATATCCTATTAGTGATAGTCCCCATATAAGTCCATTGCATGTAGTTGCTAAAAAGGGGAGTATGACTGTAGTAAAAGCTGAGGATGGAGAAGCGATAGCCACAAGGATTCCTACGGGATGGCGTACATGTGTTGATTATAGGAAGTTGAATGAAAACACGTGTAAGGATCATTTTCCTCTTCATTTCATGGATCAAATGTTAGATCATCTTGCAGGGTATGAATTTTATTGTTTCTTGGATGGATACTCGGGGTACAACCAAATTATGATTGCCCCCAAGGATCAAGAAAAGACCACTTTTACTTGTCCCCACGGGACCTTTGCTTTTCAAAAAATACCATTTGGGTTATGTAATCCGCCTGCTACTTTTCAGAGATGCATGATGGCAATATTCGATGGGTTGATAGAGAAGATCATGGAGGTGTTCAAGATGATTTTTCTGTTTTTGGTTCCTCCTTTGATATTTGTTTATCTAACCTAGCTACTGTTTTGAAGAGATGTCAAGTGACTAATCTTGTCTTGAATTGGGAGAAGTGCCACTTCATGGTGAAGGATGGGATTGTTCTTGGGCATCATGTCTCAGCTAAAGGGTTGCAGGTAGATCGTGCTAAAGTGGTGGCGATTGAGAAGCTTCCACCACCGACCAATGAAAGAGGAGTGCGGTCTTTCCTTGGACACGCCAGTTTTTACAGGAGATTTATAAAAGACTTCTCAAAATACTCTAAACCCTTATCTCGCTTACTTTAAAAGGATGTTCCTTTTATGTTTGATGATGATTGTTTAACAGCTTTTCAAGTTTTGAAGGAGGCTCTTATTTCTGCACCTATCTTGATCACACCGGATTGGACTCAACCATTTGTACTAATATGTGATGCAAGTGATGTAGCACTTGGAGTGGTGCTTGGACAGCTGAAGGAAAAGAAGTTTTGCGCCATTTACTACGTAAGTAAGACTTTCGATGCGGCACAAAAGAATTACACGGTGACTGAAAAGGAGTTTTTGGCGGTTGTGTACGCATTCAACAAGTTTCGTCAGTATTTGATTGGCATGAAGACTATTGTGTACACGGATCATTCTGCGATTCGGTACTTGATGGAAAAGAAGGAGACGAAGCCTAGGATAATAAGGTGGATTCTTTTACTTCAAGAGTTTGACATGGAGATCCGGGATAAGAAAGGTTCTGATAATGTGTTAGCAGATCATCTTTCAAGGTTGGAGACTAGGGAACATTGTGATCATTCTTTCGAGTATATAGAGGAAATGTTTCCGGATGAAAAGATCATGGCCGTGTTTGTTGAAGGGGCTGAGCGAGCGTGTGTGGTTGCTGCTCAGGGAGTTGATCCATGGTATGCGAATTATGTTAATTATATTGCTGTGGGAGAAATTCCAAGGGATCTCAACCGATATCAACTTGCTAAATTTAAAAGGGATGTTGAGACCTTCATATGGTATGATCCGTTTGTGTACAAAATTTACACAGATTCTATCATCCGTAAGTGTGTGCCCGAGATAGAGATGGAGAGTGTTCTTGAGTTTTGCCATGCACAACCTAACAGGGGGCACTTCGGCGCTCAAAAGACAGCAGCCAAGGTACTTCAGTCCGCTCTTTATTGGCCTACCTTGTTCAAGGATTGTGAGACCTATGTGGCGTCTTGCGATAGGTGTCAACGCATGCGGAACATCGGTAGGAGAGACGAGATGCCGCTTCAGCCAAGCATAGTGGTCGAGATTTTTTACGTGTGGGGTATCGATTTTATGGGGCCTTTTCCCCCATCTAATGGATTTCTCTACATTCTACTTGCGGTGGATTATGTTTCTAAGTGGGTGGAAGCAATTCCTACTAGCTTGAATGATTCGAAAACTGTTATATCTTTCTTGAAGAAGCATATCTTTGCCCGTTTTGGAGTCCCTAAAGCACTTGTTAGTGATAGAGGTACGCATTTCGTAAATAAATTTCTTGAGAATGTGCTTAAAGGGTATGGTGTTAAGCATAGGGTTACTACACCCTATCATCCTCAAGCGAATGGGCAAGCGTAGGTCTCTAACCGTCAAGTCAAAAAGATTTTGGAGAAGGTGGTCGGAACCAATAGAAAAGATTGGGCTTTGAAGCTCGATGATGTTGTGTGGGGGTTCCGGACCACGTACAAGACGGTGTTAGATATGTCACCATATCAGATTATCTATGGGAAGCCGTGCCACTTACCTGTAGAGATTCAGCACAAAGCGTTTTGGGCTTTGCGAAGCTTGAACTTGACTCTCAAGGATGTGAAGGAGTTGAGGATTACTCACATCAATCTTTTGGATGAGTTTCGAAGTCGTGCGTACAAGAATTCAGAGATCTGTAAGGAAAGGATTAAGAGGTGGCATGATTCGAAGATCTCGTACAAGGAGTTCAAGCATGGAGATGAGGTATTACTTTTTAACTCTCGTTTAAAGCTTTTTGCAGGCAAGTTGAAGTCTAAGTGGACGGGACCGTTCATGATTCATCGAGTCTTAGGAGGGGGAGTTTTGAGCTCATTGACAAGGATGGAGACATTTTTATGGCAAATGGACATCGCTTGAAGCATTACAAGTCGCCGGATGATGTTTGTGTCATCTTTGTGGATACCTTAATCTGATTTGGTACCGTCGTGACTCTCCGACATTAAACATGAGCACTTGTTGGGGGCTTTCCCTCCCGTTTTATTATTTTATTTATTTCGTGTGAGTAAGAAATTTTTAAATTTGAAGTGCTTACTTATCGGCAATTACATCTCTTTGCAAACTTAGTTTCACCTATGGTTTCTACTAAGTTTGGGACAATTTTTGATGAAGTTGTGCTCTAGTTGGTACCTAATGATTCGTATTGAAGTTTGAAGTGTGTAGGGATTGAAGAACACTCAGTTGGGAAGCTTAGAAGGATGGTTCGACCAAAGCCAGGGTAGGTTCGACCAGTGCCAGGAGGTCGAACCGAGCAGAGAAAGTCGAATCGACGCAGAAAATCATCCAGTGAGGTTGTTTGACCTGATCATTCTTGGTTCGATCTGTCTAACAGGTCGAACCAAGGTCGAACCCGGTGACTTAAAATTTACAGTATGGTGGTTTGAACTGAGCCGTTATGGTTCGACCTGTTTAGAAGGTCGAAACCGAGGTCGAACCAGTTCGTTCAAAGCACTCTGTTTTTCAAGTAATAGGTTCGACCATGACAATCATGGTTCGACCTGTTCAGAAGGTCGAACCCAGGTCGAACCCAAAAGGTAAGTTTGTCCAGAAGGTAGGTTCGACCTCGTTGCTCGAGGTTCGACCTGTTCCGCAGGTCGAACCCGAGGTCGAACCCAGTCAGGTATGCATTTTAAGTTGTTTTTTTAAGGATTCGATCATTCTTTTTATTCACCAAACCTCGAACCCTCCCCGAACCTTAACACCCTTGCACAAATTCGTCAATTACACTTGATTTTGCACCGATTACACAACATTTCACTCTTAATTCTTGAATTGGGCGTGGATTTGGGCAATTTTCATCGCGAATTAGGGCTTTAGTCACGCATTTTGAGTGTTGTGTGCCAATTGTCGATTGTTAACCATGGGCAAGACTAAAGGTACGTTTTTTCAACTCAATTACCTTAGGATTGAAGTTTATTGCAAGAAATGTGTTGTGGGTAAGTTGATTAATGATGATTTTGGTTGAAATTCATGGTGATAATGGATATTGTTGAGTTGATTCATATGAATTCATGTTTATTGGTTTGAGATTGCTTGATTATGGATAGAACTTGAGTTTTATGTGGATTGATCAAGGTTATGATACATCTAGATGAATGAGCATGTTAGTTAGGTTTGAATTGTTGATAATTGGAGTTGTTCATGAAGTTCAATTATTGAAATTCTTGTTGAATAGCTTGAATTGGTTGATGCATGCTTGTTGTTTATGATTTAAAGATTAAAGGTAGTGTGATTGAAGATGTTTTGAGCATGTTAATTAAGCAAGTGATGTTGAGATGATAGTTGGGTTGATTAAGCATGGATGCTTGAAGTCTTGAGTAGAGTATAGGATATGCTAGTCATATACTTGTGTTCTTGTCTTGTTGGTTGTATTGAAGTAGTTGTTTTCAGGAAAGGGACAAGGATCAAGTAAAGGGAAAGTAAGGCGGATGAAGCAAGATCGAAGAAGAGGAATGACAGGCCTTCGAATGTGGACACAGTGACAAGGAAGCTGAGGCTACAAGATCGTTTACCCGAGAACTTCAGAATTCAAATGCAAAACTGGGATGAGATTAAAGAGAAGTGAGAAGAAGTCTCAGACAAGATAGCTCGTACTCGATACCAAGATGATGAGGCGATGAGGATAATGAGAATCGGGAATGACATTTTCTAGATGTTTGATCAAGTGGGTATCCGGAGGTTTATGGAGTTAAAGAGGCCGACGTATTTCCATGTTACATCGGAAGTAGTCTGCTCATTCGAAATGGTGAAGGACCCGCTTGGGTACCCGTATCAGTGTACGTTTCAGCTTGGTGGAGTGAGTAGGAGATGGATGTCTGAGGATTTTAATGAGCTGTTTGAGATGCCTTTGGGGATCTCTCGCTTGGAGAATGGTGCGTTCAATGCTAATAGGTTTTGGAGAGAGATTACAGGGGAGATTGGAGATTATAAGATTAGGCGGCTCGTGCTTCCTCAATAAAGAATCCAGTTTTGAGGTACGTCGATCGTGTTTTGAGCAACACGTTGTTCGCCCGCTTAGAGGGAAGTGTTGTGTCTAGAGGAGAGCTTTATGCTTTGTGGTGTATGCTTAATGGGGTGCAGTTTAATGTTGGAGCGTATTTCATTGCACAGCTACTTCGATTCAGGACCATTGGGTTTCAAAAGGTGAATATTGGAGGGTTACTGACGATCGTGGCTGAGCATTATAATTTGGATTTCACCAGCATCACACCAGTTAGAGGAGAGCCCGATTTGGCGATGTTTACTTGCGTGAAGGGAGGATTTGCACATTTCTGAGATGGAGATTGGTTCTTCATGAGGGGACTCAAGCCCTTCGAATTCATGTTTCCCTTCGACGTGAGTAACTTGACAACTATTTGGGTTGCGAGGAATAAGTTGATGGATTCTCTTGGACACAATGCCTTATCTGTGGCAGCGAGGTCGGGTGGTAATTGGAGGACTGTATCGCAGATGTGTACGGATGATAGGATGGTGGAGTTATAACAGATTGTTGATCAAAGAGAGTTTCGTCCACCACAGCAGCCCAAAGATGAGGAGTATCAAGAAGAGGAGCAGCAGGATGAGGAGATGCCGATACAACACGACACACATCAGCTTGAGCCAGCACTGCAGCAGCAGCGGGCTGTTCTGAATGATACACGGAAGCAGCTCCACCTTATTCATGAGCAGCTGGTCGCGATCATTGCTAGCCAGTATACCGACAGCTCGCACTCGCCAACGCCAACTATGCTATGTTGAATGAGAGGTACACTGCCTTGAATGAGAAAGTTGGTAGGTTGAGTGATCGAGTTGATTACTTGGATAGACACATCGGTGATTTGCACTGGATTGTGAAACGGAGGCTTGATGATGAGGATGATAATGATGAGGATGATGATGCTCCGGAGGAGTAGTTTTTCAGGTTTTCTTTGGTTTCCTCTGATTCATCTTGATTTCCTTATTCTTCTTTTTATCTTTATAGGTTGGGGTGTGATTCATGCGTGAGTAGAATGTATAAGTGATATCTTGTATGATTGATTGGGTATAAGCTTATTGATTTTTATGCATTCATATGTTCATGTGTAATTTCTATTGATGAAAAGCATGTACTATTTGATAAATATATTGAGTTCTTGTGAAATTGATCTTAATTATGTGCTATGAGGAGTACTAGGATTCTAATTACCTATGTGAGGATTTGAGCTTTGATAATCATGCTTGATCATGATTATTTTATTCTTGAGAGGATCATTCATATGAACGTATTCTGGAACTTGGCTTGGAGTCTTGTGTGAGACTTATGATTGATAAATTGCTAGGACATGATCTTAGGCCATTATTTTGTGATTAAGTTACTTAACCAAATTTATCCTTCCTAATGATTTTATTAACCTTTGGATGCCCTGTTGAGCCGTTAAAGCTTTTTCTTTGGTAGCCAAAGTAAATAACCTTATAAACCTTTACTTGAGCTATGATTACCCTATTCATTGGTAGAGAGAGTGGAGTTGAGTAAGTGTTGCAAGAAGAAAATGAAGATAGAATATGGATGGATGAAAGAATATGGTTAAATCTTGTTTAGGAGTAGTGCCCGAAACTGGTACGCCGATTATTTTTATACATGGTGTGTGAAGCTTAGCAACTGACGGCATATACATGAGAAGAAGGGTAGTGTCTGAAACCGGTACCCGAATTGTTTAAAAAGATGATGTTGATGCCATGAAAAGAAGGAAAATTCAGGAATTTTACAAGTTCAAGAGACGACATTGGAGGAGAACTTGCTGTAAGAAGAAGAAATCGAGAACCTCCAAGGTAACTCTCTACTAGTGTCTTAAGTCACTTTACCTAAATTTTCCTACCTTTTTCCAAATAGCCAACATTACAACCCAAAAACAAGTCCTTTGTGATCCTAGTGAAGAGTTGATTATAAGTTGATTTTTGAGATCTTTGCCAAGCTTATGGTTACGCGTGAATATGGATTGATATGAGTGTTTATATTAACCTATGTAGTGCCTCACGCACTTGAGTGAAAGAGAATAAATACTTATCTTGTGAGCAAAATTACTTAGTACTCCGAATGGTGTGTGATTGGATTGGTTTTGCATGAGTCATACATATGAGGCAATTAATACTTATTTGATTGAATGAAGTTGCATGTGTGATATGTGTTGTACTTGATCTTGGTGAATTATACACGACTCCTGTGGTTTGATTTGGTTGCCTCGGGACGAGCAACATGTAAGTTTGGGGGTTTGATGAGTGTATAAATTCACAAGTTTGGCATCATGTTCTGTGCTAGTTTTGGAGAGTTTTGAGGTGGAAATAGGTGGAAAACCTATATATATTGTGAATTAACATGAATCAGGTGTTAGTGGAGCTATTTAAGTGGTTTTCATAGCAAAAACGGAGTGGAAGTGCCAAGAATCGAAGAGACGAAGTTGAGACCACGCGAACCGCCAAGGAAAGAGTAGGGTTAGACCTGATGGATGAGGGTTTGACTTCTCCTACAGGTCGAACTAGCAGTGAAAAGTTTGCAGGAGGAAGGTTCGACCATGACTCAAGGGGTTCGACCTGTTCATCAGGTCGAACCATGGTCGAACAAGTTCGCGAGAAGATGGGTTCGACCACGACGTTGGGGTTCGACCTGACAGTTGGTCGAACCAGGAGTGGAAATTGTCCAGTGGTGAGGTTTGACCTAGGGTTCGACCAAAGAGGCAGGGGTTTGACCTGTACAAGAGGTCGAACCAAGTGCAGAATGTGTCCAGTAGCAGGGTTCGACTTGTGGTTCGACCTGTGGCCGGTGGTTCGACCTGTTTGACGAGGTCAAACCAAAACACGGAAACTTACCTTATCCGGATTTTTGAGGTCAAAACGCGTGGAATCACTTGAAAAGCCCATTCCAAGCCCTAGAAATGTGATTACAAGTATAAAAGGAGGCTCATGCAGAGAACTCGAAGAACACGAAGAGTACGAGAAAAGATAGGGATCGTCGCCAATGTCAGATTACAAGAGAAGAGTAGGAGAGCTGAGACAGAGGTTCAGCTGGAGTTTCAAGTAAGATTGGTCCAACTAGCCATGGTTGTTCTTAGATCAATCATGGGCTAGATCCACTTCGGTAGTTCTAGAGTTATGAAGGTTTCATGAGTTAATTTGTATTTCGTGTGTATACTTCGTACAACACTACTTGTGGTTTATTTTATATAAGATTGCACGTTTTTAATCCATACTCATAGTTGTTTTGTGCATCAATAATCGTTGTGTAGAGTCTGAATGCATGACATTGTTATAGGTTGAGTGCGTTCACTGTTGAGCAGGGTTTATTGTTATAATTTTAAGTGAAGGGATTCTGAAGTCTTATTAGAACTATCTTATATGAATACTTATTAATTGAATTGAATTCGGGTTAATAAGTAGGATAAAGAGTATAACTTTATAGTACCTAAAAAGGGAGATCAAATCGGGTTAGAGTACTAAGTGCACGGGAAATAATTGATTATGATAGTACCTAGAAAGGGAGGTAAAGTATACGTCTTGCTCTGAGGATATTTACACGTGTCAAAAGCTTATCTATTTGTGTCTATAGAATAGATTTGTATGGTCTAGCGATGCGTCCATAAACCACAAGGCAGAGTCGGACATCGACACACGAAAGTATGAATTAACGAATGAAATTGGATGGCTTGACGAACTACCTATTATCTTATTTGATCACAACTACTATTTTCTTGTTCTTGTTATTTTAATTGCTATTTTAATTATTACTTAGTTTACAAACCAAAATTACAATTTTCAACATAGTCATATTTGCTAGAAAATAACTAAAGTGATATTTATCCGTCCTGTGGATTCGATATTTAACTTGGTCACTTTCGAAACTACAATTGATATCCTTCATACTTGGGGATTAATTGTGTGTTGAGAAAACGCCCATCAACCACTCAACCTCATTATCATGTCGGAATAAATCCACCTGCAGGTTTTACATGATAATTCTTATGAGCTCCTCAAAGGAACATCATCAACCTATTTAATAGGGCACAGATTCCTTCTAAAATCAACAGCACACCATAGAGACAGCATTATTTTCCAACTCACCAAGTTTGTTGATTTAATTACATGTAAATCTCTCCCATTGATGAATCAAAGAAATACATACTGCCTTACATTTTGATGTTATTGTATAGGGATTAAGAGCACGAATATCCATAATAACTGAGATCAAATTCTCCTATATAATCAATATAAGTTAAACGATCTCAAGCGGTCCTGCTCAATACACACAAGGTGCACTAATGTGATTCTATAGCCAAGACAAACTAATTTCAAATCATACTACAACCATCCCGATAGAGAGTCCCCATCTATCTCGGTTGTGAATATCTTTTTATACTTTATAAGAAAATCGATAATATGATCTTCCGCGTTTTGTCGCACAACATATTATCTACATTATAAAGTAAGTGAACTATTGTATCGGACATATAAATAAATTATAAGACGCAATCATTTGATCATTGATTCTCATTTTAAATGTTGTTAAAACATTGTTCATACAAAAAGCTAGACTTTCAGTATACAATCCAACAGTTGTTGTATGATCGGTCCCCCTTCTCAAGTGTCTTGACCCCTTTTATACCTTGGGTCTCAAATCTGACTCAACTAGGCTTTTAAAATATATTTTCATGCACTGGAAGGTGTAAATCCTGAATTCTGGCCTAAAAACACGCAACACGAGTTGGCAACTAGACTTGTGTTACACTGAAGCATAACTCGAGTAATACTAACACGAGTCTTATTATCAAGTCGTGTTATCACCTGTCTAGTCTTGTTGCAATGCTTTGAAATTGAATTGCATACGGACCCCAACATGAGTCATGCTGACAAGTCGTGTAACTGCCTGTCAATTCATGTTGGGTACGTTTGAACCTGTACGTCTGCTCTTTCAAAAAGGACCTACAACACGACTTGAAACAGACGTAACACGACTTGTGTTGGCAAGTCGTGTTATGGCTTATTAATTCATGTTCTACAATTCTAAAACTCGGCATTTTTTGGGCCTCAACACGAGTCGTGTTTGGCTATGCAACTCGTGTTGACCCTTATCACTCATTTCTTGATCGTCTTCGGTTCTGCTTCATTTTAACCTTTTTTAACCTTTAAAACTTAACAAAACACCTTAGTAGCACCTTAATCATGCAAGATATGTAAACTAAGAAATCCTACATGAATTTATGGCCTTATTCTAACAAAAATGGTGCAATGTGAGACCATAAAAATGTGAATTTCCACTCTCATCAACCCTTCAAACTCATATGTTGTTCGTCCTGGAATAACAAATTCATAACAGAAGAGAGATGAGAGTTGAAATTCTATAGCAAATAAGGGATCACACATCCAAACCAATATAATACACTCATGCTAAAGTTACCTTTAACTGAAACATGCACGTCAAACTAGTGACTTCCCATTTCAAAATGCTCATCATCCACTCTCAAGGGTAGTGTTACACTCATCTCTCAAGTGTGAGATGTACACTTTCATGGTTAAAATATATGCACTCAAAATCAGTTCACTTACACGCGTAACCATAAGCTTGACAATTATCTAGACTCTCCACTAACGTGAAAGACTTGACGATGGGATCACAAAGGTCTTGCTTAAGGTTGTAACATTGGCTCTTTGGATAAGGGGTACGTACATATGGAATAAGTGACTTGATCACTAGTAGAGAATCAAAAGAAGAAACACACTTTCACGCGTATTCTTGATAAATCAATTTTCTTCATTTGATCTCCAATTTTTTTTTTCATAATACCTGCCTCCATTCACTATAGAATCAACATCTTAACTTTTTATTCCTTTTTTTCTCTTTTCTATACTAGGGTACCAGTTTCAGGTACTACCCTATAACTGGGGTACTAGTTTCAGGCACTATACCCTCTTGCAATTTTTAACCATCCTTCATCTTCAATCAATTTCCACCAAATTTTATCTTTCCAATTTTCTTAATACATGATGAGAGTGATAATTCACGTATATTGAGCTTTGATTTGTATGGAAATTGAGGATGATTTGGTCTATTACTAAAACAAATTAGTTTGTTTATGGAAAATTAACAAATCAGATGCTACTATGGCTATTTGAGCATATTTATACGGGAAAGCAGGTCAGAAGTGCTCAAAATTAGAAAATACATTTTTCGAGGTATAATTTGACTAGAGATACACCGTTTGATCAAACTCAGGCGGGTCGAACTATAGAGATGAAGTCGAACGGGAGTGTTTCAGCTTAAAGAAAGGTTGTTGGAATAAGGAGATTCCATTCGACCAAGTTATTGTTGGATTGTATACTAAAAGTCTTGCTTTAGTATGAACAATGTTATAACATTTTATTTTAAATGAGAATCATATGATCAAATGATTGCGTCTTATAATTTATTTATATATCGATGCAATAGTCCACTTACTTTATACTGTAGATAATATGTTGTGCGACAACACGCAAAAGATCATATTATCGGTTTTCTTATAAAGTATAAACAGAGGCTCACAACTGAGATAGATGGAGACTCTCTATCAAGATGGTTGTAGTGCAAATTGGTATTAGTTTGTCTTGACTATAGAATCACATTAGTGCACTTGTGTATATTGAGCAGGACCACTTGAGATCGTTCGACTTTTACTGTCTATATAGAAGAACTTGATCTCAGTTATTATGGATGTTCGTGCTCTTAATCCCTATACAATAACCTCGACACGTAGGGCATTATGTATTTCTTTGATTCATTAATGAGTGAGATTTACATGTAATTAAATCAACAAACTCGGTGAGTTAGGAAATAGTGCTGTCTCTATGGTGTGCTGTTGATTGTAGAAGGAATCCGTGTCTGTTATAGATTGATGATGTCCCCTTGAGGGGCTCATAAGAATTATCATGTAAACCCTGCAGGTGGATTTATTCTGACATGATAATGAGGTTGAGTGGTACTACTCTCGGAAGAGATATTAATTAATGGAGTTGTCAATAACTTAATTAATTAATGGACATTGTATATCTTAAACATGGGGAGACTAATGAACTCATAATAAGAAGGAGCCCATAACATATTTATGGGATTAGAATGGTAGTGCAGTAATAATATTTTAGTGGTATATATTATTATTATTGAACTTAAGTATAAGCTTTAGGCTAGGCTTGGATACTTAAGCCCAATGGAGGCCCAACTTTAATTTCTCCTCATGTCCCTGCTGTAGCCCATATATATAAGTCATCTTAGCTGTTCTAACCCTAAGGAGACACACCTAATACTTGAAGAGGGTAGACGGAATAGCATATTGAGAAGATTTCGAGGGTTGTCGCCCACACGACGTCGAGATTGGAGTTGAAATATAGTAGAAGATCAAGAGGTCGTTTGTTGCTGCTGTCCTCCAACTTGCACGATTTTTATAAAATCATACAGATCTCAGAACTGATCGTGTGATATACTGATGGAAAGCCACGGAAGAGAATATTATTTTAGTGCATAGATCACTCGAATCGGACATCAGAGAGAGAGTTATGCCCAAAACGGTGAGGCTGCGCAGGCTGCTGGCGAGAATCCATCTTCTTCAACATACCTTGGTGAAAGGTAATATGTTTCTATGTTATCTTGCTTTTGCTGATTTAGAAACATATGGAACCTTAACGGTTCACGTTAACCAAACGATGAACGCCAATAGTTATACCAAGTCGAACTGAAGAGGCCAACTCGAAATTGAGAGCTTCAGTGTATAGACCAGTGGTTTGACTAAGGGGGTCCAGTTTGACCAACACCAGTCTGGTCGAACTGGGATATGTGATAGGGGTTTTCTCAACACACAAATTAATTCTCAAGTATAAGGATATTAATTGTAGTTGCGAAGATGACCAAGTTACAATATCGAACCCAAGGGACGATTAAATATCAATTTTGTTATCTTCTAGTATATTTTAGACTATGTTTGGTAATTGTAAAGGTTTAATGGATAATAACTTCTAATCAAAATAGCAAAAAAGAAATAGTAAGAGTAGAGAAAAGTGAGTTGTGATCAATAAGAATAATAGGTAGTTCGTCGGGTCATCCAGTTTCACTAGCAATTCATATTTTCATGTGATGGTGTCCGACTCTGCCCTGTGGTTTGTGGACGCATCACTAAACCATGCATATCTACTCTATAGACACAAGTAAACATGCGTGTACACGTGTGAATAACCTCGGAGCAAGAGATATACTTCACCCCCCTTTCTAGGTACTATCATAATCAATTATCTTCTACGTCTAGAATCTAACCCGATTTGATCTCCCTTTTTAGGTACTATAAAGTTATACTCTTCATCCTATTCATCAACCCGAATTTAATTCAATTCATGAATATTCATATAAGACGGTTCTAATAAGACTTCAGAATCCCTTCACTTAGAATTATAACAATAAACCCTGCTCAGTAGTGAACGCTCTCAATCAATAACCATGTTATGTATTCAGACTCTACACAATGATCATTGATGCACAAAACGACTATGAGTATGGATTAAATATGCAATCTTATATAAAACAAACCACAAGTAGTGTTGTATGGAGTTTTACACACGAAATACGAATTACATCATGAAACTTTCATAACTCTAGAACTACCAAGGTGGTTCTAGCCCATGATTGATCTAGGAACAATCATGGTTAGATTGATCATTCTTACTTGAACCTTCAACGAACCTCTGTCACAGCCCTCCGGATGGATCACCACCTCTACTCTTGTCTCTCTTATGATTGATGATCAAAAGCTCTCTTCATTCTCTGTATGAGCCTCCTTTTATACTTGTAATCACGTCTCTAGGGCTTGGAATGGGCTTTCTAAGTGATCTCACGCGTTTCGGCCTCAAAAATCCGGATAAGGTAAGTTCTCGCGCATAGGTTTGACCACGTCAAACAGGTCGAACAACTGGCCACAGGTCGAACCCCAGGTCAAACCTCATCACTGGACAACTCCCGCTCCCGATTCGACCAACTGGCAAGTCGAACTCAAACGTCATGGTCGAATCCTCTTTCCTGCGAACTGGTTCGACCATGGTTCGACCTGATGGACAGGTCGAACCACTCGAGTCGTGGTCGAATCCTCTTCTGCAAGCTCAGCAATGTTGGTTCGACCTGCTGGAGAGGTCGAACCCTCCTCCAACCAGGTCGAACCCACCTAATTCTTGGGTGGTTCGCATGGCTTCGACTTCGTCTCTTCGATTCTTGGCTCTTTCACTCCGTTTTTGCTAAGAAACACTCAAATAGCTCCACTAATACCTGATTCATGCTAATTCACAATATATATAGGTTTTTCACCTATTTTCACATCAAAACTCTCCAAAACTAGCACAAAACATAGCGCCAAACTTGTGAATTTACACACTCATCAAACCCCCAAACTTGCATGTTGCTCATCCCGAGGCAACCAATTTAAACCACAGGAGTCGTGTATAATTCAACAAGATCTAGTACAACACATATTACACATGCCACTTCATTGAATCAAACAAGAATTACTTGCATCATATATTTCACTCATAAAAAATCAATCCAATCACACACCATTCAGAGTACTAAGTAATCTCGCTGACAAGATAAGTCTTTACTCTCTTTCGCTCGTGCGTGAGGCACTATAGGCTAGTATAAACACTCATATCAATTCATATTCACGCGTAACCATAAGCTTGGTAAAGGTCTCAAAAATCAACTTACATTAGATTAATACTAGGATCACAAAGGACTTGTTTCTAGGTTGTAATGTTGGCTCTTTGGAAAGGGTAGGAAAATTTGGTCATAGTGACTTAAGACACTAGTAGAGAGTTACCTTTGAGGTTCTTGATTTCTCATCCGGCTTCACATTCTCCTCAAATTCTTCTCTTGCACTTGCAATTTTCAATTTTCCTTCTCTTCCTTGCATCAACATCATTCTTCTTTTGATCGCTCGGGTACCAGTTGTAGGCACTACCCTTCTCGAACATCGTTCGGCTGCTTCTTAAAACTTCAAGCCCCATGTATAAGCAATTCGGGTACCAATTTCAGGCACTACCCCTAACAAGATTTAACCATGCACTTTTCTTACTAAACCTCATTCCATCTTCCTTTTCTTCTTCCACACTTATTCACCTTACTCTCTCTACCAATGAATAGGGTATTTTCAAAGCTCAAATAAGGTAATTAAGGCTCTTATATTTGGCTTGCCAAAGAAAAAGCTTTTAAAAGGCTCAAACAGGGCTACCAAAGATTTATAAAATCATTAGGAAAGGTAAAATTTGGCTAAGTGACTCAATTAATCAAAAATGGCCTAAGATCATATCCTAATATTTCATCAATTGTAAGTTTCACACAAGACTCCAAGCCAAGTTCTAGAATACGTTCATACGAATGATTCTTGATAGGCTTTTTCTGCGCACTATAATTTAATCCCCAAGTATAAAGGATATCAATTGTAGCGGTAAGTGACCAAGTTAAATTATCGAACCCAAGGGACAGCTAACTATTTATTTTCTAATTATACTAGCTTAATCAGAATAAGGTAACCGATTTTCAATGTTTTGTTGCGAATTAACTAAAATACTTAAATAATAAATTGCAGAATAATTAAAAGCAATAAAATAAAATAAAATAAAAGCAAGTTTCTAATCAAGAGATAACGAACAGTTCTAAGGTATCAGGTAGAGACCAATTAATTTGGGTTATTAAACTTACGATTGTTCATTCATACAGTTTCACTGAAAATACACCACATATCTCTGTTATCCCACCGAATATGATTCGATTCAAAGCTAACAGTCTAATCTGGTTTAAATCTTAAGGTGCGCAAATATTACCAAGCCTTATTCCTAGATACTAATCAAAGCAAGCAACAATACCTCCGGATGGTAAGCCTGACTAACAAGATATTTTCTGGAATTACTACAAGGTTCTATTCACTTCCTACTTGATTGTCTAATTGCATTGTTCCACTAAACTAATCAAGTATTTGACATACCATTTCATGAAATTAAAGTGCTTATAGCGGAGCTACTCTAATCCCTAACAGATAGACAATACCAATCATGAACGCATACAAGCTAACACAATAATCCAAGCATTATAGCGGATGTCATGAATATATTATGAAGACGTTACGAAGCAGATTAGCATGTTTTAATAAAATAAGTAAAATCAAAAGCTCAACTGCATAAAATCCCAAACTTTGGTCTAAATCCCCAAATCAATTAAATCAATCCATCAAACCCTAGAACTGTATATAAAATTACCCCATGAGGTCACAAGCAACACTCATGGCTAAGCAATTCATACCAAAAATCAAAGTAAAAGGAAGAAAAAGATAGGAATTATGAATCCCTAGTGTAGACGTAGTCTTTCGTTCCTTCTCCGTCTCTCCAATTGCTCGATTCTCCCTCAATTAGCACTTGGAACCCTCTTGGAAGTGGATGGATGGTGAAATCAGGTTGTAAATCTGATATGGATGTGTTGGAGGTGTGAATTGATGATGGATTATGGATGGGTTCTCTCCAATTTGTGTATTGATCTCCCTAATTCTCTCTTGGACTGTTGCAGGGCTTTTTTCGTGACCAAAAAATCTTCAGAATCGCGACTTGAGGGTATATATACGCTGCTGCATCGAACAGGTCTCGTCTGGGCCCGATTTTGGGCCGCTCGGCACCTTGCTCGGGCCGAGCTCATGGCCGAGCGGCCCCCAAACCAGCCGAGCATCAAATGGTTGGAATGGGGCCGTCATTTAGGTTCTGAAGCAATCCAACTCGGCTGGAAATTCGCACAAAGTTGGTCCCGCTCGAGCCGAGCGGCCTCCCGAGCTGCGGAGACTGCACTGCGCGACTTCACTGTTTTGAGCATAACTTCTTCATACGGACTCCAATTTGAATGATTTTTGCGCTCACGCGTTCCTCTTTTCCTTGACTTTCTATCCATATAAAGAACTCTCAGAAACTCTAACATTTGAATATGTAAAAAGTCATGCAAAATGGCTGCTCGGTACAGCATGTGCGATGTTAGCACTTTGATCATAACTTTCTCGTTTGGAATCCAATTGGGGTGTTCTTTACGTCAAAACGACCCTCTCTTCTGTGGCTTTTCCAATAATATATCATATGATCAATTTGGACTTCTATAAGAATACAGAAATTTGTGCAACATGGACTGTATTTTTCAGCATTCCTTCTCACTTTCACTCCTCATTCCAACTTTGAACTTTTGATCATGTTTTACCCTTCAAAACTCAACAAAACACCTTAGTAGCATCTTAATTATGCAGGATATGAAAACCATGCCATTCTATACAAAATCATGGCCACATTCTATCAAAAATGGTGTAATGTGAAACCTAAAATACGTGAAATTCCGCTCTCAACAAACCCCCAAACTTACCTGTTGCTCGTCCCGAGGCAACGACATATAAAACCAATAGAGTAATTGAGAGAAAATTTCACAACTTCACATCAAAGAAAATATAACAATTCAAAAATCATACTTCAAATACTAAGACAACCATCCATCTAAGAACATACAATTCAAATCAACTACTTCACTTTTTCGGAATGCTCATCCACCATTCTCACGGGTAGTATTTACGCTCATCGCTCAAGTGTGAGATATACACTTCAGGGCAAGGTGTTTACACTCAAAGTCAATTCAAACACACGCGTAACCATATGCTTGACAATCATCTCAACTCTCGACTAAAGGGATAATTTCAACAATAGGATCACAAAGGTCTTGCATTAGGTTGTAATGTTGGCTCTTTGGTAAAGGTAGGGAGTATATGGATAAGGTGACTCAATCACTAGTAGAGATCAAAGAAGACTTACAGCTCTTCAACAAACAACTTTACTTTCTTCTTTCTTCTTCATCGCTCTTCAATGCTTCTTACAATTTGATTCCTCCTTCACTTTTGAACACCACATCCTTACTTGAATTTTTTTTTTCTTCCCTCTTTTCTTTTCTCTTTTTTTTTTCTTTTTCAAATAAGGGTACCAGTTTCAGGCACTACCCTTTTCAAGGGGTACCAGTTTCGAGCACTACCCCTTTATGCAACAATTTAACTACTCTTTTCAACAATTTTTATCACTTCCAACTTATTCTCCTTTTATGTTTCTTCACAAGACACCAAATTGACTCCTTCAACTCTCTACTAGGTAGGGATTTTTAAAGGCTAACAAAGGGATCAATTGGCTTATCACGTAGGCTTCCAACAAATATGGCTTTTCAGGCTCAAAAGGGTTAACTACGGATAATTTCAATAGGTAGGATAATAATTTGGCTAGTGACTAATAAACAACAAAGATGGCCTAAGATCATCTCCTATTGTCTAATCGAACACGTAGCTTCAAGCAAGATATAAAGCCAAGTTCTAGAATACGTGTGTATGAACGATACTCACAAGAATAAACTGAATCATGAAACTTGTCATGATTTCAAAAGGCTCAAAATCTCACAAGGCTATACGAATGAACGAGCAATCCTAATAAAGCTACATAGCTAATCTTCCTTGCACATAATCAGATTTCAAGCATCTCAATATCAAAGCACAATCTCAAACTGCTTCTCAAACACAATCACACATATAATCAAGTGCCATGAAAAATCAGAAAATCATCCTAGAGAACCATAAATCGACTACACTAACACTAGGATTAACACAAAACAAACAATAAACACCACAAAACACGAAACCTGAAAAATCGCAAAAATTCGAACCCTCAATATTCTCAAATAAATCAAAAATATTAAGAATCCGCAAAAAATCGACTCTCCAAGCAACAACACAATGTAAAAATTCTATTTCGATACTGCAAGACAAGGTATGTACGTTATCCCCCCCAAACTTAGATTAAACGAAGTGAGAAACTAAGTTTGCAAAGAAGTATATACCGCAGTCAAGCAACACCTAATAAAACTCCTACACCAACACAGACATATAAAAGCAATAAAACGGAAGGGACAGCCCCCAACAAGCGCTCATGTTTAACGTCGGAGAGTCACGACGGAATACCTCAAGCTCATCGGAATGGCCATGGATATCTTTCATCCTTGCCATCGTATTCTAATCGCTGTGCTTCTTCATCAATCCAATACTTATGGCGAGGGATGGCCTCATTGGCATTCTTAAAATTTATCTTGACCTTGCCAACCATGTTAAGATCAAATTTCATCAACCTCTTCATTCTACTCCACCACTTATTCCTTCTTCCGACGAAAATTCTCAACTTCTCTTCTAGTTCCTTTCTATCCCTAAGAATATGAGAGGAATCATAAGGTGAAACAAAGTCAACAGAAACAATATCATTAAATTCAATGCAACTTAAAGAGTTTAAAGGTTTAGAAATGCTCAGTTCATTCTTCAAGTCCTCTTCGGTTGCTTCATGACTTTGCTCTTCTTCTTTCTTTTCTTCCTCAACAATTGACTCCAGTTGATAGCTCAATTCAAGTGGAACCACTTGACTTAATCGAGTGGACTCCTCTTCGAGTTCTACTTCCTCAAGCGACAGCATAGGACCTTCAAATTGCATTCCAGGGTACAATGGAACAATAATATCTTCCTCAAACTCCTCTTCATCCATTCTTTCCTCTTGTTGACCTTGAGAATTTAAACTTGAAGTGATGTTCGCAAGAAGATTGTTTATGTCTCTCGTTCTTTGATCAAATTCCTGCGATGCAACTTCCCTCTCCTGCGATTGAACTTTCATCTTTCTTTCTAGAGCTTCCAATATTCCCATGTTTTCTTCATGCTTCTTGATGGAAGTATCAAACGCGTCTTGTAATTCTTGGGAAACTCCGATCGATCCAGAATAAGTGTTCTCTTGATAAGGTTGGTATAAATTTGCATTGTAAGCACAAGACCATTCATCTTCATATCTGACTTGATTGTAATACTGAGAAGGACTTTGATTCACTAGAGAATCATAACCATAATTCCTCTCATCCATGTAATATGGAGTAGGAACCATATTATTCTGATTTTCATAGCGTTTCAATATTTCGTCTATGCATGGAGAATGATTCATAACATTTTGATTTCCATATCTTTTCAATATTTCGTCCATCTCAGTACCTCAAAGATAATTTATAGTCAGAATATATCCAAATAAGAAAAAAGAAAAAAAAATAAAGCAACAAAAAGTCCTAATCAAACTAGCAATAAAAGAAAAATAAATAATTAAGCCGTCCCCGGCAACGGCGCCAAAAACTTGATAGGCTTTTTCTGCGCACTATAATTTAATCCCCAAGTATAAAGGATATCAATTGTAGCGGTAAGTGACCAAGTTAAATTATCGAACCCAAGGGACAGCTAACTATTTATTTTCTAATTATACTAGCTTAATCAGAATAAGGTAACCGATTTTCAATGTTTTGTTGCGAATTAACTAAAATACTTAAATAATAAATTGCAGAATAATTAAAAGCAATAAAATAAAATAAAATAAAAGCAAGTTTCTAATCAAGAGATAACGAACAGTTCTAAGGTATCAGGTAGAGACCAATTAATTTGGGTTATTAAACTTACGATTGTTCATTCATGCAGTTTCACTGAAAATACACCACATATCTCTGTTATCCCACCGAATATGATTCGATTCAAAGCTAACAGTCTAATCTGGTTTAAATCTTAAGGTGCGCAAATATTACCAAGCCTTATTCCTAGATACTAATCAAAGCAAGCAACAATACCTCCGGATGGTAAGCCTGACTAACAAGATATTTTCTGGAATTACTACAAGGTTCTATTCACTTCCTACTTGATTGTCTAATTGCATTGTTCCACTAAACTAATCAAGTATTTGACATACCATTTCATGAAATTAAAGTGCTTATAGCGGAGCTACTCTAATCCCTAACAGATAGACAATACCAATCATGAACGCATACAAGCTAACACAATAATCCAAGCATTATAGCGGATGTCATGAATATATTATGAAGACGTTACGAAGCAGATTAGCATGTCTTAATAAAATAAGTAAAATCAAAAGCTCAACTGCATAAAATCCCAAACTTTGGTCTAAATCCCCAAATCAATTAAATCAATCCATCAAACCCTAGAACTGTATATAAAATTAGCCCATGAGGTCACAAGCAACACTCATGGCTAAGCAATTCCTACCAAAAATCAAAGTAAAAGGAAGAAAAAGATAGGAATTATGAAACCCTAGTGTAGACGTAGTCTTTCGTTCCTTCTCCGTCTCTCCAATTGCTCGATTCTCCCTCAATTAGCACTTGGAACCCTCTTGGAAGTGGATGGATGGTGAAATCAGGTTGTAAATCTGATATGGATGTGTTAGAGGTGTGAATTGATGATGGATTATGGATGGGTTCTCTCCAATTTGTGTATTGATCTCCCTAATTCTCTCTTGGACTGTTGCAGGGCTTTTTTCGCGACCAAAAAATCTTCAGAATCGCGACTTGAGGGTATATATACGCTGCTGCATCGAACAGGTCTCGTCTGGGCCCGATTTTGGGCCGCTCGGCACCTTGCTCGGGCCGAGCTCATGGCCGAGCGGCCCCCAAACCAGCCGAGCATCATATGGTTGGAATGGGGCCGTCATGTAGGTTCTGAAGCAACCCAACTCGGCTGGAAATTCTCACAAAGTTGGTCCCGCTCGAGCCGAGCGGCCTCCCGAGCTGCGGAGACTGCACTGCGCGACTTCACCGTTTTGAGCATAACTTCTTCATACGGACTCCAATTTGAATGATTTTTGCGCTCACGCGTTCCTTTTTTCCTTGAGTTTCTATCAATATAAAGAACTCTCAGAAACTCCAACATTTGAATATGTAAAAAGTCATGCAAAATGGCTGCTCCGTACAGCATGTGCGACGTTAGCACTTTGATCATAACTTTCTCGTTTGGAATCCAATTGGGGTGTTCTTTACGTCAAAACGACCCTCTCTTCTGTGGCTTTTCCAACTATATATCATATGATCAATTTGGACTTCTATAAGAATACAGAAATTTGTGCAACATGGACTGTATTTTTCAGCATTCCTTCTCACTTTCACTCCTCATTCCAACTTTGAACTTTTGATCATGTTTTACCCTTCAAAACTCAACAAAACACCTTAGTAGCATCTTAATTATGCAGGATATGAAAACCATGCCATTCTATACAAAATCATGGCCACATTCTATCAAAAACGGTGTAATGTGAGACCTAAAATACGTGAAATTCCGCTCTCAACAAACCCCCAAACTTACCTGTTGCTCGTCCCGAGGCAACGACATATAAAACCAATAGAGTAATTGAGAGAAAATTTCACAACTTCACATCCAAGAAAATATAACAATTCAAAAATCATACTTCAAATACTAAGACAACCATCCATCTAAGAACATACAATTCAAATCAACTACTTCACTTTTTCGGAATGCTCATCCACCATTCTCACGGGTAGTATTTACGCTCATCGCTCAAGTGTGAGATATACACTTCAGGGTAAGGTGTTTACACTCAAAGTCAATTCAAACACACGCGTAACCATATGCTTGACAATCATCTCAACTCTCGACTAAAGGGATAATTTCAACAATAGGATCACAAAGGTCTTGCATTAGGTTGTAATGTTGGCTCTTTGGTAAAGGTAGGGAGTATATGGATAAGGTGACTCAATCACTAGTAGAGAATCAAAGAAGACTTACAGCTCTTCAACAAACAACTTTACTTTCTTCTTTCTTCTTCATCGCTCTTCAATGCTTCTTGCAATTTGATTCCTCCTTCACTTTTGAACACCACATCCTTACTTGAATTTTTTTTTTCTTCCCTCTTTTCTTTTCTCTTTTTTTTTTCTTTTTCAAATAAGGGTACCAGTTTCAGGCACTACCCTTTTCATGGGGTACCAGTTTCGGGCACTACCCCTTTATGCAACAATTTAAATACTCTTTTCAACAATTTTTATCACTTCCAACTTATTCTCCTTTTATGTTTCTTCACAAGACACCAAATTGACTCCTTCAACTCTCTACTAGGTAGGGATTTTTAAAGGCTAACAAAGGGATCAATTGGCTTATCACGTAGGCTTCCAACAAATATGGCTTTTCAGGCTCAAAAGGGTTAACTACGGATAATTTCAATAGGTAGGATAATAATTTGGCTAGTGACTAATAAACAACAAAGATGGCCTAAGATCATCTCCTATTGTCTAATCGAACACGTAGCTTCAAGCAAGATATAAAGCCAAGTTCTAGAATACGTGTGTATGAACGATACTCACAAGAATAAACTGAATCATGAAACTTGTCATGATTTCAAAAGGCTCAAAATCTCACAAGGCTATACGAATGAACGAGCAATCCTAATAAAGCTACATAGCTAATCTTCCTTGCACATAATCAGATTTCAAGCATCTCAATATCAAAGCACAATCTCAAACTGCTTCTCAAACACAATCACACATATAATCAAGTGCCATGAAAAATCAGAAAATCATCCTAGAGAACCATAAATCGACTACACTAACACTAGGATAAACACAAAACAAACAATAAACACGAAACCTGAAAAATCGCAAAAAATCGAACCCTCAATATTCTCAAATAAATCAAAAATATTAAGAATCCGCAAAAAATCGACTCTCCAAGCAACAACACAATGTAAAAATTCTATTTCGATACTGCAAGACAAGGTATGTACGTTATCCCCCCCCAAACTTAGATTAAACGAAGTGAGAAACTAAGTTTGCAAAGAAGTATATACCGCAGTCAAGCAACACCTAATAAAACTCCTACACCAACACAGACATATAAAAGCAATAAAACGGAAGGGACAGCCCCCAACAAGCGCTCATGTTTAACGTCGGAGAGTCACGACGGAATACCTCTAGCTCATTGGAATGGCCATGGATATCTTTCATCCTTGCCATCGTATTCTAATCGCTGTGCTTCTTCATCAATCCAATACTTATGGCGAGGGATGGCCTCATTGGCATTCTTAAAATTTATCTTGACCTTGCCAACCATGTTAAGATCAAATTTCATCAACCTCTTCATTCTACTCCACCACTTAATCCTTCTTCCGACGAAAATTCTCAACTTCTCTTCTAGTTCCTTTCTATCCCTAAGAATATGAGAGGAATCATAAGGTGAAACAAAGTCAACAGAAACAATATCATTAAATTCAATGCAACTTAAAGAGTTTAAAGGTTTAGAAATGCTCAGTTCATTCTTCAAGTCCTCTTCGGTTGCTTCATGACTTTGCTCTTCTTCTTTCTTTTCTTCCTCAACAATTGACTCCAGTTGATAGCTCAATTCAAGTGGAACCACTTGACTTAATCGAGTGGACTCCTCTTCGAGTTCTACTTCCTCAAGCTACAGCATAGGACCTTCAAATTGCATTCCAGGGTACAATGGAACAATAATATCTTCCTCAAACTCCTCTTCATCCATTCTTTCCTCTTGTTGACCTTGAGAATTTAAACTTGAAGTGATGTTCGCAAGAAGATTGTTTATGTCTCTCGTTCTTTGATCAAATTCCTGCGATGCAACTTCCCTCTCCTGCGATTGAACTTTCATCTTTCTTTCTAGAGCTTCCAATATTCCCATTTTTCTTCATGCTTCTTGATGGAAGTATCAAACGCGTCTTGTAATTCTTGGGAAACTCCGATCGATCCAGAATAAGTGTTCTCTTGATAAGTTTGGTATAAATTTGCATTGTAAGCACAAGACCATTCATCTTCATATCTGACTTGATTGTAATACTGAGAAGGACTTTGATTCACTAGAGAATCATAACCATAATTCCTCTCATCCATGTAATATGGAGTAGGAACCATATTATTCTGATTTTCATAGCGTTTCAATATTTCGTCTATGCATGGAGAATGATTCATAACATTTTGATTTCCATATCTTTTCAATATTTCGTCCATCTCAGTACCTCAAAGATAATTTATAGTCAGAATATATACAAATAAGAAAAAAGAAAAAAAAAATAAAGCAATAAAAAGTCCTAATCAAACTAGCAATAAAAGAAAAATAAATAATTAAGCCGTCCCCGGCAACGGCGCCAAAAACTTGATAGGCTTTTTCTGCGCACTATAATTTAATCCCCAAGTATAAAGGATATCAATTGTAGCGGTAAGTGACCAAGTTAAATTATCGAACCCAAGGGACAGCTAACTATTTATTTTCTAATTATACTAGCTTAATCAGAATAAGGTAACCGATTTTCAATGTTTTGTTGCGAATTAACTAAAATACTTAAACAATAAATTGCAGAATAATTAAAAGCAATAAAATAAAATAAAATAAAAACAAGTTTCTAATCAAGAGATAACGAACAGTTCTAAGGTATCAGGTAGAGACCAATTAATTTGGGTTATTAAACTTACGATTGTTCATTCATGCAGTTTCACTGAAAATACACCACATATCTCTGTTATCCCACCGAATATGATTCGATTCAAAGCTAACAGTCTAATCTGGTTTAAATCTTAAGGTGCGCAAATATTACCAAGCCTTATTCCTAGATACTAATCAAAGCAAGCAACAATACCTCCGGATGGTAAGCCTGACTAACAAGATATTTTCTGGAATTACTACAAGGTTCTATTCACTTCCTACTTGATTGTCTAATTGCATTGTTCCACTAAACTAATCAAGTATTTGACATACCAGTTCATGAAATTAAAGTGCTTATAGCGGAGCTACTCTAATCCCTAACAGATAGACAATACCAATCATGAACGCATACAAGCTAACAAACACAATAATCCAAGCATTATAGCGGATGTCATGAATATATTATGAAGACGTTACGAAGCAGATTAGCATGTCTTAATAAAATAAGTAAAATCAAAAGCTCAACTGCATAAAATCCCAAACTTTGGTCTAAATCCCCAAATCAATTAAATCAATCCATCAAACCCTAGAACTGTATATAAAATTAGCCCATGAGGTCACAAGCAACACTCATGACTAAGCAATTCATACCAAAAATCAAAGTAAAAGGAAGAAAAAGATAGGAATTATGAAACCCTAGTGTAGACGTAGTCTTTCGTTCCTTCTCCGTCTCTCCAATTGCTCGATTCTCCCTCAATTAGCACTTGGAACCCTCTTGGAAGTGGATGGATGGTGAAATCAGGTTGTAAATCTGATATGGATGTGTTGGAGGTGTGAATTGATGATGGATTATGGATGGGTTCTCTCCAATTTGTGTATTGATCTCCCTAATTCTCTCTTGGACTGTTGCAGGGCTTTTTTCGCGACCAAAAAATCTTCAGAATCGCGACTTGAGGGTATATATACACTGCTGCATCGAACAGGTCTCGTCTGGGCCCGATTTTGGGCTGCTCGGCACCTTGCTCGGGCCGAGCTCATGGCCGAGCGGCCCCCAAACCAGCCGAGCATCATATGGTTGGAATGGGGCCGTCATGTAGGTTCTGAAGCAACCAAACTCGGCTGGAAATTCGCACAAAGTTGGTCCCGCTCGAGCCGAGCGGCCTCCCGAGCTGCGGAGACTGCACTGCGACTTCACCGTTTTGAGCATAACTTCTTCATACGGACTCCAATTTGAATGATTTTTGTGCTCACGCGTTCCTCTTTTCCTTGACTTTCTATCCATATAAAGAACTCTCAGAAACTCCAACATTTGAATATGTAAAAAGTCATGCAAAATGGCTGCTCGTTACAGCATGTGCGACGTTAGCACTTTGATCATAACTTTCTCGTTTGGAATCCAATTGGGGTGTTCTTTACGTCAAAACGACCCTCTCTTCTGTGGCTTTCCAACCATATATCATATGATCAATTTGGAATTCTATAAGAATACAGAAATTTGTGCAACATGGACTGTATTTTTCAGCATTCCTTCTCACTTTCACTCCTCATTCCAACTTTGAACTTTTGATCATGTTTTACCCTTCAAAACTCAACAAAACACCTTAGTAGCATCTTAATTATGCAAGATATGAAAACCATGCCATTCTATACAAAATCATGGCCACATTCTATCAAAAACGGTGTAATGTGAGACCTAAAATTAGTGAAATTCCACTCTCAACAATTCTCTCAAAAATAAACTATCATGATTAATCATGATAAAGGCTCAAATCCTCACATAGGTAATCAATTCCTAATACTCCTCATAGCACATAATCAAAATCAATTCCTCATGAATTCCATATACTTACCAAATTATTCATGCTCTTTCCAATGAAAATAAACACGTAAACACATGAATGCACAGAATCAATAACCCATATACAAAACAATGATACAAGATCAACTATATCAAGTACATGCCACTCACACATGAATCACACCCCAATCTGTAAAAATAAAAAGAAGAATGGGAGATAAGATGAATCGGAGAAGCCAAAAGAAAACCTGAAACTACTCCCTAGGAGCATCATCATCCTCATCATCATCGTCATCCTCATCCATCCTATTTTCCACAGCTCGGCACAGACTGGTAATGTGCATATCCATCATATCCACTCGACTACTCACTCTACCAACACGCTCATCCAAGGCAGAGTACCTTTCGTTCAGCGTGGCGTAGTTGGCGTTAGCGAGCGCGAGCTGCTTGTTCGTCTCCTACTGTGCAGCTACCACTGTGATCAGCTGCTCATGAATCAAGCGAAGCTGCTCCCGGGTACTTGGAACTGCTTGCCGCTGCTGTGGTACCGGAGCATGCTGAGGCGCATCATGCTGCTCTTCTTCCGGAATCTCCATCTCCAGTTGCTCATCTACCTGATCCTCCTCTTCAGGCTGCTGTGGCTGAGGTGGACGGAACTCTCCTTGATCAACGATCCGCTGTAACTCAGCCATCCTCCCCTCAGCACCCATCTGCGCTACCGCTCTCCAATCACCACCCGACTTCACTGCCACGGATAAGGCGGTATGTCCAAGAGAATTCATTAACTTATTCCTTGCTTCCCGAATAGTTGTCAAGTTGCTCACGTCGAAGGGGAACATAAATTCGAAAGGCTTGAGACCCCTCGTGAAAAACCAATCTCCATTTCTAAAATGGGCAAATCCTCCCTTCACGCACGTGCTCAGCATCAAATCGGGTTCTCCTTCTATTGGTGTAAAGCCGGTGAGATCCAAGTTGTAATGCTCAGCCACGATCGTCAATAACCCTCCTATATTCACCTTTTGAAATCCAATGGTCTTGAATCGATTCAGCTGCGCAATAAAATAAGCTCCAACATTGAACTTAACCCCGTTTAGCATACACCTCAGGGCGTAAAGCTCTCCTCTAGACACAACACTCCCCTCCGAGCGGGCGAATAACGTGTTGCTCAGGACGCGGTCCATGTACCTCAAGACTGGGTTCTTTATTGCGGAAGCCCGAGCCTGCCTGGTCTTATAATCACGAATCTCCCCGGTGATCTCCCTCCAAAACCGTTTTGCACTGAATGCAGTATTTTCTAAACGAGGGATCTCTAAAGGCGTCTCAAACAGCTCATTGAAATCCTCAGACGTCCATCTCCTACTCACTCCGCCAAGCTGAAACGTACACTGATATGGGTACCCAAGCGGGTCCTTCTCCATCTCAAATGAGCAAACTACTTCCGCTGTAACATGGAAGTACGTCGGCCTCTTCAACTCCATGAATCTTCGGATCCCTACTTGATCAAACATCCAAAATATATCATCCCCTATTCTCATTATCCTCATCGCTTCATCATCTTGGTATCGAGTGCGAGCTATCTTGTCTGAAACTTCTTTCCACTTCTCTTTGATCTCATCCCAATCTTGCATCTGAATCTTGAAGTTATCGGGTAAACGATCTTGTAGCCTCAGTTTCCTTGTCACTTTGTCCAAATTCGAAGGCCTGTCATGCCTCTTCTTCGATCTTTCCTCCTCTGCCTTTCCTTTACCTTTACTTGATCCTTGTCCCTTTCCTGAAAAAAATACTTCAATCCAACCAACAAGACAAGAAAGCAAGTATTTTACTAGCACATCACATACTCTACTCAAGACTTCAAGCATCAATGCATATTCACACAAACTATCATCTTAACACCACTTGCTTATTCAACATGCTCAAAACATCTTCAATCACACCTTCCTTAATCATCAAAACATAACCAACAAGCATGCATTAAGCAATTCAAGCAATTCAATCAAAAATTCAACATGTTTCTCTCAATGAACTACTTCAATTTCATCAATTTCAAACCAAATCAACATGCTCATTCTATGATATGTTCTATCCTTGATCAATCCACATAAAAATTCAAGTTTTATCAATAATCAAACAACCAAAAACCAAGAAACAAGAATTCATATGAACAAGTCACAATATCAACATTCACCATGAAATTCAACCATACTCAACATCAATCCTCTTATTCACATCGAATTTCTTACCTAAACCTTCAATCCTAGAGTAATTGAGTTGGAAAAACATACCTTTTGACTTGCCCATGGTGAACAACCGATCAAGAACACACAACAACCAAAAATCACAATTTCAGCCCTAACTCGCGACGAAACCCGCCCAAATACGTGACCGGATCGAAAATTCAAGGTGTAGTGTTGTGTAATCGATGTGAAATCAAGTGTAATTGAAGAATTTGTGCAAGGGTGTAGAGGTTCGAAGAGGGTTCGAGGTTTGGTATTTCGAAAAAGTGATCGAACCCCTCTGAAAAATCAAACTTAAATCGCGTACCTGGCTTGGTTCGACCTCAGGTTCGACCTCCTGAACAGGTCGAACCATGGATGACAAGGTCGAACCTCTCTTCTGGACAAATGATCTTCTCGGTTTCGACCTGGGTTCGACTTGCTGATCAGGTCGAACCATCCTTGAATTGGTCAAACCCCTCTTCTGGAAAACAGAGTGCTTTGAACTGACTGGTTCGACCTTAGGTTCGACCTTCTGAACAGGTCGAACAACTATGGCTTAGGTCGAACCACCTCACTGGACAACTTTCGATGCCGGTTCGACCTCCTCTGCTTTTGTTCGACCTCTGGCACTGGTCGAACCACTCCTAGTGTTGGTCGAACCATCCTCCTGATTTTCAAAACTGAGTGTTCTTCATTCACTACACACTTCAAGCTTAACACAACTTCATTAGGTACAATCTAGAGCACAATTTCAAAAATTGTTCCACAAAACATCATTCATGAGTAACTCTGTAAAAGAAAACAGAACCAAAAACCACTGAACATTAGGCAAGTTGTAAAAAATCGTCACATCAAAATCGATTAAAATTTCAATATGGCCGCAAAAACCAACTCCCCTAACAAACAATACAAAGAAAAGATTATACTCTTAATGCTTCAATGAGGTAATAACATCACACCCCCCACAAACTTAGTAAAAACATAAGTCGAAACTAAGTTTGAAAAGAGATGTAATTGCAGATTAGTAAGCATCTTAAATATAAAAATTTCTTACTCACACAAAAGAAATAAAGTAATGAAACGGAAGAGTAAGCTCTCAACAAGCGCTCATGTTTAACGTCTGAGAGTCACGACGGTACCAAATCAGATCAAGGTATCATCAAAAATGATACACGCATCATCCGGCGACCTATAATGCTTCAACCGATGCCCATTCGCCGCGATAACGTCTCTATCTTTGTCAATAAGCTCAAAACTCCCCCTCCTAAGGCTCGATGAATCATGAACGGTCCCGCCCACTTAGACTTCAACTTGCCTGCAAAAAGCTTCAAACGAGAGTTAAAAAGTAGTACCTCATCTCCTTGCTTGAACTCCTTGTATGAGATCTTAGAATCATGCCACCTTTTCATTCTTTCCTTATAAATCTTTGAATTCTTGTAAGCACGACTCCTAAACTCATCCAATTGATTCATGTGAGTTATCCTCAACTCCTTCACATCCGTAAGGGTCAAGTTCAAGCGTCGCAAAGCCCAAAATGCTTTGTGTTGAATCTCTACAGGTAAGTGGCACGGCTTCCCATAGACAATTTGATACGGTGACATATCTAACACCGTCTTGTAAGCGGTCCGGAACCCCCATAACACATCATCAAGCTTCATAGCCCAATCCTTTCTATTAGTTCCTACCACTTTCTCCAGAATCTGTTTGACTTGATGGTTGGAGACCTCTGCTTGCCCATTCGCTTGCGGATGATAGGGTGTAGTAACCCTATGCTTAACACCATAATCCTTAAGCACCTTCTCAAGAAATTTATTGACGAAGTGGGAACCTCCATCACTAACTAGTGCTCTAGGAACTCCATAATGGGCAAAAATATGCTTCTTCAAGAAAGATAAAATAATTTTCGAGTCATTAACACGAGTAGGAATCGCTTCCACCCACTTTGAAACATAATCCACCGCAAGAAGAATGTAGAGAAACCCATTCGACGAGGAAAAAGGCCCCATAAAATCGATCCCCCATACATCAAATATCTCCACAACTATGCTAGGCTGCATTGGCATCTCATCTGTCCTACCTATATTTCCCATGCGCTGACATCTATCGCAAGACGCCACATAGCTCTCACTATCTCTAAATAATGTAGGACAATAAAGAGTGGATTGAAGTACCTTAGCTGCAGTCTTTTGCGCTCCGAAATGCCCCCCATTTGGTTGTGCATGGCAGAACTCAAGCACACTCTCCATTTCCATCTCTGGTACACATCTTCGGACAATAGAATCTGTACAAATCTTGTAAACAAATGGATCATACCATATAAATGTCTCAACTTCCCTCCAAAATTTCACAAGTTGATATCGGTTGAGATCCCTTGGAATTTCTCCAATGACAATGTAATTAACATAATCCGCGTACCATGGATCCATACCTTGCGCTGCGACCACACACGCTCGCTCAGTTCCTTCAACAGCCACAGCCATGATCTTTTCATCAGGGAACATTTCTTCAATATACTCAAAAGAATTATCACAATGCTCTCTAGTCTCCAACCTTGATAAGTGATCTGCCAACACATTTTCTGTTCCTTTCTTATCCCGAATCTCCATGTCAAACTCCTGAAGTAGTAGAATCTACCTTATAATCCTAGGCTTTGTCTCCTTCTTCTCCATCAAATACCGAATCGCTGAATGATCCGTATACACAATCGTCTTCATGCCAACCAAATACTGACGAAACTTATCGAATGCATACACAACAGCCAAAAACTCCTTTTCAGTCACCGTGTAATTCTTCTGTGCTGCATCAAAAGTCTTACTCGCGTAGTAAATGGCGCAGAACTTCTTCTCCCTTAGCTGCCCGAGCACCACACCCAGTGCTACATCACTTGCAATACACATAAGTACAAACGGTTGAGTCCAGTCCTGTGTGATCAAGATAGGGGCAGTAATAAGCGCCTCCTTCAAAACTTGAAAAGCTGTTAGACACTCATCATTAAACACAAAAGGAATATCCTTTTCAAGTAAATGAGATAAGGGCTTAGAGTATTTTGAGAAGTCTTTTATGAATCTCCTGTAAAAATCGGCGTGTCCAAGGAAGGACCGCACTCCTCTTTCATTGGTCGGTGGTGGAAGCTTCTCAATTGCCACCACTTTAGCACGATCTACTTGTAATCCCTTGGCGGAAACATGATGCCCAAGAACAATCCCATCCTTCACCATGAAGTGACACTTCTCCCAATTCAAGACAAGATTAGTTTCTTGACACCTCTTCAAAACAATAGCAAGGTTAGACAAACAAATATCAAAAGAAGAACCAAAAACTGAAAAATCGTCCATGAATACTTCCATGATCTTCTCTATCAAACCATAAAAAATCGCCATCATGCATCTCTGAAAAGTAGCAGGCGCATTACACAATCCAAATGACATCTTCCTAAAAGCAAAGGTCCCGTAAGGGCAAGTAAAAGTGGTCTTTTCTTGATCCTCGGGAGCAATCATGATTTGATTGTACCCGAGTATCCATCCAAGAAACAATAAAACTCATACCCTGCAAGACGATCCAACATTTGATCCAAATAAGGAAGAGAAAAATGGTCCTTACACGTGTTCTCATTTAATTTCCTGTAATCCACACATGTACGCCATCCCGTAGGAATCCTCGTGGCTATAGCTTCTCCATCCTCAGCTTTCACTACAGTCATGTCCCCCTTTTTAGCAACTACATGCAATGGACTCACATGGGGACTATCACTAATAGGATATATAATTCCAGCATCCAACCACGTAAGGATTTGCTTCCTTATCACCTCTTGAATTGCGGGATTCACCCTACGCTAATTTTGAACACTCGCCTTGGGCTTCATCCAACAACCTAATCCGATGCATACAATACGAAGGACTAATACCTTTCAAATCATCAAGTGACCACCCTATTGCAGACTTGTACTTCCTTAAGACATCTAATAACTCCTCAAGTTGATCCTCATTAAGGGAAGAAGATACAATTACCGGATATTGTGCATTATCACCAAGAAAAGCGTACTTCAAGTGTTCCGGCAATGGTTTCAACTCCTCTTTTCTTTCTTCCACTGGAGTGTTTTCGTTATCCAAAGGCAAGTACTTCCTAGTCCATTTGACTTCTTCCACCATATTTCTTTCCAATGCAAACCTGTCATCACCCAAAGCAAGTAAGTTTTCAAGAAATTCAATACATACCTCGTTAGAAAGTCCGTCAAGCTCCGTAGTGCGATAAGTAAGAGACTCCATCAAACATGTCTCAAGAGAATCCTATGACAAGATCAGAGACATATCCTCCTTCACAATCTCCTCCACCACGTCAATACTATAACACTGGGACTCCATTGGCATCTTCATTGCTTTGTCCAAGTTGAAAAGTACTTCTTCTTTGTCCATTCGCAACTTCAGTTCTCCCTTCCGAACATCTATCATAGCTCCAGCCGTAGCAAGGAATGGCCTCCCCAAGATTAAAGGAACATTATACTTGTCATCATCCATTTCTAGTATAAGGAAATCCACGGGAAAGACTAGCTTCTCCACCTTTACAAGAACATCTTCAACAATACCTTTTGGAAACGTCATTGATCTATCTGCCAATTGGAGAGCAACAGTTATCAGAGTCAGCTCCCCCAAACCAAGCTTCTGAAAGATGGACAACGGCATCAAATTGATGCTTGCCCCTAGATCGCACAAAGCTCGCCGTGCTGGCCCCTTCCCGATCTCACATAGAATAGTAAAGCTCCCCGGATCTTTCATCTTTGGTGGCAACTTTTTTTGAATAATTGAGCTACATTTCTCAGATAAGTTTACCGTTTCAACTCCGGTTAAGCTTTGCTTCTTCATCAATATGTCTTTAAGGAATCGAGAATAATATGGCATCTCCATGATTGCCTCTGAAAAAGGGATGTTCAAGCTTATCTTGTTCATTATCTCTAAAAACTTCTTGAACTTCTCTTCCAATCCCTTCTTCACTAGCTTGTAGGGAAACGGTGAAGGTATCTTTGTTTTGGGAATCCCCCATTCATCACGATCAACCTTCTCCGTTTTCTCCTTTTCGGTTCTTAATCGCTTAGCTCTTTCCCATTTTTTTTCAGCTATTATGTCTGTACTTTGCTCATTCCGTACCACTGGAGTTGCATCAACATCAAAAGGAACATCAGGTGCGTCAATCAAAACATCTTGGTGAGGTTCGACTAGGGTTCGACCAGTTTGAGAGGTCGAACCAGGATTGTATTGGTCGAACCTCTCTCCTGGAAGACTGATCTCATTCTGCTCCAGAGGTTCGACTTGAGTTCGACCAGCATTGGAGGTTGAACAATTTCCACCGAGGTCGAACCGCTTCACTGTATAATCTCTATCCTCCGGTTCGACCTGGGTTCGACTTGAAGGGTTGGTTGAACAATTTTGATCGTGGTCGAACCGTTCCTGCATCAAAACAGAGTGCTCTTACCGATGAGGTTCGACCATGGTTCGACCTGTATGCCAGGTCAAACCCTCTGAGTGTTGGTCGAACCGTTCCTGTGACAAAATAGAGTGCTTTTGTTGATGAGGTTCGACCATGGTTCGACCTGTATGCCAGGTCAAACCCTCTGAATTTTGGTCGAACCGAGGCTTAGAAAATTCCAACTTTGATTCCGGCCTCATCAGTCCCTCGTACTGCGTTCCCGACCTCAGTGTGATGGCATTACACGACTTCGGATTCTCTATACTCTGAGACGGAAACTTCCCTTTTCCTACAGTTTTAGTCAATGTGTTCACATTCTCTGCAATTGTACCCATCAACAACGTGAGATCTTTCACTTGAGTGGACAAATCTCTGTGGTGATCATCAATCTTTTTCTCAAGTTTTGCCTCAAGGCGATTCACTCTTTCATCATTCTTTACCATGTACCGGTTCATAGTATCCTCAAAACCAGGCTTCCCTTCTTCCATCTTTTCTCCCGGATCAACACCCATCGAAAGTTGCACTGCATTGTTCGTATTGCTCCATGAAAATTCAAGCCTTCTTGGTTGCTGTTGATAACTACCAGAGGGACCACAGTTATTAAAGTTCCCTCGATAGTTCCCTTGGTAATTCCAATTTCCTTGATTTGGGTACCTCGTTCCTTGAATACTTTGACCCATGGAATAATTTGCTTCCTCCAATTCTTCTTGGATGGTTCCATTATTCATTATCTCTTGCTGCATGATTGGCACTCGTTGAGATATCTCGCTGATCTGCTTCTGTTGAGACTCAAGTAGCTTGTTGATATTGGACAAGCTCGAAACGATCTCATCCTCTCTCTTTGTTTTCACCATTGCTTGTTCAACTTGAGCTACCTTTCCAAGAACATACGTACCTCTAACTCTATCAGTAGGCCAATCCCTCGAATTCATCGATATGTCTTCAAACAATCTCTCGGCCTCAACGGATGACTTTGTAAGCAATGCTCCATTAGAAGAAGCATCAAGTAGCACTCTTGATTCACAGTCCAATCCATTATAGAATATACTTATATATTGGGCTTTAGATAACCCATGTTGAGGGCACTTCCTGAGCATGTCCTTGAATCTATCCCACGCTTCATGAAATTTCTCACCTCCACTGATAGCAAATTGGTTAATATCTTGCTTCATCTTAAACACCTTCGAAGGTGGCATATACCTTTCCAAGAACCTTAACTTCAATTGCTCCCACGTGGTGCACTCAGCTGCGTTAATAGTATCGTACCAATCCCTCGCCTTTTCAGTAAGCGAGAATTTGAACAAAAGGATCTTCCTAGCATCTTCATGTTCTCCTACGTCTTTTTGAGTACTTGCATAGCCCAAAACTTGTTCAGATGCTGCTGCGGATCCTCGAAAGACCCTCCTGAAAAGGAGTTTCTTTCTATCATGCTAATAAGAGCGGGATGAAGATCGAACGCTGTGTTAGTTCCCCTTGCTCCTAAAAGCTCATAATTTCCAGCCCCATTATTTCTGAAAACCTCTCGGATGGCTAGATTATCCGGATTCGCTGCCATGTTGACTGTTTCTACTTCCAAATTAACTTCAGTTGTAGCCTCAATCGTTTGCGAAATCTGCTCGTCAACCTCGACTCCAAAATTCAGAGCTTCAGTTGGGTTAATTGTCTTTGCCTTGCTCTTTTTCTTCTTTTTCTTTCTTGATGATGCTCCAATCTCAGGATTATACGGTTCAAGATTACTTTTCTTTGATCTTGTGAGCATACACCTAAAACGGATAAGAAAGGAAACAACAAAACAAGGTAAATAGTCCTAATAAACTAGAAATAATACAAAAAAAATATTTTACGCCGTCCCCGGCAACGGCGCCAAGAACTTGATAGGGGTTTTCTCAACACACAAATTAATCCTCAAGTATAAGGATATCAATTGTAGTCGCGAAGATGACCAAGTTACAATATTGAACCCAAGGGACGGTTAAATATCAATTTTGTTATCTTCTAGTATATTTTAGACTATGTTTGGTAATTGTAAAGGTTTAATGGATAATAACTTCTAATCGAAATAGCAAAAAAAAATAGTAAGAGTAGAGAAAAGTGAGTTGTGATCAATAAGAATAATAGGTAGTTCATCGGGTCATCCAGTTTCACTAGCAATTCACATTTTCATGTGATGGTGTCCGACTCTGCCTTGTGGTTTGTGGACGCATCACTAAACCATGCATATCTACTCTATAGACACAAGTAAATATGCGTGTAACACGTGTGAATAACCTCGGAGCAAGAGATATACTTCACCCCCCTTTCTAGGTACTATCATAATCAATTATCTTCTACGTCTAGAATCTAACCCAATTTGATCTCCCTTTTTAGGTACAATAAAGTTATACTCTTCATCCTATTCATCAACCCGAATTTAATTCAATTCATGAATATTCGTATAAGAAGGTTCTAATAAGACTTCGGAATCCCTTCACTTAGAATTATAACAATAAACCCTGCTCAGTAGTGAACGCACTCAATCAATAACCATGTTATGTATTCAGACTCTACACAACGATAATTGATGCACAAAACGACTATGAGTATGGATTAAATATGCAATCTTATATAAAACAAACCACAAGTAGTGTTGTACGGAGTTTTACACACGAAATACGAATTACATCATAAACTTTCATAACCCTAGAACTACCAAGGTGGTTCTAGCCCATGATTGATCTAGAAACAATCATGGTTAGATTGATCATTCTTACTTGAACCTTCAGCGAACCTCTGTCACAGCCCTCCGGATGGATCACCACCTCTACTCTTGTCTCTCTTATGATTGATGATCAAAAGCTCTCTTCATTCTCTGTATGAGCCTCCTTTTATACTTGTAATCACGTCTCTAGGGCTTGGAATGGGCTTTCTAAGTGATCTCACGCGTTTCGGCCTCGAAAATTCGGATAAGGTAAGTTCTCGTGCATAGGTTCGACCACGTCAAACAGGTCGAACAACTGGCCACAGGTCAAACCCCAGGTCGAACCTCATCACTGGACAACTCCTGCTCCCAATTCGACCAACTGGCAAGTCGAACTCAAACGTCTTGGTCGAATCCTCTTTCCTGCGAACTGGTTCGACCATGGTTTGACCTGATGGACAGGTCGAACCACTTGAGTCGTGGTCGAATCCTCTTCTGCAAGCTCAGCAATGTTGGTTTGACCTGCAGGAGAGGTCGAACCCTCCTCCAACCAGGTCGAACCCAACTAATTCTTGGGCGGTTCGCATGGCTTCGACTCTGTCTCTTCGATTCTTGGCTCTTTTACTCCGTTTTTTCTAAGAAAACACTCAAATAGCTCTACTAACACCTGATTCATGCTAATTCACAATATATATAGGTTTTCCACCTATTTCCACATCAAAACTCTCCAAAACTAGCACAAAACATAGAGCCAAACTAGTGAATTTACACACTCATCAATATGTCAGCACCGAAACATCGGGATTTCCACCTCCAGTGTATGCATGTGTGTGTTTTCTATGAAAAAACCCAGTATAGGTCCATAAGGAGAGTTTACAAGTATAAAAAGAGATGCCGATCAAATCAAAAAGGAGAGTTAGATTCCACATCCATCCTACACCACATCCAAACCCTAACTCCATCCGCATAAGCTATAGAGAGAGATTTATGCAGCGAATCAAGTGAGAAACTAGTGAAGACTCAAGACAAAGAGAGACGCGACGATGCCCATCTCTAGGATTTACTTTGTTTCTTAACTTATCTTATAATTTTCAAGACTATGGGTAAGATCTATCTAATTACCATGAACGTTCTTCGAAGCATCATGGGTTAGAACCATTTTAGTAGTTCTAGGGTAATGAAGGTTTTATCTAGTTAATTGAACTTCCGTGTGTATACTCAGTACAACACTACTTGTTGTTTATTTTATATAAGACTATGCATTTTTAATTCATACTCAGAGTTGTTTTGTGCATCATTAACTGTTATGTAGAGTCTGAATACATATCTTGGTTATTAATTGAGTGTATTCATTGCTGAACATGATTCTATATAATGATTCTAAGTGAGGAGACTCCGAAACTTCATTAGAACTATCTTATATAAATATTTATTAATTGAATTGAATTCGAGTTAGTAAGTAGGATAAAGAGAATAATTATATAGTATGTATAAATGGAGATCATATCGGGTTAGAAGACTTAGTGTATGGGAAATAATTGATGCTAATAGTACCTAGAGAGGGGTATAATTATGTTCTTGCTCCAAGGTAATTCGCATGTGTTACACGCTTATTTGTTTGTGTCTATAGAGTAGATTAGCATGGCTTAGTGATGCATCCATAATCCATAAGGCAGAGTTGGACATTGGCATACGGAAGGAAAATTAACTAGTGAAGTTAGATGGCCCGAAGAGCTACCTATCTTCTTACTTGAACAAATCTAGTTTATTCTCTACTGTCTTTACTTTTATCTGTTGTTTAATTATTCAGTCAATTAGTTTAGTGACAATTCTATTGATAGATTACACAATAGTAGTTTCAATTAATTTAATTTATAATAAATTGAGAGAAATCGTCCTTTGGGTTCGATATTGATAACTAGGTCGCTTATCTAAGCTACAATAATATCCTTTATACTTGGGGATTAATTGTGTGTTGATAAAACGCCCAACAAGTTTCTGACGCCGTTGCCGGGGACGGTTGTCCTTATCAAATTTATTATTTCTATTTTATTTGAAACTATTCCATACTTGTCTTTAGATTCTAACGCTGTATTTTTGTTAGGTGTATACACACTAGATCAAAGGGAGAATCATTGCGCCTTTTGATCCAGAAATTAGAGCAACATAAAAAAGAAGAAAGCAAAGAAGAAGAAGAACAAGAATGTGGAAGCAACTGAAGCTCTTAATCTAGGAGTTGAAGTTGAAATACTGAACATGGAAATGATTGAAACTACAATCGAAGACAATTTGAAAGCAGAAGCAGTCAACATGGTCGGTCTAGAAAGGCCAAATCTAGATAACATAGCCATCTATGAAGTCTATAAGAACAACGGAGGTGGTATTGTGGGTCTTGATCGCTATTTTCTTTCTCCCTCAAGTGTAAGAGATCGATTGTAGCGCGTATGATCAAGTGAATATCGTTTCCAAGAGATAGTTACAAATTTAATAAATAATTCTATGTATGACATTTTAATTTGAAGACAAATCTGAGGGGTTTTTGAAAGGATGATTAATTAAACTAATAAAACTAAATTTAAATAATTAAAGTAAGTAAAGAAAATAAATCAAGCAGAGAAAACATTTTAGAATTCAAGAATTGAGAATTTGTAATGCTCTGGCAAACAGCTTTACTATGTGACTAATTTATCCAAACCCGAATTAATTATCTGCAGATGTTTATAAGAGGATCACTAAGCCTAATTAAACCTCCTTGATCAGGTAGAATCTAACACTTATAGTGAGCTGCAAATCCTAGGATCGATAAGGAATTAATTATCTCTCCCTCTATAGGTACTTCATGCTAAATTTCATTAAAGGTTGGAGCACTAGACTTCCCTTTATAGGTATGCAATTATTAACCCCTTTTGTCTCCTTATCAATTACTTAATAATGATTTACCAAGTAATTAATATTCCAAATTAACTGTCTAATGCTCTTAGGTATTATAGGTCAATCCCCAAAGATGTCATAGGAAATTATTATGTAGAAATAAAGAATCCGTATTAACTATCAATCAGTGATCCGTCAAGAATAATTAAAGGAATCAAATTCAAAAATACAATAATATGAAGTCTCAAAATATCCTCTTCAATAAAGAAATAAACAATCTGCAGGAATGATAAAGTCTAGGGTAATCAAATCACATAGTAAAATCTGTCTAAACGCCCTAACATTACCAACAAAGAAACTTAGCCCATGGATTTACGGGGGCAAATCACAAAGATGTAATAAACCCTAACAATTATGTTAAAATAACAAAGATAAATAACTGAAAAATAAAAAACCCTTTTTGGGAACTCCGATTCTTCAATTACGATCTCCGTCAGAATCTTCGTCTCCAATCCAAGTAGCAACTCCGATTGTCTCTCATGTGGAATGATGGAAGGTGGCTGATTTGAATGGTGGTGTTGTGTTTTTGTTTGGTGATGAGAATGAGTTATATATAGGTGTGAGAATGGAATAAAATAAGGATTAAAAGGATGTAGGATCTTGAAATTCAGGAAAAATATAATTATGGAAGATATGAAGGGATATTAAATTAGGAAATAATTTTTGTAAATTTTCGGAATTCTCGCTGGCAGCTGCGCGACCTCATGGTTTTGAGCATAACTTCTTCATCTGAATTCTGATTGAAGCAATTCTTACACCCACGCGACCCTCTCTTCTGTAACTTTCTAACCATGTATCACTTGATCTGTTTGGACTTCTACAAAAATACAAAAAAATTATGGAACTTAGTCCTCTATTTCCTTGACATCTTGCACAAATTCACCCTTCATTCCAATTTAGCATTTTTTTAATCCTTTTTCCAATCAAAAAAAACAAAATATATCTCAAGTACCTTTTAGTCAATAATCATTCAAAGTATTAAGATTTGTGCATATAATAGCAATTAAACACTTAAAGAGGTATCAAATCGGACCTAAAAATACATGAACTTCCACTCTTATCAAACCCCCAAACTTAAGGTGTTGTTCGTCATCGAGCATCGAAACGACAAACCAAGAAAATAATGAGATGGAAGTCATGTTCCAAGGAAAGATTAAAATATCAATTAAGCCTTCAAAATATATAATTAATCTTAACTCAATTCACATAACTTCAAATTCAAAAGTATCAATATATTCGAAAAATGCAAGTTATGACAATCACTTCACCAATTCAAATGCTCAATCCACTATGCTCATAGGATATATATATAGTGTAACTCTCACGCTCATGGTGTATAAATTGTACACCATTTGGGTTATATATATGTGTGCTCTCAAATTCAATTCAAGTGAATGCGTAACCATAAGTTTGCCTATTGTCTCAACAATCCTTTTACTTGTAGCTAGCAAATTATGAATAAAAAGGACTTTCTATTTGGTTGTAATGTAGGCTCTTTGAATAAAGTAGAAAATTTATGGATAAGTGACTCAAACTCTGATCAATCAAGTGGCCATCTATCATGATCTTTCATTTTTCCTCATCACCTTCTTTTCAAGCACAACTCCTCAATTCCAACTTATTTATTTCTTTCTTCAATCATAGTAATGAGAGAATTATTTTTCTTCTTTTCTTTCAGCATCAGTGGTATTAAATTTATGCACTACCCCACTAATTTTTTTTCTCTCCCTTTATTTTTTCTTTTCAACTCCTTCTTTTTCATTTTTTTTCTTGTACAACATATTAGGATTTTTATATCCTTTTCTTCTTGTCCTTTTTTTCACCTCATCCTTTTCAACTCCAACATATTCACACTCTTCTTCTAACCATTTTAACCATTACTCAATTGATCCAAGTAACATAAGAAAAAATCAAATATTTATTAAGCTCAAAGAGTTATTCAAATAATGGAATTACAAGGCTCAATGGGCTGACAAAGGATTTTATGAATTCAGGTAAAGTGTATGAAAAAAAAGGGCTAAAAATCAAAGATGTCCTAATATTATTTCTATAATTCACTAGACTATTCTTGAATATTCAAGGAGACTCAAGGCAAGTTCTAGAATACACGCAAAAGAATGATACGCTCAAGAATAAAATATCATGCATCAACGTATTCATGATTTAAAGGTTCAAATCTCACTTGACTTTTTTATAATATGAAAGAGCACTATTCATGGCTACGCATACATCATAACAAGCTCATTAAGAACTTCAAGCACTTAAGAATCAAAGCGTGTTCCCCATATTAATCATAATCAACATCATAGGCAGAAAAATAATAGCTCAAAAATCCCCATGGAATTCAGGTTATAGAATTTAAACTCATGCTCCTTACTTATAAGAATTCAAAACTCATAGAAAAATTTAGAATAATGAACGAAGTAACCTGATTTCAATCTCCTTCACATCTTGAGTGTAAGTACGCACCTTGAGTATAATTCACCTAGCACAAGACACAACAAACAAAACAAAATGAAATCAATAAAATGGTGGGTTGCTTCCCTTCAAGCACTCTTGTTTAACGTCGAGGAGCTCGATGGAATGCAGGCTCAGAGATATTCGGACTCATGCATCAACACTTTTTTTTCAACTTTCATCTTCACTTTGAAGTGTTGTTTCGCCCTCTTTCTATCCATCCAAACCAACTATCCCTTCTTACTCTCAAGGATCTACTTATCTGGATCTCTATCTTTATATGCTTTATTCCTATAAACATCAAGATCAGACAAATGAGAGTCACATATAATCGGCGGGACTGGTGGAATTGTGTCCACGTTCCTCTTTCAATTCATGACATCTCTCTTATATCATTCATGAAAGCATGCTCTGCACTCAAATAATCTGTTAGTTCATTAGATAAAATATCAAATGAAAAATCAGACTCAACATTAGTAGCAGGAGTAGGGAAAGAAGGACTTTTACTGATACAGGTTTTCAAATGATCCTCAGTAGGAATCAATGGCAGCTTCTCTTCTACACTCTCATCAACAACATCAATAGACTTGCAGTTTGCCTCTTCAGAAGGATATTTCAAAGCATCAAGTGAGAATACGATCTCCTCGTTCCCCACTCTAAGCTTCAACTTCCCATCTTCAACATCAATCAGAGCTCTAGCAGTGGCCAAGAATGGTCTACCTAAAATCAGAGGCACATTATTGTCCTCTTCCATATCAAGCACCAGGAAATCAACAGGGAAGAAGAACTTATACACATTCACAAGTACATCTTCAACAACTCCTCTAGGGTGCGTAATAGACATGTCAGCTAGCTGAAGTGTAACTAAAGTGGGTTTCACCTCCTCGAAACCAAGACTCTTGAACATACTTAAGGGCATAAGATTTATGCTAGCCCCCCAAGTCACACAAAGCTTTACAAGTGGCATTCTTTCCAATCTGAACATGGATGGTGAACCTACCCGGATCCTTTACTTTGGCTTGCAACTTCCTTTGAATGATGACACTACACTCTTCTGTAAGATGCACCATCTCTTTATCCACTATACTACGCTTCTTAGATATGATTTCCTTGAGAAACTTTAAATATTGTGGCATCTGCTCAAGTGCTTCAGCAAAGGGCATGTTGATCTGGATCTGCTTAAAGATGTTTATAAACTTCTGAAACATTTCATCAAGACCCTTCTTCAACTGTCTAGAGGAAAAAGGAATAGGATATTTCGTCTTCGAAATCCCCAAGCTGTCTCTCTCAAGTTCATCCTTTTTGTTTATTTTCCTCTTAGCTCTTTCCCACTTTTTCTCAAAAATGACCAGTTGTTGTGCTTCTTTTTCTAAATGCACAGTGTTATGATGTTGTGGATCAAGACCAAGTGGAAGGAAATTTGAATTGCACCCTGATGTGGACGAGCTACCCTGTTTACCACTGGGCTCTCTGACGGATGCCTTAACACGCCGCCGGGCATGCTGCCAGGCAACTGGCTCGACAGGAACTCATCGTCGGGCATCGTACCGGGCAAGTTGCATAGTTGGAACTCTGCACCAAGCTACTCGCTGTGTGCTCCACCATCCATGCTGCTCGGATACTGCCCGGTGAAAAATGTGTGTTCATGGTTGCTACCGAGCATACCTCTTGCCCAACTTCCATCATATTATTCTGTATCCGATATCCTCGGTCCCTTTACTGTGTACCACTTCTCAAAGTAATAGCATAGCATTGATGTTCTTTCGGATTCAACTCAGTCTGAGCAGGAAATTTCCCTTGCTGTTGTAACTTACCAGCTGCAGCATTTAACTGACTGATTGCCAAATCTATTTCCTTTTGTTTTCTTGCTACTATTTCTTGATTCTTTACCATCATCTTGAGCATCAGGTCCATCTTATCTTCCATTGATGATTTTGCTTCAGCAGGTTTCTCAACTGTATTAAATTCCGAAAGTGGTGCTACTACGCTATTAGAATTTGAGTAAGACATATTCTCATCCATTCTCTGATTGTTGAAGTTCAAATTTCCTTGGTTCCAATCTTGCTGAAACTGATGGTTGTTCCATTGGTCATTCCTTCCCCAAACTGATTGTTAGGTCCCAAATTCTGTCTAATTTTGTATTCTCCTTGAAAATTATGTCCCATAGTATAATTTGTATCCTCAAATTGCTCTTCATCTCCATCCATCATCACTTCTCCCCTGAATCTGTTTCCTTGTGTGAGGCAATCCAACTTCTTATGAAGCTCATCAAATTGATCATGGATAGCTGAAACCTCTTGATTTCCGGCATGTATCTCTACCTTTGCCATTTTGTCAAAAGTGGCTCCTTCTGCTCTCTCTACTGGCCAATCATAGGTGTTAGCTGCCATCTCATCCAAGATCTCTTCAGCTTCCTCTGCAGATTTCTTAAAAATAGATCCACCTGCTATCGCGTCCCCCCATACTCTAGAATCTCTTCTTAGGCCTTGATAGAAGAAGCCTAAGTAGGTATCCTTTGAAAATCCATGTCTGGGACAGCTCCGCAATAGTTCTTTGAACTTTTCCATGCCTCATAGAAACTCTCCAAGGATCCTTGTTTGAATTGTGTGATACTTTTCTTTATCAAGAAACTCTTGGATGGAGGGAAATATTTGTTCAGGAATTTATCTACGAGTTGCTCCGAAGTAGTACAACAACCTTGAGGAAGATTGTTATACCACTTCTTGGCTTCCCAATAAGTGAGAATGGGAAAAACCGCATCCTGATAGCATCCTCTGAAATGTTCATATGCTTCTGTGTCCTCTCATATTCATCAAAAATTTGCAGATGCTCACTAGGATTCTCCGAAGGATTCCCACTAAATTGATGTCTCTCTACCATTCGGATCAATCTGAAAGGCAACTCAAAACTCTCTGCAGTGATCGCAGGTCCATTCAACCCAGCATTAGTGGTGTGCTTCAATTTATATTAGTCCCGCATAGGAGTCGGCGCCTCCACTTCAGCCATCTTTACAGTATCAGTCTCCTCAACTAAATCAACTCCGTCAAATTTCTGTGAAAGCTTTTCAACTTCCTCTTTTTCTAAAGAATGAAAACTATCCGAATCTGAGCTAGGAATAGGTGTTGCTGGTTACTTTCTCTTCTTTATATTCTTTCTAACAAATTCTTCAAGCTCTAGGTTTAATGGTTCGATTGCTCGTCCACTCGACCTAGTGATCATACACTTGTTTACACTCAAAAGATCAGAATTTTTTGCATCACAAATAAAACAAAGTAAGTAAAATTTAACGTCCTATAAGAAAATAAATCCCTATAGAATTAAATTTAAATCTATTAACTATCCCCGACAGGCGGCGCCAAGTGAATATTGTTCCCACGAGATAGTTACAAATTTAATAAATAATTCTATGTATGACAATTTAATTGCAAGACAAATCTGAGGGTTTTTTGAAAGGATGTCTAATTAAACTAATAAATCTAAATTTAAATAATTAAACTAAGCAAAGAAAATAAATTAAGAAGAGAAAAGGATTTAGAATTCAATAATGGAGAATTGGTATTGCTCTGTCAAACAACTTTACTGTGTGACTAATTCATCTAGACCCAAATTAATTACCTACAGATGTTTATAAGAGGATCACTAAGCCTAGTTAAACTTCCTTGATCAAGTAGAATCTAACACTTATAATGAGCTGCAAATTCTAGGATCGATAAGGAATTAATTCTCTCTCCCACTATAGGTATTTCATGCAAAATTTCATAAAAGGCTAGATTACTAGACTTTCCTTTATAAGTACGCAATTATTAACCCCTTTTGTCTCCTTACCAATTACATAATAATGATGTTTTACCAAGTAATTAACATTCCAAATTGATTTTCTTACACTCATAGGTATTATAGAATCCTAAGACTGTCACAAAAAACAATAATTATTATGCAGAAATAAATAATCCTATTAACTATCAATCAGTGATACCATCAAGAATAATCAAAGAAATCAAAACTAAAAAACACAATAATATGAAGTCTTAAAATATCCTCGTCAATAAGGAAATAAACAATGTGCAAAATAGTAAATCCAAGTATAAGGTAATCAAATCACATAGTTAAATCTGTCTTAACGCCCTAACATTATCAACAAAGAAACTTAGCCCATAGATTTATGGGGCAAATTACAAAGATGTAATAAACCCTAACCATTGTGTTAAAATAACAAAGACAAATAACTAAAAAATAAAGAACCCTTTTTGAGGACTCCGATTCTTCAATCACGATCTCCGTTGGAATCTCTGTCTTCAAACCGAGTTGCAACTCCGATTGTCTCTCTGGTGTAAGGATGGAAGGTGGGTGATTTGAATGGTGGTGTTGTGTTTTTGTGTGGTGATGAGAATGAGTTATATATAGGTATGAGAATAGAATAAAAAAAGGAGTAAAAGGATGTGGGATCTTGAAAAAATCAGGAAAAATATAATTATGAAAGATATGAAGGGATATTAAATTAGGAAATAATTTGGCCACCAATAAAATAGGAAATAGAGGGTAATTTCGTAAATTTTTGGAATTCTCGCTGGCAGTTACGCGACCTCACGATTTTTAGCATAACTTCTTCGTCTGAATTCTGATTGAAGCGATTCTTGCACCCACGCGACCCTCTCTTCTATAGATTTCTAATCATGAATCACTTGACCAGGTTGGATTTCTACAGAAATACAGAAAAATTATGAAATGTAGTCCTCTATTTCCTTGACATCTTGCACAAATTAACCCCTCATTCCAATTTAGCATCTTTTATCTTTTTTCCTATCAAAACAAAAAAAAATACCTCTCAAGTACCTTTTAGTCAATAATCATTCAAAGTATTAAGATTTTTGCACATAATAGCAATTAACACTTAAAGAGGTATCAAATCGGACCCAAAAATACATGAATTTCCACTCTCATCAGGTCTGTTAGGAGCGCGTGGAACTGGTGCTGATTTTGATCTTCACCCCACTCTTATCAGCATGATTGAAAGGAACTCTTTTGCAGGGGGACTTTTGAGGATCCTCAACAACATCTGAATAAGTTTCTTGGTTATGCTAGTACACAAAAAGATGCAGGAATTCATGAAGATACAAGGAAGATCCTCTTATTTAAATTCTCGCTTACTGAAAGAGTAAGAGATTGGTACGATGCTCTTAGTGCTGCTGACTGAACTACATGGAACAATTTGAAGATGAAATTTTTGGAGAGATATATGCCACCTTCAAAGGTATTCAAGTTGAAGCAGGAAATTCATCAAATTTTGATCAATAACGAAGAGAAGTTCCATGAAGCTTGGGATAGATTTAAGGACATGCTTAGAAGGTTCCCTTAACATCGATTGATTAAACCGCAATACATTAGTATTTTTTTCAACGGATTGGATAGTGATTTTAGAGTTCTACTTGACACGTCATCAAGTGGGGCATTGCTTGCAAAGGCATCCGTTGAGGACGAGAAGCTTTTTGAGGATATTTTAATGAATTCAAGAGATTGGCCTACTGATAGATTGAGGAGAACCTATGTACTAGGAAAGATAGCTCAAGTTGAACATACTATGGTAAAGTCGAGTAGAGAGGATGAGATCGTCTCTAGCTTGCTAATATTAACAAGCTACTTGAATCCCAACAGAAGCAGATCACTGATTTGTCATAGAAAGTACCAATGATGATGCAGCAGGATGTTGGAGAAGAGAGACCAATCCAAGAGGAGCTAGAAGAAGCAAACTATGCCATGGGTCAAAGTATTCAAGGAACGAGGTATCCGAATAATCAAGAAATAGGAATTATCAAGGGAACTACAACAATCGTGGTCCTCTGGGTAATTATCAACAACCTAGAAGGCCAGAGTTTTCATGGAGTAATCTGTACAGAGCAATGCAATCTCCTAGGGGTGTTAATCCTGGTGCAAAGATGGAAGAAGGAAAACCTGGTTTAGAGGATATGGTGAACCGATATGTGGCTATGAATGATGCAAGGGTGGATCATTTGGAAGTTAAAATTGATTCAAATCATGAGGACTTGTCAAAGTAGATTAAGGACCTAACCTTATTGATGGGGTAGATGGCTGGGAACGTGAATCAGTTGATAAAGGCAATAGTAAAGGGAAAGCTCTCATCTTAGTATAACGAACCCACCCAAAAGAGTGCCACGCCATCACATTGAGGTCCGGGATACAGTACGAAGGTCTGATGAAGCCTGTGAATGGGAACAATGAGAGCAGGGTTCCAGTTCGACTAGACTCGCGTAGTTCGACCAGACATGATGGTCGAACTGTGGTTGAACTACTTTTGTAAAAGTAAAGAAACGATACTATGTTTTTGCTCATCATTTGACCAAAGCAATCCAGTTCGACCAGACTTCTCTGGTTGAATTATGGTTTAACCAGCACCTGTTGAGCATAAAAATTGAGTTCAGATTACAAACACCTAGTTCGACCAAACTTACTCAGTTCGACCAGACCTCTCTGGTCGAACTATGGTCGAACCAGAACTGGGAAGACTGAATCCATTTTTAGGTACCCAATTTAACCAAACTTATTTCATTCAACCAGAATAATATGGTCAAACTATGGTCAAGCTACGGCAATCGATCCCCGTTTCTATACCGAATGCTACACCTGTTGTTCAGAACACTCTAGTACTATCAAAAGAGCAGAATACTGAGTTTACAGTAGAAAAGAAGTGGGAAAGAGCCTAAAGAATGAGAGCTGAGAAGGACAAGGCGAAGGAGGCTAAACGTGACGAATCGAGAATTCCTAAGACAATGATACCTCCTTAGTTTCTTTTGAGGTTAGTAAAGAAGGGGTTGGAAGAAAAGTTCAAGAGGTTTTTGGATATCATGAACAAAATAAGCTTGAACATTTCTTTTTCTGAAGCAACCATGGAGATGCCGTATTATGCTCGATTTTGAAGGATATCATATTGAAGAAGTGAAGCTTGAACGGAGTTGAAATAGAAAGTCTATCAGAGAATTGCAGCTCGATCATTCAGACGAAGTTGCCATAGAAGCTGAAGGATCCGAGAAGCTTCACTATTTTATGTGAGATTGGAAAGGGGCCGTCACGAAAAGCTTTATGTGATCTTGGTACAAGCATCAACTTGATGCCAGCCTTATGTATATTCAAGAAGTTGAGTTTGGTGGAGCTCGCTCCCACAACAGTGGCTCTACAATTGGTAGATAAGTCTATTGCTACTGCTGGAGTTATGATTGGTGTCCAAAAGGGGGAGCTTAGATTGAGAATGGATAAAGAAGATGGTCTTTTCAACCTAGATAAAGCAATGATGATGCCGATGGAGATGCTGTGCTACAACATTAATGTGGTGGAGGAGATTGTGAAGGAAGATATTTCCTTAATCCTTTCAAAGGATCCCTTGGAGACATGCTTGGCGGAGTCTCTTACTTTTCTTACCACGGAGCTTGATGAGCTCTGAGATATGTATTGAATTTCTTGAAAATTTACTATCTTTGGGTGATGATAGGTATAAACCAAAAAGAACCAAGCTTGATTAAGTTAAGTGAACTAGGCAATACCTCTCATTGGATAGAGAAAGCACACCAAAGAAAGAAAAAGAGGAGTTGAAATCGCTACCGGAACAGTTGAAGTACGCCTATCTAGTCGAGAATGAAACTTATCCGGTAATTGTATCTTATTCTCTTACTAATGATCAACTTGAAGAGTTGTTAGATGTGCTTTGAAATCATAAATCTGCAATTGGTTGGTCTCTTAATGATTTGAAAGGTATTAGTCCATCGTATTACAAGCATAAGATAAGGTTGCTAGATGAAGTTAAGGGTTGCATAAAGAATCAGAGGAGGGTTAACCCCTCGATTCAAGAAGTGATTATGAAGCAAATCTTAACATGGTTAGATACATGAATTATTTATCCAATTAGTGATAGTCCCCATGTGAGTCCATTGCATGCATGACTATTATGAAAGCCAATGATGGTGAGACCTTAGCCACTAGGATTCCTAAGGGATGGCGTGTGTGTACGGATTACAAGAAACTAAATAAAAATACATGCAAAGACCATTTCTCTCTCCCTTTCAGGAATCAAATGTTAGACCATTTAGTAAGGTATGAGTTTTATTGTTTCTTGGACGGGTACTCGGGTTATAAACAAATCATGATTGCGCCCGAGGATCAAGAAAATATTAATTTTACTTGCCCGTATAGAACCTTTACTTTTAGGAAGATGCCTTTTGGGTTATGTAATGCACACCTGCTACATTCCAGCGTTGTATGATGGCCATATTTGATGGTTTGATAGAGAAGATCATCGATGTGTTTATGGATGATTTCTCTATTTTTGGTTCCTCTTTTGATATTTGTTTGTCCAATTTATCTATTGTTTTGAAGAGATGTCAAGAAACTAATCTTGTCTTGAATTGGGAGAAGTGCCACTTCGTGGTGAGAGATGCGATTGTTCTTGGGCATCATGTTTCGACCAAGGGATTGCAGGTTGATAGAGCCAAAGTGGTGGCGATTGAGAAGCTTCCACCACCTACTAATGAGAAGGGAGTGCGGTCCTTACTTGGGCACGCCGGATTCTATAGCAGATTTATAAAAGACTTCTCAAAATACTCCAAGCATTTATCTCACTTACTTGAATAGGATGTTCCTTTTGTTTTTAATGATAAATGTCAAACTGATTTTCAGGTTTTGAAAGAGGCTTTTATTACTACACCTATCTTGATCACACCGGATTGGACTCAGCCGTGTGTACTTATGTGTGATGCAAGTGATCTAGCACTTGGAGTGGTGCTCAGGGAGTTGAGAAAAAAAATTCATGCGCTATCTACTATGCGAGTAAGACTTTTGATGCAGCACAAAAGAACTACATTGTTACTGAAAATAAATTTTTAACAGTGGTGTATGCATTCAATAAGTTTTGACAGTACTTGGTTGGCATGAAGACTATAGTGTACATGGATAATTCTTCGATCATGTACTTGATGGAGAAGAAGGAGGCAAAGCCCAAAATTATTAGATGGATCCTTCTTCTACAAGAATTTGATATGGCGATCTGAGATAAGAAAGGAACGAAAAATATTTTGGTGGATCACATATCAAGGTCGGAGACAAGGGAACATTGTGATGATTCTTTCGAATATATAGAAGAAATGTTCCCCGATGAGAAGATTATGACGGTGTTTGCTGAAGGAGCAGAGAAAACGTACATTGTCGCTGCTCAAGGGATGGATGCGTGGTATACTAATTATGTTAATTCATTATAGTAGGTGAAATTCCTAAAGGTCTCAATACGTATCAACTTGCAAAATTCAAGAGATGTTGAGACTTTCATATGGTATGATCTGTTTGTCTACAAGATTTGTACGGATTCTATCGTCCGCAGGTATTTGACCGAGATGGAGATGGAGAGTATTCTTGATTTTTACCATGCACAACCTAACAGAGGGCATTTTGGAACCCAAAAGACAGCAGCTAAGGTACTTCAATCTGCTTTATATTGGCCTACCCTATTTAAAGATTGTAAATCCTATGTAGCGTCATGCGATAGATGTCAAAAGATGGGAAATATAAGTAAAATGGATGAGATGCCACTTCAGCCAAGCACTATGGTTGAGATCTTCGATGTATAGGGAATTGATTTTATGCGTCCTTTTCCCCTATCCAATGGATTTTTCTACATCCTTCTTGTTGTTGATTATGTTTCTAAGTAAGTCGAAGCAATTCTTACTCACATGAATGGTGCAAAGACGGTTTTGTCATTCTTGAAGAAGCATATCTTTGCTCGCTATGGAGTTCTTAAAGCTCTTGTGAGTGATGGAGGTACACACTTCGTCAACAAGCTTATTGAAAGAGTTCTCAATGATTATGGTGTTAAGCATAGGGTTACCACAACCCTATCATCCTCAAGCAAATGGGAAAGCCAAAGTCTCTAACCGGCAAGTGAAGCGAATTTTGGAGAAGGTAGTCGGAACCAATAGGAAAGAATGGACTATGAAGCTCGATGATGATTTGTGGGGGTTACGGACTGCATACAAGACTGTGCTAGACATGTCACCTTATCAAATCATCTATAGAAAGTCGTGCCATTTACCCGTAGTGATTCAGCATAAGTTTTTTGGGCATTAAGAAGTTTGAACTTGTGTCTTAAGGATCAAAAGGAGTTGAGGATGACTCACATCAATCAATCGAATGAGTTTAGGAATCGAGCCTACAAGAACTCGGTAATCTACAAGGAGAGAATGAAGAAGTGGCATGATCACTTTTAAGGAATTTGAGCAAGGCGATAAGGTATTACTCTTTAATTCTCGTTTAAAGCTTTTTTCAAAAAAATTAAAATCAAAGTAGACAAGATCGTTCATGATTCATAGAGCCTGTGGAGGGGGAGTTTTGAGTTGATAGATAAAGACGGAGACATCATAGTGGCGAATGGGCATAGATTGAAGCACTTTAAGTCGCCAGATGATGCTTGCATCATCTTTGAGGATACCTTACATTGAGATTTGTATCGTCGTGACTCTCCGACGTTAAATAAGAGCGTTTGTTTGGGGCTTTGCCTCGTGTTTCATTGCTTTATTATTTCTTTCATGTCAGTAAGAAATTTTTATATTTAAGTTACTTACATATCGACAATTACATTTCTTTGCAAACTTAGTTTTGACTATAGTTTCTACTAAGTTTGGGGGGTGTGATGTACTTACCTCATCATAGTACTAAGAGTTTAATCTTTTCTTCATAACGTTTGCTAGGAGAGTTGATTTTTTGTGATATATTAAAACTTTAATCGATTTTGATGTGTCGATTTTTGCAATTTGCCTAGTGTTTAGTGGTGTTTATTTTTATAGTGTGAGCGGAGTAGTATACACGATTTTTATATAATCTAAGAGTGGTTCTCTAGCTTTTATTTTGACTTAATATGATGCTTTATGTTGTTTTAGAGCATGAGTTTTGCAGGAAACGAAGAAAAGCACGAAAAACAAATGCCTGGAAGCTAGTTCGACCAGACTCTTGTGGTTCAACCAAGATGTTATGGTAGAATGATGGTCAAACTGCATTCCAGAGTGTTTATTTAGCTTACAGAAGGCTAGTTTGACCAAGCCCATCTTGTTCAACCAACATTCTCTGGTCGAACGGTGATCGTACTGGACAGGGGAAACTTTTCAGATTACAGGAGGTCATTTTGACCAAACCTATCTCATTCGACCAATACTTCTAATTTGAACAGTGGTCGAGCTGAACTCATTTCAGTGAAAAGCTGCTCCGTTCGACCTGGTGACTCTAGTTAGTGTTAGTTTTTGTCGAGAATAAAAGAATTATTTCTTTTATTTTCTTTGTCCCACATCGAATGAAGAGTAAAAGGAGAGGGATTTCTTAAGCTATATAAGGAGGCCCTTGTACTTTATGTCAAGTGCACCAATCAAGTATACTTTAATCTTTGTATTTGATTCTAGTTAAATTCATTTTTTTTATTCTTAGTTGTGAGAATATGGAGAAAGGTGTGAATTAGTTAAAGATTTGTAAGAGTGTAAGGATTGGGGTCAGGAGAACGAAATTATGTGTGATTATATAAAATTTTCACAGTGGTATTTTCTCGGTCTGTGGTTTTTCTCCGATTTTGAAGTTTTCCACGTAAATTCTTGTGTGCTTTTTATGGTCTTCTTTATTTATCCCTTAGGAATGATGAAGATCTACTTATCTCAACAACTGGTATCAGAGAGTTCGGGCACTTATAAAGTTCTTAGTAAGCTCTGTGGTTGCAGCATAGTTTGACCTTCCACATCAGAAGAGACTTTTTGAGAGGAAGAGGGTTATTCATTAGGCTAAGGGTGGCATGAAAGAAGTGGTAAAAGCTAGTGGCGCAAGGGGGTTAGAAGATTCATTAGGCTATGGGTGGCATGAAAGAAGTAGGAAAAGCTAGTGGCACAAGGGGGTCAGAAGATCAGCCGAATGCGGTGGCATCTCCTTTCTTGCGGTGAAATGCGCCGGACTGTAGCGACTGTGGCATGGCAAGGGGTAGTATTCTTAGGTCAGCAGTTTTTGGCGGAGTTCTTGGACCTGCAGCAATGCGATTTGTTGGGACTCCCGGTGGTAAAGTTGGCAACGGCATGGAGTTTTCCATGGATGTCAGCTCAAAAGGAACGGATTTTTCGGTAATGACTGGTGGTGTGGGGAAGCGACGATTGACTGGGGAAGATGGCAATGTGGTGGTTTTGTATCGAGTGGCGCTCGATCAGTAAAGAATAGTGTGGTTTCAACCACCAAGTGGGAAAACTGATGAGTGATATTTTCACCGAGATTTTAGTGTCTTTTTAGGTCCGTTTTCATGTTATTTTATCTGTATTTGTGTGTTACTTGGTGGTGTTATATGTTTTTATGGAATTATACGTGAATGAACTTAATCATATGTAAAATAGGTGAAAACGGAGATGGGAGGTAAAACAAAGAAGAAGAAATAGGGCAGCATCAACATGACCGGCCGTGTAGGGTACACGAGCCTTGTTGCAGCATGCGACTTGTGTCGCCAATACTGCCCTGTAACATGTGGCCGTGTGGCGTCATTAATTCATCCAACATTGCCACTCTTTGGCCGTGCGTCAGCATACGATCGTGTGCCGTCCTGAGTAAAGTCTGACCGAGAAACCCTAACACGACTCGACTCATATTTCAGCACATGAGTCGTGTCGGTGCAAGAATATATTTTTTCATACATCTTCTAGAAGGTCTCCAAGGGGTATAAATACCAATTCATTCAACATTTTGATCAAATTTGATCCAAAATTCAGCTGCCCACAAACCCCACACACCAATTCCTTTATTTTACACCACATCCTTCATCACTTTTATCCATCTATTCACTCCATCATCATCTCACCATACATCCTTCATCCAAGTGAAGACAAGAAGCAAGAAAGAGAGGAAAATTGCAAGGAAAGGAAGGAGATAACCATTGGAGCCAATCCAAGGGAGTTTTCATTCAATTTTTGTAGTAAACCTAATTATTTATCATGATTTGTAAGGTTTTTAATGTCTATGTTAATTATCTTATGATTATGTTACTCTAATCTCCCTTGTGAGATTAGCAGCATGAGAGTTGTTGGTTAATTTTGGGGATTTATGTATTTTAATTTACGTGTTAATTGGATTTATGATTTTTTATCATTGATTGTTAATTGCTTGATTTGTATTGTTGAATTGTGTGATTTATTATCATAGACATGTGGTTAGATTGAGAAATCAATTATATATTTAGGATAGTTCATTGAATCAATTCATCATACACCTCATGTGCATTATAAGTCTTAAAGAGATAGAGATATACTTTAGGATTTAGAACCCTTTGATAGGACATCCGATTGGTTTGATCAAGAGGTTGATTGATTGTGTGAGGGGATTCTCATTTAAGCTTAGTATCTAGTTGGAATTGTTTGAGTGAGGACCAATCTATTGAGCTATTTTGGGATTCATATTTGGATTCACATTCTATTCATTTCGAGAGAAAGTTTAGAAGAAATTAGTATTGGCCCTTAATCATTTATCCATGATGTATATGAATTTGTTACATAATTCCTAGAGTTACTACTTCTTTAGTGTTGTTAATCTTACTTTTGTTTAACTTGAAAATCCATTCACATTCATTTTAATTTCGTTTGCTTGATCATTGCTTTTATACTTGCATTGATTGATTTTAATTACTTGTTTGACAAACAAAACTTTGATGATTCGTCTCTATAAAATTACAAAAAACATGAGATCGCTTAAGCACTAGTGCCTACCTCTCCCTTTGGTTTGATAAATTTTTGAATTGGTCATCCCGACTACAAGTTATGGCTAATCAAAAATATCATAAATTCTGGGATGAGAATCGGCTTCAAGTGACGACACTTTCATTAAGAAAAGGGTTCAGACAAACCTGGTGTAGCTTGGCGGTAAAAGGCAGCGCAGTCATGTCGATACAATGATAGTTTTTACTCAAGGTGTTTCAATGGTGCAGTGGTTGCTCAAGGTGGAGCAATGGCACGGTAGGTTCTTACGGTGGAGCTATGGTGACGTTGCTGGTCAAGGAGGAGCTAGTGCGGCAACAGCTCTGAATGTTGAGTTAATATTATTGGGATCTTTAAGACATGTTAGTTGTCATGAAAAATAATGTAATAATATTAGCTGGTCCACAAGTTTACACACGGACATTGACTTGGCAGGTGATGTAGGGTGTGTGGTGGATGTATATCGATGGCTGATGGACTTCCAGGGGTAGCCAAGTGCTAGAAGTAGCACAATAAATATCAGCAGATATTTTTTTATATGTGTCATAGGAAATTCTTAGAATGGTTGATTCTAAGTGATCTACTCATATGGTGGAGTAGGATTCTCGGAATTGAGAATGGATTGTCGGTGAAGACAATGATTCTTAGAATGGTTGATTCTAAGGGATTCTCGGGGTTGAGAATGATTATCAGTGAAGACAATGAATATTCTTTTATTTTGACAAGGTAGAGATTGTTAGTTTTTGTCGAGAATAAAATAATGATTTCTTTTATTTTCTTTGTCCCACATCGAATGAAGAGTAAAAGGGGAGGGATTTCTTAGGCTATATAAGGAGGCCCTTGGACTTTATGTCAAGTGCACCAATCAACTATACTTTAATCTTTGTATTAGATTCTAGTTAAATTCTTTTTTTTGATCCTCAGTTGTGAAGAATGGGAAGAAAGGTGTGAATTAGTTAAAGATTTGTAAGAGTGTAGGGATTGGGGTCAGGAGGGAGAAATTATATATGATTGTATAAATTTTTCACATAGTGGTATTTTCTTGGTCCGTTGTTTTTTTCCAGTTTTGGAGTTTTCCTGTAAATTCTTGTGTGCTTTTTATGGTCTTCTTTATTTTTCCCTTAGGAATGAATGGAAATTTTCTTATCCCAACAGTTTGACCACGCTCTTCGACTCGAATTGGGTCTAGAAATCGTGAATATAGGCAGTTTTCTGCATTGTTCGACTATTCTCCCGTCACCCTCTCTCGAGTTGTCGTTCCAATCAGTAAGGAATTCACTCTAAACTTATTCCACACTTAATTCTTACCCCCCACACACTTCCACATCCAAGATTTGGAGGAATAAAATCCAATTTTGGACTATTCCATTCAATTTTGGGGGATTTTTGCCAAACGTCATACACACACCATATCCAGAGATAAAGGTAGTTTTCTTGACTATTCACTCATGGATTGAAGTGAATTATACTTAGTGAAGATTGGATAAGTTTATCAAACATGTCTTTAGTCGGAATTGAAGTATTATTTTTGGTGTTCTTGTTGAGATTTTACATGAATTTGCATGGGTTCAATTTACGTTGGATTGATAAGATTTTGTAAAATTGATGATACAAATCTTATGGGCTTGAGTTTACTTTCGAAATGTATGTATGGGCTTGTTGGATTGAAGTGACATATTTGAGCAATTGAAGTGTGGAAGTTGAGCATGCTTGAGTAATTATTTGATTTTAGTTGAATTTTGGGCATGTTGGATTTGTGAAGAACCTTGAATATGTGAAGTAAGGCTTAGGATTTTCTATTTTAGTTTTTTCTTGATTGAAGGTATTGAGGATTTATACTCTATGTTTTTGAAGTTACACTTGAGATTATGGGAAGATTGATTCATGAAATGACTATTGCATACGAATTTGAAGTTTTGAGTAGACTTCACGCTTTAGTTAGTACTGGGTTGGTATACTTGCTTTATTTCCTCTATTGTGTATTGAAATATAATCTTTGTATGTAAAGGAATTGTTATACCTTCTAAAAGGAAGGAGACTAATCCTCCTAAGAAGGGCGAAGTTGCAAAGAAGTTTAAGAGGGATAAGAGGAGGCCTTCTGATTTCGACATACAGATTAATAATTGGGAGGACAAGGAAGAGCTATGGGGAGCTATTGTAGATAAGATATCGAGAACTCATTATCAGTATGACCAAGCAATGTTGGAAACAACATCATTAACGATATTCGATGGATGTTCAATCGAGTAGGGAATACTCAGTTTATGGAGCTGAAGAGGGAGACTTATTTCTACATCACAGCTGAAGTTTTGTGTACGATGAGAGTTGATCGTGGAGATTACTATCTTCCTTATAGCTTGTGGATGCAGATTGGAGGTCAACTTAAGTTGATGTATGCGAACGAGTTCAATGAGATGGTTGGATGTCCGACTGGAATTGCTGCAATGGAGCATGAGTATTTTAATGTTGATGACTTTTGGAGGTCTATTTCAGAAAGGCAAGGTAATTATAATACAAATATTGCTAAGGTAGCTTTTATTCACACCTGCGTGACAGGATACATGGACCGGATCCTGTGCAACACATTGTTTGCTCGATTAGAGGAAAGTTGTATACCTAGAGGAGAGCTATACGTGCTATGGTGTATGATGAATGGAGTTCATTTTAATGCGGGGACGTACTTTTTCCAGCAGCTGTATAAGTTCTCTACTCACTTATTCTAAGAAGTCAATATCGGGGGGTTGATTACTCCGGTAGCAGAGCATTATCATGTTGACTTGTCTAGGTATCGGCTAGTTTAAGGAGATCCATATTTGATTTTGTCATCTTATGTAAGGATGGGATTGATTCAAAGAAGTGATGATGTATTGATGTTCATTCGTGGAAAGAACCCGATTTCTTTGAAGTTTCCATTATCACTTGTTAATCTTACTACTATTCAGATAAATGATAATCTGTTAATGAACACTCTAGAGCATAAGTCTGTTAATGAACACTCCGGAGCACAAGGCGATATCTGACACTTGTTTGGAAGAAGGAAACTTGAGGCTTTTAGCTAAGATGCATCCTCAGGGTGTCAATATCGAAGAGGATATGATCTTAGTAGGAGATCTAGCGGACTTTATGGACAAAATAAGGAGCAGCAGCAGCTAGCTCATGAGTATCCGGAGATAGGTTTTCCTCCGATGCAGCCACCACAGCAGCCACAGCCACAGCCACAGCAGTATCAATAAAATGAGCCACCACCACAGTAGCAGCAAGACTTCTAGCAGTCCCAGGATCGTTTCTAGAGAGCTATTCAGACTATTGAACGAGCTTTTTGCCACTTTGAATACGAATCAGCAGGAGACAAATCGACATCTGGCATTGGCGAATACAAATTATGTTGCGCTCAACCTCAGATATGATGCGATGGATAGAAGGTTGGGAGAGATGAATGACAACTATGAGGCACTGGATAGAAAAGTCGATAGCTTTATCAGAGATTTCGACGAATGGCACAATGATAATGATGATGATGCTTTGGAGGAGTAGAGCGCGCCAGGTTTTTTTATCTTTGTCTGTTTCCTCTCACCTTCCTTCTATTTTTCACTTTACAGGTTGGGTTCTGAGTGAGTGGTGTTATGTTGATGAGATTTATGCTTGAGTGGTTTGCAGTTGATATTGATTGATGATGATGATGGATGATTGATATATTGGATATTTTTTATTTAGATGTTTGATCGGATTGATTTGAAGAGAGTGATGACTCTTCTTTTTTTATGCATGTGAACTTATTTTGATGCATGTTGATTTTGTTGATGAGAGATGTGTATCATGTATTACTTGATAACATGCTTTGAAAAGTGCTTAGGAAAGCTATTACCCATGTGAGAATTTGAGCCTATTAATCATGCTACATCCATGTATGATAGTTTGTTCTTGTGAGTATCGTTCATATATTCGTATTCTAGAACTTGACTCGGAGTCCTGTTTAAAATTTATGATTAATAGATATTAGGACATGATCTTAAACAATTATTGTTTGATTGAGCCACTTATCCAAATTTTACCTTACCTTATAATGTATATATCATTGGAAGCCCCATTGAGCCTTTAAAGCTTTTTCTTTGGCAAGCCGATGATGAAAAGTCTTTATTTATCCTTTACTTGAGCCTTCTTGAACACCCTTTGCATTAGTAGAGAGTTGAGGTGAATAAATGCTAGCTTGAATACGAAGAAGAAAAGGAAGAAATTTTGGTCGAGTGATATGAAGTGAAGATTGTGGTTAAATCTTATTGAGGGGTAGTGCCTGAAACTGGTACCCCAACTACTTAGAAGGGTAGTACCCGAAATTGGTACCCTTGTGCTAAAAAAGAAGAAGATGTTGATTCCAAGTGAGGAAGGAGAAAAGAAGAATTGAAGAGATCATGAGAATGATAGAGGAGAAGAAGAAGGAAGCTAATTGATGAAAAGCAAAAATCCAAGGTAATTCTCTACTAGTGAATTAGTTACTTTATCTACATTTCCTTAATCTTACCAAAGAGCCAACATTACAACCCAAGAACAAGTCCTTTGTGATCCTAGTATCGAAACAATAATGAATTAATTTTTGAGACCTTTGCCAAGCTTATGGTTACGCGGGTATATGAATTTATTTTGAGCATATATATTAACCCTTAAAGTGTACATCTTTTACACATGAGAGCGAGAGTAAACACTTGCCTAGTGAGCTAGATGACTTTGCACTCATAGAAGTCTTGTGATTAATTGATATTTTTGCATGGATGATAGGTATGATGAATACATGTTTTGAATTGATACAATTGCATGTGTTAGAATAGGTTGTATAAAGACCTTGTGATTACACTCTATTGCCTTTGTTTTGATTTCATTGTCTCGGGATGAGGAACATATAAGTTTGGGGATTTGATATGAGTGATAATTCACGTATATTAAGCTCTGATTTGTGTAGAAATTGAGGATGATTTGGTCTATTATTAAGACAAATCGGTTTGTTTATAGAAAATCCACAAATCAGATACTACTGAGGCTATTTGAGAATATTTGTACAGGAAAGCAGGTTAGAAGTGATTAGAATAAGAAAACACATTTTTCGAGGTACAGTTCAACCAGAGATACACCGTTCGATCAAACATAGGCAGGTAGAACTATAGAGGTGAAGTCGAATGGGAGTGTTTTAGCTTACAGAGAGGTCGTTTGACTAAGAAGATTCTGTTCGACCAAGTTATACCAAGTAGAACAAAAGAGGCTAATTCGAACTGGAGAGCTTCAGCATATAGACCAGTGGTTCGACCAAGGGGTTCCAGTTTGACCAACACCAGTATAGTCAAACTAGGACACGTCGGCACCAAAACATTGGGATTTTCATCTCCAGTGCGTGCATGTGTGTGTTTTCCACGAAAAAGCCTAGTAAAAGTCCATAAGGAAAGTTTACAAGTATAAAAAGGGATGCCGATCAAGTCAAAAAGGAGAGTTAGATTTCACATCCATCCTACACCACATCCAAACCCTAACTCCATATGCAAGAGCTGTAGAGAGAGATTCATACAGCAAATCAAGTGAGAACCAAGTGAAGATTCAAGACAGAGAGAGACGCGACGGCACCCACCTGTAGGGTTTACTTCACTTCTTAACTTATCTTGTAATTTTCAAGACTATGGTAAGATCTATCCAATTACCATGAACGTTCTTCGAAGCATCATGGGCTAGAACCGCTTTGGTAGTTCTAGAGTTATGAAGGTTTTATCTAGTTAATTGAACTTCTGTGTGTATACTCCGTAAAACACTACTTGTGGTTTATTTTGTAAAAGACTATACATTTTTAATTCATACTCAGAGTTGTTTTGTGTATCATTTACTGTTATGTAGAGTCTGAATATGTATCTTGGTTATTGATTGATTGCGTTCACTGCTAAGCAGAATTCGATGTTATGATTCTAAGTGAGGGGACTCCAAATCTTCATTAGAACTATCTTGTATAAATACTTATTAATTGAATTGAATTCGGGTTAGTAAGAAGAGGATAATTATATAGTACCTATAAAGGGAGATCATATCGGGTTAGAGTACTTAGTGCACGGGAAATAATTGATACTGATAGTACCTAGAGAGGGGGTATAATTATGTTCTTGTTCTGAGGTAATTCACACGTGTTACACGTTTATCTGCTTGTGTCTATAGAGTAGATTTGCATGGCTTAGTAATGCATCCATAATCCATAAGGCAGAGTCGGACATTGACATATGGAAGGAAAATTAACTAGTGAAACTAGATGGCTCGAAGAGCTACCTATCTTCTCACTTGAGAAACTCTCGTTTATTCTCTACTGTCTTTACTTTTATCTATTATTTAATTATTCTGTCAATTAGTTTAGTGACAATTCTATTGATAGATTACACAATAGTAGTTTTAATTAATTTAGTTAATAATAAATTGATAGCACTCGTCCTTTGGGTTCGATATTGATAACTAGATCGCTTATGTAAGTTACAATAATATCCTTCATACTTGAGGATTAATTGTGTGTTGAGAAAACGCCCAACAACACAACACCAATTTGACTCCTTTAATTTTCTACCAGGATAGGTATTAAAAGGCTTTTAAAGAATGATTTGACTATCTTTTTCCATAGGCTTCCAACAAATAAGGCTTAAAGGCTCAAACGAGAGACTATGGATAATATTACAAGGTAGGATAAAACTTTGGCTAGTGACTCATTAAAGAACAAACATGGCCTTTTCCCATCATCTAATCAATCATCTAGTCTCAAGTAGATTAAAAGTCAATTTCTAGAATACATACCTGTGAATGATGCTCTCAAGAATAAAACCAATCATGTGTAATTTTCAGGATTCTAAGAGGCTCAAATCTCACATGGGCATAATAGAATAAATAATCACTCTTACATAGGCTTATGAACTAAATTTTAAACGTGTAACAATCTCAAGTATTCCCACATTCAAGTACATATCTAGTAGGATTACTACAATAACAAAACATTACTACACCACAGTCTCAAGCAATCAATATGCACTAGTACAATATAACATCACTAAACCACATCCATAAACAAGGCTTAAGTTCCATACCTCAAACAACATATATACTCAATCAAGTGCTTAGAGAAATTCGACAATCATCATCAAGAACTACCAAATTGAAATTAGGACTAACACTCAACAAATAAACACTAACAACACACTTGGACAATTGCAAAAAAAAATCGACAACTCAATATAATTAAATAAATTAAAAATACTGAAAAATTGCGACCATCCAAGCATACCATACAATGAAGAAAATTTACTTTGGTGGGGGCAAGACAAGGTATGTAAGTAATCCCCCCAAACTTAGGCCAAACAAAGTGATAGACTAAGTTTGTAAAGAAGTACTACCATAGTCGAGCTTCACCTGATAAACTTCCTACACTGACACAGACTCACAAAAATAAATAAAATGGGAGGGTCGACCCCCAACAAATGCTCAAGTTTAACATCGGAGAGTCACAACGGATTTCAAACCTCTAACTTAAGTACTCAAGAGATAGCACTTAATTATCAGGCAGCGACTTGTAGTGTTTTAACCGTTGTTCGTTCGCCACCACGATCTCACTTTTTTCATTTTTCAACCAAAACTCCCCCTCCACAGGCTCTATGAATGACATATGGTCTAACTGATTAAAGTTTTCTCAACACACAAAATTAATCCTCAAGTATAAGGATATCAATTATAGTTTCGATAGGTGACCAAGCGATTATCGTACCCAAGAGACGGATTATTATCAATTTTATTATGTTCTAATTTACTAAGATTATATTTAGCAACTTGGTTTGGAATTATCACGAAATTATATAGCAATTGACTTAAATAGCAAATCAAATAATAAACAAGTAATAGAAAATACGATTGTGATCAAGTAAGAAATTAGGTAGTTCTTCGACATCCAGTTTTACTTATTAATTTTCTTTCCATGTGTTATTGTCCGACTATGCCTTGTAGTTTATGAACGCATCACTGAACCATGCAAGTTCACCCTATAGACACAAGTAAACATGCGTATGACACGTGTGAATATCCTTGGAGCAAGAGATATAATACACCCCCCTTTTTAGGTACTATCAGTATCAATTATTTCCCGTGCACTTAGTACTCTAACCCGATGTGATCTCCCTTTATAGGTACTATGAAGTTATACTCTTTATCCTACTTATTAACCCAAATAAGATTCAATTAACAAGTATCTATATAAGATAGTTCTAATAAGACTTTGGAATTCCTTTACTTAAAATTATAGCATATAATCCTGCTTAGCGGTGAACGCACTCAATCAATAACCAAGAGATGTATTCAAACTCTACATAACAGTTAATGATGCACAAAACGACAGTGAGTATGAATTAAAAAAGCACAATCTTATATAGAATAAACCACAAGTAGTATTGTACGGAGTTCACATATGAAAATTCAATTAACTCATAAAACTTTAATAACCCTAGAACTGCCAGAGCGGTTCTAGCCCATGATTGATCTAGTAACAATCATGGATAGTTGGTATGATCTTTCTTGACTCGCCAGACGAACCTCTCCTCAAGACTCCTTCGGATGATGGTAGGGTTTGGTGATGGATGGATGATGAATGATCTCCTTCTCCTGCGAAAGCTCTTCTTTTATAATTGTATACTCTTCTTACGGGCCTTGGATGGGCTTTTTGAGCAAACACATGCACTAAAGGTGTAAAAACATAAATTTGGCACATTTCCATATGTCAGTTCGACCAAAGAGATTGGTCGAATTCTCCCAGGCAGGTCGAACTCCAGGTCGAATCCGCATGTAAATTGATCTTGGATCCCGGATTCGACCAGAGTCTTGGTCGAACTGGATAGTTTCTGGTCGAACCAGTACTGCTTCTCTTCTGGCTTTGAGTTTGACCACGGTCCGACTAAGTGATTTGGTCGAACTCGAATGTCGTGGTCGAACGACACTCCAGGCATTTTTCCGCTCTCAGTTCGACCAGCATTGCTCATCAAACTCCCTCCTTCTTGGTTAAATCAGACACCTACTTGGTGGAATCGTATGTGATTGGCCATAACATAGTGGGCATGACCAATTAAAGAAATTATCGAACCACAGGGAGGAAGGTACTAGAGTTTAAGCGATCTCAAGTTTATCGTGATTTTATAAGGACGACGGAAGAGAGGATAGGAGCAAATGAATGCAATTATGCTAAAGCAAGAAATAAAGATAAAATGAATGCAAAGATAAAAGGGTTCCAAATGATGCGAGGATGAGATTAACAACAATCATGGCATAGATAATTAAGTAATCATGCAATTAATTCTAATCTCTCATGGACAAGGTAAAGAAGCGATCACTAATTCCACCTAAACTCTCTCTCGAGATGGATAGGATGTAGGCCCTCAACAAGGCTCCCAAACGCACATAGGATCGAGACAATAGTAAACACCTCCCACTAGGTACTAATTACTCTATGAGTTCCCTAATTAGGTACTAAATCATAAGCAATATTCCCTTTTAAGGTACTATGAATTCACTAATTGTTTGGGTCTCCTCATTTAATCAACCAACCTCTCGATTAAGCTAATCAAATGTTCTATCAAAGGGTTCTAAATCTAGAAGGATATCTCTATCTCATTCTAAATTAATGCACATGAAGTGTATGATGAAATGATTCAATGAACTATCCTAAACACATAATTGATTTCTCAATCTAATCACATGCCCATGACAATTAATCACACAAATCATCATATACATCAAGCAATCAACAATCAATGATAGAAATAACACAAAGCCCATTCAAGATTAAAATCAATTTGCATAAAAAAACTAAATTATCCAACACCAATCATGGAGCTAATCTCACAAAGGAGATTAGCCTCTCATATCCATAAGAAAATTAACATAGACATTAAGATCCTTACAAAACATGATCAATCTATAAAGAAATGCACAAAAATTAGAATTAGATTCCCCCTTTGAAGTGCTCCAATGGAGATCTCCTTCTTCTTCTTGTGATCTCACTCTCCCTTGCTTCCTTGATCACTTGGATGGTGGATTTGATGGAGGGGATCAAGTGTAGATGGGTGGATGAAGAATGGATGAAGATGATGGTGGAAAATGGAAGAAATGGTGTGTGAGGTGTGTGTGGAAGGTGAAATTTCGGATCTTTTTTTCATAAAATCTGAATGGAGGGGTATTTATACTCCTTGACAAGCTTCTAGAAGGATTCTGAATTTTTCTGATCCCTGACACGACACGAGTCGTGTGGCGCAACACGGCCATAAGATGCCCGTGTTGCGTGAACTGATGCTCCCGCACGACCATCGCTTACAGGCCCGTGTTGGCTACACGGGTCGTGTGCTGCAACACGAGTCGAGCTCCATAACACGACCAAGTGGTGGTCGTGTTGGATGAATAGATGTTGCCGCACGACCATTCTGGACAGGCCCGTGTTAGCTACACGAGTCGTGCACTTCGACACGGCTCGTGCCACCGACACGGCCAGTCGTGTTGCTGCTGCCTTGATTCCTTCACTGTTTTGGCTCGTTCTCCCTCGTTTCAACTCCAAATTGAGATCCGTTTTTTCCTACATCTTCCTTATCATGTTTAGCATCAAATAAAAAAAACAAGTTCAATCAATAGAGAATAAACGAACATAAGTAATAACACATCAATAGCAATAAGAATTACAAACTATGCTAAGGCATCCTACATCAATAAAATCATAACATGAGAAATTAACAAGTTCAATCAAAAGAGAATAAAGTGTAATATAGTCCCTTTTAGTCCAAGCCTTACATAGGTTATAAATTTCACTCAACACTCTTTAAAGTAGGTAAATCAACACTCATCAATTGATTGGCTTGACTCGCTATAAGCTTGCTCGTGGACTACATTCACAAACCGCCAAAGTTTCCATTAATGATCAAAAAGGTCTTTCATTAAGGATGTAATGATAGGCTCTTTGGTAGGGTATGTAAGATATGGATAATAGTGACTAAGCAAGTGTAAGTAATCGAAGAGATGGCCAATTTCTCCAACTTCTCTACTTTTCTTTCTTCCTTTCTCAACTTTGGTAATCACAAGCACTAATCATCAACATTCCTTTGGATTGAGCTTCTTATGATGCATGCTTCCTTTCTTTGAATTTTTATTTCCTTGAGCATCTTGTTGTTGCTTTACTCATTTTTCTTGTTTTGAGGTTGCATGTTCATTCTTTTTTATGCTCTTTTTCATCCTTTTTCTTGCTTGTTTACCATTTCCTTTTTCTTTTTCTTCCTTATCAAACCTTTCTAGTTACCATCTCCTCAATCACCCACACAAATGGTATATATGTAAGGCTTAAGTGGGTAATCATGGCTTGTAATGTGCTATATTCACAATAAAAAGGCTTAAAGGCTCAAAATGGTTAACTAGGGATGATGTACATGGTAGGAAAATATATGGCAATGACTATGAATAACAAGGATGGCCTAAGATCATTTCACTAATCTCCACAAATCGGGCTCGTTCCTATAGTCCTTGAGCAAATTCTAGCTTATCAAACACAACAAATCCACTCATGAAGAAAAATACCATGTATGCACGGTTGAGGTTCAAATACTCACAAGCTTATGCATTGGACCTTAAGAAACTTATTACACCACATTCATCTCAAAATTGAACAAGTTAAATAAAACATGTCACAATTCGAAAGTGTAGAGATTCTTAATCATAACTTGTCATCACTTATTACCACAACATATCACCACTCATGTTCAAAAATGACTCACGACATTCCAAAAACAATCCATCAAACACTCCCTAAACAAGAATAAAAATACACACGAAACATAAAATAAAGACTCAACAAACAATAAATAACCAAAAATACATAACATGCAAGAATAAAAATCACCATCATAAAACAATGAAGCACACATTCATAACATCCATAATCAATTAAGCTCACAATCATCCCAACCTTTATTGAAAAGGAAATCCTAACTTACGAAAAGCAAACATCCCAAAACATAACAAATTAAGTAGCATGCTAATCACATCAATACAAATCAAATCAAATTATGCTAAGCACGTAAAAGTGGTAGGGCGTAGAATGAACTCCCTCAATAAGCATTTGATAGTGGAAGTTGTTAGCTCTGAGCTCAATTCGTGCTTCCAATACCCTTCATACATGCTCAACAAAACCATTAGCTCAAAAATTTCATTAAAAATATGGACTATCATGCACTTCAACACGACCAATCATACCAAAATCAAACCAATGCTCATGAGAAAAATTCAAAATTAGCCCAAAAACACGAAAAGTATATGGCTTCAAAACAAAGTATGTCACACCATGCCATATCCCCCCAAACTTAAATTGAAACAAGAGTTTCGAGGTAAGTTTGCAAAAAGTGGTGTGACTTACTTTCACACTTCAAATCAAGCACTTATCGTTTCTCCAATACACATTCTCCTCATGAACACAATCAATCTACATGCCAAAAATGCAAACAAACAAATCCATCAACCTTATTGAAAGCATTAAATAAAGCAATAAAAGGTAATGATGGGTTGCCTCCCATCTAGCGCTAAGTTTAACGTCTTCAAGCCGGACGATAGTCTTTAGCTCATGGTGGTTTTGAATAGTCCTTAGGCACTATCATAGGTTTCTTCTTGAAGTAGTGCCTTGTGCTCTCCCGTTCAACCACTAGAACGGTTCCCTTCTTATTAAATAGCTCAAGTAATTGGTCTCCGAAGGCGTTCTTCACAAGGAATGGCCCTTTCCACTTGTTCCACTTTTTCCATGGGGCTTTATATGCATTTTGAACTTCAACCACATCCCCCGGTAAGAATTCGGGCATTGACAAGTGTTGTTGTCCTCTTGCAACCTTTTTCCTACAATCACCAAACATATTTTTATCAATAAAATCATGAAAGTTCTTAAGAGAATTTGAAATTTCAATAGAATGAGAAGGTTTAGGCTTGTGAGGAGTGAAATCCATGATCTTAGTTTCCGGAGACTTCTTTTCTTCCATAAGGGCATGAATCTCTTCTCGATTTTGATGTTTTACTTTCTCAACCATCTCTTCAAGAGACTCGACAAATTTATCGAATTCCTCCGTCAACTCTTCTTTCAACTTTGTAGCTTTCACCCACTTAGGCACCCTTTCTCTCTTTTCCTTCATAACCTCATCAACCCCCAAACTATCCTCTTTTCGATCTTTAATAGAGGAAGAAGGCTTGTTGTTCTCAACGGTGGATACAACTTGACTAACTTGGTGCTCAATGGAATCCAATCTAGCACCGAATGCTACTATTGCACTTGTCACCATGTCACACCAATTTCCGATTCGATCCATCCACATTTCATTAAACTTACTCTCCTTCTCTATGCGATCCATAACCATTTCAAACATCTTTTCTCCAAACATTGCTATGTGGTCACTTTGGGTGGAATAAGAGGTGTTGGAGTCTTGAAAATTTCCCCATAGATGTGGTTGATTTCCTTCTTGATGACTAGAAAAATTTCCTTGAAAAACATCTTCCACACCATGAGGGTATACTTGATGACTCATTTGATGAGGAACTCCAAAATCTCCATAACCTTGTTGTAGGAATTGCATATCTTGTACTCCATAATCCGGTTGCAAATTAGGTTCACCATTTGGCATTTGAAATCTTTGAAAATTTCCTTGTGTGTTCATAACGGAATGAACACTTCTATTCACCATTTCTCGAAGAGTATCCATGTAGCTCATATTTTTGGGGTTGCTCTCCTTCTTCTTCCTTCTCAAGGTATGCACCTATAAAAGAAAGAAAAATTAGAACAAAATTTTCCAAAGCAAATATAAGATGCAAAAATAAAAAAAATATCCTTATTAAGACCACTCTAAACAATCCTTCGTCAAACTACTAGCGACCGTTACCTCCCCGGCAACGGCGCCATTTGATTAGCCATAATATAGTGGGCATGACCAATTAAAGAAATTATCGAACCACAGGGAGGAAGGTACTAGAGTTTAAGCGATCTCAAGTTTATCGTGATTTTATAAGGACGACGGAAGAGAGGATAGGAGTAAATGAATGCAATATGCTAAAGCAAGAAATAAAGATAAAATGAATGCAAAGATAAAAGGGTTCCAAATGATGCGAGGATGAGATTAACAACAATCATGGCATAGATAATTAAGTAATCATGCAATTAATTCTAATCTCTCATGGACAAGGTATAGAAGCGATCACTAATTCCACCTAAACTCTCTCTCGAGATGGATAGGATGTAGGCCCTCAACAAGGCTCCCAAACGCACATAGGATCGAGACAATAGCAAACACCTCCCACTAGGTACTAATTACTCTATGAGTTCCCTAATTAGGTACTAAATCATAAGCAATATTCCTTTTTAAGGTACTATGAATTCACTAATTGTTTGGGTCTCCTCATTTAATCAACCAACCTCTCGATTAAGCTAATCAAATGTTCTATCAAAGGGTTCTAAATCTAGAAGGATATCTCTATCTCATTCTAAATTAATGCACATGAAGTGTATGATGAAATGATTCAATGAACTATCCTAAACACATAATTGATTTCTCAATCTAATCACATGCCCATGACAATTAATCACACAAATCATCATATACATCAAGCAATCAACAATCAATGATAGAAATAACAAAAAGGCCATTCAAGATTAAAATCAATTTGCATAAAAAAAACTAAATTATCCAACACCAATCATGGAGCTAATCTCACAAAGGAGATTAGCCTCTCATATCCATAAGAAAATTAACATAGACATTAAGATCCTTACAAAACATGATCAATCTATAAAGAAATGCACAAAAATTAGAATTAGATTCCACCTTTGAAGTGCTCCAATGGAGATCTCCTTCTTCTTCTTGTGATCTCACTCTCCCTTGCTTCCTTGATCACTTGGATGGTGGATTTGATGGAGGGGATCAAGTGTAGATGGGTGGATGAAGAATGGATGAAGATGATGGTGGAAAATGGAAGAAATGGTGTGTGAGGTGTGTGTGGAAGGTGGAATTTCGGATCTTTTTTTCATAAAATCTGAATGGAGGGGTATTTATACTCCTTGACAAGCTTCTAGAAGGATTCTGAATTTTTCTGATCCCTGACACGACACGAGTCGTGTGGCGCAACACGGCCATAAGGTGCCCGTGTTGCGTGAACTGATGCTCCCGCACGACCATCGCTTACAGGCCCGTGTTGGCTACACGGGTTGTGTGCTGCAACACGAGTCGAGCTCCACAACACGACCAAGTGGTGGTCGTGTTGGATGAATAGATGTTGCCGCACGACCATTCTGGACAAGCCCGTGTTAGCTACACGAGTCGTGCACTTCGACACGGCTCGTGCCACCGACACGGCCAGTCGTGTTGCTCATTCACACACATTTCCATGAAAACACAAAACACAACCAAATAACACATAAAATACGGATAAAAATATACGAAAACACATATAAAAAGACACTAAAATCTAGGTGAAAATATCACTCATCAGTATGCCTGCTTCTTTCTCTTTCCAGATCCGATCACTTCCAACTCGTTTTCCTTCAAAAATCAACTCAAATAGCCCTCACAATAATTGATTCGTGGCTTTTCACAAACTATAATAATTCATATAAAATTTCAACCATCTAACACTCCATTATTCCACGAATCTAACCTCAAAACATATGAATTTACACACTCATCATACCCCCAAACTTACATGTTACTCGTCCCGAGGCAATGAAATCAAAACCAAAGAGTTAGTGTAAAATTTACCAACTACCAATACAATTCATACTGACACATGCAATTCATCAATCGAACACAAGTATTACCAGCATCATATGCATCATTCATGCAAAACATCACTCAATTACAATAACTTTCGGAGTACAAAATCATCTAGCACACAAGATAAATATTTACTCTCACTCTCAAGTGTAAAAGATGTATACTTTAATAGGTTAGTATTTACGCTCATATTCAATCCATACTTCCGCGTAACCATAAGCTTGGCAAGGGTCTCAAAACTCAACTTATAATTAATTCCTTACTAGGATCACAAAGGACTTGCTTTTGGGTAGTAATGTTGGCTCTTTGGTAAAGGTAGGAGAATTTAGGTAAAGTAACTAATTCACTAGTAGAGAATTAACTTGGAGTTTTTCTTTTCAACATACAGAATCTTCTTCTCATAAACTTCATAGTTTGATTCTCCTTCTTTTCCTTAGCATCAACATCATCTTTCTTCAATAAGCAAGGGTACCAATTTTGGCACTACCCTTCTAAGCAGTCGGGGTACAAGTTTCAGGCACTACCCCTAAACAAGATTTAACCATACTTCTTTCTTTTTCATACTTCTCAACCAAGCTTCCACCTTTTTATTCTTTCAAGCACTTATGCACCTCAACTCTCTACTAATGAATAGGATATTCAACAAGGCTCAAGTAAAGGTTTAATAAGGCTTTTTATCAAGGCTTTCTAAAGAAAAAGCTTTTTAAGGATCAAAAGGGCTTACAATGATACATATATTAACAGGTAAGGTAAAATTTTGGCTAAGTGACTTGATTACACTATAATGGCCTAAGATCATGTCCTAGCAATTCATCAATCATAAGTTTCACACAAGACGCCAAGTCAAGTTTTAGAATATGGTCATACGAATGATTCCCTCAAGAATAAATTATCATGATTAAACATGATTTAAATGGCTCAAATTCTCACATGGGTAAATAGATTCCTAAGTACTCCTCAAAGTAAATAACTTAATCAATTTTACAATAAATCCACATAGTTATCAAGCATACATGCTTCTAATCAATAAAAATTTACACATGTAAAATACGAATGCATCATACTAAACCAAGAACCCTCATAGCAAGACAATCCATACAAGTATAACCACCCTCTCAATCTAATATCAAATCATTTCAATATACGTACATGCCACTCACACCACAAATACCCATCCTGTAAAGAGAAAAAGAGAAGGGAGATGAGATGAAACAGACAAAAAATAAAAACCTGGTGCATCCTACTCCTCCGGAACATCATCATTGTTCGCACCCTCTTCGTCATAACCATCACTTATCTACGAGCGCAATCGATCCAAATCTTTATGAAGACTGTTTAACTTTCTATCCAACTCGCGCTCATGAGCATACATCCTCTCCAATCTCTTATCCATCTCCACATAGTTATTCTGCAGCGTGTTGTACTTTCCATCCAGTGATGCGTAGTTTGCATTTGCCAATTCTAGCTGCCTATTTGTCTCCTGCTGGTTCGCATCTAGTGTGGCAACTGCTCATGAATCAATCGAAACTGCTCCTGAAAATAAGCATCAGGACCAGCCCACTGCTGTTGTGGCACTGCTAGAATGGATCGTGGTGGCATCTCGTGTGGGTGTGGATCTCCCATCTCCAGATCCACCTGATCTTCTCCAAGCTCCTGCTGCTGTGGATATGGCTGAAAACGCCCCTCGTCTACAATTCTATGAAGCTCTTCCATAAACCCCTCAGTGTACATCTGAGCTATAGTCCTCCAATCACCTTTTGTCAAGCAAGTAACGGAGAGAGCAGTGTGCCCTAGTGTGTTCATCAACATGTTCCCTCAGTCCTGATAGTAGTCAACACATTCACATCAAAAGGAAACATGAAAGTAAAGGGCTTCTATCCCCTCGTGAAGAACCAATCTCCATCCCTCAGATGGGCAAATCCACCCTTCACACACGTACTCATCACCAAATTGGGATCCTCCAGGATGGGTGAAATACCAGTGAAGTCCATATGATAGTTCTCAGCTACCGAAGTAAGTAACCCTCATATATTCACTCTCTGAAATGGAGAACACCTGAATCTCCATAGCTGATTAATAAAATAAGAGCCCATATTGAACCTCACTCCATTGAGCATGCACCGAAGAGCATACAACTCTCTCCTCGCCACACAACTTCTTTTAGAACGGGTGAACAAAGTATTGCTCAATATTCTATCCATATACTGGATCACTGGATTTTGAAATCAACGAAGCACGAGCACTGCTTGTTTTGTAATCCACATCCTCACCAGAAATCTCTCTCCAGAATCTGTTTGCATTGAAATACCCATTCTCATTCCTTGAAATCCCCCTAGGAGTCTGAAACAAGATATTCAAATCCTTTGCTGACCATGTCCTCTTCTCACCTCCATACTGGAATGAACACTCATACGGAAGATGGCTCGAACCCTTCTTCACAGTAATCAAACATATTATTTCCGCAGTCACATGGAAATAAGTAAGCTTTTTCAACTCCATGAACTAATGAATACCAACTTGATCAAACATCGCTCCATCATCTTGATACCTCGTTCAAGTAATCTTATCTGACACTTCTCCCCATTTTTCTTTGATCTCATCCCATTCATTCTTCCGAATCTTGAAATTCAAGGGCAACCACTCTTGAAGCCTTACCTTCTTTATCACTGCATCTTCACGATACGGCCTATCTTGCTTCTTTTTGGATCGAGCCTCGGCTTCCTTCCCTTTTCCTGAAATCAATATCTCAATAACAACCAAACAGGAAAAACAAACCAAGCTATTCTTAATCAACAAGCATTCAACTCTACTAAAGACTTCAAGTTTTTTATGCATAGTCATTCCAATCAAGCATATTACATTCATAGATCAACAATTCAACTCTCATACTTACTCAATCCAATTCCAACTTCAATAATGCAATAAGAACAAACCACAATGTAGTAAACTACAAACATACTTCAAAAATTCAAGAAAGTAATTCAAAATCCATCACGCTTCACTTACACTATTCAATTCCATCCTAATTCCACATACACATCAAGGTTTGACAATAATTAATCAATCAAATTCAAACCCATCAACTGTTCATACGAAATCATGCATAAAAGTTCAACTCCCACGCCATAATCCCTCAAGAAATCAGTTAATTCAACTTACCCATCTCAAAATCATGTAATGAAACTTCAATCCTAGGGCAAATGAACCAAGAAAACATACCTTTCGAGCTTGACATGGCTAGGTCGAACGATTGTGGGGAATTCCCAAAATTCGCCAAAAACCCTAGATTTTACTAACAAATCGACCCAAACTTGCAGCAAATTAAGTGTGTAGTGTGAGGAATGTGATTTATTTGGTTTGAAATCATGTGTAATAGAAGATTGGAAGAGAGGATTTCCGATTTGGGAGGAATTCGAATGAAGGTGGTATGCAAAAGTGATCGAATGGGGTAAATAACGGAGTTAAAATCAACTTACTTGGCCTGGAATCGACCTAACAGTGTGGTCGAATCGGATTGCCATGGTCGAATCCATGGTCAAACTCCCTTTCTGGATATTTCATCATCGCTATTCAACCACCGTTCGACCAAGTGCTTTAGTCGAACTCTATAGTCGTGGTCGAACTCGCCTGTTCAGATCTATCAGGTTCGCAATTCGACCTTGATTCGACCAAACTGTCTGGTCAAACCGATCCCATCTTGGTCGAATCTACCTGTACAAACTTCTCTGATCGCCAGTTCGACTTCTTTCTTGGTCAAACCTCTGGTCAAACTCTCCTCTGCTTGACAAAGTGTCTGATCTCCAGTTCGACTAGAGCTTTCACATTCGACCTGCATGTCTGGTCAAACTGACCACCTTATGCTCCAAACTCGAATTTTCTTCATCCACTGCACACGTTAAGTGCAAAAACGAACATTAGGTACCAAAATAGATCAAAATTAGCTCGTGAATCAATCTTAAACTTGATATTTAGGTACCAAAATAGATCAAAATTAGCTCGAGAATTAATTTTAAACTTGATATTCTTGAGTAACTCCGCATATGACACTCAAAAACAACACCAAACACCATAAAATATTAGGTAAATTGCAAAAAAATATACACACCGCAACCGGTAAAAGTTTTGATATGCCGCAAAAAATCAACTCCCCTAACAAACGTCACAAAGAAAGGATTATACTCTCAGTGCTTCCAATGAAGTAAGTACATCACACCCCCCCAAACTTAGTGGAAACTATAGTGGAAACTAAGTTTGCAAAGAGATGTAATTATCGATAAGTAAGCACATCAAAATTAATCCCCAAGTATTAAAGATATCAGTTGCAGCTTAAGCAAGCGACCAAGTGAATTATCGAACCCAAAGGATAGCTTTTAATTATTTACTAAATTAATTAAGACAATTGTGTCAATACAGTTTTAAGGTTGATTATCTAATAACTAATACGCTGAAAATTAATAAAAAAAATAAAATAACACTAGAAGAATACGAAAGTGGATCAAGTAGGAGAATAGGTAGCCCTAGGATAATCCAGTTTCACTCATTAATTTTCCTTCCGTGTTTTGATGTTCGACTCTGCCTTGTAGAATATGGACGCATCACCAAATAATGCATATCTACTCTATAGACACAAGTAAACATGCGTGTAACACATGTGAATAACCTCAGAGCAAGAGATATAATTCCACCCCCTTTCTAGGTACAATCAGTATCAATTATTTTCCTGGCCAATTGGTACTCTAACCCGATATGATCTCCCTTTATAGATACTATTAAATTATCCTCTTTATCCTACTTAATAACCCGAATTTAATTCAATTAATAAGTATTCATATATGATAGTTCTAATGAAGTTTCAGAGTCTCCTCACTTAGAATCATAACATGGAATCCTGTTCACCGGTGAACGCACTCAATCTACAACCAAGATATATATTCAGACTCTATATACCAATTGAAGATGCACAAAATGATCGTGAATATGAATTTAAAAAGCATAGTCTTATATAAAATATACCACAAGTATTGTTGTATGGAGTTTAGACACAAAAGTTCAATTAATTCGTAAAACCTTCACAACCCTAGTTCTACCAAAAAGACTCTAGCCCATGATGTTACGAAGAACAATCATGGGTGTTGGATAGATCTTACCCGAATGTCTGAAAAATTACAAGATAAATTAGAAAACGAAATAAACCCTAGATGTGGTGTCGTCGCATACTTCTCCATCTTGAATCCTCCTCTTGATCCTCCTCTTGACTCCACAGATGAATCTTCAAAGTGATGGATGGATGGAGGAAAGGATGTGGATGATGGTTGGGGGGTAAACCCCCCTTGTGGGGTGTAGGATGATTGTGTTGTATTTCACTCCCTTTCTTTCTCAATCTATTGAATTCCACACACTAGGAAACACCACTGAACACTAGGTAAATTACAAAAAATCGACACATCAAAACCAATTAAAGTTTCAACATACCGCAAAAAATCAACTCCCCTAGCAAACATTACAAAGAAAAGATTATACTCTTGGTGCTGCAATGAGGAAGAACATCACACCCCCCCAAACTTAGTAAAAACGTAAGTTGAAACTAAGTTTGCAAAGAGATGTTATTACCAATAGTAAGCACCTTAAATATAAAAAAAATTTTACTCACGCGAAAGAAATAAAGCAAAAACATGGAAGGGCAAGCCCCCAACAAGCGCTCATGTTTAACGTCGAAGAGTCACGATGGAATACCGCTTTGTAGACTACTGGATCAAGGAAGATCTTGTCGCATCCTCACCTTCAAATACTTTCTTTCCCTCTTCTTGTCTACACTCAACACCTCACCTTTCTTGGTTACAAAAATACGATCTTCAGAATTTTCTTCCTCCCATGGCTGTCTAGACACCTCCTTTTCAATCTTCCACTTAAATTCAGATTCATCTGTCCTACTAAAATCAAGATTAAACAAGTTAGAAACCACATCTATGCTCTTGCATGATTGAGTCTCCATTGGCATCTTCATTACTTGATCAAGAGAGAAAACTACATCTTCATTATCCATCTACAGTCTAAGCTTCTTGGCTCCCAACCCCATGCTCTTTCCCACATCTTCTCTACTATAAGCTCAGTATTATGTTCTTGGGAATATCAAACCCAAGGGACGGCGTATTATCAATTTAATTATTAACTAAATTAATTAAGACAAGACAATAAGATTTTGAGATTGATTATCTAATAACTAAAATGCTAAAAATTAAATAACAAATAAAATTAATTAAATAATAGAAGAATACGAAAGTGGATCAAGTAGGAGAATAGGTAGCTCTAGGATAATCCAGTTTCACTCATTAATCTTCCTTCGTGTGTTGATTTTCGACTCTGCCTTGTGGAATATGGACGCATCACTAAACCATGCAAATCTACTCTATAGACACAAGTAAACATGCGTGTAACATGTGTGAATAACCTCAGAGCAAGAGATATAATTCCACCTCCTTTCTAGGTACTATCAATATCAATTATTTTTCTGGCCAATTGGTACTCTAACCTGATATGATCTCCCTTTATAGATATTATGAAATTATCCTCTTTATCCTACTTAATAACCCTAATTCAATTCAATTAATAAGTATTCATATATGATAGTTCTAATGAAGCTTCGGAGTCCCCTCACTTAGAATCATAACATGGAATCCTGTTCAGCGGTGAACACACTCAATCTACAACCAAGATATATATTCAGACTCTATATACCAATTGAAGATGCACAAAATAACCATGAATATGGATTAAGAAAGCACAATCATATATAAAATAAATCCACAAGTAGTGTTGTACGGAGTTTACACACGAAAGTTCAATTAATTGGTAAAAACCTTCACAACCCTAGTTCTACCAAAAGGGCTCTAGCCCATGTTACGAAGAACAATCATGGGGGTTTGATAGATCTTACTCATATGTCCAAAAAATACAAGATAAATTAGGAAACGAAGGAAATCCTAGATGTGGGCGTCGTCGCGTCCTTTTTTATCTTGAATCCTCCTCTTTATTCTCCTCTTAATTCCACAGACGAATCTTCAAAGTGATGGATGTATGGAGGAAATGATGTGGATGATGTTTGGGGGGTGAACCCCCCCCCCCCCTTGTGGGGTGTAGGATGGTTATGTTGTGTTTCTCTCCCTTTCTCTCTATTGTATGGTGTCTTCTTGGTGTGATCTACATCCCCTTTTATACTTGTAAGCTCTCCTTATAGACCTAGGATAGGCTTTTTGTTGAAAAGCAAGAAAATTCACGAACAAGGGGTAAAAATCCCGATTTTTCGCTGTCCAGGCTTAGAGTTTGACCATGACCAGTGGTCGAATCGAACAGAGGAGGTCGAACTCCGGTCGAACTGCAGTGCGCGGTCTCACCGTTTCGCGTATAACTTCCACATCTAGACTCCGATTTGAGTGATTCTTGCGCTCACGTGATTCTCTCTTCCTTGACTTTCTATCAATATAAAAAAATCATAAAAATCCAAGAATTTAAGGTGTAACAAGCCATGGAAAGTGACACAGCTGTTCTGTTCGGTACAGCTCACGCGACGTCATCATTTTGATCATAACTCTCTCGTTTGGATTCTGATTGGGGTGTTCTTTACGCCAAAATGACCCTCTCTTCAGTGGCTAACCAACCATATTTCACAACACCAGTTTTGATCTCTACACAAACACAGAAAAATTGCACAAGTTGGATGTGCGTTTTCCAGTATTCATTGCACAAGTTGCACCTTTTCTCCAACTTTGCACTTTTGATCATTTTTCCACCTAAAACACAATAATCACCTCAAGTGCATCTTTTTCTCACATATATTGAATATAAGATGCTTGTGCTAATATACATCATCAATTCCCAACATAAAGGTGTTAGATTGGACACTAAAACACGCTTATATTCACTCTCAATAATGGTACTAGAGTAGCATCAACATCAAATAAAGCATCACGCACGGAAAATAGTACTGGACGAGATGGTTCCATCATCAAAGTAAGCTCCTTCATCTTCTTAGACAAATTTGCATGATTAGAGTTCATAGTATCTTCAAGATGATCAACCCTTGCATCATTCCTAGCCATGTATCGATTGAAGGTATCTTCAACACTCTTCACTCTGTGCTACTTCATATTAGGCCCCCTTAGTGTCAACTCTGTAATCTGCTTCTATTGTGACTCTAGTAGCTTGTTGATATTAGCTAGACTAGAGATGATCTCATCATTCCTATTCGGCTTCACCACTTGATGTTCAACATGTGCCATCTTGGTAAGTACATATGATCCTCTATCTCTCTCTGTAGGCCAGTCACGTGAATTCATAGAGATGTCTTCAAATAATTTTTGAGCTTCAAGTGTTATCTTAGATAACAACGCTCCTCTTGATGATGCATCAATAAAAATACGCAACTTACAACCCAATCCATAATGGAAGATGCTTATGTATTGAGCCTTAAACATCCCATGTTGTGGGCACCTCCGTAGCATGTCTTTAAACCTATTCCACGCCTCATAAAATTTCTAACCCTGATTCATAACAAATTGGGTGATCTCTTGCCTCATTGTTAAGATCTTTTAGGGTGGCATGTATCTCTCCAAGAACTTATGCTGCAATTGGTCCCAATGTAGTGCAATCTGTGGCATCAAGAGTTTCATACCAAGCTTCTGCTCCATCAATTAATGAAAATTTCAATAGGGTGATCTGCCTAGTATGATCATTAGCTCCAGCACCCTTTTGAGTGTTTTCATAACCAAGAAATCTTTTGAGGTGCTGATATGGATCTTCAAAACAATCTCCAGAAAAGAGATTCTTTTCTACCATGTTAATAAGAGTGGGATGTATCTCAAAATTATCATCTTCCCCCCTTGCTCCTATCAAACCCATGTTACCAATTTCATTGTTTGTGAAAGTTTCACGTATGGCAACATTATCCGAATTCTTTCTTGCTACGGTCATGTTTAGCTCAATGTGTTCTAGTGCACAAGTACCTCAGAAAAATTTAAGGTTAGATAGAAATAAATAATCACGAATAAAAGTCTTAATCAAACTAGAAATAATAAAATCAATAATAACAACCGTCCCCGGTAACGGCGCTAAGAACTTGATGAGTGTTTTCTCAACATACAAAATTAATCCTCAAGTATAAGGATATCAATTGTAGTTTCGATAAGTAACCAAGTGATTATCGTACCCAAGAGATGGATTATTATCAGTTTTATTATGTTCTAATTTACTAAGATTATGTTTGGCAAATTGGTTTGGAATTGTCACGAAATTAAATAGCAATTGACTTAAATAGCAAATCAAATAATAAACAAGCAATAGAAAATACGTTGTGATCAAGTAAGAAAATTAGGTAGTTCTTCGGGCATCCAGTTTTACTTATTAATTTTCTTTCCAGGTGTTATTGTCCGACTCTACCTTGTAGTTTATGGACGCATCACTAAACCATGCAAGTTCACCCTATAGACACAAGTAAATATGCGTATGACACGTATGAATATCCTTGGAGCAAGAGATATAATTCACCCCCCTTTCTAGGTACTATCAGTATCAATTATTTCCCGTGCACTTAGTACTCTAACCCTATATGATCTCCCTTTATAGGTACTATGAAGTTATACTCTTTATCCTACTTATTAATCCGAATAAGATTCAATTAACAAGTATCTATATAAGATAGTCCTAATAAGACTTCGAAATCACTTCACTTGGAATTATAACATATAATCCTTCTCAGCGGTGAACGCACTCAATCAATAACCAAGAGATGTATTCAGACTCTACATAACAGTTAATGATGCACAAAACGACCGTGAGTATGAATTAAAAAGTATAATCTTATATTGAATAAACCACAAGTAGTGTTGTATGGAGCTTACATATGGAAATTCAATTAACTCATAAAACGTTCATAACCCTAGAACTACTAAAGCGGTTCTAGCCCATGATTGATCTAGAAACAATCATGGCTAGTTGGTATGATCTTACTTAACTCGCCAGACGAACTTCTCCTTACGACTCCTTCGTATGATGGTAGGGTTTGGTAATGGATGGATGATGAATGATCTCCTTCTCCTGCGAAAGCTCTTCTTTTATACTTGTATACTCTCCTTACGGGCCTTGGATGGACTTTTTGAGCGAACACATGCACTGAAGGTGTAAAAATATAAATTTGGCACGTTTCCGTACGTTAGTTCGACCTAAGAGGTTGGTCAAACTCTCCAAGGTACGTCGAACTCCAGGTCGAATCCGCTTGTAAATCGATCTCGGATCTTGGATTCGACCAGAGTCCTGGTCGAACTGGATACTTTTTGGTCGAACCAGTACTGTTTCTCTTCAGGCTTTGAGTTCGACCACGGTTCGACCAAGTGATTTGGTCGAACTCGAATGTCGTGGTCGAACGGCACTCCAGGCATCTTTCCGCGCTAGTATAATTAAATTTTATGATTGATTGAAAGTAAATAAAAATAATATGTTCTATGTATATTAAATTAAAGGATAGGTCTTGCGTGAGACCGTCTCACGTGAGATCATTTTTTACTTTTAGAAATAGTTATCACTTTCGCTGTAAAACATTATCACTTTTGCTATAAAATGTTATCACTTTTTATTTATACTATAAATTATTCATGAAATAGCATTATCATTTTTCATTAATTTATTATCACTTACATTTATAAAAGTTTTTACTTTCTGACCGTCTCACGTAAGCTCTTACGTGAGACGGTCTCACACAAATCTTTACCTAAATTAAATTATAATATATGAATACTGATGATATATTAATTTAAATTAAGTATATATTGATTAAAAATTAGTTAAATATGCCAAAAATATCTCTTATATTTACCAAATTTAAATTGTTAAATAAAAAAGTAAAATTTAAATAACAAAATACATTATTATTAATATAATTATATTAGATTTTATTATTGAAATCAAAAAATTAATTGGATGGTCAAGATTAAAATTAAATTATTTCTAAATAGAGTAAAATTGAAAAAAAATTAAAAACATAAGTAGAAATTTAGGTTTGCTATTATATATGTATAGATTACAGTAAGAACTTAAAATTAAAATATGGGTTAGTGGGTGGTTTAGTTATTTATTTTTAATTATTTAACTTAATTAATGGTAGTGATTAGATTATAATTTTATCTAACAATTAAAATCGTTCAGGTGCACTGGTGTCACTAGTGCACCGTAATCAACTTCTAAAATGAAATGTGATCTATCATTAAAATTTTTTAAAGTGATAGTTAAAAATTCAAAAGAAATACTTGTTATATTAACAAAAATAAAAATTTATATATTTAATATTAAATTATTTCATGAAATGCTTTCACATAATGATTTTCTTGAGATTGATAGGAATTATTAATATTTATGAAGAAAAGTAATATCTAATTGATGAAAAGTGATGATGGCGTTGTGACCTATTTAATGAATAATTTATGCTCCCTCAGAGCTATTAAAGTTTTAATATTTTTTTTGTACGGAGATTAAAAAGTATAATATTTTAATGGATAATTGGTTGAAAATATAATAAGTATTTTAATGTGCAGTTGTATTAGTGGTTTATGTGGGATGTGTGTGGACCCCATGTGAATATATTAATGGTTTTATTTGGGTCTCATATACTTGAAAATGAAATATGACAATTTTTATAGGACAACTCAGAAAGAAAAGTGTCATAACTTATGTGGGATGGAGGAAGTAATATAAATGAAAAGTGATAGTAATTTAAATGAAAAATGATCATAATTTTTATAAAAAATAATAACTAATTACAAAAGCGTGAAATTATGCCACTGTGAACAGTCTCACACAAGAGCTTCTCTTCATAAAAATTTCATAAAATAAAAAGTGATACATAAACAAGAAAATGATACTCAACTAATATATATAATTATTTCATAAATAATTTGCAAGACAAACAAAAAGGATAACATTTTCAATAAAAAGTGATGCTGCTTGATTGAGAAAAAAAACTCCATACACAACCAATTAAACTATTTAATGAAAAATTTATAGGACAAATTAAAAAATGATAATATTTTTAATAAAAAGTTATATCTGATCAAAGAAAATTAATAAATATCCAATTAAGTTATTTAATTAATTATTTTATTATACTAATAAGAGGTGATAATATTTTTAATAAAAATGTAACAAATTTTTTAAAAGAAGTGATCATTAAAATAAATTAATTAATAAACTACTAGAAATACTAAATAAAAAGTGATAACTAATAGTGAATTCGTTATCCAATTATTTTGTGGATTATATATTATTTTTATATGATTTAACTTAATTGTGTTTCTATATAGGAATATTTTTATTTAATTTATGAATATTAATATAATTATAATAAACATAAAACTGTACATTTTCTTATAAATTAAAAAAAAAAAAACAAAGTGTAATTAAATAATAATAATAATAATAATAATAAAGGGAATGAATTAAGTTGGGGCGTTATCTGTATTTAGAGAGTAATCAAGGTAGTAAGTCGACTCAGATTCGCGGAAATTTTATTTGAGTTAGAGTGTATATTGGGTGCATCCGGTACAAGGGTGCACTCATATGTGTATGTCTTTTTATTTTATTTTGTATACATATTATTCTATTTTGTATACGTGTTTTGTAATAATTGTATATTTTTTTCACATTAAGTTTTCATTAAAAAAAACTAACATTCATATGTGTATAACTTTTTATTGAATATTATATACAAATTTTCATTAAAAAATTAGCAATTAAATTGTATACATTTTTACTCCTAATTGTATATGTTTTTGTTTATATTTGTATATGGGTGCACCCTATCTTTAGGTGCACCCGGGTGCACACTTTGATGCGTGTCACGTAATGAAATTTGTGAAGAGTTGATCTATTATATAAAAATGTACACTAACAACAGATTCATATTTTGTAATTGATCAAGTATAAAAGATTTTAAATTCAGATGCTGACGTCACTTTTTCTTTTTTCGTTTCTCTTCACTCACATTTCTCCTCAAGTTTCTTCCCATTGTATACCAATACAATTTGCTATTAATAAGTATACATTTATTAATAAATGTTATTGTAACAACAAATTTTGTATTTATAATAAAATAAATACAAGTTAATTACAATAATAATCCAGAAAGATTAAACTTGATAATTAAGGAAGCGATCTCTATCAATCCTCTGATTCTTCTCTCGAACCAATGTGGCTTTGACTTGACTTTGACTTTGACCTCTTTGCCGAAGTGTATGCTGACTGTGTTGACAGCTTGTGTTGACTTGACTTGTGTGTTGAGTCGGATCTTCAAATGAAGCTTATCCGGACTCGGATTTAAAGTGTATAACGTTAATCCGGAGGAATCGAACCTTTGTTCGGATTAAAACGCTATTCTTGAACTTTATAACGTTAATCCAGAGGGATCGAGCCTTTGTTCGGATTAAAACGTTATTCTTGAAGCTTTCCGCGAAGAACGCTGAAGAACTTGATTTAAATAACGCCAGATCGGAGGGGTGCAGAACCTTGATCTCCAATTGGTGGCTATTACTTTTGAAGAACGTCGGATCGAAGGGGTTTAGAATCTTGATCTTCGATTTGGTGGCTGTTCTTCACTTGAAGATGCTTGAAGTATTCAAGGGAGCACTGCTCGTATTCTTGATCTCTTCAGAGCTTTTGTCTTCAGATATTTTTGTGTGTGTGTTTAAATGAGAGAAAAGACCCCTTTATATAGGTGAGAGGTGAAGACTCCCTCATTAATGCCCTGCATTTTGATTGGTCCAGGCTGATTTGACCTGATTCTGCAGGCTTGGACCTCCACTTGTTTGGGCTGCAATCAAGCCTATTTTATTTGGGCCTGATTTAATTTGTCTGGTCTTATTTGACTTAAGTCAGGCCTCATTTAATTTAAGTCCCATTTAATTTGTTGGGCTTAAATTATTTATTAATTTACTTTAGGAATTAATTTATTTAAATTCCAAAATAAATTAACATTTAATAAATAAAATCCACGTATCGCCATTTAATTGGATCGTAAATTTTAATTGCTTACAAATGCCCCCTTGCGATTTGTTTCACGGACGCCGTGTCTTGTTGTGAAGGAATCGCAAAAGTCCCTTTTATTTTCAGCATTTATAATTTGGGCTTTTGCAATTGAAAAAAAAATAATTAATTTTTTTTCAAATAAACTTTTTTTTCTTGGCCCAATTTTAGGTGGCTCAATTTATTTTCTCAAGCCCAAATCCAAAAGAGAATATGGAATAAATCTGTTTCTTATCCACCAAGATAAGAGAATATGGAACAAATTTGTTTCTTTGTCCACCAAGATAAGAGAATATGGAACAGATTTATTTCTTGTCCACCAAGATAAGAGAATATGGAACAGATTTGTTTCTTGTCCACCAAGATAAGAGAATATGGAACAAATTTGTTTCTTGTCCACCAAGATAAGAGAATATGGAACAGATTTGTTTCTTGTTCACCAAGATAAGAGAATATGGAACAAATTTGTTTCTTGTTCACCAAGATAAGAGAATATGGAACAAATTTGTTTCTTGTCCACCAAGATAAGAGAATATGGAACAAATTTGTTTCTTGTCCACCAAGATAAGAGAATATGGAACAAATTTGTTTCTTGTTCACCAAGATACAAATAATTTTCATATATACTAAATGGCTGATCACTATATAATAGGGTATCATGACCCTTTTTTTTTTCATCACACGGAATACAATATCCTTTTAGCTCTTGGTTTTTCTTTCTTTTTTTTTTGTGGAAAATAATTCCTCTTTTATTTGTTTCTTCATGGCAGATGGCAGCAAGTGAACGATCAATGATGTTTCAAACCCGCAGCGGTATTACAAACCCGCAAGGATGACAGAAATAGTAGTGTTGCGGTGTTACAAACCCGCAAGGTATGACAGAAATAGCAGTGTTGCGGTGTTACAAACCCGCAAGGATGACAGAAATATCATTGAAGACGACGTTTTCAAACCTATGCTCACGGTGTTTCAAACGTGCATAGTGATGATTGAAGCTGAGATACGATGTTTCAGACTCGTACTTGTGGTGTTTCAAACCCACGACGATGGAAGCGCGGTGTTTCAGACCCGCGTGGTTTTACCAAGCCGCGAAGACAATGACAGAGGTGTTACAAACCCTCGAGCGAAAGACGATATCGACGGTTTTACAGACCCACGAAGAAGCTGGCGGCGGTGTTACAAAACCGTGATGGCAATGGCGGCAGTGTTACAAACCTGCACCCGCGGTGTTACAAACCTGCGAATTGAAGGACGGAGTTTTAAACCCGTATTGGTGGCTTCGCCTTCGGCAATAGTGACGAGTGTTTGCTTTTCCGGTGACCCATACAGCAGCGGATGAATACGGCGGTAAAAGGCAGGAGTGTTTCGAAACCATGAATGTTGCTATCGGCGCCGCTGTTGAGCCTGTAAACAGGCAATGCCTTTCGAGATGACGGCAGCTTGAGTTGGGAATTGTAGGTCAATCAGTGTCGGAGGTTTCGGCCAGAAGTGGTGAGGTGTGTGATTTCCGGTGGCAATCATGTGCGGCGGCAGAGAAGTCGATCCGGAGGCTTTGGAGGTCACGGCTGTTGATGGTGGTCGGTGGCTGGCATTCGACATTGCTGTGGCGGCGGGAATCGGGCGCGACAGCGGGCAATCGGAGGACCGGCGATTGTACGGATGATTGGCTTGTGGAGGCTTGCGATTCCGTCTGCCAACGATGGGTATCAGATCCTCCGGCATTCGTCAGATTGTGGAGAGGCTGTTAGCGGCGATGGTCATCGCGTGGCGGCAGCTCCAGCAGACGACGATCCACAGTAGCGACTGCGACTTGACTTCGGCTATGGTGAGGCATGGCGGGCAGATCTGATGGATGTTGATGGTGAATACGGCGGCTGGCCACACAATGTGCGGCGGACCCTGGCTTTGCAGCCGCTCTTGGCATGGAAGGGAAATCCGGCGGCGCGCGAAATAGGCAACGGCAGCGCGGACTTCGGTGTTGGATCGATGGCGAAGGAGCTTCTCCAATGGGTGGAGCTGTGGTCACAACGGGCAGAGGTTCAAGGTGGTTCCCAAAGGAGCGGTCGACGAACAGAAGAGGTGACTGACACTTTCCGGTAGCGACGATCGTGGATGGCTTTATTGTTGTCGACGGGCTTCTCCAAGAGTGGCGGTGCAGATCGTGATTTCCAGCGACGTGGCTGAGTACTCAGAGGAGAGATTGAGAAGCAGATTTTATTATTTTTTTTATGGAACTTTTCATGTTTTTTTCAATTCAGGAGAGAGAATTTGAAATTAAGGAGAGAGAGGTGACTGGATCTTGGGGATGTGAGAAACTACTGTTCGTTTTTTTTTTTTTTTGCTGATTCACGTTTCCATACATGGAAGGAGAGAGAAGATTTCTCTTTCTCAATTTTTTTTGCAAAGAAAATTTATTTATTGATAGAGTACAAGGGGTACTCAAACCCAAACGAATGATGTATATCTCCTGAATTGGAAGGTGAAACTGAAATTGGACTACACTAAATTGGTATTAATTCACGTGAATTGCATCCATTTTTTTTAGCAGATTTTTGAAGTCATTCACGTGACTATACAATGAGGGAAAGTAAGTTTCCTTTCTGAAGTCATCCAGCTTTGACTTTCCAATTTTAATTAGTGCTTCCTAATAAAAACACTCATGGCTCATAACATGCACGAAATCTGGGCTCAATTTTTTTCACCATATCAACAATTGGGCTTCAGAGTCTCACTTGAATTTATTAATCCAATTTTGCATTGGGCCTCAACAGTAGGATTTTTTTTTTTTTGCTTTTGCAGAATAGATGAGTAGCTATCCATTGGAGAACACTATCGCCTGCCACTCTTCTTTAGATGGAATTAACAGAGCAACATCAACATCGCTAATCTTCATTGAGATGGAATCGACAGAGCAATATCAACATCGCCACTCTTCCTTGAAATGGAATCGACAGAGCAACATCAACATAGCCACTCTTCATTGAGATGGAATCCGCAACATCAACATCACCACTCTTCCTTTAGATAGAATCGACAGAACAACATCAACATAGCCACTTTTCCCTGAGATGGAATCGACAGAGGAACATCAACCTCACCACTCTTTCTTGAGATGGAATCCGCAACATCAACATCATCACACTTCCTTTAGATAGAATCGACAGAGCAATATCAACATCTTTTGCAGAGTAGATGAGTAGCTATCCATGGGAGAACACTATCGCCTGCCACTCTTCTTTAGATGGAATTAACAGAGCAACATCAACATCGCTAATCTTCATTGAGATGGAATCGACAGAGCAATATCAACATCGCCACTCTTCCTTGAAATGGAATCGACAGAGCAACATCAACATAGCCACTCTTCATTGAGATGGAATCTGCAACATCAACATCACCACTCTTCCTTTAGATAGAATCGACAGAGCAACATCAACATAGCCACTCTTCCCTGAGATGGAATCGACAGAGGAACATCAACCTCACCACTCTTTCTTGAGATGGAATCCGCAACATCAACATCATCACTCTTCCTTTAGATAGAATCGACAGAGCAATATCAACATCGCTACTCTTCATCTTTTGAGATGGAATTGCCATAGCAATATCAACCTCGCCACTTTTTCCTGAGATGACACTTCTGCCTCCTTTCCTTGTACTTTATTTATGGCATGCATGCTTCAACTCTTTATTTCTCTCACAAGCTTGACAACAATAACTGGAACAATGACTGAACTTAGTGAGCTACTAAGCTGCCTACGTATCTCTTCAAAGAGAATCAAGTCATAACGTAGTTCAAAGGGACATGGTTTTGATTGGGAGGTGCCATGCACAGTTTATACTCATGCGGGCCAGGAGTGTGTCGTACATATTTTATACTCATGCGGACCAGGAGTTCGTCATACACAGTTTATACTCGTGCGGACCAGGAGTGTGTCGTACACAGTTTATACTCGTGCGGACCAGGAGTTCGTCATACACAGTTTATACTCGTGCGGACCAGGAGTGTGTCGTACACAGTTTATACTCGTGCGGACCAGGAGTTCGTCATACACAGTTTATACTCGTGCGGACCAGGAGTGTGTCGTACACAGTTTATACTCGTGCGGACCAGGAGTGTGTCGTACACATTTTATACTCATGCGGACCAGGAGTTTGTCGCGCACAGTTTATACTCGTGCGGACCAGGAGTTTGTCGTGCACAGTTTATACTCGTGCGGACTAGGAGTTTGTCATACATAGTTTATACTCGTGCGGACCAGGAGTTTGTCGTACACAGTTTATACTCGTGCGGACCAGGAGTAACATGCAGTTTAGGCTCATGCGTCACGGAGCATGGTGTTTGAATTTGCTGACAACTTATACTCATGTCAATGAGTCTTGAATTTGAACTTGTAGACAGTTTATACTCGTGTCAAGGAGCCTTGCATTATTTGTGTCAGATAGTTTAAACTCATATCAAGGAGTATCATGTGGACAGTTTTAGCTCATATCAAGGAGCGTTGTATCTTGTAGTTGTTTTACGCGTAATAGCGTTTCAAGAATTTCCCATTTATGGGGCCAATGTTTACGCCATCTTCTGATATCAACTTGTAGGCGCCATTTGTGTATACTTCCTTTACAACATGAGGGTCATCCCACTTTTGGAGAAACTTATTCCCAACACGATGTGTGACCACAATAGGTCTTCTCACGGTAAGCACCAAGTCACCAACTTGAAAAGAACGTATCTTCACTCTTTTGTTGAATGTTCTGGACAAGCGAGATTGATAACACTCAAGTCTTTGTTGTGCCTCTAACCTCTTCTCATCTAGAGCTTCTAACTCTTGAAGGCGCAACTTTGCATTTTCTTCTTCGGTTAAGCCTTCTTGTATGGCCATCCTTAAAGAAGGAATTTGTTTCTCGAGAGGTACCACAGCTTCAACACCATAAACCAAAGAATACGGAGTAGCCTGAGTAGGAGTTCTATAGGTGGTGCGGTACGCCCATAAAGCTTCATTTATTCTTTCATGCCAATCTCTTTTAGACTTGGAGACCACCTTCTTCAACAGACTACATAGGGTTTTGTTGAATGCTTCAGCTAGACCATTGGCAGCCGCATTATACATTGACGACTTTCTTTGTTTGAAGTCGAACTTTTCACACAACTTATCGATCCAGCTATTGCTGAATGGCTTTCCATTATCGGTGATGATATAGCGGGGAACACCATATCTGTAAATGATGTTGATCTGAATGAAATCAGCAACATTTTCTTTCTTTACTTCCCTCAAAGGCACAGCTTCAGCCCATTTGGAAAAGTAATCGGTGGCAGCAAGGATGTAGAGATGACCACCAGAAGATTTTGTGAGAGGCCCCACCACATCTAATCCCCAAGCATCAAAAGGCCATGAAGCAACTGTCGGGTGCAAAGGCTCCGGAGGTTGATGGATCAAGTTCCCATAAAATTGGCAAGCCTGACATTTTTGTGCATACTCCATGCAATCTTTCACCATTGTTGGCCAATAATAGCCCATTCTTTTGACTCTGAAGTGTAGCTTCGGCCCAGACTGATGAGCACCGCAAATTCCAGAATGAGCTTCCTCCATTGTTTGAACAGACTCTTCTTTACTTAGGCATCTCAAGAAAATTCCATCAAATGATCTTCTATACATTGTGCCTTTGAAGTAAATAAATCGAGGTGCCCGTCGCCGAATATCAACCCTTTGGCGTGGCTCATTTGGCAATTTATCATACTTGAGATAATCGATGAGTGGTTGACGCCAATCCTCTTCTTCAATTTCGAAGACCTCCACCAAATGATTTTCAACTTCTTCATAATCATCATCCTCGAAGATTGGAGGTACAACCCAACTTTTGCACACTGAAATTTGAACTTGCGCCTCCGGCATAGCTATATTTGATGCTAGCTTGGCGAGGGCGTCAGCTTGCTTATTCTCTCTTCTAGGTAAATGCTCGATATCAACATCACCAAGCCAGCTCATCAGCTTTTGAGCATACTTGTGGTATGGGAACAACTCAAGCTTCCTTACTTCATACACCCCAAGTACTTGGTTTATCACAAGTAACGAATCACCATACACTTTAAGGTGTAATTGCTTTATATCGACGGCCATCTCTAAACCAAGTATGAGTGCTTGATACTCGGCTACATTGTTAGAGTAGTTTTCTGTTAAGGAAAATGAGAATGGCAAAACTTCGCCACTGGATGTTACGAATACGACTCCAGCACCGGCTCCTTCCCTATGAGATGCTCCATCAAAATACATTTTCCAAGGAGAAGCTATCTCCACAGCAAAAGCATCTTCATCAGGGAGTTCATCAGACAGTTCCCATTCCGCAGGCATTTGATGATCAGCTAGAAAATCTGCCAACACTTGTCCTTTTACGGTCTTCTGAGGGACATATATAATCTCAAACTGTTGAAGTTGGAGATACCACCTGGCAAGCCGATCTGAGAGTACTGGCTTTGACATGACAAACTTTAGTGGGTTAGCTTTTGAAACTAGCCGAACTGTATGAGCTTGGAAGTAATGCTTCAACTTCTGAATCACAAAGATAAGGGCCAAGCAGATCTTCTCAATTGGTGAATATTTCAACTCATTTGGAGTCATGGTTCTACTCAAATAGTAAAGGGCAGTTTCTTTGCCATCATCATTCTCTTGTGCGAGTAAAGCTCCAACGGAACGTTCTTGAGCAGCTAGGTAGAGAATTAACGGACGGCCAGGTATTGGTGCACACAACACTGGTGCCTTCATCAAGTACTCTTTAATGCTATTGAAAGCATTATTGCAAGCTTCATCCCATTCAAATATACTGCCTTTCTTCATGAGATGACTAAACGGTTGACATCGACCGGCCAAGTTTGATATGAATCTTCTCAAGTATGCCAATTTTCCTTGCAGACTTTTGAGTTCATGGATGTTCCGAGGCACATGCATCTTCATGATTGCATCAATCTTGGCCTTCTCAATCTCGATTCCTCGACGGCGAACAATAAATCCAAAAAATTTTCTGGATGTAACCCCAAATGCACACTTGAGTGGATTCATCTTGAGTTGATGCTTCCTTAAACGCTCAAACACTCGCCTTAAATCATGGAGATGATTTTTCTTTTTCTTTGATTTTACCACAATATCATCAACGTAGCATTCGACGATCTTATGAAGCATGTCATCAAATATCTTCTGCATGGCTCGTTGATAAGTGGCACCAGCATTCTTTAAGCCAAATGGCATCACATTATAGCAATATATTCCTTTCGGAGTACGAAAGGCTATTTTCTCTTGGTCTTCGGGAGCCAGACCAATCTGATTATAGCCAGATGATCCATCCATAAACGAAAGGACCTCATGCCCCGTTGTTGCATCTATCATGAGCTCAGCAATTGGCAGTGGGAAGTCATCTTTCGGACACGCCATGTTCAAATCCCGAAAATCAACACATACTCTGATTTGCCCATTTTTCTTTCTCACTGGCACGATGTTAGAAATCCATGTAGGATACTTGACTTCTCTGATCTTGCCTGCTTCAAGAAGCTTATTAATTTCATCTTCTATTAATGGAATTAACTCTGGTCGAAATCGACGCTGCATTTGCTTAATTGGCCGAGTTCCCTTTTTTATAGACAAATGATGCACTGCAATCTTTGGATCCACGCCTGGCATTTCTTTATGCGACCATGCAAAGACATCCCGAAATTCTCGTAGAAGGCTGATATATTGTTCTTCTTCCTCATTACCTAGCAGGGCACTTATGTAAGTAGGACGTGAGTCGCTTTCGTCACCTAAGTTGATTTCTTTCAACTCATCGACAGTGACTTTCACACCCTCCTCAAATTGCGGAGGGGCATCCTCGGCATCCACTTCCTCCACTTGAGAATCCTCAAGAGCAGTGATATGGTTGGTGGAAGCTACACTTTCTTTATCATCATCATTGTCTTCTTTAGTAAAGATAATTGTCTGCATCTTAGCCTTCAACTCTCTTCCACATGAGACTGTCAAGATATTTTGCCTCTTCATACGAGAAGGGATTCGACTTCGGAGTTTTGGGAAGCTAGGAGACTTGAAATTATTTTTCTTCCCAATCTTGTTCCTTTCACATGGTCCGAGCCTTTCGAAAACACTTCCAAGCCTTTCGAAGACAGAACTCTTCTTGATTTTCCTTCCACTTTCATCAAAAATGTCTTCTGTGGACGAAACTTCTCCTTCTGTGATATAATTTGTGTTTGCTCTTCTGATTGCTATGCGGACTGGCTTTTGAGGGACATATCCCAAACCTGGCTTAGCATTCTTGACAGTGTGGCCACTATTTTTCAACATTTTTTGAGTGGCATTGAACCCATGTTCAGATGAGATGACAGTCTCTTGAGGCAACTTGCTCATCACCGGTTTCTCCTTTGGTTCATACCCAGCCTTCTTAAGGAGTTTGAAAGCTTGCGGGCCATATGACTTAGATATTTCTGCTTCAAATACTTCACCATGCTCAGTTTTTGCTCCTTCAATAGGACGTACGAATCCTTTGAGCGGTGGAGAAGAAGTCTTACCTTCATCAATTTTTGTTAAAGGCAATGTTAATTCTTCCAGGGCCTCAAGCTCTTTGCCTTTGCTCTTCTTGAGAGTGGTGGATGATGTGCTACCTTACTCCTTTATTTGTTTACTGCCCCCATTATCTTGTGCTGGGGCTTCTTCTCGATTCACTTCCTTTGTATTCTTGAAGAAGTATTTAGCATCAGCAAAGTAAGATTCAGCTTCAGTAAATGGCTTATCATCGCCGAATACCCTTTTCACACTGTTGCCTTCACTATACTTGAAACACTGGTGTAATGTAGAAGGGACCACACCATTCTCGTGCAGCCATGGGCGCCCCAAAAGCATATTGTATGAAGTTTTTGCGTCTATGACATGGAAGAGCACAGTTGATCTCATCTCATCAATCACCAAATCTAGAACAATCGTGCCGAGAGTCCTTTGCCCTTCATGATTGAACCCTTGGATCATCAATCGGCTATGATTGAGTTCATCCACCGGTATCTCTAACTTTTTCAACATTCTTAAAGACAGAATGTTTACTGCTGAGCCTCCGTCAACAAGTATACGCTTTACTTGCAGCCCTTGCGTATAACCAGTTACAAATAGAGGTCGATTGTGAGGCTGTGAACCCAACAACATGTCTTCATCTGTGAAGGTTACCTTCATAGAATAAGTTTTTTCCTTGTTTTCAACTCGCTCATCTTCATTGCCCTCCTCACTCACCGCATGACAAGAGCCTTCATTATGAACTTCTTTTATGGAAGCGAAGTTTGTGGCCGCTTCATCCTCCAATACAATCTTTCCCTCCTTAGCCAACTGCATGATCTTTTCCTTGAAGATGAAGCAATCATGAATGGGATGACCCACCAATCTATGGTACTTGCAATATTTTAGGTCATTGGTTCGACTCGCTTCCTCTGGACGTTTCATTTCGGGGAGTTCGATGAGTTTGTCTTTCATCAGATCATCAAATATGCCAGAAACATCAGAGTTCAGAAATGGATACTCTTTTTCTTGCATCTCCTTCAGGGTCAACCTTCTTTGCCCCCACTCTTGGGTAACTTGTTTTCCTTTATCTTTCTTGTCATCTCCATTCTTTCGAATCTTAACTGTAGCAGCGTTTATGGCCATTGATTCTTTATTGGAGTTTCTTGCATAAGGCTTGCCCCCTTTCTTGGCTTCTTGTCTGTCTCTGGACTTGTAAGAATCCGACACTGGTGAGTGTTTGATTCCACTGGCTGCCATGCTCAATTCCATATCATGAGCTCTCGTAGCCAACTCCTCGAAAGTCTTTGGCTGAATCCCTTTGAGTATGTAGAGTAAATTCCACTCCATCCCTTGGATGCACATTTCGATAGCAGACTCTCTGGATAATCGATCTTTGCAATTTAAACTCAAGTTTCTCCATCGATTGATATAATCAATCACAGGCTCGTCCTTCAATTGACGAGTATTAGTTAGCTCAGTCATGCTAACGGTTCTCCTCGTGCTGTAGAAACGATTGAGGAATTCATATTCCATTTGTGCCCAACTGTCGATGGACTCAGGCTGCAAGTCGATATACCAATCAAAGGCATTTCCTTTGAGAGAACGAACGAATTGCCTCACCATATAGTCTTCATAAGTACCAGCATCATTGCACGTCTCAATGAAATGTGCCACATGTTGTCTGGGGTTTCCTTTGCCATCAAATTGCTGGAATTTAGGAGGCTGATAACCAGGTGGCAACCTTAAGTTATTCACTCTTTTTGTGTAAGGCTTAACATAAGTGATGGTAGGCTTGGCATTCTCTTCAAACCTTTCTTTTATTGTTCCAAGTATAATATCTTTGAGTTGCTCCACTTGGAGCATTCCATCAGCTGAAAGTTGCACTCCTCTTTCAGTTTGCTCTTTTTCAGTAGTTTGGCGTTTTGTGGACTCTTCCACCTCACTCTCGTCCACAACTCCTTTTCCGTTTACACGGCTAGTCTCCGCAACGTCTCTTTTTTCCATCAATTGGGAGATTTTGGTGTCTTGAGCTTCTATATGTTTCGTGAGCCCTTCGATAGCTTTCATCATATTTGCTAATTGCTCCTCAATAGTTGTAGTGCCGGCCATCATTACCGGGGCTGCAATTGAGTCCGATGAAGAGCTTGAGGATGAACGAGGATGTGAGCATGCAGAATCTTCATCACTATCCTCTTTCATGGGTAGCTGTTTTCTTAAAGCCATTTCAACCGAAAAATTAAAGCCGGAGGAGGCCTCTGACTGAGCTTTCATTGACATACTCCTTGTAACAACAACAACTTGTTCACTCAACGAGGCGGAGAGTTTGGAGGTAGAAGTCCTTCCTACTATGATCTTGACAGGAGTCATGTTGTATCTTTGTAGGGAGAAGAGATGAGAGGTAGAGATGGTCCCACTGGACGTGCCAAAATTTGTAACAACAAATTTTTTTATTTATAATAAAATAAATACAAGTTAATTACAATAATAATCCAGATGGATTAAACTTGATAATTAAGGAAGCGATCTCTATCAATCCTCTGATTCTTCTCTCGAACCAACTTGGACTTTGACTTGACTTTGACTTTGACCTCTTTGCCGAAGTGTATGCTGACTGTGTTGACAGCTTGTGTTGACTTGACTTGTGTGTTGAGTCGGATCTTCAAATGAAGCTTATCCAGACTCGGATTTAAAGTGTATAATGTTAATCCGGAGGAATCGAACCTTTTTTCGGATTAAAACGCTATTCTAGAACTTTATAACGTTAATCTAGAGGGGTCGAGCCTTTGTTCGGATTAAAACGTTATTCTTGAAGCTTTCCGCGAAGAACGCTGAAGAACTTGATTTAAATAACGCCGGATCGGAGGGGTGCAGAACCTTGATCTCCAATTGGTGGCTATTACTTTTGAAGAACGTCGGATCGAAGGGGTTTAGAACCTTGATCTTCGATTTGGTGGCTGTTCTTCACTTGAAGATGCTTGAAGTATTCAAGGGAGCACTGCTCGTATTCTTGATCTCTTCAGAGCTTTTGTCTTCAGATATTTTTGTGTGTGTGTTTAAATGAGAGAAAAGACCCATTTATATAGGTGAGAGGTGAAGACTCCCTCATTAATGCCCTGCATTTTGATTGGTCCAGGCTGATTTGACCTGATTCTGCGGGCTTGGACCTCCACTTGTTTGGGCTGCAATCAGGCCTATTTTATTTGGGCCTGATTTAATTTGTCTGGTCTTATTTGACTTAAGTCAGGCCTTATTTAATTTAAGTCCCATTTAATTTGTTGGGCTTAAATTATTTATTAATTTACTTTAGGAATTAATTTATTTAAATTCCAAAATAAATTAACATTTAATAAATAAAATCCACGTGTCGCCATTTAATTGGACCGTAAATTTTAATTGCTTACAAATGCCCCCTTGCGATTTGTTTCACGGACGCCGTGTCTTGTTGTGAAGGAATCGCAAAAGTCCCTTTTATTTTCAGCATTTATAATTTGGGCTTTTGCAATTGAAAAAAAAATAATTAATTTTTTTTCAAATAAACTTTTTTTTCTTGGCCCAATTTTAGGTGGCTCAATTTATTTTCTCAATCCCAAATCCAAAAGAGAATATGGAATAAATCTATTTCTTATCCACCAAGATAAGAGAATATGGAACAAATTTGTTTCTTTGTCCACCAAGATAAGAGAATATGGAACAGATTTGTTTCTTGTCCACCAAGATAAGAGAATATGGAACAAATTTGTTTCTTGTCCACCAAGATAAGAGAATATGGAACAGATTTGTTTCTTGTCCACCAAGATAAGAGATTATGGAACAAATTTGTTTCTTGTCCACCAAGATAAGAGAATATGGAACAGATTTGTTTCTTGTTCACCAAGATAAGAGAATATGGAACAAATTTGTTGTGCCAAAATTTGTAACAACAAATTTTATATTTATAATAAAATAAATACAAGTTAATTACAATAATAATCCAGAAGGATTAAACTTGATAATTAAGGAAGCGATCTCTATCAATCCTCTGATTCTTCTCTCGAACCAATGTGGCTTTAACTTGACTTTGACTTTGACCTCTTTGCCGAAGTGTATGCTGACTGTGTTGACAGCTTGTGTTGACTTGACTTGTGTGTTGAGTCGGATCTTCAAATGAAGCTTATCCGGACTCGGATTTAAAGTGTATAATGTTAATCCGGAGGAATCGAACCTTTGTTCGGATTAAAACGCTATTCTTGAACTTTATAACGTTAATCCAGAGGGGTCGAGCCTTTGTTCGGATTAAAACGTTATTCTTGAAGCTTTCCGCGAAGAACGCTGAAGAACTTGATTTAAATAACGCCGGATCGGAGGGGTGCAGAACCTTGATCTCCAATTGGTGGCTATTACTTTTGAAGAACGTCGGATCGAAGGGGTTTAGAACCTTGATCTTCGATTTGGTGGCTGTTCTTCACTTGAAGATGCTTGAAGTATTCAAGGGAGCACTGCTCGTATTCTTGATCTCTTCAGAGCTTTTGTCTTCAGATATTTTTGTGTGTATGTTTAAATGAGAGAAAAGACCCCTTTATATAGGTGAGAGGTGAAGACTCCCTCATTAATGCCCTGCATTTTGATTGGTCCAGGCTGATTTGACCTGATTCTGCGGGCTTGGACCTCCACTTGTTTGGGCTGCAATCAGGCCTATTTTATTTGGGCCTGATTTAATTTGTCTGGTCTTATTTGACTTAAGTCAGGCCTCATTTAATTTAAGTCCCATTTAATTTGTTGGGCTTAAATTAATTATTAATTTACTTTAGGAATTAATTTATTTAAATTCCAAAATAAATTAACATTTAATAAATAAAATTCACGTGTCGCCATTTAATTGGACCGTAAATTTTAATTGCTTACAAATGCCCCCTTGCGATTTGTTTCACGGACGCCGTGTCTTGTTGTGAAGGAATCGCAAAAGTCACTTTTATTTTCAGCATTTATAATTTGGGCTTTTGCAATTGAAAAAAAAATAATTAATTTTTTTTCAAATAAACTTTTTTTTCTTGGCCCAATTTTAGGTGGCTCAATTTATTTTCTCAAGCCCAAATCCAAAAGAGAATATGGAATAAATATGTTTCTTATCCACCAAGATAAGAGAATATGGAACAAATTTGTTTCTTTGTCCACCAAGATAAGAGAATATGAAACATATTTGTTTCTTGTCCACCAAGATAAGAGAATATGGAACAAATTTGTTTCTTGTCCACCAAGATAAGAGAATATGGAACAGATTTGTTTCTTGTCCACCAAGATAAGAGAATATGGAACAAATTTGTTTCTTGTCCACCAAGATAAGAGAATATGGAACAGATTTGTTTCTTGTTCACCAAGATAAGAGAATATGGAACAAATTTGTTTCTTGTTCACCAAGATAAGAGAATATGGAACAAATTTGTTTCTTGTCCACCAAGATAAGAGAATATGGAACAAATTTTTTTCTTGTTCACCAAGATACAAATAATTTCCATATATACTAAATGGCTGATCACTATATAATAGGGTATCATGACCCTTTTTTTTTTCATCACACGGAATACAATATCCTTTTAGCTCTTGGTTTTTCTTTCTTTTTTTTTTATGGAAAATAATTCCTCTTTTATTTGTTTCTTCATGGCAGATGGCAGCAAGTGAACAATCAATGATGTTTCAAACCCGCAGCGGTGTTACAAACCCGCAAGGATGACAGAAATAGCAGTGTTGCGGTGTTACAAACCCGCAAGGTATGACAGAAATAGCAGTGTTGCGGTGTTACAAACCCGCAAGGATGACAGAAATATCATTGAAGACGACGTTTTCAAACCTATGCTCACGGTGTTTCAAACGTGCATAGTGATGATTGAAGCTGAGATACGATGTTTCAGACTCGTACTTGTGGTGTTTCAAACCCACGACGATGGAAGCGCGGTGTTTCAGACCCGCGTGGTTTTACCAAGCCGCGAAGACAATGACAGAGGTGTTACAAACCCTCGAGCGAAAGACGATATCGACGGTGTTACAGACCCACGAAGAAGCTGGTTGCGGTGTTACAAAACCGTGATGGCAATGGCGGCAGTGTTACAAACCTGCACCCGCGGTGTTACAAACCTGCGAATTGAAGGACGGAGTTTCAAACCCGTATTGGTGGCTTCGCCTTCGGCAATAGTGACGAGTGTTTGCTTTTCTGGTGACCCATACACCAGCGGATGAATACGGCGGTAAAAGGCAGGAGTGTTTCGAAACCATGAATGTTGCTATCGGCGCCGCTGTTGAGCCTGTAAACAGGCAATGCCTTTCGAGATGACGGCAGCTTGAGTTGGGAATTATGGGTCAATCAGTGTCGGAGGTTTCGGCCAGAAGTGGTGAGGTGTGTGATTTCCGGTGGCAATCATGTGCGGCGACAGAGAAGTCGATCCGGAGACTTTGGAGGTCACGGCTGTTGATGGTGGTCGGTGTCTGGCATTCGACATTGCTGTGGCGGCGGGAATCGGGCGCGACAGCGGGCAATCGGAGGACCGGCGATTGTACGGATGATTGGCTTGTGGAGGCTTGCGATTCCGTCTGCCAACGATGGGTATCAGATCCTCCGGTGTTTGTCAGATTGTGGAGAGGCTGTCAGCGGCGATGGTCATCGCGGGGCGGCAGCTCCAGCAGGCGACGATCCACAGTAGCGGCTGCGACTTGACTTCGGCTATGGTGAGGCATGGCGGGCAGATCTGATGGATGTTGATGGCGAATACGACGGCTGGCCACACAATGTGCGGCGGACCCTGGCTTTGCAGCGGCTCTCGACATGGAAGGGAAATCCGGCGGCGCGCGAAATAGACAACGGCAGCGCGGACTTTGGTGTTGGATCGATGGCGAAGGAACTTCTCCAATGGGTGGAGCTGTGGTCACAACGGGCAGAGGTTCAAGGTGGTTCCCAAGGGAGCGGTCGACGAACAGAAGAGGTGACTGACACTTTCCGGTAGCGACGATCGTGGATGGCTTTATTGTTGTCGACGGGCTTCTCCAAGAGTGGCGGTGCAGATCGTGATTTCCAGCGACGTGGCTGAGTACTCAGAGGAGAGATTGAGAAGCAGATTTTATTATTTTTTTTTATGGAACTTTTCATGTTTTTTTCAATTCAGGAGAGAGAATTTGAAATTAAGGAGAGAGAGGTGACTGGATCTTGGGGATGTGAGAAACTACTGTTCGTTATTTTTTTTTTGCTGATTCACGTTTCCATACATGGGAGGAGAGAGAAGATTTCTCTTTCTCAATTTTTTTTGCAAAGAAAATTTATTTATTGATAGAGTACAAGGGGTACTCAAACCCAAACGAATGATGTATATCTCCTGAATTGGAAGGTGGAACTGAAATTGGACTACACTAAATTGGTATTAATTCACGTGAATTGCATCCATTTTTTTTAGCAGATTTTTGAAGTCATTCACGTGACTATACAATGAGGGAAAGTAAGTTTCCTTTCTGAAGTCATCCAGCTTTGACTTTCCAATTTTAATTAGTGCTTCCTAATAAAAACACTCATGGCTCATAACATGCACGAAATCTGGGCTCAATTTTTTTCACCATATCAACAATTGGGCTTCAGAGTCTCACTTGAATTTATTAATCCAATTTTGCATTGGGCCTCAACAGTAGGATTTTTTTTTTTTTGCTTTTGCAGAGTAGATGAGTAGCTATCCATGGGAGAACACTATCGCCTGCCACTCTTCTTTAGATGGAATTAACAGAGCAACATCAACATCGCTAATCTTCATTGAGATGGAATCGACAGAGCAATATCAACATCGCCACTCTTCCTTGAAATGGAATCGACAGAGCAACATCAACATAGCCACTCTTCATTGAGATGGAATCCGCAACATCAACATCACCACTCTTCCTTTAGATAGAATCGACAGAACAACATCAACATAGCCACTTTTCCCTGAGATGGAATCGACAGAGGAACATCAACCTCACCACTCTTTCTTGAGATGGAATCCGCAACATCAACATCATCACTCTTCCTTTAGATAGAATCGACAGAGCAATATCAACATCTTTTGCAGAGTAGATGAGTAGCTATCCATGGGAGAACACTATCGCCTGCCACTCTTCTTTAGATGGAATTAACAGAGCAACATCAACATCGCTAATCTTCATTGAGATGGAATCGACAGAGCAATATCAACATCGCCACTCTTCCTTGAAATGGAATCGACAGAGCAACATCAACATAGCCACTCTTCATTGAGATGGAATCCGCAACATCAACATCACCACTCTTCCTTTAGATAGAATCGACAGAGCAACATCAACATAGCCACTCTTCCCTGAGATGGAATCGACAGAGGAACATCAACCTCACCACTCTTTCTTGAGATGGAATCCGCAACATCAACATCATCACTCTTCCTTTAGATAGAATCGACAGAGCAATATCAACATCGCTACTCTTCATCTTTTGAGATGGAATTGCCATAGCAATATCAACCTCGCCACTTTTTCCTGAGATGACACTTCTGCCTCCTTTCCTTGTACTTTATTTATGGCATGCATGCTTCAACTCTTTATTTCTCTCACAAGCTTGACAACAATAACTGGAACAATGACTGAACTTAGTGAGCTACTAAGCTGCCTACGTATCTCTTCAAAGAGAATCAAGTCATAACGTAGTTCAAAGGGACATGGTTTTGATTGGGAGGTGCCATGCACAGTTTATACTCATGCGGGCCAGGAGTGTGTCGTACACATTTTATACTCATGCGGACCAGGAGTTCGTCATACACAGTTTATACTCGTGCGGACCAGGAGTGTGTCGTACACAGTTTATACTCGTGCGGACCAGGAGTTCGTCATACACAGTTTATACTCGTGCGGACCAGGAGTGTGTCGTACACAGTTTATACTCGTGCGGACCAGGAGTTCGTCATACACAGTTTATACTCGTGCGGACCAGGAGTGTGTCGTACACAGTTTATACTCGTGCAGACCAGGAGTGTGTCGTACACATTTTATACTCATGCGGACCAGGAGTTTGTCGTGTACAGTTTATACTCGTGCGGACCAGGAGTTTGTCGTGCACAGTTTATACTCGTGCGGACCAGGAGTTTGTCATACATAGTTTATACTCGTGTGGACCAGGAGTTTGTCGTACACAGTTTATACTCGTGCGGACCAGGAGTAACATGCAGTTTAGGCTCATGCATCACGGAGCATGGTGTTTGAATTTGCTGACAACTTATACTCATGTCAATGAGTCTTGAATTTGAACTTGTAGACAGTTTATACTCGTGTCAAGGAGCCTTGCATTATTTGTGTCAGATAGTTTAAACTCATATCAAGGAGTATCATGTGGACAGTTTTAGCTCATATCAAGGAGCGTTGTATCTTGTAGTTGTTTTACGCGTAATAGCGTTTCAAGAATTTCCCATTTATGGGGCCAATGTTTACGCCATCTTCTGATATCAACTTGTAGGCGCCATTTGTGTATACTTCCTTTACAACATGAGGGTCATCCCACTTTTGGAGAAACTTATTCCCAACACGATGTGTGACCACAATAGTTCTTCTCACGGTAAGCACCAAGTCACCAACTTGAAAAGAACGTATCTTCACTCTTTTGTTGAATGTTCTGGACAAGCGAGATTGATAACACTCAAGTCTTTGTTGTGCCTCTAACCTCTTCTCATCTAGAGCTTCTAACTCTTGAAGGCGCAACTTTGCATTTTCTTCTTCGGTTAAGCCTTCTTGTATGGCCATCCTTAAAGAAGGAATTTGTTTCTCGAGAGGTACCACAGCTTCAACACCATAAACCAAAGAATACGGAGTAGCCTGAGTAGGAGTTCTATAGGTGGTGCGGTACGCCCATAAAGCTTCATTTATTCTTTCATGCCAATCTCTTTTAGACTTGGAGACCACCTTCTTCAACAGACTACATAGGGTTTTGTTGAATGCTTCAGCTAGACCATTGGCAGCCGCATTATACATTGACGACTTTCTTTGTTTGAAGTCGAACTTTTCACACAACTTATCGATCCAGCTATTGCTGAATGGCTTTCCATTATCGGTGATGATATAGCGGGGAACACCATATCTGTAAATGATGTTGATCTGAATGAAATCAGCAACATTTTCTTTCTTTACTTCCCTCAAAGGCACAGCTTCAGCCCATTTGGAAAAGTAATCGGTGGCAGCAAGGATGTAGAGATGACCACCAGAAGATTTTGTGAGAGGCCCCACCACATCTAATCCCCAAGCATCAAAAGGCCATGAAGCAACTGTCGGGTGCAAAGGCTCCGGAGGTTGATGGATCAAGTTCCCATGAAATTGGCAGGCCTGACATTTTTGTGCATACTCCATGCAATCTTTCACCATTGTTGGCCAATAATAGCCCATTCTTTTGACTCTGAAGTGTAGCTTCGGCCCAGACTGATGAGCACCGCAAATTCCAGAATGAGCTTCCTCCATTGTTTGAACAGACTCTTCTTTACTTAGGCATCTCAAGAAAATTCCATCAAATGATCTTCTATACATTGTGCCTTTGAAGTAAATAAATCGAGGTGCCCGTCGCCGAATATCAACCCTTTGGCGTGGCTCATTTGGCAATTTATCATACTTGAGATAATCGATGAGTGGTTGACGCCAATCCTCTTCTTCAATTTCGAAGACCTCCACCAAATGATTTTCAACTTCTTCATAATCATCATCCTCGAAGATTGGAGGTACAACCCAACTTTTGCACACTGAAATTTGAACTTGCGCCTCCGGCATAGCTATATTTGATGCTAGCTTGGCGAGGGCGTCAGCTTGCTTATTCTCTCTTCTGGGTAAATGCTCGATATCAACATCACCAAGCCAGCTCATCAGCTTTTGAGCATACTTGTGGTATGGGAACAACTCAAGCTTCCTTACTTCATACACCCCAAGTAGTTGGTTTATCACAAGTAACGAATCACCATACACTTTAAGGTGTAATTGCTTTATATCGACGGTCATCTCTAAACCAAGTATGAGTGCTTGATATTCGGCTACATTGTTAGAGCAGTTTTCTGTTAAGGAAAATGAGAATGGCAAAACTTCGCCACTGGATGTTACGAATACGACTCCAGCACCGGCTCCTTCCCTATGAGATGCTCCATCAAAATACATTTTCCAAGGAGAAGCTATCTCCACAGCGAAAGCATCTTCATCAGGGAGTTCATCAGACAGTTCCCATTCCGCAGGCATTGGATGATCAGCTAGAAAATCTGCCAACACTTGTCCTTTTACGGCCTTCTGAGAGACATATATAATCTCAAACTGTTGAAGTTGGAGATACCACCTGGCAAGCCGATCTGAGAGTACTGGCTTTGACATGACAAACTTTAGTGGGTTAGCTTTTGAAACTAGCCGAACTGTATGAGCTTGGAAGTAATGCTTCAACTTCTGAATCACAAAGATAAGGGCCAAGCAGATCTTCTCAATTGGTGAATATTTCAACTCATTTGGAGTCATGGTTCTACTCAAATAGTAAAGGGCAGTTTCTTTGCCATCATCATTCTCTTGTGCGAGTAAAGCTCCAACGGAACGTTCTTGAGCAGCTAGGTAGAGAATTAACGGACGGCCAGGTATTGGTGCACACAACACTGGTGCCTTCATCAAGTACTCTTTAATGCTATTGAAAGCATTATTGCAAGCTTCATCCCATTCAAATATACTGCCTTTCTTCATGAGATGACTAAACGGTTGACATCGACCGGCCAAGTTTGATATGAATCTTCTCAAGTATGCCAATTTTCCTTGCAGACTTTTGAGTTCATGGATGTTCCGAGGCACATGCATCTTCATGATTGCATCAATCTTCGCCTTCTCAATCTCGATTCCTCGACGGCGAACAATAAATCCAAAAAATTTTCCGGATGTAACCCCAAATGCACACTTGAGTGGATTCATCTTGAGTTGATGCTTCCTTAAACGCTCAAACACTCGCCTTAAATCATGGAGATGATTTTTCTTTTTCTTTGATTTCACCACAATATCATCAACGTAGCATTCGACGATCTTATGAAGCATGTCATCAAATATCTTCTGCATGGCTCGTTGATAAGTGGCACCAGCATTCTTTAAGCCAAATGGCATCACATTATAGCAATATATTCCTTTCGGAGTACGAAAGGCTGTTTTCTCTTGGTCTTCGGGAGCCAGACCAATCTGATTATAGCCAGATGATCCATCCATAAACGAAAGGACCTCATGCCCCGTTGTTGCATCTATCATGAGCTCAGCAATTGGTAGTGGGAAGTCATCTTTCGGACACGCCATGTTCAAATCCCGAAAATCAACACATACTCTGATTTGCTCATTTTTCTTTCTCACTGGCACGATGTTAGAAATCCATGTAGGATACTTGACTTCTCTGATCTTGCCTGCTTCAAGAAGCTTATTAATTTCATCTTCTATTAATGGAATTAACTCTGGTCGAAATCGACGCTGCATTTGCTTAATTGGCCGAGTTCCCTTTTTTATGGACAAATGATGCACTGCAATCTTTGGATCCAAGCCTGGTATTTCTTTATGCGACCATGCAAAGACATCCCGAAATTCTCGTAGAAGGCTGATATATTGTTCTTCTTCCTCATTACTTAGCAGGGCACTTATGTAAGTAGGACGTGAGTCGCTTTCGTCACCTAAGTTGATTTCTTTCAACTCATCGACAGTGACTTTCACACCCTCCTCAAATTGCGGAGGGGCATCCTCGGCATCCACTTCCTCCACTTGAGAATCCTCAAGAGCAGTGATATGGTTGGTGGAAGCTACACTTTCTTTATCATCATCATTGTCTTCTTTAGTAAAGATAATTGTCTGCATCTTAGCCTTCAACTCTCTTCCACATGAGACTGTCAAGATATTTTGCCTCTTCATACGAGAAGGGATTCGACTTCGGAGTTTTAGGAAGCTAGGAGACTTGAAATTATTTTTCTTCCCAATCTTGTTCCTTTCACATGGTCTGAGCCTTTCGAAAACACTTCCAAGCCTTTCGAAGACAGAACTCTTCTTGATTTTCCTTCCACTTTCATCAAAAATGTCTTCTGTGGACGAAACTTCTCCTTCTGTGATATAATTTGTGTTTGCTCTTCTGATTGCTATGCGGACTGGCTTTTGAGGGACATATCTCAAACCTGGCTTAGCATTCTTGACAGTGTGGCCACTATTTTTCAACATTTTTTGAGTGGCATTGAACCCATGTTCAGATGAGATGACAGTCTCTTGAGGCAACTTGCTCATCACCGGTTTCTCCTTTGGTTCATACCCAGCCTTCTTAAGGAGTTTGAAAGCTTGCGGGCCATATGACTTAGATATTTCTGCTTCAAATACTTCACCATGCTCAGTTTTTGCTCCTTCAATAGGACGTACGAATCCTTTGAGTGGTGGAGAAGAAGTCTTACCTTCATCAATTTTTGTTAAAGGCAATGTTAATTCTTCCAGGGCCTCAAGCTCTTTGCCTTTGCTCTTCTTGAGAGTGGTGGATGATGTGCTACCTTCCTTCTTTATTTGTTTACTGCCCCCATTATCTTGTGCTGGGGCTTCTTCTCGGTTCACTTCCTTTGTATTCTTGAAGAAGTATTTAGCATCAGCAAAGTAAGATTCAGCTTCAGTAAATGGCTTATCATCGCCGAATACCCTTTTCACACTGTTGCCTTCACTATACTTGAAACACTGGTGTAATGTAGAAGGGACCACACCATTCTCGTGCAGCCATGGGCGCCCCAAAAGCATATTGTATGAAGTTTTTGCGTCTATGACATGGAAGAGCACAGTTGATCTTATCTCATCAATCACCAAATCTAGAACAATCGTGCCGAGAGTCCTTTGCCCTTCATGATTGAACCCTTGGATCATCAATCGGCTATGATTGAGTTCATCCACCGGTATCTCTAACTTTTTCAACATTCTTAAAGACAGAATGTTTACTGCTGAGCCTCCGTCAACAAGTATACGCTTTACTTGCAGCCCTTGCGTATAACCAGTTACAAATAGAGGTCGGTTGTGAGGCTGTGAACCCAACAACATGTCTTCATCTGTGAAGGTTACCTTCATAGAATAAGTTTTTTCCTTGTTTTCAACTCGCTCATCTTCATTGCCCTCCTCACTCACCGCATGACAAGAGCCTTCATTATGAACTTCTTTTATGGAAGCGAAGTTTGTGGCCGCTTCATCCTCCAATACAATCTTTCCCTCTTAGCCAACTGCATGATCTTTTCCTTGAAGATGAAGCAATCATGAATGGGATGACCCACCAATCTATGGTACTTGCAATATTTTAGGTCATTGGTTCGACTCGCTTCCTCTGGACGTTTCATTTTGGGGAGTTCGATGAGTTTGTCTTTCATCAGATCATCAAATATGCCAGAAACATCAGAGTTCAGAAATGGATACTCTTTTTCTTGCATCTCCTTCAGGGTCAACCTTCTTTGCCCCCACTCTTGGGTAACTTGTTTTCCTTTATCTTTCTTGTCATCTCCATTCTTTCGAATCTTAACTGTAGCAGCGTTTATGGCCATTGATTCTTTATTGGAGTTTCTTGCATAAGGCTTGCCCCCTTTCTTGGCTTCTTGTCTGTCTCTGGACTTGTAAGAATCCGACACTGGTGAGTGTTTGATTCCACTGGCTGCCATGCTCAATTCCATATCATGAGCTCTCGTAGCCAACTCCTCGAAAGTCTTTGGCTGAATCCCTTTGAGTATGTAGAGTAAATTCCACTCCATCCCTTGGATGCACATTTCGATAGCAGACTCTCCGGATAATCGATCTTTGCAATTTAAACTCAAGTTTCTCCATCAATTGATATAATCAATCACAGGCTCGTCCTTCAATTGACGAGTATTAGTTAGCTCAGTCATGCTAACGGTTCTCCTCGTGCTGTAGAAACGATTGAGGAATTCATATTCCATTTGTGCCCAACTGTCGATGGACTCAGGCTGCAAGTCGATATACCAATCAAAGGCATTTCCTTTGAGAGAACGAACGAATTGCCTCACCATATAGTCTTCATAAGTACCAGCATCATTGCACGTCTCAATGAAATGTGCCACATGCTGTCTGGGGTTTCCTTTGCCATCAAATTGCTGGAATTTAGGAGGCTGATAACCAGGTGGCAACCTTAAGTTATTCACTCTTTTTGTGTAAGGCTTAACATAAGTGATGGTAGGCTTGGCATTCTCTTCAAACCTTTCTTTTATTGTTCCAAGTATAATATCTTTGAGTTGCTCCACTTGGAGCATTCCATCAGCTGAAAGTTGCACTCCTCTTTCAGTTTGCTCTTTTTCAGTAGTTTGGCGTTTTGTGGACTCTTCCACCTCACTCTCGTCCACAACTCCTTTTCCGTTTACACGGCTAGTCTCCGCAACGTCTCTTTTTTCCATCAATTGGGAGATTTTGGTGTCTTGAGCTTCTATATGTTTCGTGAGCCCTTCGATAGCTTTCATCATATTTGCTAATTGCTCCTCAATAGTTGTAGTGCCGGCCATCATTACCGGGGCTGCAATTGAGTCCGATGAAGAGCTTGAGGATGAACGAGGATGTGAGCATGCAGAATCTTCATCACTATCCTCTTTCATGGGTAGCTGTTTTCTTGAAGCCATTTCAACCGAAAAATTAAAGCCGGAGGAGGCCTCTGACTGAGCTTTCATTGGCATACTCCTTGTAACAACAACAACTTGTTCACTCAACGAGGTGGAGAGTTTGGAGGTAGAAGTCCTTCCTACTATGATCTTGACAGGAGTCATGTTGTATCTTTGTAGGGAGAAGAGATGAGAGGTAGAGATGGTCCCACTGGACGTGCCAAAATTTGTAACAATAAATTTTTTTATTTATAATAAAATAAATACAAGTTAATTACAATAATAATCCAGATGGATTAAACTTGATAATTAAGGAAGCGATCTCTATCAATCCTCTGATTCTTCTCTCGAACCAACTTGGACTTTGACTTGACTTTGACTTTGACCTCTTTGCCGAAGTGTATGCTGACTGTGTTGACAGCTTGTGTTGACTTGACTTGTGTGTTGAGTCGGATCTTCAAATGAAGCTTATCCAGACTCGGATTTAAAGTGTATAATGTTAATCCGGAGGAATCGAACCTTTGTTCGGATTAAAACGCTATTCTAGAACTTTATAACGTTAATCCAGAGGGGTCGAGCCTTTGTTCGGATTAAAACGTTATTCTTGAAGCTTTCCGCGAAGAACGCTGAAGAACTTGATTTAAATAATGCCGGATCGGAGGGGTGCAGAACCTTGATCTCCAATTGGTGGCTATTACTTTTGAAGAACGTCGGATCGAAGGGGTTTAGAACCTTGATCTTCGATTTGGTGGCTGTTCTTCACTTGAAGATGCTTGAAGTATTCAAGGGAGCACTGCTCGTATTCTTGATCTCTTCAGAGCTTTTGTCTTCAGATATTTTTGTGTGTGTGTTTAAATGAGAGAAAAGACCCATTTATATAGGTGAGAGGTGAAGACTCCCTCATTAATGCCCTGCATTTTGATTGGTCCAGGCTGATTTGACCTGATTCTGCGGGCTTGGACCTCCACTTGTTTGGGCTGCAATCAGGCCTATTTTATTTGGGCCTGATTTAATTTGTCTGGTCTTATTTGACTTAAGTCAGGCCTTATTTAATTTAAGTCCCATTTAATTTGTTGGGCTTAAATTATTTATTAATTTACTTTAGGAATTAATTTATTTAAATTCCAAAATAAATTAACATTTAATAAATAAAATCCACGTGTCGCCATTTAATTGGACCGTAAATTTTAATTGCTTACAAATGCCCCCTTGCGATTTGTTTCACGGACGCCGTGTCTTGTTGTGAAGGAATCGCAAAAGTCCCTTTTATTTTCAGCATTTATAATTTGGGCTTTTGCAATTGAAAAAAAAATAATTAATTTTTTTTCAAATAAACTTTTTTTTCTTGGCCCAATTTTAGGTGGCTCAATTTATTTTCTCAATCCCAAATCCAAAAGAGAATATGGAATAAATCTGTTTCTTATCCACCAAGATAAGAGAATATGGAACAAATTTGTTTCTTTGTCCACCAAGATAAGAGAATATGGAACAGATTTGTTTCTTGTCCACCAAGATAAGAGAATATGGAACAAATTTGTTTCTTGTCCACCAAGATAAGAGAATATGGAACAGATTTGTTTCTTGTCCACCAAGATAAGAGAATATGGAACGAATTTGTTTCTTGTCCACCAAGATAAGAGAATATGGAACAGATTTGTTTCTTGTTCACCAAGATAAGAGAATATGGAACAAATTTGTTGTGCCAAAATTTGTAACAACAAATTTTATATTTATAATAAAATAAATACAAGTTAATTACAATAATAATCCAGAAGGATTAAACTTGATAATTAAGGAAGCGATCTCTATCAATCCTCTGATTCTTCTCTCGAACCAATGTGGCTTTAACTTGACTTTGACTTTGACCTCTTTGCCGAAGTGTATGCTGACTGTGTTGACAGCTTGTGTTGACTTGACTTGTGTGTTGAGTCGGATCTTCAAATGAAGCTTATCCGGACTCGGATTTAAAGTGTATAACGTTAATCCGGAGGAATCGAACCTTTGTTCGGATTAAAACGCTATTCTTGAACTTTATAACGTTAATCTGGAGGGGTCGAGCCTTTGTTCGGATTAAAACGTTATTCTTGAAGCTTTCCGCGAAGAACGCTGAAGAACTTGATTTAAATAACGCCGGATCGGAGGGGTGCAGAACCTTGATCTCCAATTGGTGGCTATTACTTTTGAAGAACGTCGGATCGAAGGGGTTTAGAACCTTGATCTTCGATTTGGTGGCTGTTCTTCACTTGAAGATGCTTGAAGTATTCAAGGGAGCACTGCTCGTATTCTTGATCTCTTCAGAGCTTTTGTCTTCAGATATTTTTGTGTGTGTGTTTAAATGAGAGAAAAGACCCCTTTATATAGGTGAGAGGTGAAGACTCCCTCATTAATGCCCTGCATTTTGATTGGTCCAGGCTGATTTGACCTGATTCTGCGGGCTTGGACCTCCACTTGTTTGGGCTGCAATCAGGCCTATTTTATTTGGGCCTGATTTAATTTGTCTGGTCTTATTTGACTTAAGTCAGGCCTCATTTAATTTAAGTCCCATTTAATTTGTTGGGCTTAAATTAATTATTAATTTACTTTAGGAATTAATTTATTTAAATTCCAAAATAAATTAACATTTAATAAATAAAATTCACGTGTCGCCATTTAATTGGACCGTAAATTTTAATTGCTTACAAATGCCCCCTTGCGATTTGTTTCACGGACGCCGTGTCTTGTTGTGAAGGAATCGCAAAAGTCCCTTTTATTTTCAGCATTTATAATTTGGGCTTTTGCAATTGAAAAAAAAATAATTAATTTTTTTTCAAATAAACTTTTTTTTCTTGGCCCAATTTTAGGTGGCTCAATTTATTTTCTCAAGCCCAAATCCAAAAGAGAATATGGAATAAATATGTTTCTTATCCACCAAGATAAGAGAATATGGAACAAATTTGTTTCTTTGTCCACCAAGATAAGAGAATATGAAACATATTTGTTTCTTGTCCACCAAGATAAGAGAATATGGAACAAATTTGTTTCTTGTCCACCAAGATAAGAGAATATGGAACAGATTTGTTTCTTGTCCACCAAGATAAGAGAATATGGAACAAATTTGTTTCTTGTCCACCAAGATAAGAGAATATAGAACAGATTTGTTTCTTGTTCACCAAGATAAGAGAATATGGAACAAATTTGTTTCTTGTTCACCAAGATAAGAGAATATGGAACAAATTTGTTTCTTGTCCACCAAGATAAGAGAATATGGAACAAATTTTTTTCTTGTTCACCAAGATACAAATAATTTCCATATATACTAAATGGCTGATCACTATATAATAGGGTATCATGACCCTTTTTTTTTTCATCACACGGAATACAATATCCTTTTAGCTCTTGGTTTTTCTTTCTTTTTTTTTTATGGAAAATAATTCCTCTTTTATTTGTTTCTTCATGGCAGATGGCAGCAAGTGAACGATCAATGATGTTTCAAACCCGCAGCGGTGTTACAAACCCGCAAGGATGACAGAAATAGCAGTGTTGCGGTGTTACAAACCCGCAAGGTATGACAGAAATAGCAGTGTTGCGGTGTTACAAACCCGCAAGGATGACAGAAATATCATTGAAGACGACATTTTCAAACCTATGCTCACGGTGTTTCAAACATGCATAGTGATGATTGAAGCTGAGATACGATGTTTCAGACTCGTACTTGTGGTGTTTCAAACCCACGACGATGGAAGCGCGGTGTTTCAGACCCGCGTGCTTTTACCAAGCCGCGAAGACAATGACAGAGGTGTTACAAACCCTCGAGCAAAAGACGATATCGACGGTGTTACAGACCCACGAAGAAGCTGGTTGCGGTGTTACAAAACCGTGATGGCAATGGCGGCAGTGTTACAAACCTGCACCCGCGGTGTTACAAACCTGCGAATTGAAGGACGGAGTTTCAAACCCGTATTGGTGGCTTCGCCTTCGGCAATAGTGACGAGTGTTTGCTTTTCTGGTGACCCATACACCAGCGGATGAATACGGCGGTAAAAGGCAGGAGTGTTTCGAAACCATGAATGTTGCTATCGGCGCCGCTGTTGAGCCTGTAAACAGGCAATGCCTTTCGAGATGACGGCAGCTTGAGTTGGGAATTATGGGTCAATCAGTGTCGGAGGTTTCGGCCAGAAGTGGTGAGGTGTGTGATTTCCGGTGGCAATCATGTGCGGCGACAGAGAAGTCGATCCGGAGGCTTTGGAGGTCACGGCTGTTGATGGTGGTCGGTGGCTGGCATTCGACATTGCTGTGGCGGCGGGAATCGGGCGCGACAGCGGGCAATCGGAGGACCGGCGATTGTACGGATGATTGGCTTGTGGTGGCTTGCGATTCCGTCTGCCAACGATGGGTATCAGATCCTCCGGTGTTTGTCAGATTGTGGAGAGGCTGTCAGCGGCGATGGTCATCGCGGGGCGGCAGCTCCAGCAGGCGACGATCCACAGTAGCGGCTGCGACTTGACTTCGGCTATGGTGAGGCATGGCGGGCAGATCTGATGGATGTTGATGGCGAATACAGCGGCTGGCCACACAATGTGCGGCGGACCCTGGCTTTGCAGCGGCTCTCGGCATGGAAGGGAAATCCGGCGGCGCGCGAAATAGACAACGGCAGCGCGGACTTCGGTGTTGGATCGATGGCGAAGGAACTTCTCCAATGGGTGGAGCTGTGGTCACAACGGGCAGAGGTTCAAGGTGGTTCCCAAAGGAGCGGTCGACGAACAGAAGAGGTGACTGACACTTTCCGGTAGCGACGATCGTGGATGGCTTTATTGTTGTCGACGGGCTTCTCCAAGAGTGGCGGTGCAGATCGTGATTTCCAGCGACGTGGCTGAGTACTCAGAGGAGAGATTGAGAAGCAGATTTTATTATTTTTTTTTATGGAACTTTTCATGTTTTTTTCAATTCAGGAGAGAGAATTTGAAATTAAGGAGAGAGAGGTGACTGGATCTTGGGGATGTGAGAAACTGCTGTTCGTTATTTTTTTTTGCTGATTCACGTTTCCATACATGGGAGGAGAGAGAAGATTTCTCTTTCTCAATTTTTTTTGCAAATAAAATTTATTTATTGATAGAGTACAAGGGGTACTCAAACCCAAACGAATGATGTATATCTCCTAAATTGGAAGGTGGAACTGAAATTGGACTACACTAAATTGGTATTAATTCATGTGAATTGCATCCATTTTTTTAGCAGATTTTTGAAGTCATTCACGTGACTATACAATGAGGGAAAGTAAGTTTCCTTTCTGAAGTCATCTAGCTTTGACTTTCCAATTTTAATTAGTGCTTCCTAATAAAAACACTCATGGCTCATAACATGCACGAAATCTGGGCTCAATTTTTTTCACCATATCAACAATTGGGCTTCAGAGTCTCACTTCAATTTATTAATCCAATTTTGCATTGGGCCTCAACAGTAGAATTTTTTTTTTTTTTGCTTTTGCAGAGTAGATGAGTAGCTATCCATGGGAGAACACTATCGCCTGCCACTCTTCTTTAGATGGAATTAACAGAGCAACATCAACATCGCTAATTTTCATTGAGATGGAATCGACAGAGCAATATCAACATCGCCACTCTTCCTTGAAATGGAATCGACAGAGCAACATCAACATAGCCACTCTTCATTGAGATGGAATCCGCAACATCAACATCACCACTCTTCCTTTAGATAGAATCGACAGAGCAACATCAACATAGCCACTCTTCCCTGAGATGGAATCGACCAAAATTTGTAACAACGAATTTTTGTATTTATGATGAAATAAATACAGGAGAATTACAATGATAATCCAAACAGATTAAACTTGATGATTAAGGAAACAATCTCTATCAATCCTCTGATTCTTCTCTCGAACCAATTTGGCTTGACTTTGACTGCGTTGACCGCGTTGACTGTGTGTTTTGAGTCGGATCTTCAGTTGAAGCTTGTCCGAACTCGGATTTGGATCTTATTACGTTAATCCAGAGGCGTCGAGCCTTTATTTGGATTAAACGTACTTGATCCGAAGAACACTCGATCTGGGGGGCTTAGCACCTTAATCCCGGGTCGTATGCTGTTCTTGGCGCGAAGAACACCGAAGAACTCAGTATATGAAGAACGCTTGATTTGGGGGCTCCGCACCTTAATCCCGAATCGCTTGTCGTTCTTGACACACTCAAATACTTGAAGACATAAACGCTCTGAAGAGATCAAGAACACGAGCAGCGCTCCCTTGAGATCTTCAAGCATCTATTTTAATTGCTTACAGTTATACACTTGTTACTCATATACACTTTTAAGTATAAACATGAGTTAAAATCAATAATTACTAAAACACAATTCTCACTATGAATATGGTGAAACAGTTTATGAAATGCAACCAAATAACTCTTAGAACACCCCCAACAGTTTATTAATAAGATATTATACAATTGTTCAATAAAACATATACACTCTATGTTTAAAAAGTATACATTAATAAATATTTGAATCCTCCACAAGAATTTTCAATGCTTAATAATTGTGAAGACAACTAAACAACTTTTTCAACTCACGGGACGAGACATTCATCGAGATCTGACTAAAATTTTGACTGAAATGAGAAAGTTAACAAGTCAAATAGTCAGATCTAATCAGAAATGATGTGAAGATTTTGGAAATAGAAGACTCGAATAATCAAATCGGAATTCTTCAAGAAGATTAGACATCGAAGAAGCGAAATTACCAGATCTGAACCGTGAAATATTTCAGAAAGAAAATTAGCGACAATGCACGATGGAGTAACTGCAAAGACGATGGATGGAGGAGAAACGTCAGAGAAGGTGAACGGTTAATATTCCGGATAGAAAATAAGCGGCAGTAGAGCAGTGACAGAGACAATTGGTGGAGGAGAGACGATGAAGAGAGGAGAGATGACGGGTGAAGAGAGGAGAGACGGCCTAACGTAGATTGGGTATTGGGTGGTGGCGTGCGAACTTGAAGAGAAAGAGAAGTTGATAGTGGTGGGTGAGTAGAGAGAGAAATGAGAGAATGAGGGGATTGAAAATGAAATTAGTGTATTATTTTTCTTATATATATAGGTCAATGGGTCAAAATTGATATGGGTGGACCTTAATAACTGGGTACAATAAAAGAAATAAAATATAATTTTCTTTTAGATAACAAATATAAAATGAAAAAGACTTATTTGAAACCGTTTTCATATAGATAACAAATATAATTTTCCGCAAATACTTTTATGAATCGAGTTTAAATGTGAATCCTATTTTCAACAAATTATTCTTTAATATAAAAAATTATTTTTTAAAGATATAAATTATTACTCTTTTAAATGAAAATATTATCTTTTAAATGATTATGAATCCTGATTTATTTATCAATTATACTTTATTATATGAAAAAAAACTTTTTAAATAAACTGACTCTTTCTTTTTTTTTTCTTTTTTTAGATATTATACCTTAAAAGAGTAATTTATATATACTAAAAATAATTTTTTGAAAATAGAATTTACCAATCTCACCCATATATATTTCAAGTATAGATTTCAATCGAACTAAGATATGAATATTGAAGAAGCTATGCATCTCTCAATATTTCACCAATTAATTAATCAACGAGTCCAAATTCGTTTACCGTATTAATTACGCCCCTCATATATCACGCGCTATATTAGCTTTAAATGAACTATTACATTAATATATATCTCATTATTCCGATATATAATACTATTTCTCTCTTACTCTTACCATTTAGTAGAAAAAAGAGACTATAATAATACGTAACAAAAATATGAACTCTTTGTTGGCAATTGGATCGTGCGGTTCAATGTAATCCGTTAGGACAACGAGTAAACAAAAATCAGCGGAAGCATAATTAAATCGTTTACCGTACTTCTGGGTTGGTGTAGAGGATGAACTGCAGAGAACTACCTCTGATCTTCTGCTGTATGTCCCAAGTGTGATCCTGCTGTTGTGTGGGCAACAGTCTGCAGGATCTCTCAATCTGCTTCTCTTCCCTTCTCTCACCAAAAGAGGCGCAGGAATAATCTTAGGGTTCCAGGAAGCTGAGTTCACTTATATATTGGGCTACAGCAGGGACCAGGAGGAGAAATTGGGCTGGGCCTCAATTGAATTTAATTAACCAAGCTTAGCCCAAAGCTTTTAATTAAATCCAATAATAATAATATAGTCCACTAAAATATTATTACTGCACTACCCGTCCAATCCCAAAATTATGTTCTGGGCTCCTTCTTATTATAAGCCCGATAGTCTCCCCATGTTTAAGATATTCAATGTCCATTAATTAATTAAGTTACTGACAACTCAAATTAATTAATATCTCATCCGAGAGTAGTACCACTCAACCTTATTATCATGCCGGAAATTAATCCACTTGCAAGATTTACATGATAAACCTTATGAGCTCCTCAAGGGGACATCATCAACCTATGACGGACATGGATTCCTTCTACAATCAACAGCACACCATAGATACAGCACTACTTCCCAACTCACCGAGTTTGTTGATTTAATACTTATAAATCTCACCCATTGATTAATCAAAGAAATACATACTGCCCTACGTGTCGAGGTTATTGTATAGGGATTAAGAGCACGAACTTCCATAATAACAGAGATCAATTTCTACTATATAGTCAGTATAAGAAGAACGATCTCAAGCGGTCCTGCTCAATACACACAAGTGCACTAATGTGATTCTATAGCCAAGACAAGCTAATACCAAACCACACTACAACCATACCGATAGAGAGTCCCCGTCTATCTCAGTTGTGAGCATCTGTTTATACTTTATAAGGAAACCGATAATATGATCTTCCGCGTGTTGTCGCACAACATATTATCTACAGTATAAAGTAAGTGGACTATTGCATCATGCATATAAATAAATTATAAGACGCAATCATTTGATCAATAATTCTCATTTCAAATATTGTTATGACATTGTTCATACTAAAGCTAGACTTTTAGTATACAATCCAACAATCTCCCACTTATACTAAAAGACTATGCTGTCATGTCTTCTGCCATACATCTGATTCCTACTCCCACTACACGACCATTAAAAGCTCTCACCTTAATGTCCTTGTAAATGGTTTTACTAGGTCATCATCCGATGCAATCTAGGCAACAACAACCTTCCCCTCATCATACGATTTCTCGTAGCAGGTGGTACTCGCGCTCCATGTGTTTAATTGCCTTATGGACTCGTGATTCCTTCAAGTTTGCAACTGCACCAATATCATCAATATAAATTGTGATATCCTTGGGCAAACTTAGAAACACTTCGAAGTCCATCTTGAAGTTTCTAGAGTCATATAGATACTTTGGCTGCCTCATAGGCTCCAATTTATCATCTTTCCATGATGGAGTCCGGAGTCTGAAATATATTTCTATATAACACTCCTCCACATTATGACTCTACTTCCTAAGATTAAACACATAACCTTTGAGGAGAATTTACTGCCGTCCAATCTGACTAAAAAATCTGAATCTACGTAATCCACAAGAAGCAGTAAATCTGTTTAGTAAATCCATATATAATTTCCAGTCCTTCTCAGGCACTTTATAAATGTCTTACCACAGTTCATCATTCTTGTTCCGGATTACGTTGATACCCACTGTTCATGCATTCAGCAAAACAGATATCCAATATCGTTCATAGCATTCCTTAGATTAAGCTTCCTTATTCGCCGAAGCATAAGGAACCGCTTTCATCCTTTTTATCTTCTTCTTGTGTCTCAAAGACACATTCACTTAGATAAATTTACATGCTAAACGAGTATGAACTGTATCATTTTATGAAACTTGAGATAAGCATAACATCCTTTCTTGTGATCCGTATTACCGTGATCAAAAGGATGTATTTTGCCTTTCTTAAATCCTTCATCTTTACCGCTTTATTAACCGTACCCATACGCCCGATAATACTCTTTTATTGTCTCCAATGAGCAAGATACTATCTACGTATAGTACAAAAACCACCACCACGTTTCCGTCACTCTTTACAATACACAAGATACATCCGCTGATTGATTTAAATCCGTGCCACTGGATTACCTAATCAAAACAGATGCTTCACGATCTCAAAGCTTGCTTTAGTCCATCGCTGGACACTTTTAAGCTTACTATCAAAATGCTATTAGTACTTTGCAATGAATCACTCTGGTTGCTTCACATAGATGTTTTCCTCAAGACTTCCAATCAGGAAAGCTGTCTTGACATCTATTTGTTGTTCCTCATAATTCAATATGAGCAGCAATAAATAAAAGAATCCGGATCAATTTAAGCATAGCTACCAGCGAATATGTTCCCTCATAATCGAACCATTTCTTTCTGAGTACATCTTTTCGCAACAAGCTTTGCTTCCAAGATTTTCACCTTTCCGTATGATCCTCTTTTATTTCCTATGATCACTTGCAATGGTTTTTACACCATTTAGTGGTCATACAAGTTCCCAGACTTAATATAGAATCTTTAGATTCTATTTCAACATACATTGCAACTTACTAAGATTCCGCATTTTAATCTTGTAGTGCTACGTCGTATTCGTGGGACAATACCATGTTTACTAGGGATCAAGTCTCACGACTCTCCCAAAACATATATATATGGGTTGTCATACAACCCTCCCACTACGACAAGGCTGTTGGCAATTGGATCGTGCGGTTCAACGTGATCCATTTAGGTTATCAGGTAAACAGTAATAGCGGAAGCAATAAAACGTTTACCGTACTTCTGGGTTGGTGTAGAGGATGAATCGCTGCAGAGAACTACCTCTCGATCTTTTGCAGTATGTCCCAAGTTGAATCCTGCTGTTGTGTGGGCAACAATCTGCAGGATTCTCTCAATCTGTTCCTGATCCTTTCCCTTCTACGTAAGAGGCGCAGACTTTTGGTTAACAGGAACTGAAATAACTTATTTATAAGGGCTACTGCAGGGACCAGGAGGAGAAATTGGGCTGGGCCTCAATTGAATTTAATTAACCAAGCTTAGCCCAAAACTTTTAATTAAATCCAATAATAATAATATAGTCCACTAAAATATTATTATTGCACTACCCATCCAATCCCAAATTATGTTCTGGGCTCCTTCTTATTATAAGCCCGATAGTCTCCCCATGTTTAAGATATTCAATGTCCATTAATTAATTAAGTTACTGATAACTCTAATTAATTAATATCTCGTCCGAGAGTAGTACCACTCAACCTTTTTATCATGCCGGAAATTAATCCACTTGCAAGATTTACATGATAAACCTTATGAGCTCCTCAAGGGGACATCATCAACCTATGACGGACATGGATTCCTTCTACAATCAACAGCACACCATAGATACAACACTACTTCCCAACTCACCGAGTTTGTTGATTTAATACTTATAAATCTCACCCATTGATGAATCAAAGAAATATATACTGCCCTACGTGTCGAGGTTATTGTATAGGGATTAAGAGTACGAACTTCCATAATAACAGAGATCAAGTTCTTCTATAAGTCAGTATAAGTCGAACGATCTCAGGCGGTCCTACTCAATACACACAAGTGCACTAATGTGATTCTATAGCCAAGACAAGCTAATACCAAACCACACTACAACTATACCGATAGAGAGTCCCCGTCTATCTCAGTTGTGAGCATCTGTTTATACTTTATAAGGAAACCGATAACATGATCTTCCGCGTGTTGTCGCACAACATATTATCTACAGTATAAAGTAAATGGACTATTGCATCATGCATATAAAATAAATTATAAGATGCAATCATTTGATCAATGATTCTCATTTCAAATATTGTTATAACATTGTTCATACTATAGCTAGGCTTTTAGTATACAATCCAACAATCTCCCACTTATGCTAAAAGACTATGCTGTCATGTCTTCTGCCATACATCTGATTCCTACTCCCACTACACGACCATTAAAAGCTCTCGCCTTAAGGTCCTTGTAAATGGATTTACTAGGTCATCATCCGATGCAATCTAGGCGACAACAACCTTCCCCTCATCATACGATTTCTCGTAACAGGTGGTACTCGTGCTCCATGTGTTTAATTGCCTTATGGACTTGTGATTTCTTCAAGTTTGCAACTGCACCAATATCAACAATGTAAATTGTGATATCCTTGGGCAAACTTAGAAACACTTCGAAGTCCATCTTGAAGTTTCTAGAGTCACATAGATACTTTGGCAGCCTCATAGGCTCCAATTCATCATCTTTCCATAATGGAGTCCGGAGTCTGAAATATATTTCTATATAACACTCCTCCACATTATGACTCTACTTCCTAAAATTAAACACATAACCTTTGAGGAGAATTTACTACCGTCCAATCTGACTAAAAAATCCAAATCTACGTAATCCACAAGAAGCAGTGAATCTGTCCAGTAAGTTCATATATAATTTCCAGTCCTTCTCAGGCACTTTATATATGTCTTACTACAGTTCATCATTCTTGATCCGGGTTACGTTGATACCCACTGTTCTGCATACAGCAAAATAGTTATCCAACTTCGTTCATAGCATTCCATGAATAAACTCATCCGATGGGGAGGAAGGCTCTAATGCCGACGCGTAAGTATATTCACATGCTAAATGAGTATGGACTGTATCATTTATGAAACTTGAGATAAGCATAATATCCTTTCTTGTGATCCGTATTACCATGATCAAAAGGACATTTTTGCCTTTCTTAAGTCCTTCATTTCTACCGCTTTATTAACCATACCTATACGCCCGATAATACTCTTTCATTGTCTCCAATGAGCAAGATACTATCTACGTATAGTACAAGAAACACCACCACGTTTCCGTCACTCTTTACAACACACAAGACTCATCCGCTCGTTGATTTAAATCCATGCAACTGGATTACCTAATCAAAACAGATGCTTCACGATCTCAAAGCTTGCTTTAGTCCATCGCTGGACAGTTTTAAGCTTACTATCAAAATGCTATTAGCACTTTGCAATGAATTACTCTGGTTGCTTCACATAGATGTTTTCCTCAAGACTTCCAATCAGGAAAGCTGTCTTGACATCTATTTGTTGTTCCTCATAATTCAATATGAGCAGCACTAAATAAAAGAATCCGGATCAACGTTAGCATAGCTACAAGCGAACATGTTTCCTCATAATCGAACCATTTCTTTCTGAGTACACATTTTCGCAACAAGCTTTGCTTCCAAGGTTTTCACCTTTCCGTATGATCCTCTTTTATTTCGTATGACCATTGCAATGGCTTTTACACCATTTTAGTGATCGTATAAGCTTCAGACTTAATTTAGAATCCGTAGATTCTATTTCATCATTCATTGCATTTTGCTAAGATTCCGCATTTTAATCTTGTAGTGCTACGTCGTATCCGTGGGATAATACCATGTTCACTAGGGATCAAGTCTCACGACTCTCCCAAAACATATATTTATGGGTTGTCAAACAACCCTCCCACTACGACAAGGCACTACATGTAATTGTGTATCAGACGTGACACGTGTTGCAGTTTACCTTGTGGTATATCCTCTTGTACACTTGGTACTTATACTTAGTGTTTTCCTCTCACTTCCTTTAGAACAACTTATACATGGGTTTGTGATTTATTACATAGTCCTTTTCCAAAAATCTAGTGTCTGTGTTGACAATCACCCTTCGATCTTTTGGACTAAATAAATCACTCTCCATTTTTCTAGGATATCCCATATACAGACAAACGTTTCACGAATTACTGTATTTAGGGCATATCCATAAAATGAATTTAATTATTCCAAATAATTCATCATCTATCTAATCATAACCATAAGAGCCTAATACCTTCTACCCACCACACCATTCAGCTGGGGCATGCCCGGTGTAGTCAACTTGAGATTTAATCTCAACTTCTGATTATAAGTTCCTAACTATCCTAAGAGGTTTTCATCATCACGATTGAATCGTAATGATATATTTTCCATGACGCTTCACTGTACCAGCCTTACAATTCTTGAATTAATCCAAGAACTTAGACATGCAGTGCATCAAATAAATATATCGGTTTCCAGAATAATCTTCGAATATTCATAACCACCTCTCGCCTGGATAATATTAGGTTCGTTTGAATCAGAATGAACTAATTCCAACATATATATCTTTGGCTCTACACCCCACAGCCTTGAAAAGGCAGTTAATCAATTTTACTTCCAAGCAAGATTCGCAAGTTCGATAGTTTTCACTTCAGATAAACCTTACGGTCTATCGGCTATCAACTTTTGAATCCTACTCAAGTAAAATGACTTAGTCTTAGACGCCAAATGTATGCTTAGTTCATCTCCGACGGTTCCTATCTCTTACTAATATTAGAAGATGCATTATTTAATTACTATTTATTGCATCTGTGGGATGTGCATGATTCAAGAGTATCCAAATTATCCACCAACGTACTTTAACGGATTATAGCCTCATTCCTCATTTTTATGACCATATCATTTAAATGAAATGAAGTATCCATCCGTTAATGCATAGAAACTGAAATTAAAAATTTTCTATGGAACCTACATAAAGACAGTTTCTCATAATCAATCGTTTATTCTTATCATGAGATAAATAAACAACTCCCACTGCAATAGCAACTACCTTTGTAGTTGTTCCCATGTTATTAACAATCTTATCCTTACTTAGTGATAAACATTTAGTGATTCCAGTATCTACATACTTCGTATCAGTAGATGCCATCACTAATCATGTTCAAACCATTAGTAAATAAGATATTAAATTTGTTCACATCATGATGAAAAATGGCTTTCTTTTGCCACATGTTTTGTTAGAAGTTTCCCACCATATACAATCTCTCGTATTTCAGGTAGAACTTGCTCAAAACATCCAGGCAAATTGTGAAGAATAAATTGATTTAGGTTTCCCTTTCAATTTCTATTTCAAGCTTTTCCAATTCATTCATCAATTTAACCATGATCTTCTGCCTTTTAATTTTACTCAAGTATCCGAAGAGTTACATGAGACCATCATATTTCTATGAACCTCTCATCTCTTCACTAGAGACTTTAATAGGCATCATGAGACGTCCTTTGTGAGAATACACATGTATTTTCTTAAGCAGTAAAGTTCAAAACCAAGATTCTTTTCCAATCATCTAATTGGGCAAGTAAATATAATGTCTTTTAGTTAATAATTAGTGAAATAAAACCATTCAAAATTCAGAGAATCACAAATAAATTTACCGATCAAATCTTCGAATTTTATTCTTTTATATCGATTCCCTCAAAACAATATAAAATAAAATTCACCGACATCTCAAGCACCGTGAGTCTGCAAGCCACGATAGTGTGGACGTTTACAAACCCGAACATTTACAAGAGAAGGTTTTACCCATTAATTTCATTTGTCAACCTCACTTTATGACAAAATAATTAATAGTCGGTTCCTCTTTAGCCATGCAAATAAAAGCAGTGACTCCGATGGGGAGGATACTTATTATTTACATCTAAGTGTACACCATTATTTGACCCCAAGTCCGCGGCCCAAACTTGTGTGCCTTACAGATGGAGAAGTACACACGCGCTCGGATAACTTCCTACAGTCATCAATTACAAGTTTGTACCAGTGAACCGCATATAAACTCATCCGATAGGGAGGAAGGTCTAAGCCAACGCGCAAGTTCATATGCATCACATTACAAACGTAATTATTTAATGAAGTCTGTTCCAGCAATCCATGAATAAAACTCATCCGATGGGGAGGAAGGGTCTAATGCCGACGCGCAAGTCTATTCACATTGCTTAACAAACCAATAATGGAGGCCGCGGGAATTTATTACCAATTCCCTCTCCCACTTAGTTATTTAATTACCGAGGGTTTTTAACATGCATATAATATTCCAGAATAAAATATACAACCTAGACATGCTTCTATTAACAGCAATTTAAATAAATAAATCACATAGAACATGCCTTTCATATATAACAATTAATTGTCAAGTTAAAACAATTAAATCAGTTATATATCATTAATTAATTGCTTAAAATATTGGATCAATTAAATAGGCCCAGCTGACCCAAACTTTATTAGCATAAATGAGCAACCCATTAATAAAATAATTAAGCCCATTTACCCTGCCAATTTATTCATTAAGGTCTAGCCCAATATTTAACTCAGGCCCAACATAATACCCACAATTAATTAAAATAAAGCAGTAAATATAGCCCAGCAGCCCATTGTCCATTTAATTAAAATTGGGCCCAATAGCCCAAAACCAAATTAAAATTTGGGCAGCCTTATATTTATTACTGTATTGGCCCCATTTGAAAAATTAATAGGCCCATTAAACCTGCCAGCCCATAATATCTAAATGACATAGGCCCAGCAAACATGAAACCTATCCTGCAAGGCCCAAAACCAATACATTGGCCTAATACCCGTGCTGCCCTAATGCTCCTCTCACCCGCCGCAACGGAAAAACCGCTGCAGCCGGCGGATCCAATCACTGCCGGAAACGAGCCGCCAGGACACCGCCGTGCAAACATCACAGTCCCGCCCGCCGGTGATACCCGCTCGCCAGGAACGAGCCGCCATCCAGTCGCCCACATCAAGCAGCAGCTGTCGGAGCATCCAGGTGTCGCTGCCACCGGCGCAGCCGCCCAGAAACTATCGGAATCGTACCGTCAGGACACCACGACTGGAACCCCACAATCGTCAGACGCCGCCGTCGAACGGGATCCGCCGACACTCCACGTCGTCGCCATCTGGACCCACGATCTGCCCGGCGCTGCGTCGATCTGCCGCAGCCATCTTGAAACCTGAGTCCTTCTTCTTCAGCTGACTAACCCAGTCGACGACCGGTCAGAACTCCGCCAGTCCGCGGCGAGAACCACCGGAATCCATGGCGAATCCATCTGCAACAAACCCTTTCGACCGAAGCATAGCTGACTCGCTGTCACAGGCCACCGCCGTGGTTGCTGATTCGCGCTGTTAATCCGATCGGGATCCTCTCTGGACATCGCGTAACGCCGATCATCTCCGACCCGACCGGAATCTGGTTGGATTGGCACAGATGCATCCCGACTCGATCGAATAAACTGACAACTCGAATCCACCACTGGTTCGACAGGCAGCCTTTACCGAGCAGTTGCCACCGGTCCGTCTTCCAGCCTTCACGCGCCGTCAGATGACTCCTGCTTCGAGTCGACACGAGCCGCTGGCTTCTTGACCCCAGTCATCACGCGCCATCGCCTTCTCACCCATCGACCCATGTGTGTGTGTGTGATACAGGGTGATAGGAAAGAGATAGGATTCCCAGATGTGTAACTCGATGTGTGATTTGTATGTCCAGAAATAAGGAATTAATATACAATCATACATAATTACATGATTAAATCCAGATTATACCATATAATCAAATAATCACAAAAACCCCAACCATACGTCTCACGTTTCACCACGAAACCAACGCTCTGATACCAATTGTTGGCAATTGGATCGTGCGGTTCAACGTGATCCATTTAGGTTATCAGGTAAACAGTAATAGCGGAAGCAATAAAACGTTTACCGTACTTCTGGGTTGGTGTAGAGGATGAATCGCTGCAGAGAACTACCTCTCGATCTTTTGCAGTATGTCCCAAGTTGAATCCTGCTGTTGTGTGGGCAACAATCTGCAGGATTCTCTCAATCTGTTCCTGATCCTTTCCCTTCTACGTAAGAGGCGCAGACTTTTGGTTAACAGGAACTGAAATAACTTATTTATAAGGGCTACTGCAGGGACCAGGAGGAGAAATTGGGCTGGGCCTCAATTGAATTTAATTAACCAAGCTTAGCCCAAAACTTTTAATTAAATCCAATAATAATAATATAGTCCACTAAAATATTATTATTGCACTACCCATCCAATCCCAAATTATGTTCTGGGCTCCTTCTTATTATAAGCCCGATAGTCTCCCCATGTTTAAGATATTCAATGTCCATTAATTAATTAAGTTACTGATAACTCTAATTAATTAATATCTCGTCCGAGAGTAGTACCACTCAACCTTTTTATCATGCCGGAAATTAATCCACTTGCAAGATTTACATGATAAACCTTATGAGCTCCTCAAGGGGACATCATCAACCTATGACGGACATGGATTCCTTCTACAATCAACAGCACACCATAGATACAACACTACTTCCCAACTCACCGAGTTTGTTGATTTAATACTTATAAATCTCACCCATTGATGAATCAAAGAAATATATACTGCCCTACGTGTCGAGGTTATTGTATAGGGATTAAGAGTACGAACTTCCATAATAACAGAGATCAAGTTCTTCTATAAGTCAGTATAAGTCGAACGATCTCAGGCGGTCCTACTCAATACACACAAGTGCACTAATGTGATTCTATAGCCAAGACAAGCTAATACCAAACCACACTACAACTATACCGATAGAGAGTCCCCGTCTATCTCAGTTGTGAGCATCTGTTTATACTTTATAAGGAAACCGATAACATGATCTTCCGCGTGTTGTCGCACAACATATTATCTACAGTATAAAGTAAATGGACTATTGCATCATGCATATAAAATAAATTATAAGATGCAATCATTTGATCAATGATTCTCATTTCAAATATTGTTATAACATTGTTCATACTATAGCTAGGCTTTTAGTATACAATCCAACAAAGGCACTACATGTAATTGTGTATCAGACGTGACACGCGTTGCAGTTTACCTTGTGGTATATCCTCTTGTACACTTGGTACTTATACTTAGTGTTTTCCTCTCACTTCCTTTAGAACAACTTATACATGGGCTTGTGATTTATTACATAGTCCTTTTCAAAAAATCTGGTTATTGTGTTAACAATTACCCTTCGATCTTTTGGACTAAATAAATCACTATCCATTTTTCTAGAATATCCCATATACAGACAAACGTTTCACGAATTACTGTATCTAGGGCATATCCATAAAATGAATTTAATTATTCCAAATAATTCATCATCTATCTAATAATAACCATAAGAGCCTTATTCCTTCTATCCTCCACACCATTCAGCTGGGGCATGCCCGGTGTAGACAACTTGAGATTTAATCTCAACTTCTGATCAATAGCTCCTAACTATCCCAAGAGGTATTCGCCATCATGATTGAATCGTAATGACTTAATATATTTTCCATGACGCTTCACTGTACCAGCCTTACAATTCTTGAATTAATCAAAGAACTTAGACATGCAGCGCATCATATAAATATATTGGTTTCCAGAATAATCTTCAAATATTCATAACCACCTCTCGCCTGGATAATATTAGGTTCGCTTGAATCAGAATGAACTAATTCCAACATATATATCTTTGGCTCTACTCCCCACAGCCTTGAAAAGGCAGCTAATCATTTTTACTTCCAAGCAAGACTCGCAAGTCTGATAGTTTCCACTTCAGATAAACCTTACGGTCTATCGGCTATCAACTTTTGAATCCTACTTAAGTAAAATGAATTAGTCATAGACGCCAAATGTATGTTTAGTTCATTTCCGAAGGTTCCTTTCTCTTACTCATATTAGAAGATGCATTATTTAATTACCATTTATTGCATCTGTGGAATGTACATGATTCAAGAGTATACTTTTTATCCACCAACGTATTTTAACGGGTTATAACCTCATTCCTCATTACCATGACCATGTCCTTTAAATGAAATAAAGTGTCCATCCGTTAATGCATAGAAACCGAAATTAAATTCTTTCTATGAAACGTACGAAAAGATAATTTCTCATAATCAATCGTTTATTCTTATCATGAGATAAATAAACAACTCCCACTGCAATAGTCACTACCTTTGTAGTTTTACCCATATTATTAACTATCTTATCCTTACTCAGTGATAAACATTTAGTGATTCCAGTATCTACATACTTCGTGTCAGTAGATGCCATCACTAATCATGTTTAAACCATTAGTAAATAAGGTATTAAACTTGTTCACATAATGATGAAAATTGGCTTTCTTTTGCCACATGTTTTGTTAGAAGTTTCCCACCATATACAACCTCTCGTATTTCAGGTAGAACTTGCTCAAAACATCCAGGCAAATTGTGAAGAATAAATTGATTTAGGTTTCCCTTTCAATTTCTATTCCAAGCTTTTCCAATTCATTCATCAATTGAACCATGATCTTCTGCCTTTTAATTTACTCAAGTATCCGAAGAGTTACATGAGACCATCATATTTCTATGAACCTCTCATCTCTTCACTAGAGACTTTAATAGGCATCATGAGACGTCCTTTGTGAGAATACACATGTATTTTCTTAAGCAGTAATTTTAAAAACCAAGATTCTTTTCTAATCATTTAATATGGACGAGTAAATATAATGTCTTTTAGTTAATAATTAATGAAATAAAACCATTCGAAAATTCAGAGAATCTCAAATAAATATTCCGATCAAATCTTCGAATTTTATCCTTTTATATTGTTTCCCTCAAAACAATATAAAAATAAAATTCACCGACATCTCAAGCACCGTGAGTCTGCAAGCCACGTTAGGGTGGACGTTTACAAACCCGAACATTTACAAGAGAAGGTTTTACCCATTAATTTCATTTGTCAACCTAACTTTATGACAAAATAATTAATAGTCGGTTCCTCTTTAGCCATGCAAACAATAGCAGTGACTCCGTTGGGGAGGATACTAATTATTCACATCTAAGTGTACACCATTATTTGATCCCAAGTCCGCTGCCCAAGCTTATGTGCCTTACTGTTAGAGAAGTACACACGCGCTCAGATAACTTTCTACAACCATCAATTATATAAGTTTGTACTAGTGAACCGCATATAAGCTCATCCGTTAGGGATGAAGGCACTATAGCCAACGCGCAAGCCCATATGAAACACATTACAAACAATAATTATTTAAAGAAGTTTGTACCAGTGATCCGTGAATAAACTCATCCGTTTGGGAGGAAGGCTCTATTGCCAACGCGCAAGTTTACTCACATCACTTACAAACCAATAATGGAGGCCGCGGGAATTAATTACCAATCCCCTCTCCCACTTAGTTATTTAACACCGAGGGTTTTAACATGCATATAATATTCCAGAATAAAATATACAACTTAGACATGCTTCTATTAACAGCAATTTAAATAAATAAATCACATAGAACATGTATGTCACATATACAACAATAATTGACAATTAAATCAATTAATCAGTTATATAACATTAATTAATTGCATAATTAGTGGATCAATCAATTTGGGCCCAAGAGCAACAAATAAGCACAAAATGAGTAGCAGATTAAATAATTAATCAAGCTCATTATCCATGGCCCATAATCTTAACCCAAAATTAAATTAAGTCCACCAAGTCCACTAGCACAAAATTAGTCCATTAATAAAATTAATTTATCATGCTTGGTCCATTACTCACAATTAATTAAAACCAGCAATAAAATAATAGCCCAGCAGCCCATTACCATTTTAATTAAAATTTGGGCCCAACAGCCCAAAACCAAATTAAAAAAAATGTGCAGCCCACTATTAATCCACAGCCCATTACAATTTTTTTTCTTTTTTTTTTTTTTTAAAATTGGGCCAGCCTTTAACACCAAAAAAATGGCCCAGCAAAACATGAATATAGGCCCAGAAGCCCATCCACGCTGCTGCCCTAAATCACCAGCCGCAATCACGCGATCCAACCCCCAGTGCACACCGGCACAACCTGGTGCCAGTGCAGCCGGCGAACCTGCCCACCGGAATCAAGCCGCCACCGAGCGCCGTCGCCGGTGCAACCTGGTGTCGCAGCTGCCGGAAGCCGCGCCCACAATCCTCCGGAGCCGCAACGTCAGCCGTGTACCGTGCTGCCTTCCTGCTCCGACGACAGCAACCACCAGCGCAGGTACCGACTGGAAGGCCGCCGCTCACAACAGCGTTCCCGTCGACCACAGCCGTCAGCGCTTCCCGCCGCTGCTGCTACCCCATCGCCGGAACTTCCAGCAGCGCCAGCCAACAACGACAGCGCCTCCGTCAACGAAATTGCCGCCACGATGCAACGCGATCAGCTCCGCCGCGTCGCTGCTATGCAACGCAATCAACCCACCATCGATTTTCACAGCAGGCCTCTCATGTCCAGCCTCATCCCGCAATCGAAACTGACGAGAACCCACCATCGATTAGCACTGTCAAGCCGTTCGGGATCCACTGAAAACCGCCGCACAATCGACTAACCCAGTCGACGACTGGTCAGAACTCTGCCAGTTCAATCTGACGTTCTGCCGCTCAACCGCCGCGCTCAGCCTAGCAATCGCAGCACCAGTCGAGACAGGCGCCACCAGACGTCAACAATTAGGCATCGCCAAGACACACCCTGGCCATCAGGGAAATCGCTCAAAACTTGCAGCAGCGACTCGACTGGTAAGTTGCAGAGACCCGATTGGAAGCGGCTTGTGACTCGACTGGGATGTCCAGTTGACTCCCAGAACATCCGCCAAGTTGTACTGTCGAGATCGAGCCTTGCTGCTGCCTTTCGCCAGCGCTGAATTTGTCTAACCCATCACTGCACAACCGTACGACAGCCTCCATCGCAAACTCCATCAGCCCGTTGCGATCACAGCAGTGGTCCAGCCTTCGCCAATGCCTCTCGTCGTGCAGTGGAGTGATTGTGTGATCAACGCGTGATAGGACAGCAATTTTATCTTTCTCTCATTGTTCCATCAATAACGATAACACGGGAATTCAAGGACAAAAAGATAAACCCTACCTTTCTTTATGCGATAATAACAAGATCAAATCATGTAATCACAAAAGGCCTTTCTTACATGCTATTAAATCCAGTATCAACACACGTAAGATCGAACCCTTCCTAACGTCTCACGTTTCACCACGAAACCAACGCTCTGATACCAATTGTTGGCAATTGGATCGTGCGGTTCAATGTGATCCGTTAGGACAACGAGTAAACAAAAATCAGCGGAAGCATAATTAAATCGTTTACCGTACTTCTGGGTTGGTGTAGAGGATGAACTGCAGAGAACTACCTCTGATCTTCTACTGTATGTCCCAAGTGTGATCCTGCTGTTGTGTGGGCAACAGTCTGCAGGATCTCTCAATCTGCTTCTCTTCCCTTCTCTCACCAAAAGAGGCGCAGGAATAATCTTAGGGTTCCAGGAAGCTGAGTTCACTTATATATTGGGCTACAGCAGGGACCAGGAGGAGAAATTGGACTGGGCCTCAATTGAATTTAATTAACCAAGCTTAGCCCAAAGCTTTTAATTAAATCCAATAATAATAATATAGTCCACTAAAATATTATTACTGCACTACCCGTCCAATCCCAAAATTATGTTCTGGGCTCCTTCTTATTATAAGCCCGATAGTCTCCCCATGTTTAAGATATTCAATGTCCATTAATTAATTAAGTTACTGACAACTAAAATTCATTAATATCTCATCCGAGAGTAGTACCACTCAACCTTATTATCATGCCGGAAATTAATCCACTTGCAAGATTTACATGATAAACCTTATGAGCTCCTCAAGGGGACATCATCAACCTATGACGGACATGGATTCCTTCTACAATCAACAGCACACCATAGATACAGCACTACTTCCCAACTCACCGAGTTTGTTGATTTAATACTTATAAATCTCACCCATTGATGAATCAAAGAAATACGTACTGCCCTACGTGTCGAGGTTATTGTATAGGGATTAAGAGCACGAACTTCCATAATAACAGAGATCAAGTTCTACTATATAGTCAGTATAAGAAGAACGATCTCAAGCGATCCTGCTCAATACACACAAGTGCACTAATGTGATTCTATAGCCAAGACAAGCTAATACCAAACCACACTACAACCATACCGATAGAGAGTCCCCGTCTATCTCAGTTGTGAGCATCTGTTTATACTTTATAAGGAAACCGATAATATGATCTTCCGCGTGTTGTCGCACAACATATTATCTACAGTATAAAGTAAGTGGACTATTGCATCATGCATATAAATAAATTATAAGACGCAATCATTTGATCAATAATTCTCATTTCAAATATTGTTATGACATTGTTCATACTAAAGCTAGACTTTTAGTATACAATCCAACACTCTTGAGTATTATATACTCCATATACTAGTATATAACCAGCGTGTTATGCGGAGTGTATATTTTTTAATATGTATTAAACTACACAATAATATAAAAAAAGTAAAAACAAAATAAGAAGGAAAAAAAAAGAAGAAAGGGAAAAACGAAAAGTAAAAAGCCAAAAAAACAGCTTACAAAAAGAGCCTAAATAGGTGGTTTCGAAAATTAAAAGAGAATTAAATATTTTTTTAATATTTATTTAATGTATAAAAATATTTTATACTCTCTCCATCCGCGTTAAAGTTTACGTTTTTCATTTAAGTTTGTCTAGCGTTAAGATTTAATTACATTTCATTTTTTTGTTAAATTAGGTACACATAAAACAATTATTTATTTCATATAGGACTCACACACAATACTAATATAATTACCCACTCCACATTAAATATTATTTTCTTACCTCACCACATATTAAAATATTATATCTCTTAATCTCCATGGAAACGTCAATATTAACGCGAGACGGAGAGAATATATCATAATTAAATTTACACCAGTAAATTATACATATTAAAAGAAAATAAAAGGGATAAAATTATAATAAATACTCCCTCTGTCACAAAATTTTTTGCACACTTCCATTGTAATACAATGAAAGTGTGCAAAAAATTTTGGAACGGAGGAAGTATTTTGGAGTACAGTTTTTAAGAGAATAATCAATATTATTATTTTATTTATAATAATTATATTATTTGAATTAATTACTTTTAATCTTAAATACTACCTCCGTCCCAAAGACAAGTTCCCGATTATTTTAGATATGCAGTTTAAGAAAAAATATTTTTTGCTTTACTTTTAGTGGTAGTTTGGTATTTTTAGGTAATAAATAAATTATAAAGTAAGTTATGTGAGTTGTAAAGGGTGACAATTTTGTAAAGTATGTTGTAGGGTTATTGATTTGTGTGTATTTTCTTATTTGGGGTGTGAACTTGTTTATAGGACGAACAAAGATAGAAAGAATGAATTTATTTATGGGACGGAAGAATTAATATTTACGTAGTTAATCAGTAATGGACAAATATTTATATATGGAAAAATTACTCATATGTACACACTTTATACCCCTAATTAATATGAGATACATTCATTTAAAATAATTACTCTCACAAATAAAATATTAAAGTAAAATATCAAATATAACCCTAAATCAATACACTTTTACACCACAAACTTAAAACCCTCATCCACCGCCGGACCACCGTCGGTCAGTCGCCGGAGCTCCGCCGGACCGCCGATCGGCCACTGGAAACCTGTCGCCATCGGTGCACCGCCGGACCATACCCACTTTTTTGCTGCACATACTTTTTTTTACTGTACACACTTTATTTACTGGACACACTTTGCTGCATACGAACTTTTGTTGCACACAACCAGTGTTTTTAAAACCGGACCGATCGATTCGACAGGTTCAATCGGGAATCAGTGCAGGAATCTGTCCAGAATCACCCTAAAATCGCTTTTAGGATTTAACCAGAAAAAACCGGTCAAAATCAGAAAATCGATAAAATCGATGAAACCGAAAAAACCGCCGATTTTTATAAAAATTGCATCTTTTCAACACAAATCCTTCTCCTCATTGCATTAAAAGGATTGAAATCATAAATAAAAACCAGAATAACATTAAATATAAAAGTAATCACACGAATCAATTGAGAAACCTTTAAAATCCTCTTTTCGGAGACTGATCTACAGAGAAAATACACAAATCTACTCGGACTTCGGAGGATAACATCGAGTTTAACAAGCTAAACCACCACCTCCATGAATCTGCAGCAAATTTGGGGGCGTCCACGAATCTGCTGCATACTTGGAGTCGACGAGCCGACGAAATTGGATGTGCAAGTAATTATTTAAGTTAAACAAATATAGAAAAGAGAGAAGAGTGAGAGACGAGAGAGAAGCCGAAGAAAAACAGAAGATGGAGACAAAAGGCGATATGAATGAGAAACGGCGCTGCAAAATGAAGCCCTAATAATTTTTAGTTGTTATTATTTATATATATTTTTAATAAATAACTTTAATGTGGGCTTTAAATTTTAAAATGAAGGGTTTTTTCAACGGGCTGGGCTAGTTATAAACTTTTGAGTTCAATAAATTATAAATAATTTATTTATTATATATCTATTCGATAATTATTTTAAAATATAATTAAAAATATATTAATTTAATTTTTCTGGTTGAACCTCCCAGTTGAACCGATTGGACCGGTTGGACCTCGAACCTTTATCTATATCGATTTGGTCTCTGGTCCGGTTATAAAAATACTGCACACAACATTTATGTGCAGCATATTATAGAGGTAATATTGGAATATCACTATATATTTATGTAGTTAGTAGTTATATTTTTGTATGTTTGTATCTCATAGTAATTAAGGGTTTTTATGTGTACGTAGTAGTAATCCTCCCTGAACTTGGTTTCAATTTTGGTTAAATTGATTAGAGCAAGTGTACTCTATCGCGTAGTAAACCGTAGTGACCAAGTGTAAAATTTATATAATATTGAACCCAAGGACGAAAGTGGGCAGCAGTGTTTGAAAGATATTTTACTCTAGTAGGAATAATCATTAAAAGAGGGGGTTGTTTAACACTACCAAATTAACAACTAGGAAAGAAATTGAAGATAAATATACAATAGACATGGAAGATGGATGAATGGATGAATGTGAGATGGATGAAGTAACAATCTAAAGAGGAGCAAGGCTAACCACATTCAAAATTAATGACACAACATGGACTAGTTAAATTCAAATAGCAAACATCAATAATCGTTAGAATAGAAGCAATCACATATATTCCTCTAATCCCTTTGGCTAAAGTGATTAAGTTCTCAACTCACTACAAGTTTCAAGCACAAAAAGTTGAATCTCACTCTCAATTCCCTTAGAAGGTACTATGATAATAAGATTAGTTTTCTCACTCAATTCATCAACCAAATATGATAAACCAATTAAGTGTTCCAACATGAATGTTCTAAGTATAAAAAGATGTTACCACATACTTCACATACTAACATACAAAATCCATATTATAACATGATTCAACCAAATCCCTAAACACAATATTAGAATGTCATCCTAATATTATAAATGGAGAATTAACCACACACATCATAATACAAATCAAGTAAATCATAGATCATGTAAGAAATTCCAAAATCACATTAATTAAACCATTAAAAATTCAACTAATCCATGGATCCCTAATTCATCATGTGGCTAGCCTCACAAGAGGTCTAGCCAATAACAAATATCATGAAAACATTAATACAATGCTTACAAACTTCCATTGTTGCAATTAAAACTAAGAAAATACAAATTAAAGGTAAGTTCTCCCCTATTTGGAATTTGGGTTGATTCTCCCCTTTAAGATGCAATCCTCTCTCCTTGAGCCTCAATCCTCCATAGATATGTGATGGGTAGATGGGAAGTGTGAAGATCCATAGAATTTAAAGAGAGATTGAGTGAAAATTGGGTGGATAATGGATGGAAGATGGTAGTGTATGTGGAAAGTGGTGTATTAATGTATGTGGGCGATTTTGGGTCTCCCCAACTCTCCCTCAATCAAACTTGGAGAAAAAGTCTTCAAAATGGGGGATTAAAATTGATTTTCTGGACAGGTGGCAAAATTCACGAAAATTCGATCAGATTTTCGTGTCGGATGTCGAATTTTTCAGCAAAGCTGCAGAAAAATTCGATTGAATTTTTATGAATTTGGTCGAATTTTTATGTTAGTGTGCTCAACCTCCAATGCTCTGTTTCGTCCCTATTTTTTCTAAAAATTCACAAAAATTAGCTAGAATTTTTGTGCAAGGTCGAATTTTTGTGACAGTTTCGCACTGCTTCACTGTTTTGGCTCGTTCTCCCTCGTTTTAACTCCGAATTGAGATTCTCTTTTTCCTACATCTTTATCTTCACTTCTAGAATCCATTTATACCTGAAAATTACATAAATTCCACCAAAGTATAAATTCTCCAAATATTTACGAGTATCGAGCAATTTAGGGCACTTAAACACTCAAACCAAGCATATATTGCATGAAAGCATACTATAAATGAGCCCTAAATTTATGAGATTTCTACACTCATCACTCCCTTTATATAATAATATACTTCATTTGAGTTAATTTTTTTAATTATTTTTTAAATACACACTTCATTTTTCTAAAATATTTTTTGATTTAATATAAGAATTCACTAAACTATTGTATATTTTAAATATCTTAAATTTAATATTTAATTTTGATTAATAATTATCTTAAACAAGGAAACTAATTAATATAAGTAATCATTAATATTAACTAGATATAACACATCTATGCGTTGCACGGAAAGAATTAAGTAAATTACATTTATATACTTTTATATTTAATTATTTTTAACATAACATCTGTATGTATGTAAATATAATTATTTATTTATTTATTTGAATTTTAGTATTTTATAAAAACTACTAATTAATTATGTATAATATATAAAAGTATTTTTTAAAATATAACGTATTTTTTCAATGATTGAAGTTGCAAATAAGATCAAATAAAAATAAGAACAATAAGGTTTAAAAAATTATAAAAATAGATTTTATAAAATATAATGAAAACAAGAAAAAGAAAAGAATATAAGATAAACGAATAAAAAGGAAGAATGATACTTTAAAGGAGAATGATTGAATATGAAAATAAGATCAACTAAAAATATAAAAGATAAAATAAATTAAAGTATAAAAATAGAGTTTCTAAAATTATAAAGAAAACATTTTGAAATTAATTATGCATTGTCCAAATTCATCACTCCAAACATTGGTGATTATTTTTTAATGATTTAAATAGTAAATAAGATCAAATAAAATTAGAAAAATATATAAAAATAGGGTTTATAGAATATGAAGAATATACAAAAGAAACAAAAAAAAACACATAAATCATAAGATAAACAAAAATAAATAAAAAAGAATGATACCTCAAATGAGATGATTGAACCTGAAAATAAGATCAAATAAAAGTATATAAGATAAAATAAATTAAAGTATATAAATAAGGTTTATAGAATTATAAAGAAAATACAAAAATCGAAGAGAAACAAAAATAAAATTTCTAAAAAAAACTTTAAATGAGAATGATTAAATCTGCACATACAGTCAAGTATAAGAATGATTGAATATAAAAATAAGATCAAATAAAAGTATAAAAGATAAAATAAATTAAAGTATAGAAATAGGGATTATAAAATTATAAATAAAATGCTCCCTCCGTCCGGTTCTAATGTATCTATTTACTTTTTGCACGTGGATTAAGGAGTATTATTATTATATGTAAAGTGAATAGTTGTATTAGAGGGAAGTGCTGGGCCATATTGTGTATTTTTTTATTAAATAGGGGAAATAAATACCTTTGAATCGAGCGCAAAGAATAGTAAAATGGATACCTTAGAAGCGGACGGAGGAAATAAATAAATAGAGAGAAAAAAGATAACAAAAAATAAAAAATAAAAATAAAACCCGACAGAATGGACCTGCAAGATCAGATAAAAGTAAATATAAAAGATAAAACAAATTAAAGTATATTAAAAATAGTAAAAAGTGAAAAAGAGAAGGAAAAAAAGAAACACCACCAAAAAAAAGTAATGATTTGATTTAGTAATGAAAAGGTGAACGATAGTAAATGTGGGAATTTACCAAAGATTGCGTTGAAAGATTTTATATTATATATAAATTAAATTAAAATATATTACTTGGTATATTGATTTAAAATTAGTATATTGATTGACAATTAATATAATATATATATCAATAATATTTTTTATATTTACCAAATTTATATTTTAATTTAAAAATAAATAAATATGAATATATGCCAATAATATTTTTTATATTTACCAAATTTATATTTTTAATTTAAAAATTTAAATAAATTTTATCATATTAACAAAATTTATATTGTAAAATTAAAAGTAAAATTTAAATAATAAAATCTATTATAAGTATGATTAAATTTTATGATTGAAATCAAAAGTATTAAGTAATGGACGATTAAAATTAAAATTGGATTATTTCTAAATAAAAAAAAATTTTAAAAAAAAATTAAAATATGATAAACTGGATTTTCGTAAAATTATCTTGTTCTTGTCTTTTGAAACACATGTGATTGAGTGTGTCTTTTGTTTATTTATTTTATTTGCTATTCCCTCCCTCCCGGGCAAAGAGATGCATTTACTGTAGCTTTTGTGAGAGCTTTATGCAGTCAAACGTAGCTGTTTGACCAGGACAGATGGAGTATTTATTTTCCAGCATAATTAGTTAATTAATCCCACTCTCTTGAAAATGTTATTTCGTCTTAGTTATTAGTGGTGTGAATTATTTAGTGCGTATCCTGTTTATTTCTATTTCTGTGGATTCGATAATTTAACTTGGTCATGCGTGTGCTGCAACTGATCCCTTACACTTGAGAGTAATTATTCTTGCGAGTGAACACAAAAAGAGTGAACACCGGTGCACCCTAGTCGGACTCTAAATTACTCCCTCTGTCCGCCTTTAAAGGTGTCATTTACTTTTTGCACATGGATTAATGAGTATTATTATTTAATGTGTAGTGGGTAGTTATAGTGGGTAGTTGTATTATTATTTTAATTAATATATTTTAATAATTTTAGTAAATTTAAATAATTAATATTTTATAATCTTACCATTAATACTTTATTTTATTAAATTTAAAATAATTAATATTTTGTAATCTTACCATTAATACTTTATTTTAAGTAATTCTTTTAATGAAGATCTAATATTATAATCTTAATAATATTAATATTATGTAATACTTATAAATAAAACTTTATAATTTCAGGTAATTTAATGATTTCATATACTTGCTCCGGCCACTTACAAGGTATTCATTTTACCATTTTGGGTGTTCACTTCAAAGGTATCCATATTTCATATATTTAGTAAAAAGGTACACCCCATGGCTCACCACTCCCCTCTAATACAACTACCCATTACACATATAATAATAATACCCCTTACTCCACGTGCAAAAAGCAAATGGTTACATTCTAAGTGGCCGAAGAGAGTAAAAATTATAAAAGGGAGATATGTGACGCTCCCACGTTAAGCATGCAATTAATGTTATTTTGAGGATAGGGCAATACTTGCTCTCCAATAGAATGGTAGAGACTGTCACTGACCATATGCTTAATATGTTTTCTTAATATGTTTAACATACCCAAGTGAAAGGTAATACGTTTTCATCTTCTTGCTTTCACTGATTTAGAAACGCATGGAACCCTAACAGTTCACCTTAACCAAAAGTTTGAATGCCAACAGAAACAAGGAAAAGGCTCTTCTGTTGTGCGATATAAAATCTAGAAACTATATATTGCAATAGAAGGCAAAGTTAAAGTGGCTCAAATACAACGATATAAACTTCTTGATTTTTCACCGTTTCATCAACGGGAGAAAAATGATGAACAAATTGAAAGGGTTTTATATCAACGGGTCATGGTCACAAAACACAGGAGAAGTAAAGAAGGCAAATGTTTAATAGGCATTACAATGAGGAAAACACACCAATACCAAGAATTAACAATAATTTTGTGCTGAAAAAATTGGACCAAATGGACAGTATGAGACTAGTTGAACCATTCTCGTAGGAGGAAGTCAGGGCTGCCATAATCTATTGTGATCCCATGAAGAGCTCGGGCCCGGATGGTATGAGTATGGGTATATTTAAAGAATGTTGGGAAGGTTTGAAAGAAGATTTTATGAGATTCATGAATGAATTCCATACAAATGTCAAACTTACTCTGGGTCTAAATAACTCTTTCATCACCTTGATTCAAAAATCTGTTGCATCCTCCAATATTATGGATTTCAGACCGATCTCTCTAATTGGTGGTCCCTACAAAATCCTTGCGAAAGTTCTTGCAAAAATGATGAGCTCTGTATTGGGGAATATCATACCGGAGGATTAGACAACTTTTGTGGAAGGTAGGCATATTATGGATAGTATCGTTTCTTTGTCCAGCATTATAGATGAGGCCAAGTATAAGAAAATAGAAATTTTCTGCTACAAGATTGATTTCGCAAAGGCGTATGATTCAGTGAACTGGCAATACCAAGAGGACATTTTACGAGATCTCAACTTCCACGGTAGGTGGATATCATGGATGAAGGCTTGTGTGACAACTGCACGAGCTTCTGCGCTAGTAAATGGGGCTCCATCCAGCGATTTCAGTTTGGAAAAGGGCTTGCGACAAGTGGATCCCTTATCACCATTCCTGTTTATAGCGATAGCAGAATGTATAAATATCTTCATAAAAAGGGCATTCAGTTTGGGGGCTATTTGAACCTATAGAATTCGGAGATTTTGAAGTTTCTGTATCACATTTACAGTTTGCCGATGACACAATATTTTTTGGGAAATCAAGTTTAAAAAATGTATTGTTCCTTAGAAGAATGTTGATGGTGTTAGAGTCATTGACAGGACTGCGAGTCAACTTGAAGAAATGCTCCCTTATAGGGATCAATTCAGAATTAAGGATGATCCAAGATATGGCAGATATTATGGGTTGTGCAGTTGGTAAACTACCAATGAAATACTTTAGAGTTTTGGTCGATGTCTCTCATAAGAAAAGCCTAGACTGGAAGTACGTTGTAGACAAAATCAACAACAGGATAAGAAAGTGGAAAAATCTAAAACTCTCCATTGTTGGATGATTAGTACTGCTGAACGATGTTCTAGCAACCATACCTACCTACACCATGTCGATCTACCGGGTTCCTACGAGTGTGCTGAAAAAATATGCTCCATTCAAAGGAGATTTCTAGGGAGTGTGAATTCAAATAAAATTACTTGGATTGATTGGAAAACAGTTTCTCTTCCTAAACATGCTGGGGGTCTTGGGGTTAGGGAATTGAATAGTTTCAACAGGTCTATTATGGGGAAATGGGCTTGGAGAGCATTGCACGAGGGGAGTAGATTATGAGCTAGGATAGTTAAAGCATGCACTAAAGGGGTGAGGGGAGCAAGTTTTGATCCATGGAGCGAAAGTAGAGGGGGTCACAAAAAGGTTGGTGGGGTGGGGTTGTATCGAGTCTGTCGAATAAAAATGGGGATTTTTTAAGAAAAACATTAAAAGAGTGATAGGGGATGAGACTAGCACAAAATTTTGGGACAATGTATGGCCAGAGGACAAACCTTGAAAAGCGTTATATCCTAGGCTTTATAGATTGAGTCATGGGGAGAGGAAGATGTTGTCTCAAATGGGATTCTAGGATAATGGAGGGTGGAAGTAGAATATCATATGGAGAAGAGAACTGAGATAATTGGAGGTGGAGTTGGCTAACAATCTTCTTGATGTTATAGACATGTACATATATCACACCAGACGAAGGGTAGTTGGAGATGGAAGGCGAGCATCGGAGGTGACTACCAAGTGAAGAAAGTCAATCAGCTGATCCAAAGGAGAGATGATGGAGGAACCGCACCAATGTTGCACTTATACAAGAGGGGGTGGAACAATTCAGCACCATTGAAATGCATCATTCATGCTTGGAGAGTGATGAGGAGAAGAATTCCAACCACCACGGAACTACACAAAAGAGGAAGTTTACCGGTAAATATTTCTACAAATTGTAATCTTTGTGGTACTATAATGGAGGAGGTAGCACATGTGTTTTTTAGTGTCCCAAGACACAAGACATGTGGAATGAATGCTTCAAATGGCTTGAAATCTAAGCACCGATGACAAATGATCTTAAGGTATACTTTTTATATTTTGGTAACCTTATGTTTAGTAAGAAAAAGAATAAGTTACTTGTGGAAGTTTGGATTTGCTTAACGTGGTTGGTGTGGAAAAAAAAGAAATAAGATTGTTTTTAAAAATAAAAAATGGAACTCAAAAGGAATTATGGACGAATTAAAAGCACATATGTAGAGTTGGAACTTTGTCAAGAAAGGAGAACTTAGAAGTGATTCAAGATACGATATGTGCAGTCAGAACCCTTTTATTTGTCTAACACAATGAAATCTCTTTTATGTATAGAGTATGGAGAAGAAGGGGGTAGAATTATGTCATCTTGATCTCATTATACAATTAAAAATATTTGTAGTATTAGATCTGTTGGGTGTGGGGTGCATCGAGATATGTATTTAACTATTTTAATTGTATTTGTGAGTATTGCTGGTACCCAAAAAATATTTCAATAAAATTTTTTTCCATAAAATAAATTATTAATTAATCTCATTTATTATACAGTAAAGAAAAGGTCAAAGTGGGACACACATTCATATGATCTTGGTGGTGTTACAACATTCACTGCTGGCTCGTTGACTAATTGATTTTGATGACCTTATTAATTTTCCTATTAAGTATTAATAAACAAATTTTTTTTATTTTGTTTCACCATTGACTAATTGCTCTCCAATTTCACATTTAATTTCACTCTATTAATGTTTGCAACACTAACTTCCAACCCCTTTTATGAACTTATACACACAGAGATGATTAATTTGGATTTATTTTATTTTTGTTATAATTATTTACACAGTGGAGTTCGAATCCTGCCTTTGGCATGAAAATTCAAGCACCAATGTCAAATAATGGCTTGAAATCCAAGCACCGATGTCAAATGATAACAAAAAATTTTTGGATTTATTTATAGTATATACTTGTTTATTTTTCTTACATAAATAAACAATAATTATTAAGAAAAGTTAATAATAATTTTTTAAGGAAAAGCTCCTGCGCCATAGGGACGATGTGTCCTCATGTGAACACAACTCATCCCCTTTATATCCTATTTAAATTTATGTAATGTTAGGGGTTTAAATTGCAAAGGGACATGAAAATTGCAAAGGGGCATAGTGTCCAGGGAGCACAAGAGTCTCACTAATTTTTTAAATGTTAAATTGGAATTTATAGAATATCTATGTTTTATTTCTTTATATGTATTAAATTTAAAATTAGTTTTAACTAGTAATTATTTATTCACAAGGCATAGACGACATTAATAATTTAAAATTTTAAAATGAATATAATTTTAAATTTTAAAGAATATAATTTTAGATTTTAAAGTTAATTTAAATTAATTTAAATATAAATATTAAAGAAATTAATTCATATATATTCTCTAATTTATATAGTGTAACTAAAAACATAAATAATACAAAATTATATTAATAAATTATTACTTTTAACTATTAGCTACAAAATAAATAATAATTATTTAAATTGGTTATAGAAAACTTATGTATCATATTAAAATATTTAAATTTAAAAATAATTCCACTTTTATATGTAAAATCAACTATTAACTTTAATCTATCCATTTTCTAGAAAATAAAAGTGATATATCATGCATTGTTTATGTTATATATCATGTATCATATTTAAATTAAATATATCATGATATAAATAATCATATAGAATAATCATGTATTCAATTTAAATTAAATATCATATATCATGAAATATTTTTTATATATTATGTATCATATTTAACACATCAAATAATCATGTATTCAATTTATATCATAATTAAATTAAAAGTGATATTTGATTTCGTACCACTTTTTATTTCATAATAATTATCATTTTTTAAAATTATTATTACATTTAAGATTTAATTTTCATTTATTATTATAATATATATATATATATATATATATATATATATATATATATATATATATATATATATATATATATATATATATATATATATATATATATCAAATGATTAGTTGATAAGCTAAGAAAAAAAAAAGAGTAATAGAACAAGACTGATTAATAAGAAAGCCACGTGTTTAAATTTTTGTCCGTGACAATTAGTTAGATAATTCGGTTATATTTGAGACTAGTCTCACAAAATATATATAATTTGTCTCAAATATGTTTGTCATCAACATTCAAATTGTATTTTAATATTTTTCCCTAGTACACCATTATAATATTGTTATATATGTAGAGTGTATATTGGGTGCATCCGGGTGCAAGGATGCACCCATATGTATATGACTTTTTATTTTATTTTGTATACATGTTATTCTATTTTGTATAAGTATTTTGTAATAATTGTATATTTTGCATATGTGTATAACTTTTTATTTAATAGTGTATACATGTTTTTTAATAATTGTATATTTTTTACACTCAATTTTTCATTAAAAACACTAACAATTAAATTGTATACATTTTTTCTCATAATTGTATATGTTTTTTTTTTTTTGTATATAGGTGCACCCTATCTTAGGATGCACCCGGGTGCACATTATAATTAGTCTATATGTAACTATATTTAAGGTAAACTTTGGCACCTTTTAAATTTTAGGGTAGATTTTGTATGAGAGCGTGTCACGTGAGACCATATTTCACTTTTTAAAATAATTACTAATTTTGCTATAAATCATTATTACTTTCTCTATAAAATGTTATTACTTTTTATTTATATTATAAATTGTTAATGAAATGATATTATCACTATTCATTAATTTATTATCACTTTCTTATATAGAAGTTATCACTTTCTAACTATCTCACGTAAGTTCTTACGTGAGACCGATCTCACACAAGTCTTTGCCTAAATTTTATAATTAACAGATATATAATAAAAATTAAAAATATAGGGCATTAGCTCAGCAAAGGCATTTCTTCGGGTGGACAAACCCATGGATATGGGTTTGAGTTTAATAAGAGGCATAATATTATTTATTTATTAGGATGTTTACTTTTAAGGTACATGGAAAATTCCTTATTTACTACTAGCTAACTTAACCGTGAATTGCACAGTATTAGTTTCATTGTTATTGTTATTTTATATAATTTAAAATTATAAAATTTTTAATAATATTTTTTAATATAATTATTTAGAATTATATTTAGCAGAAACTTTTTTTTCTTAAATCATAATATTTAGAATTTATATGAGTACAGTATTTCTTAATCTTATTATTTTTTATGTAACCTTTTATGAATTTTATTATTTTAGGTTATATATATATTAAATATTTGTAATTAATTTTAATTTTTTTTTTTAAAAACATGGAGGCTTTATGATTAATTGCATGCATAGAAGTCATGTTTTCAAATTAAATGATCACCTTTAGTGAGAACATAAGAGGAAAAAAATTCAGATTATTTAAAAAATATCAAAATCTAAAATGACCATTAAAATACATTCATTAGTCAAAAATACTATAATGAGAATTTTATTAACTCCTAATATAATACATTTCCTCCAAAAGAGTAAAATGATGATAAATAAGTGGATCATATAAAACCCTAAACTCTAAAACCCTAAATCCTAAAACCCTTAACCCCTCAAACCCTAAACCCTAAAACCCTATATCCTAAAATCCTAAACCCTAAAATCCTAACCCTAATTTCAACCTTAAAACAAACTTTAAACCCTAAAACCCTAGAAACTTCGCACGGTAATTAAATTTTACAATAATATTGTTATTTAAATTAAAATTATGAATTCTTTAATAATTTTTTTTAATATAATCATTTAGGACTTGATTTAATATAAAACTTTTTTTATTTAATCGTAATATATGGAAAGTGTGTGAGTATTACAGTAAAACCTCTATAAATTAATATACTCGGAACCGAAGAATTTTATTAATTTAGAGAGATATTATATAATCGATAAATTAATAATTTATTAATTTAAAGAGGTTATATACAAAAAAAATCATAACTTAATTATACCCTTTAATGCTAAATTGTAAAAGTCCACGGTGTACCCCCGGGAGCACACAAGTTTTTGCCTAGAATATATGATGATACTTTAAGAGATTTACAATTACATATTACTTGTAAATTAAAATAATTATATGAGTATAGTATCTCATGAATTGTGTAGTTATATAATATTTATCTATATTTTATAGGAGTATATCAATATAAAATATTGATCTTTTTTGTTTTTAACTTGGGTGCAATTGAGAGTTTTAAATATGGGATTAATGTAAATTTTAAATTCAATAAAAGAATATAACAATAGATTCATATTTTACTAATTAGCTTAGAATGTTAAAGTTAATAATATATATTTGACATTTTTTAGTAATTATTAGTTTATACTTTCATTGGGACCTTTAAGTATCCTTTACAATTTCCTAGAAAAGTATTATCTTATTATTTAATTGAATGATATCCAAATTTGAACAGGTCCCAAGTTGAGACTGGACAAATTATTAGTTTTATCGAGGTTATTAATTTATCGAGTATTAATTTATAGATATTCTATTGTATATTTCTTAATCTTATTAATTTTTATGTAATTGTTGATCTATTAATATACAACAATTTTTTAAAATTTTGAAATTTAGAACTTTAGTCATATTTTTTTCTCCAATTTTAAATTAAAACCCAAGCAATGGGTATTATCAATCCTTAGAGGGTGCATACATCCTAAACAGCTTGGCGCATATATATATACTAGTGCAAAGTACCTTACATCGTAAGGTATGTACTCGAGCTAAAACATGATTTATAAAGTGCGTTTGTGCTTTTGCTATAATATAAATTTCGAAGATATGAAGGTAAGAACAAATAAAGATATGCAGGAACAAATAAGTGCAGGCATTTATTTATGGACAGTTGTAACATATTCAAAGAAGTGTATATACCAAAGAGAGCTTAAAATTATTTTAATTGATGTGGAGCTCATGTCTTTATGATATCATCCTTTTTTATAGTGAAATCCTACATATCACCATATTTCTCGTTGAAATCCCATATGTCCATGGTGTTGTAATCTGATATCAATTTATCACGAGCCCCTCTCTCCATGTTGTAAAGCTGGGGTTCAAAATTGTGCGATTCGCTAGGCTTATCCATCTCAATGATGGAAAATACCACCGTACAGATAGCTGCACCGATATACAAGTACTCTCCCTACAACAAAAGAAGCATACATGATCAAAAACATGTGTAATTTGAGGTGTTAGCATTGCATAAATGTCGACTCTGGAATTCAGTACCAGATCATCAAAGCACAATCCTGTCGCGATTGAAGGAAGGAAGAGTCATGATATGAGCCTTGAGTTAACCAAAGTTAGTTAAACAATAACCTCTATGCAACAAGACTGTAGTGGTGAAAGTGGTTAACATGGATTCGATACCTTGGAATCCTGTAGGAGGTCTCGTTGCTTCGTACTCTTTGGCTATTGATTCTTAAAAGGGGACTGAAAACGAAAAGTAGAAACTCAACGTGAATTAACTTATCATCTAGCTAGTTAAAACTGCTCAAGATCTGATTGTTTGCCTTGAAATAACGTAGGATTCGAGCAACTATATAAATGAAAATTGATCGAATTTTAGCCAAAACTCTACAGAAGTTGTCAACAAAGTATGGACAGCTTATCATTGTACTACATTATTAAGTCATACACACTTCAAAACTCAAGAATCAGGCCTTAAAAGCATGAACTACACTCTCACATAGGTAATAGGCACCATTTCATAATGACCCGTTGACTGTGTACATTATGAAAGAGAATTAGAGGTGTGAGAACATATTATATATAGCTTCACATGCCTGAAATAACATTAACATTAGCGGAGAAGAGAAGAGTTCACACGTGGAAGACAAAGATGAGACAAATGTGGCAGAAAGCTGGGTCTAGAATTTGCTACTAAATTATACTATAAAAATGGCATGATGATTATCACTGTAAAAATGGCATGATGATTATCACAATATACATGATCAAATTCCTATATAAAAACTAAATCTCATATCCACTATACTGTGAACAGAGTTCCCAATGCATAACTATATAACGTGCAGTGTCAAAAGCAGAGTAATGATGACGAACAGAGCATACATGCTCAAACTCGTCTACAAAAACTAAATCTACTAACAGCAAAGTTTGCAATATATAATCAGACAACGTGCAGTGTCATAATCAGAATAGTAAAGGAAGAGCGTATAATTAACCTAAAAATTAATATTCTTAAAAACGAAATGTCATATCCGCTGTACTAACGAAAAGTTCCCAATATATAATCAGATAACGTGCAATGGCGGGAGCAGAATTGTAAATGAAAAGGTATAATTAACCTAAAAATTAATATTCTTAATAAAAGTAGAATCAATCAATACACAATCAGACATACAATATTCTGAAATCCTACGCAAAATAGTAAAGGAAAAGGGTAAATGAATATTCTTAAAATAATTATCCTAAAAATTAATATTCTTAAAATGTAAACCTCATATTTGAGGTACTAACAACAAAGTTCCCAATATATAATCAGATAACATGCAGTGTCAAAAGTAGAATAGTAAAGGGAAATGTATAATTAACAAAAAAATATATTCTTAAAATAAAAGTAGAATCACTAAATACACAGTCAGACATACAATATATTCTGAAATCCTACGACTCTATTCCAGATAAATAAAACGTGGTCATCTTAAAGAAAAATGTTCACCATTTGCGAGCGGGAAAAAAACAAAATAAAGGGTTCGTATCACCCTAACCTACAACACTGTGTTACCAATATAAACACAAACAGTGTTACCAATATGCACACAAACAAAGTGAAAAATAGTTCATCTCAATTCAGCACACAAAGCAAATCGAAACTTCCTTCAGAAAGGGATAACACCACAAGCACGCAATACCAATAAGATTTTATGCAAAAATAAAAATAAAATAAAAAAAAAATAAAAAAGTGTTAGTGTTTTATGGGACAAAGGAATAAAAAAGTGAGGTTTAAAATTTTATGCAGAGTAGGAATAAAAAAATATTAAGGTTTTATGCAAGAAAGGAATAAAAAAGTGTCGTGTCGCAGTCATGGAAAGAGAAGAACTCGAGAAGAGAAGATGCAGAGCTGCAGCCTAGGTCATGTGTCGAAGCTAAATAATTGAAAGCGAGCAGAAATTAGTGGGTACTAATTTATCTTTGTTGTAATGAGATGGGAACGTATAGACCTAAAATTAGGTATGGACTATACTAATAAATAACGGAGCTATGAGTCTGTGAATATACAATATGTCACGTTAATCTCGACTTGTCAAGTGCAATTTTAAGAAAGTATTGAATTCCCTACAACACCAAACACTGTCTAATTATGGGATAATTTATTAAAGAAAACAGTAAAGTAAGACCTGTATTGGAAAAACTAAGCAAAGTTAAGATAATGATCTAAAAGAAAAGGAATGGTCTTCATGGAGATATGGAAGCCCAAAACAATATAGACAAAGCAACAAACTCAAAGTTAACAAATTAATACTTGAAATACAGTACACAATCCAACGTAAGCTGAACCAAACACCAGCCTAAGTGTTGAGAACGGTTTTATTTTGGAGGCAGATGAAGAAGAAGTGGAATCAGGGGTTACTCCATTGAGCTCAGACACCGAGCATGGGCAGGTTAGCAATTTTCCTCCTCCATTAGAATTACAAGCCCTTCAACTCTCTAAATTATCCTCCAATGGATTCGACGGGGCCTGCACGATAAAATTTTTTGGGAGGATCGAGAATCACCGCCTACTTACGATGGTGGACAGTGGCGCCAGTCATTGTTTCATATCGGAAACTGTTGCTCATAAATTGGGGTTGCCCATTGATTATAACATCGGTTTCCATGTGTATCTTGGTGATGGTACCACCTTCGATACACGAGGAATCTGCAAAAATATTCCATTCACAATTGATTGTCATACAATTAATATTGATTGCTATATTTTTCCTTTGAATGGTGTGAATTTAATTTTAGGTGTCACGTGGTTAGCTACCTTGGGAGATGTTACCGCCAACTGGGCCAAGCTGTCAATGGAATTTAAGGTTAATGGTTTCGTGCTCTGTATTCATGGGGATCCTTCACTCATGCCAAGCCTAGTTGTTATGGTCTACTGATTGGTCAATGGTGCTCCAACCTTTCGGCCTTCCATCTACCTTACCAATCTACCAGAAACAGGAATTGAACACCTTACTCTCAGAATTTGCAGCAGTGACAAAGCCTCCTTGTGGCCTACCTCCGCGACGACAAAATGATCATCACATACCTTTGGAGGCCGGCGCAGGACCCGTCTCGGTCCGTCCGTACCACTACAGCCATGCACAAAAGAATGAAATGGAGAAACTAGTAGAGGAGATGTTGGCACCTGGTATCATTCAGCCCAGCTCAAGCCCTTTCTCTAGCCCGGTTCTGTTGGTGAAGAAAAAAGATGGTTCGTGGCGATTTTGTGTTGATTACAGAGCCCTGAACAAGGTAACAATTCCTGACTTTTAAATACCCAATATCTGTAATTCAAGAATTATTAGATGAATTACATGGGGCCCGGTTCTTCTCCAAGCTTGATCTTCGTGCAGGATATCACCAAATTCGTGTGGCATAAGAAGATATTCCTAAAATAGCTTTTCGTACTCATTCCGGACATTACGAGTTTCTTGTGATGCCCTTTGGTCTTACTAATGCCCCGGCAACCTTCCAGAGCCTTATGAATGATATATTTCGGCTTCATCTGTGGTGTTTTGTATTGGTTTTCTTCGACGATATACTTATTTACAGTCGTTCTTGGTCGAAGCACATGCTCCATCTACGCCAGGTACTTCAAATTCTTCATACTCTCTCACTGTACATTAATCCCAAGAAATGTATGATAGGTGCCACTCAAGTGGAGTATTTGGGACACACCGCCTCTGCGGATGGTGTTTGAATAGATCCAAACAAGGTGGCCGCTGTTCTCTCATGGCCAACACCAAAGAACCCTCGCAACCTCCGGGGGTTCCTTGGTCTCACGGGATATTATAGGTGTTTCATCCGTGATTATGGCAAAATTGTAGCTCCTCTCACTGCTTTGTTGAAGAAAAGCGAATTGAGTAAGTGGAAATGGTCAGAAAAGGCTGAGGGGGCTTTTTGGACTCTCAAATCTGCCTTGACATCAGCCCAGTGCTCCAAATGCCTGATTTCACAAAATCTTTTGTGATAGAATGCGATGCTTCAGGACGTGGATTGGGGGTATTGCTTATGCAAGAAAATCAGACTATAGCCTTCTTTAGCAAACAATTGACGGGCCGTCTACTCTCAAAATCAGCATATGAAAAGGAATTAATGACTTTGATCTTGGCAATCCAACATTGGCTCCTGTATCTATTGGGTAGAAAATTTATGGTACGAACGAATCAACGCAGTTTGCGATAGTTATTAGCTCAGCCTCTCACAACACCAACACAACAAAATTGGGCCGCCAAACAACTCGAGTATGACTTCACAGTGATGTATAAAGATGGGGCGAAAAACAAGGTAGCTGATGCCTTATCACGGGTGTACGACAACATGGAATGTGCTGTAATTTCCATTCCCCAATGGCTGGATTGGAGGGCCTTGCAAGAGGCAGTGCGTGTAGACCCTGAGTTGTCCTCAATCATTCAAGCAATTGAAGGAGGGCGGCAAGCGCCAAAGCATTATTCATTGACTCAAGGCATACTTTACTACAAAGAACTATTGGTCCTACCACGTTCTTCTAATTGGGTCTCAACACTCTTGACGGAGATTCACGCGTCTCCATCAGGGGGCATTCCGGTGCATATCGAACTTACAGAAGGCTTGCATCTAATCTCTATTGGCCAGGTATAATGAAAACTGTTTTGGAATTTGTGGCGGGATGTAACGTGTGTCAAAAAATAAATACGATACTAGGTCACCAGCAGGCTTACTTTCTCCGTTACCAATTCCGAGCAGAATTTGGAAAGATGATGAGTGTGAAAATTAGCGTGTTTAAGCGTCCGATTTAACGCCTTTTTGATAAGAATTATTGATATATATTAGCACAACTATCTTATATTTCATATATGTGAGATAAAGGTGCACTTGAGGTGTTTTATTGTGTTTTAGGTAAAAAAAGGATCAAAAATGCAAGGTTGGAAAAAAGGTGCAAATTGTGCAAGGATGATGAAAAACGCACGTCCAACTTTCATAATTTTTCTGTGTTTTTGTCGAGATCCAAACTATTGATGTGATATATGGTTGGAAAGCCACTGGAGAGAGGGTCGTTTTGGCGCAAAGAACACCCAAATCGAGTTCCAAACGAAGAAGTTATGAGCAAAATGGTGACGACGCGCGAGAGGTGCCGAACAGAACTGATGGCTATATTCTGTAGCTTATTGCACACTCAATTCTTGGTTTCTATGAATGATCTTTATATTGATTAAAAGCCCAAGAAGAGAGGATTGCGTGAGCGCAAGAATTATTGAATTTGGAACTCGGATGAAGAAGTTATACATGAAACAATGAAGGGGTGCAAGGTGCATTCGACCTTGAGCAGCTGCATTCAACCTCTAACATTGCCATTCGACTTCAACATCATCAATTCGACCACGACTGGTTGTCGAATGGAGGTCGAATGGAGGGTCAACAATGCCATTCGACAACAGCACGGCTCATTCGACATGAAGCACTTCCATTCGACCAAGACACGAGCTCGAATGAAGGTCGAATACACACACAAAAAACATCCAGTAGCCTCATTCGACCTGGACAGCCTCCATTCGACTTAGAGCTCAAGTCGAATGGAGGTCGAATGGGCAGCAGACGACTTACAGAACCTTCATTTGACCACGATGGTATTCATTCGACCAGAGAGGCTGGTCGAATGAAGGTCGAATGAGCTTGATTTGGCAGAAATACAGGCTGTTCGACGAGCATTCGACTTGGGGATGCTTCATTCGACCTCTTCACATGTCATCCAGCCTGGAACACACAAGAAAGTAAGTGCACACATGGGTTAAAGTGATAATAATACACTATGAACATGGATCACATGAAGCAACCAACACACAAAGGAAAAGAAGACAAAAGAAGGACAACAATATGAGCTGCAAAGACAGCACAATAAGCTGCAAATCCAACACCAAAAGAAGAGGAGCACATGGATAGAAGCCAACAAAGAGAAGTGGGATGATGTGGAGCAACATGGACAGCAACAATGGAGCTGCAAACGTGATGGACAGCAAGAATAATGCAAGAACAAATGCATGTGGAGATGAAAGAGCAGCCAACAAAGATAAGTGGGAGCATGTGATGCAACATGGGCAACCATGATCAAAGGATGGAGGCATGTGATGTTGTGTCTCCTTCCACACCTATAAATACAGCTGCATCAACAAGAGGAAGATGAGCAGAGAAATCACACACCAAACCACAGCTGCACAACAGCCACACACTCCCTCAAACACCACACAACACACTCCACACACACCACAAAGGGCTGCCATTGCAGCAAGCTTGCTGCCCTTTTCAAGGGTAGCAAGCTTGCAACGTGAATGATGATGTGAGCTGCACAACACCAAGGAGAGGAGGAGAGTTCAAGTGCGATCAAGGGAGCAATCCAACGGGAGAGAAGGAGAAGAACGCAAGCCACGTGACACTAGGGTGTTATATTCTTTCTTTCATCTTTTCTTGTTGATTTGTGTTTTGAATTGCTTAGCTATGGATGTTTTATTCATGAGCTAAATATTTTACAAGATTTAAGGTTTGAAAGAATAATGTAGTTGATTTGAAAACCTAGATTAATATTGTTGAATTCATTGCTATTCATATTCTTGTTTATTCGATCCTATAAGACCTTGTTAATATGTGTGTAAATATGCCATTGACATTGCCCGTGATGCGTGGTATATTGTGCTACCAAGAGTGCACGCATTATTAATATTGTCTATTTGCTGGGGATTATGGTAGTTTGCCCGTGAACACGGTAATCCTAAGGGCTGGTAAACAAGATGCTTGATTATCCTAGTGGAACAATGCAATTAGGAAAATCAAGTAGGAAGTGAATAAGTGTGAGTATTTCTTTCGGAGAATATATGTTAGTCGGGTTGGCCTGCCGGGGGTTTATGAAATCCGCCTTATTAGTATCTAGTCAGGGGGCTCATAACTGTTCACGCATCATCTTGTGTGATGTATTTCCATACAATAGCATGAATGAACAATAAGACGTCTAGGGGACCAAATCAACTGCACAACACTTGATGCCTTAGAACTATTATTTCTCTCTTGATTCAATCTTGAATATTCCTTTCACTCCTTGCTTTTATTTATTTTATTTTTATGTAATTTCAATTCTTTAGTTAATAATTAATCAAATCTTGAAAATCGGTTACATTCATTCTAATTGAATGGTGATTTAAAGTAAAATGGATAGTTGACCGTCCCTTGGGTTCGATAATTTAACTTGGATACTTGCCACTGCAACTGTCAACTATCCATTTTACTTTAAATCACCATTCAATTAGAATGAATGTAACCGATTTTCAAGATTTGATTAATTATTAACTAAAGAATTGAAATTACATAAAAATAAAATAAATAAAAGCAAGGAGTGAAAGGAATATTCAAGATTGAATCAAGAGAGAAATAATAGTTCTAAGGCATCAAGTGTTGTGCAGTTGATTTGGTCCCCTAGACGTCTTATTGTTCATTCATGCTATTGTATGGAAATACATCACACAAGATGATGCGTGAACAGTTATGAGCCCCCTGACTAGATACTAATAAGGCGGATTTCATAAACCCCCGGCAGGCCAACCCGACTAACATATATTCTCCGAAAGAAATACTCACACTTATTCACTTCCTACTTGATTTTCCTAATTGCATTGTTCCACTAGGATAATCAAGCATCTTGTTTACCAGCCCTTAGGATTACCGTGTTCACGGGCAAACTACCATAATCCCCAGCAAATAGACAATATTAATAATGCGTGCACTCTTGGTAGCACAATATACCACGCATCACGGGCAATGTCAATGGCATATTTACACACATATTAACAAGGTCTTATAGGATCGAATAAACAAGAATATGAATAGCAATGAATTCAACAATATTAATCTAGGTTTTCAAATCAACTACATTATTCTTTCAAACCTTAAATCTTGTAAAATATTTAGCTCATGAATAAAACATCCATAGCTAAGCAATTCAAAACACAAATCAACAAGAAAAGATGAAAGAAAGAATACAACACCCTAGTGTCACGTGGCTTGCGTTCTTCTCCTTCTCTCCCGTTGGATTGCTCCCTTGATCGCACTTGAACTCTCCTCCTCTCCTTGGTGTTGTGCAGCTCACATCATCATTCACGTTGCAAGCTTGCCACCCTTGAAAAGGGCAGCAAGCTTGCTGCAATGGCAGCCCTTTGTGGTGTGTGTGGAGTGTGTTGTGTGGTGTTTGAGGGAGTGTGTGGCTGTTGTGCAGCTGTGGTTTGGTGTGTGATTTCTCTGCTCATCTTCCTCTTGTTGATGCAGCTGTATTTATAGGTGTGGAAGGAGACACAACATCACATGCCTCCATCCTTTGATCATGGTTGCCCATGTTGCATCACATGCTCCCACTTATCTTTGTTGGCTGCTCTTTCATCTCCACATGCATTTGTTCTTGCATTATTCTTGCTGTCCATCACGTTTGCAGCTCCATTGTTGCTGTCCATGTTGCTCCACATCATCCCACTTCTCTTTGTTGGCTTCTATCCATGTGCTCCTCTTCTTTTGGTGTTGGATTTGCAGCTTATTGTGCTGTCTTTGCAGCTCATATTGTTGTCCTTCTTTTGTCTTCTTTTCCTTTGTGTGTTGGTTGCTTCATGTGATCCATGTTCATAGTGTATTATTATCACTTTAACCCATGTGTGCACTTACTTTCTTGTGTGTTCCAGGCTGGATGACATGTGAAGAGGTCGAATGAAGCATCCCCAAGTCGAATGCTCGTCGAACAGCCTGTATTTCTGCCAAATCAAGCTCATTCGACCTTCATTCGACCAGCCTCTCTGGTCGAATGAATACCATCGTGGTCGAATGAAGGTTCTGTAAGTCGTCTGCTGCCCATTCGACCTCCATTCGACTTGAGCTCTAAGTCGAATGGAGGCTGTCCAGGTCGAATGAGGCTACTGGATGTTTTTGTGTGTGTATTCGACCTTCATTCGAGCTCGTGTCTTGGTCGAATGGAAGTGCTTCATGTCGAATGAGCCGTGCTGTTGTCGAATGGCATTGTTGACCCTCCATTCGACCTCCATTCGACAACCAGTCGTGGTCGAATTGATGATGTTGAAGTCGAATGGCAATGTTAGAGGTTGAATGCAGCTGCTCAAGGTCGAATGCACCTTGCACCCCTTCATTGTTTCGTGTATAACTTCTTCATCCGAGTTCCAAATTCAATAATTCTTGCGCTCACGCAATCCTCTCTTCTTGGGCTTTCAATCAATATAAAGATCATTCATAGAAACCAAGAATTGAGTGTGCAATAAGCTACAGAATATAGCCATCAGTTCTGTTCGGCACCTCTCGCGCGTCGTCACCATTTTGCTCATAACTTCTTCGTTTGGAACTCGATTTGGGTGTTCTTTGCGCAAAAACGACCCTCTCTCTAGTGGCTTTCCAACCATGTATCACATCAATAGTTTGGATCTCGACAACAACACAGAAAAATTATGAAAGTTGGACGTGCGTTTTTCATCATCCTTGCACAATTTGCACCTTTTTTCCAACCTTGCATTTTTGATCCTTTTTTTACCTAAAACACAATAAAACACCTCAAGTGCACCTTTATCTCACATATATGAAATGTAAGATAGTTGTGCTAATATATATCAATAATTCTTATCAAAAAGGCGTTAAATCGGACGTTTAAACACGCTAATTTTCACACTCATCAAAAGACATAAGCATTGATTTTATTTTTGGGTTGCCACGCTCTAATGGCATTGATAGTATATTGGTGGTGGTTGATAGATTCCCCAAATATTGGCACTTCTTGGGATTGAAACACCCTTAAACAGCGCGTACAGTGGCAGATATTTTCACCAAAGAAGTTGTTCGTCTCCATGGCATTCCGTCATCAGTTGATTCAGATAGTGATCCCTTGTTCCTAAATTCTTTTGGCAGGAGTTGTTTAAATCATTGGGCACTAAACTACGAATGAGCTCCGCATATCACTCATAGATTGATGGACAAACTGAGGTACTCAATCGTTATGTTGAAACTTACCTCCGTTGCTTCGCGTCGGAGAAACCGCGCTCATTGGGACGTTGGTTATCATGGGTAGAATTTTGCTATAATACAAGTTTTCAATCAGCTGCAAGTACAACACCCTTTGAAGTAGTGTATGGACGGCCTCCTCTACCTATAATACCATTTTTACCAGGGGAGGTCCGAGTCCGAGTGTTAGCATAATCATTGCGTGAAAGGGATGAGATATTACGTGATTTAAGAGTTCACTTGGAGCGGGCTCAACAGAGAAAGGTGAAAGAGGCAAACAAGCACCGTAGACATGTTGAGTTTAAAAGTGGAGATATGGTTTTTCTTAAATTTTGCCCCTACAGACATCACTCCTTGTTTCGAGCTCCTAATGCCAAGTTAGCACCTCGTTTCTTTGGGCCGTTTGAGGTGGAAGGGTGTGTGGGTCCTATGGCCTATCGTCTTAGGCTACCAACTGTTTCGCGGATTCACCCTGTGTTCCATGTATCCTTGCTTTAGCCAGCAGTTGGAAACACCATTGTTTCTGATGGCGTTTGGATCTTTTGGTTAACGTGAACCGTTAGGGTTCCATGCGTTTCTATATCAGCGGAAGCAAGAATCATAGAAACGTATTACCTTTCACCAGGATTGATATATAGGTTAAATTCTCGCCGACAGCCTGCGCAGCCTCACGGTTTTGGACATAACTCCCTCATCCGATGTCAAAATTGAGTGATCTATATGCCAAAATGATCCTCTCTTCAGTAGTTTTCCAATGGTGTATACACATGCAGTTTGGACTTACACATGATTTTAGAAAAATCGGTGAAGTTGATGGCTAGGAACAGCATTCCTAAGCCACGTCTTGACGTTGTGTGGGCAACGATCTACAAGACAAACTCAGTCTACAATCCTAATCTATCTTTCACGTATGTTATGCATGTGATTCAAATTCCAGATTGATGAGATTGTCTATTATATAGGCTACAACAGGGACCGGGAGGAGAAATTAGGGTTTGGGCCTCTATTGGTCTTAAACATTCAAGTTTAGCCCAAAACTTATACTTAAGTCCAATAATAATAAATCATTCCACTAAAGAAATATTATTGCACTGCCACTCTAATCCCGAATTACATTTATGGGTTCCTTCTTATAATGCGCCCGTTAATTTTCCCGTGTTTAAGATTCAATGCCCATTAATTAATTAAGTTACTGACAACTCCATTAATTAATATATTTACCGAGAGTAGTACCACTCAACTTTATTATCATGCCGGAATAAATCCACCTGCAGGGTTTACCTGATAATCCTTATGAGCTCCTCAAGGGGACATCATCAATCAATCCGTTAGGACACGGATTCCTTCTACAATCAACAGCACACCATAGAGACAGCACCATCTCCTAACTCACCAAGCATATTGATTTAATTATTAAATCTCACCCATTGATGAATTAAAGAAATAAATACTGGCTTACGTGTCGAGGTTATAGTATATGGATTAAGAGTACGAACATCCATAATAACAGAGATCAAGTTCTATTATATAGTCAGTATAAACCAAACGATCTCAACTGCGGTCCTATTCAATACACACAAAGCGCACTAGTGCAATTTTATAGTCAAGACAGGCTAGTACCAAATCACAATACAACCATACCGATAGATAGTCTCTGTCTATCTCTGTTGTGAATATCTGTTTATACTTTATAAGAAACTGATAGTATGATCTTCCGTGTGACGCCGCACACCACATTATCTATGGTATAAAGTAAATGGACTTTTGCACTAATTTAATTGCAAACGTTTGATCACATGATTCTCATTTCAAATATTTTCAAAGCATTGTTCATACAAAAAGTTAGACTTTTATTATACAATTCAACAGTTTCACCCACTCTACCGGAGGAGTTACTGTCCACTGATGTTCCCTTCCTACCAGAGGAGGTTCTACAGCGCCGAAGTATTGACCGCAATGGGGTATCGGTGGAGCAAGTGTTGGTTCGTTGGCTGGGGCGAGGGGTTGAGGATGATGCTTGGATTGATTTGGTGGATTTCAGGGGTCAATTTCCAAAGTTCAGACTTGAGGACAAGGCTGTTTATGGAGAGGGAGCAGTTGATAGAGCATTTACAATCTTGCGGGTTTACAAGCATCGCAATGCTATCCATGGGCATACTTGAACAACTTATTATTATTTTGATACCCAATTAATTATGGGCTTTGTTGTTGGGCCTTAAACTTATTTAAATAGTTGTTCTATCACCTAACCTGGTTTATCGATGTCATTGTGTATTTTACAACCCTAGTTGTGACAGAGATTCATCTCTGGGGCCTCTTTTGAGGATCTACCATATTCCATAGTTATCCTATTGGCAACTCTCGGTCTTCATTCTATCAGAAGATCATGAAGCATATTATCCATCAAGAATCTTGTGCACAACTGAGAATATAACTTCTATGTGATATCAAAGTTCACAAACAGAGTAAACGTAATTCACTTCCATGTTAGTCTGTTCATATACTATCAAAGAGTTGAGGTTCTTCTAAATCAAATAAGAACCTTGAAAGTATTGAGTGAAGGAGTAACCCTCGCTTTTGGAGTTTCTCCATTTTTAACTTTTTCCAACTCATAGCAACACTTGTTTCTATTTTTGATTTTTTTTCCATTTTTGTAAGTGAAGGAGTAACCCTCGCTTTTGGAGTTTGTGGTATTGCATAAATTAATTCACGATTTCTACGACTTTAATTAAAGAGTTGGTCTTGTGTGCTCTCAAATGCACACCGTGCACTTTTAAAATTTAGTATTATGGGTAAGGGTACATTATTTTGTTATAAAGAATGAGTATATACTTTAATTATGTGTGACCCGTGCGCCGGGGTGCACACAAGTTTTTGCCTTAATTAAATATATGATTTTAATTAAAGAGTTAGTCTTGCGTGCCCTCGGATGCATACCGTGCGCCTTTAGAATTTAGTATTATAGGTAAGGGTACATTGTTTTATTCTAAAGGATATACACTTTAATTAATAAGGGTACATCATTTTGTACTATATATTTTTTAAAATTTTCAGGATGATTAGTTATCAATCATGCAAGAGAGTGCTCAAGTTTAATTTCTTCATAATTTCTCTCTCAAATAATTTTTCTTACCAAGTAACACCTACGTCTTCCTAACAGTTGCACCAGCTGACATAATAAACAGTTTCTCTGTATCTCAGCATCTTCTGCAATCTAAGATTAATGGTCACACTGAATGCCACCACTTCTTCTCACAAAGATATGAACTGCAAAAATTCGAAAAGCCAGTTAGAGTGAAGATCATGAAGCGTATTATCCATCAAGAATCTAGTGCACAACTGAGAATATAACTTCTATGTGATATCAAAGTTCACAAACAGAGTAAATGTAAATCACTTCCATGTTAGTCTATTCATATACTATCAAAGAATTGAGGTTCTTCTAAATCAAATAAGAACCTTGAAAGTATCGAGTCAAAGGAACGAAAAGAATACAGTGAGGGTTGGAATGCATTTACTTTCTCCCTAAAATAAGGTGGAAAAACTACAAGTTTGTTTTTGAGAAATAAGGCATTGTTCTTAATGTGGGAGAGAACTATGCAGACAAGATATGTTTGTGGAGGGTTTTCTATGGTGTATTAAGATTGAACAGTTCACTAATGACACATTAACCATTATTACTTGCTAATAAACCATACATTATCCATGGCCTCAATATAAAAAGTTGTAAGGTTATACTCCGTTCTCTTAAGATTCAAGATTGATTAAAAAAAAGGCATGCTTCGACCATCTTCCCTTTTACATGGGTGCAAGTTAAAAGAATTCATTTCTGAGCAATGATGTAGTTGTTGTTTTTCGTAGAGTTCCTTTTTTTTAAATTCTGTTTTTTTTCCTAAAATGTTGGCTGCCTTAGTACATGGGTTAGAGTTGTGATTATCCTCTTAGTGAGAAACATGAATTCAAGTGATAATGGAATGTAATTCTTCATTAAATTTTTTAATTAAGGTGATGAGAGTGGAAATTCATGTACTTTTGAATCTAATTGAATACCTCTTTGAGTGGATAATTGATATTATTTGCACAAATCTTATTACTTCTAATTATTATTGACTAAAAGGTGCTTGAAAGTTATTTTGTTGTGCTTTGATAGGAAAAAAGGATAAAAATGTAAAGTTGGGATGAAAGGTGAATTTGTGCAAAAACAGAGGAGCACTTTCCATAATTTTCTGTATTTGTGTGGAAGTTGAAACTGGCCGTATGAGATATGGTTGGAAAGCCACGGAAGAGAGGAACGCGTGGCCACAAGAATCATCTCAATCGGAATTCAAATAAAGAAATTATGAATTAATTGGTGAGACTGCGTAAAGGAAGACGAAAATTTTGAAATTTAGCCTATCTATCATGGAAGCCCAATATTCATCCATGTCAACCCAACCTATGTTCACTCAACCTATGCATGCTGTTTGGTGATTAATTGAAAATCAAGTGGGCACCGAATGTTTAATTGAGTTGGGGATGATCAATCAAATGCCACGTCAATGAATGATCCAGGAATTCATGTTATTCATGCTGCTCAAGTGGGTCATGTATAATATATTAAATCAATTAACATGTGAGTGGATTTGTGGGTAGTCAAAGCTTGCAGGCCAAACTCCAATCTTGTGGGCCCGTGTAGGTAGATAGATGACATGCCAAAGGCATTTAAAAAGGCCCAATTGCAGCCCACGGTGTGGTATCTTACTCACGCCTCATCCTCTGTTATAAAGGACAGAACAGACGTTGCTACTGGAGGACGCCGAAGAAAAATCACGACCCCTCTCGCCAAAAATCGCACAGCGCCGCACCACTTTTTCCATCCTTCACCCTTCCATCATTCATCAATTGGAGACGAAGATTCTGACGGAGATCGTTATTGAAGAATCGGAGTCCTTCATAAGGAATCTTTATTTTTCAGTTATTTATCTTTGTTATTTTAGAACAATGGTTAGGGTTTATTACATATTTGTGATTTGTCCTCGTAAATCCATGGACTAAGCTTCTTTGTTGGTAATGTTATGGCGTTAATACAGTTTTGACTATGTGATTTAATTGCCCTAGACTTGAATTGATTATACTGCAGGTTTATTTCCTTATTGCAGAGGATATTTTGAGACTTCATATTATTTTATTTTGAGTTTTGATTCCTTTAATTATTTTTTACGGTATCACTGATTGATAATTAATAGGATTCTCTATTTCTGCATAATAATTGTTGTTTCCTGTGACAGTTTTAGGGGTTTGGCCTATAATACCTAAGAGTGTTAGACAATCAATTTGGAATATTAATTACTTGGTAAAACATCATTATTAGGTGATTAGTAAGGAGACAAAAGGGGTTAACAATCGCGTACCTAGAAAGGAAAGTCTAGTGCTATAGCCTTTAATGGAATTTAACATGAAGTACCTATAGAGGGAGAGATAATTAATTTCCTTATTGATCCTAGGATTTTCAGCTCATTATAAATGTTAGATCCTACACGATCAAGGTGATTTAACTAGGCTTAGTGATCCTCTTATAAACGTCTGCAAGTAATTAATTTGGGTCTAGATAAATTAGTCACATGGTTAAGCTGTTTGTCCGAGCATTACCAATTCTCCATTCTTGAATTCTAAATCGTTTTCTCTGCGTGATTTATTTTATTTTCTTAGCTTAATTATTTTAATTCAGTTTTATTAGTTTAATTAATCATTCCTTCAAAAACCCCCAGATTTCTCTTGCAATTGAATTATCATTAATAGAATTATTTATTAAATTTATAACTATCTCTTGGGAACGATATTTTACTTGATCACGCGCACTACAATCGATCCCTTATACTTGAGGGTAAAAGAAAATAGCGATCACCCCCAAACTCTTTTGTTGCCTATATTTCAGAAAACCTGAGAGCATCATTCATGCATGCACTTTGCATTAGGAGCTATGAATACTCCTAACTTGAACGGATAAGTTGCTAGGGTTATATTTAAAAATAGTATATATGGTTGAATTCATAATGAAACACTGTCAAGATTAGATTGTAGCAATTCACATAGAAGTGTACCATAATTAACCAATGGAGCTTGATAATGAAAAAATCAAAAGGAAAGGGGTGTAGCACTGATCCAAAAAGAGGAAGTCGAGTAAAAGAATTAGTTTTCTGAAAAATATAAACACAAAACGAGGTGGAATGATAAATTTACATGGTTGCGCAAGGGAGTGGAGAACACGACACCTAACAAAGAGATTCATTAAACTTTGATACTTTAATTGTATTGATAAAAAATAAAGAAAAATTATGTAATAAAACCTAAGTAAAACCACAGGACGTACAAGGTTAAAAATTGTTAAAATCGCATAGCAGCTCTGATTCGGCCTCCCAATGGACAGAGTATTTAGCTTATTATAAATCTTTACAAAAAATAAGTCTCTAAATTCAACACACAAACAGAATCTAAAGTTCAGATCATTTTAACTTCCAACTCATTCCCATAATTATTTTGTAATATCACTTGTAGCAGAACAAATCTGAGAAGTGAGAAAGCAAATCCTAGCTATTACCAACAGATTATCATTCGTTCTCTCAATCAGGAATGCAATAATCAGAGAATAGAAACATACCTTGGAGAGATTCTAAGCGTTCCCATTGGATAGAGGGCCATGGCTGTTAATAACGTCATACAGACCTTTAGCGATGGAGGCGGCTACCTAAAATGGGACCCTAGGATTTATTTTTCTCAAATTGGGGGAAAGTTTGCTCGAGCTTGAATAGAAGTACCGCAACAACATCAGAAGGTAGGGGAAAGGTGGGAAGCAACCACACAATGAAGACGAAGCCATGGGGCTCCATTACTAGCTACAATCGCAAGCAGAAGGAGGAAGAAAGATGGGTAGAGCGGGGAGGCGGGGAGGCGGGGTTCGGTGGAGTTAAAGAGAAAGGATGAGAAAGAGCAACAAATTTCTCACCTTCAGACTCGACGGGCGTAGAAAAGTAAAAACGCTCAAAGAGCAGAGGAAAGAAAGGGCAGTAGATGTGAAAGTGAGACAGGTGGATGGACGAAGGGATGCGGTGGGTATACGTGTCTTAATCTGGTGTAGTGGTGGAGTGGGCTATGATGAGTGATATTTTCACCTAGATTTTAGTGTCTTTTTATGTCTGTTTTCGTAGTATTTTATCCGTATTTTGTGTATTATTTGGTGTGTTAAGTGTTTTCATAGAAATGTATGAGAATGAGCTTAAACATATATAAAACAAGTAAAAACGTAGTAAAAATGGAAATGGGAGCTGAAACAAGCAAGAAACGGGCTGAAATGACCCAACTCGAGTTGCAAGGTCCAACTCGACTTGCAACTCGAGTCTAGTTGGGGTCTTGAAATTGTCCAGAGAGCTTACATGAGTTACAAGGTCCAACTCGACTTGCAACTCGAGTCGAGTAAGGAGCAGGACAGCGTTCAAAATATACAGTGAGCCAACTCGAGTTGTCAAGTCGCTACTCGACTTGCAACTCGAGTCGAGCTACATTCCGAAGGCAGAAAAACTTTCAGAGTCTCAGAATACAATCGAACAGCACAAGTGCACGAGTTGCCAACACGAATCGAGCTACTTCAACTCTAGTTACACAAAACGTAACTCGACTTGAGTTCCAACTCGAGTTGGGTAAGGCCAACTCGAGTTGCATATTTTTGGGCCAAAAATCTAGAATTTCACCTGTCAATGCATGTAAGTGTGTGTAAAAATCCATTTGATGTTAAATTCATGGCCCAACTTGGAGAGGGTATAAATTGCCTCAAGTTCAATATTTGAAGAGAGATTGGAAAGATTCCACAAGGATTCACATAGATCACACACCAAATCCTTCATTCCACACTATCATCTTCATCCATTCAGCATCCATCCATCTACACTTGATCCCCTCCATCAAATCCACTATCCAAGTGATCAAGGAAGCAAGGGAGAGTGAAGATAATAAAAAGAAGAAAGAGATCTCCATTGAAGACTTCAAAGGGGGAAATCTAACTCTAATTCTTCTGAAATTCTTTACAGATTTGTCATGGAATTTGTGGATTCAATTTTCTATGTTGATTTCTCTAAGACTATGATAGGCTAATCTCCTTTGTGAGATTAGCTCCATGATTGGTGTTGGATAATTTAGTTTTTATACTAATTTATTTTAATCTTGAATGGACTTTGTGTTATTTCTATCATTGATTGTTCATTGCTTGATTTATATGATGATATGTGTGATTAATTGTCATGGGCATATGATTAGATTGAGAAATCAATTATGTGTTTAGAATAGTTCATTGAATTATTTCATCATACACTTCATGTCTATTAATTTAGAATGAGATAGAGATATCCTTCTACATTGAGAATTCTTTCATATAACATTTAACTGGCTTAATCGAGAGATTGATTGATTAGATGAGAGGACCCAAACCATTAGTGAATTCATAGTACCTTAAGAGAGATTATTACCTATGATTTAGTACCTAATTAGGGAACTCGTAGAGTAATTAGTACCTAGTGGGAGGTGTTCGCTATGGTATCGATCTTAAGTACTTTTGGGAGTCTTGTTGAGGGCCTACATCCTATCCATCTCGAGAGAGAGTTTAGGTGGAATTAGTGATCACTTCTATGCATTGTCCTTGAGAGATTAGAATTAATTGCATAATTACTTAATTATCTATGCCATGATTGTTGTTAATCTCATCCTTACATCATTTGGAACCCATTTATTCTTGCTTTCATTTATTTGTTTCTTGCATTAGTTCAATTGCATTTATTTGCAAGCTATCCATCACATTCCGTCGTCCTTATAAAATCACGATAAACTTAAGATCGCTTAAACTCTAGTACCTTTCTCCCTGTGGTTCGATAAATTCTTTAATTGGTCATTCCGACTGTATACGACCAATCAAATGGCGACGTTTCTGGGAATGTAACGGTCGCTAGTAGTTTGACGAACGATTTTTTTGAGTGGTCTTAATAATGACATTTTTTTTAATTTTTGCATCTTTTATTTGTTTTGGAAAATTTTGTTTAAAATTTTCTCCTTCTTGTTGGTACATGCCTTGAGAAGGAAGAAGAAGGAGAACAAGCCCAAAAATATGAGCTACATGGATATTCTTCGAGATATGGTGAATAGAAGTACGCATTCCGCTATGAACACACAAGGAAATTTTTAAGGATTTTAAATGCCAAATTGTGAGCCTAATTTGCAACCGGATTATGAAGTACAAGTTCCTAATATGCAATTCCAACAACAAAGTTATGATAATTTTGGAGTTTCTCATCAAATGTATCAACAAGTATATCCTCAAGGTGTGGAAGATGTTTTTCAAAGAAATTTTTCTAGAAATCAAGAAGGGAATCAACCATAACTATGGGGAAATTTTCAAGACTCCAACACCTCTTATTCAACCCAAACTGACCACATAGCGATGCTTGGAGAAAAGTTATTTAAAATGGTTATGTATCGCTTAGAAGAGGGGAGGAAGTCTAATCAAGTGTGGATTGATAGAATCGGAAACTAGTGTAAAATGATGATGAATACAATGGTAGCATTCAATGCTAAGTTGAATTCATTGGAGCACCAAGTAAGTCAAGTTGTGTTCATCGTGGAGAGACTTCAAGAAGAAAACAACAAGTCTTCTACCTCCAGAACAAAGAGCGAATGCATGGTCGTTAAGACTAGAAAATAGGATAGTTTGGGGGTTGATAAGGTTATAAAGGAAAAGAGAGAAAGAGTTCCCAAGTGGGTGAAAGCTAAAGAGTTGAAAGAAGAGTTGAAAGAAGAGTTGAAGGGGGAATTCGATAGATTTGTCGAGTCTCTTGAAGAGATGGTAGAAAAAGTCAAGATTTGAAACCAAGAAGAGATTCATGCCCTTATGGAAGAAAAGAAGCATCCGAAAACTAAGATCACAAACTTTACTTCACACAAGTCAAAACCTTCTCATTTTATTGAAATTTCAAATTCTCTTAAGAACTTCCATGATTTTATTGACAAAAATTTATTTGGTGATTGTAGGAAAAAGGTTGCAAGAGGGCACCAACACTTGTCAATGCCCTAATTCTTACCGGGGGATGTGGTTGAAGTTCAAAATTTATATAGAGCCCCATGAAAAAAGTGGAACAAATGGAAAGGGTCATTCCTTGTGAAGAACGCCTTTGGAGAACAATTGCTTGAGCTATTTAACAAGAAGGAAAATGTTCGTGTGGTTGAACAAGAGAGCGCAAGGCACTACTTCAAGAAAAAACCTATGATAGTGCCTAAGGACTATTCAAGACCACCATGAGCTAAATACTATCGTCCGGCTTGAAGACGTTAAACTTAGCACTAGATAGGAGACAACCCATCATTATCTTATTGCTTTATTTAGTGTTTTCAATAAGGATTGTGGATTTGATATTGTTTTGTAATTTTAGTCATGTAGGTTGATTGTACTCGTGAGGAAGATGCGTATTGAAGATACGAATTCGAATGGTGCTTGATTTAAAGTGCGTAGGTACGTCACACTACTTTTTTGCAAACTTAACTCAAAACTCTTATTTCAATTTAAGTTTGGGGGATATGGTGTGGTGTGACATACTTTGTCTTGAAAGCATATACTTTTTTGTATTTTTGAGCTAATTTTGAATTTTTCTCATGAGTTTGGTATGATTTTGGTTAGATTGGTGGTGATTGAAGTGCATGATAGTCCATATTAATGAAATTGTTGAGCTAATGGTTTTGTTGAGCATGTATGAAGGGTATTGGAAGCACAATTTGAGCTCGGAGCTAACAACTTCTACTGCTAAATACCTATTGAGGGAGTTCATTCTACACCCTACCTCTTCTATATGCTTAGCATAATTTGATTTGATTTGGATTGATGTGATTAGCATGTTACTTCATTTGTTATGTTTGTGGGAAGTTTACTTTCGTAATTTAGGATTTTCTTTTAAATCAAAGATGGGGATAATTGTGAGCTTACTTGATTATATATGTTATGAATGTGTGTTTCATTTTTTATTGATGGATGTTTTTTGTTATTTTTGCATGTTATTTGTTTGTGTTTGTGTCTTGTTTGGTGAGTCTTTTCTTATGTGTTTTGTGTTTCTTATTTTTGTTTAGGGTTTGATTTGGTGATTTGTTTTGGGATGTTGTGAGTCATTTTTGAATGTGAATGATGATACGTTGTGGTGATAAGTGATGACAAGTTATGATTAAGAATCTCTATGCTTTGAAATTGTGACATGTTTTATTTAACTTGTTCAATTTTGAGATGAATGTGATGTATTAAATTCTTTAAGGTCCAATGCATAAGCTTGTGAGAATTTGAGCCTCAACCATGCATAAATGGTATTTCTTCATGAGTGGATCAGTTGTATTTGATAAGATAAAACTTGCTCAAAGACTATAGGAACGAGCCCGATTTGTGGAGATTAGTGACATGATCTAAGGTCATCCTTGTTATTAATAATCAATGTCAAATATTTTCATACCATGAACATCATCCATAGTCAACCACTTTGAGCCTTTAAGCCGATTTATTGTGATATAAGCACATTACACGCCTTAATTACCCACCTGAGCCTTATATATTTACCCTTTTGTGTGAGTGATTGAGGAGATGTGGTTTATAAAAGGATTGATTGAATAACAAGAGAAGAAAAGGAAATGGTAAACAAGCAAGAAAAATGATGAAAAAAAGAGTACAAACAAGAATGAACATGCAACCTCAAAACAAGAAAATGAGCAAAGCAACAACAAAATGCTCAAGTATTTAAAAGTTCGAAAAAGGAAGCATGTATTGAAAGAAGCTCAATTCAAGGAAAGTTGATGATTAGTGCTTGTAATTAGCAAAGAAAAGAAAGGAAGAAAGAGAAGTAAAGAAGTTGGAAAAATTGGCCATCTCTTCGATTACTTACACATGATTAGTCACTCTTACCTATATTCTTCATACCCTACCAAAGGGCCTATCATTCATCCTTAATGAAAGACCTTTTTTTATCACTAATGGAAACTTTGGTGGTTTGTGAATATAGTCTACGAGCAAGCTTATAGCGAGTCGAGCCAATCGGTTAATGAGTGTTGATGTACCCTACTTTATAGAGTGTTGAGAGAACTTTATAACCATTGTGAGGCTTGGAACAAAAAGGACTATATTATACTTTATTTTCTTTTGATTGAACTTGTTAATTTCTCATGTCATGAATTTAATGTTGTAGGATGACTTAGCATACATAGTGATTCTTATTGCTATTGATGTATTATTACTTATATTCATTTAATCTTTTCTTAGGTGAAAATTTCACCTCTTGGTTTATCATTTTCATTGTTCGGGGACGCACAACACTTTAAGTTTAGGGGTGTGATGAGTGATATTTTTACCAAGATTTTAGTGTCTTTTTATGTCTGTTTTCATAGTATTTTATCCGTATTTTAGGTATTATTTGGTTGTGTTATGTGTTTTTATGGAAATGTGTGAGAATGAGCTTAAACATATGTAAAAAGGTAAAAACAGAGCAAAAATAGAGATGGGAGCTAAAACGAGCAAGAAACGGGCGGAAATGAACCAACTCGAGTTGCAAGGTCCAACTCACTTGCAACTCGAGTCTAGTTGGGGTCCTGAAATTGTCCAGAGAGCTTACTCGAGTTGCAAGGTCCAACTCGACTTGCAACTCGAGTCGTAAGGAGCAGGGCAGCATTCAAAAATCATACAGTGAGCCAACTCTAGTTGTCAAGTCGCTACTCGACTTGCAACTCGAGTCAAGATGCATTCCGATGGCAGAAAAAGTTTCAGAGTCTCATAACACAACCGAATAGGCGAGTGCACGAGTTGCCAACACGAGTCGAGCTACTTCAACTCTAGTTACACACAACGTAACTCGACTCGAGTTGCAACTCGAGTTGGGTAAGGCCAACTTGAGTTGCATGTTTTTGGGCCAAAAGTCCAAATTTTCACCTGCCAATGCATGTAAGTGTGTGTAAAAAGTCCATTTGATGTTAAATTCGTGGCCCAACTTGAAGAGGGTATAAATAGCCTCAAGTTCAACATTTGAAGAGAGATTGGAAAGATTCCACAAGGGTTCACATAGATCACATACCAAATCCTCCATTCCACACCATCATCTTCATCCATTCACCATCCATCCTTCTACACTTGATCCCCTCCATCAAATCCACTATCCAAGTGATCAAATAAGCAAAGGAGAGTGAAGATCACAAGAAGAAGAAGGAGATCTCCATTGAAGATCTTCAAAGAGAGAAATCTAATTCTAATTCTTCTAAAATTCTTTATAGATTTGTCATGGGATTTGTGGATTCAAGTGTCTATATTGATTTCTCTAAGACTATGATAGGCTAATCTCCTTTGTGAGATTAGCTCCATTATTGGAGTTGGATAATTTAGTTTTTATGCAAAATGATTTTAATCTTGAATGGGCTTTGTATTATTTCTATCATTGATTGTTCATTGCTTGATTTATATGATGATATATGTGATTAATTGTCATGGACATGTGATTAGATTGAGAAATCAATTATGTGTTTAGGATAATTCATTGAATCATTTCATCATACACTTATGTCTATTAATTTAGAATGAGATAGAGATATCTTTCTACATTGAGAATCCTTTCATAGAACATTTAATTGGCTTAATCGAGAGATTGATTGATTAGATGAGAGGACCCAAACCATTAGTGAATTCATAGTACCTTAAAAGGGAATATTAGCTATGATTTAGTACCTAATTAGGTAACTCGTAGAGTAATTAGTACCTAGTGGGAGGTGTTCGCTATGGTATCGATCTTAAGTGCTTTTTGGAGTCTTGTTGAGGGCCTACATCCTATTCATCTCGAGAGAGAGTTTAGGTGGAATTAGTGATCGTTTCTATGTCTTGTCCATGAGAGATTAGAATTAATTGCATAATTACTTAATTATCTATGCCATGATTATTGTTAATCTCTTCCTTGCATCATTTGGAACCCATTTATTCTCGCTTTCATTTATTTGTTTCTTGCATTAGTTTAATTGCATTTATTTGCAAGCTATCCATCCCATTCCATCGTCTTTATAAAATCACGATAAACTTGAGATCACTTAAACTCTAGTACCTTCCTCCCCGTGGTTTGATAAAATTTTTAATTGGTCATACCGACTATATATGACCAATCAAAAAGCACTTTATGGGACCAAATAGCAGAAGTCGTTCTTTTCTTATGTACTAGTATGGTGCAACTTACTTCTTAAGTTGTATGCCCGGACTATTAACTTAATGAAGGTGTGAATAATAAGAAAATATCTATTAAGTAACCATATCACTCAAGGACAAACTATTAACATTTTTATTCATTTTAATTGGATTGGCAAATTGTAAAGCTTGAAAGTTTAAATCGCTTGGAAGACAACAAAAAAGATAGTGAACTCCTGATAGATCATTAAATGCAAATATTAAATTATTATCAATTCATTATAGATTACCATTTTTGCCTTTAAAAAAATTTATCAAAGAGCATAACTTAAACAGAACATTATAGAGGCAATAAAATAAGAGATTTCGCATATTAAACCAATAGGTAGGGGTGGGTATCGGACCGGGTTTCTAGTTTTTTGGGTTTTGGTTTTGGGTACCCAAAAATTCAGGTTTGAAATCTCATTACCCGGACCCGAACCGGTAGTATCATTACCCAAAATTTTGGGTACCTAAAAATTTCGGGTACCCAAAGTGAGTTATTCGATTTTTCCATTATTTGTTTTGATCGCCCTGGAAACCCTGATTGCAGATCTCGCACACGTATTGATCCGATTCCAGAAGGGTTTTCGGAGTAGAGACACCACTTCTGCATCTGTGTCTATAATCAACCATTTCCATTTTCTTTTATTTACAAAGAAAAGGTGAACAATTATGTAGGATGGACTCGTTGGAGTATTAAATAATTGATCTAGCTATCACTACCTGGGGTGGTGGGCCGTCGTTTTCTTTTACTGCTCTGGTGGTTTTCGGAAGAGGGAGGGGGATCGAGTCTATTGATCAACATTAAAAATCACTAAACAGGAGATAATCTTGTGGTTAATCTAGCTTTCATATGGTACAGTTACGACCATGGCCTACACTGCAGTAGATAGAAGACATTAAAAGTCTCTTTTCGTAACATGATCTGTTTTCTTTTTTAGCTTTAATTTTTTACCTTCTACCTTAATTATAAGCCTTCACCTACCCAAGGTACATTATAAACTTACCCTTAATGGCTGGTGAGTGGTGAGCAGCCGAGCAGGTGAGGAGTGAGGTGAGAAAATGAGAAATGGAAATTGGTTTAGGAATGGAGACTGGAGGCGTGAGTTTGAGATGAGATGTGCTGGAGCAGTGGAGGCCTAGTTACTAAATTAAAATTTGTATATATTTAATTAAATTATAAAAATTAAAAAAAATGGGTAACCCAATCGGGTAATTCGGGTAATTTTTTATTCCCGATACCCGATTCGATAAGAAGCAACCAGTTTGAATTTACCCGAAAACAAAAATTACCAGATAAAATTGGGTTTTTCAAGTAATTTTTATCCGATTCGAATCGGGTACCCAAAATTAGAAAAAAATGCCCACCCCTACCAATAGGATCAGTATGAGAAAATGGCAATCTATGATGGGCCCAAAAAGAAAAAACCTTCTGTATCTCTTCTGACAGACAACCAAGCTGATCAAGAATGCAAGAGTAGTTTGATAAAACTTAAACACCTATATGTGTCTTAGTTCCATAGCTTGTCAGGAAGATTAAAATGCACTTCAGAAATCATATTTCATTTGTTGGTCATTATAGCTAAAAGGGAAAAATAGAGAGCAACTCCAACAGCACTAATTTTAATGGAGAATGGGGATAGGCCATGGTTTGAGTCGAAGAACAAAAGCCTAATTAACAAAGGTGAAGTCTGCAACCTAAGCATAACCTATTATCGACCATAGGTTGTTTCTACGTCCCGGTGATTTGGGTTGAGGCATGTTTAAAACCTACTAAATGTAATCAAACAATTTTAAACTACAATATACAATTATTAGTACAATGTACTCACTGGAGTCTTACATACATTACAAGGTCCAAATAAGTATCATTTGATATTAAGGTAAAAATAATAAAATACAACCATCCAAACAAATGACGTATCATACCTTTCTCAAGATATTAAAAATGTAATCACAAATAAACAAGTCTTTATTATTTTATAATTGTCAAAGTACATTACACATTAAAATCAACATGGGTTCAGAAGTTCAAAAATTCCTCCTACATATACATTATGTGTATAGAAAGGGGAAGTTGGAGTTAAAACAGACCTTGTGAAGTAATGATATGGGAGATAGGCGAGGTGGCATGCATGTGTGATGGATAGATGAGGGTGTTGACATAGTGATTCTGGTCCAAAAGGATTGATTAGCCATAACTTGTAGTCGGGTTGACCAATTCAAGAATTTATCGAACCACAGAGATGTCGATGCTAGTGCTTAAGTGATCTCACATTTCTTGCAATTTTAAAGAGACGAATCATCAAGGATTGGTGTTCAAACAAGTAATTAAATCAATCAAAGCAAGCAAGCAATGATTAGCAAACAAGAGAAATGAATGAAAAGTGGTATTCCAAATTTAACAAAAGTGAGATTAACAATAATTAAGAAGTGAAATTCTAAGATACATGCATCAAATTCAGATGATCATGGGTATAGACTAAGGGCTAACACTAGTTCATCTAATCTCCCTCTCGGAATGACTAGGATATGATCAATACATGGCTCAAATAATTGGTTATCACTCGAACAATTCCAACTAGGTACTAAACTTAAATGAGAGTCCCTTCACACGATTAATCAACCTCTCGATCTAATCAATCGAATATCCTATCAAAGGGTTCTAAATTCCAAAGGATTTCTCAATCACATTACAATTTATAATGCACATGAAGTGTTTGACAAAATGATTCAATTAATTATCCTAAATATGTAATTGACTTTTCAATCTAATCACATGTTTAAAACAACTAACCACACAAATCATCATAAACATCAAGATCTAAAGTATCAAAGATAGAAAATCAATTAACTCAATCAACACATGAATATGAATACATAGATCCCAAAATTATCCAACAATTATCATGTTGCTAATCTCACAAGGGAGATTAGCCTCTCATATCCATAAGAAAATTAACATAGACATTAAACTCCTTACAAAACATGATGATCTAATAGGATTCTATACAAAAGTTGAATAAAATCTCCCTTGAAGTGCTTCAATGATGATCTTCTTTCTTCCCTTGCTATTCTCCTCTCTTCTTTGCTTCTTTTGTTCAATTGGATGAAGGTTTTGATTGTGGGATGAAGGTAGATCCAAAGGATGGTGAATGGATGAAGATGGTGGTGTAAAATGTGAGAAATGGTATGTGAGGTGTGTGAACACTCTCAATTTCGGATCTCCTCTCAAATGTTGAATAAATGAGTATTTATACCCCTTGGGAAGTTTCTAGAAGTTTCTGGAATTTTTCTGAGTCTAGCACCTACACGGCTCGTGTGTGGTACATGGCCACAGGGGTGACCGTGTAGGTATTTCGAGTATTAGAATACGGCTTTCGCTTATAGGGTCGTGTTTGGTACACGACCCATGTTCATGCACACGACCCGTTTTCTGCACACGGCCACAAGGGTGTCTGTGTAGGGACTTCTGGTGATGGAGCACGGCCATTTCTTACAGGGCTGTGTTCCGTACACGGCCCGTGTACTTGCAGTCCTGTTTTTTCTTCTTCTATTTTTTGCCCGTTCTCCCTCTTTTCAACTCCAAATTGATATCCGCTTTTTTCTATATCTTCCTTTTTGCATCTAGAATCTCTTTTTACCTGAAAATCATACTTTTAAGCTCATTCACACATATTTTTATCAAAACACAAAACACAATCAAAATACACATAATATGGATAAAATAATACGAAAACACATACTACCTCTGGCCACTTACAAGGTACTCATTTCACTATTCTTGGTGTCCGCTTCAAAGGTATTAATTTCCTCTATTTAGTAAAGAAAGTATACAATATGACCCACCACTTCTCTCTAATACAACTACCCACTTTACCTATAATAATAATACTCCTTAATCAACGTGCAAAAAGCAAATAAAGACTTTAGAATTATTCACATGCAAATAGCAAACGGTTACCTTTAAAGTGGCCGGAGGGAGTATAAAAAGACACTAAAATCTAGGTGAAAATATCACTCATCACACCCCCAAACTAAAGTGTTGTGCGTCCCGAACAACGAAAATAATAAACCAAGGAGAGTGATTTTCACCTAGAAAAAGACTAAACGAACATAAGCAATAACAAATCACTAGTAATAAGAATTACAAACCATGCTAAGTCATCATACAACATTAAAATCATAACATGCAAAAAAAAAATATTAACAAGTTCAATCAAAAGTGAATAATAGTGTAATATAGTTTCTTTTAGTCCAAGCCTCACATAGATTATAAATGTCACTCAACACTCTTTAAAGTAGTAAAACAACACTCATCAATCGATTGGCTCGACTCACTATAAGCTTGCTACCGGAGACTATATTCACAAACCACCAAAGTTTAAATTAATGATCAATAAGGTCTTTCATTAAGGATGTAATGATAGGCTCTTTGGTAAGGTAGGAAGAATATGGTAATAGTGACTAAACAAGTGTAACTAATCGAAGAGATGGCCAATTTCTCCAACTTCTCTACTTTTCTTTCTTCCTTTCTTGTCTTTAATGTACACAAGCACTAATCATCAACTTTCCTTGGATTGAGCTTCTTTCGATGTATGCTTCCTTCTTTATATTTTTGTTTGCTTTGAGCATCTTGATGTTGCTTTGCTCACAGTCTTGTGTTAAGGTTGCATGTGCATTATTAGTTTTGCTCTTTTCATCCTTTTTCTTATTTGTTTACAATTTTCTTTCTTCATTTTTCTTTCTCATCAAACCTTTTGAAACCACATCTCCTCAATCACTCACAAAAAAAGGGTGAATAATAAGGCTCAAGTGGGTAATCAAGGCTTGTAATATGCTAAATTCACAAAAAATAAACTTAAAGGCTCAAAGTGGTTGACTAGAGATGATGTTCATGGTAGGAAAATATATAGCAATGACTATTAAATAACAAGGATGGCCTTAGATCATTTCACTAATCTCCATTAATCAGGCTCGTTTCTATAGTCCTTGAACAAGTTCTAACTTATCTAACACAATCAATCCACTCATGAAGAAAAATACCGTGTATGCACGGTTAAGGCTCAAATGCTCATAAGCTTGTACTCGGACCTTAAGGACTTATTACACCACATCCATCTCAAATTGAACAAGTTAAGTAAAACATGTCACAATTTGAAAGTGTAGAGATTCTTAATCATAACTTGTCATCACTTATCACAACGACATCTCATTACACACATTAAAAAATGACTCACAACATCCCAAAACAAACCACCAACAATCCCTAAACAAGAATAAGAAAATACACAAAATATAAAAATAAAGATACAACAAACAAGACAACAAAACAAAAACACATAACTCGCAAAAACAAAAATCCATCCATCAATAGAACATTAAGCTCACATTCATACATCCATGCTCAATTAGGTTCACAACATCCCCACCTTTTATTGAAAAGTAAATCTCCCAAAACATAACATATGAAGTACATGCTAATCTCAATAATCCAAATCAAATCAAATTATGCTAAGCACATATAAATGGTAGGGTATAGAATGAACACCCTCAATAGACATTTGGTAGTAGAAGTTGTTAGCTCCGAGCTCAATTCGTGCTTCCAATACCCCTTGTAGTTTCCATCAATGATATTCTTGTGGAGAAATAATCGCATACAACGAATTGAGCTATGTCCACCATGCACTAGCCCCCCAAACTTAACTTGAGACAAAAGTCAAGAATTAAGTTTGCAACAAGTGGTGAGACATGCATACTCGAATCCATGAAGCACTTCTCCTTCCTTCAATATGCATTTTCTCACAAGCACAATCCACCTACAAACCAAAACAAACAAGCATCAAAAGATAAAAAGAATGGGTTGTCTTCCATTTAGCGCTAAGTTTAACGTCTTCAAGCCGGATGAAATTTCACAATCATTGGACCAAATGTTGGTCCATCACACTTTCTCCTCGCATCCTAACTTTGAACATTTGCTTAGCTCTCTTCTTGTCCACTAGCTCAACTTCACCATTCTTGCTTACAAGCATCAAGTCTTCATCAAGAAGTACTTCTAGTGGACTTCCTCTTTCTCCTTTGTCTCATTTTCAATCGAGCTCTGATGCTTTCATACTATCAACATCACAAGAAGATAAGTTAGAATTTGAAATTTTCATATAATCATGAAGAAATGAGTTTAAGTTGTCAAAGAGAAGAGAATCATGATCCATTAGATCATCCGAAGGCTTTAAATGAGAATTGGTTCCCTTTTCTTTGTTACATAAGAATGTAACATTTCTTCCATTTGAGCTCAAGGATAACTCTTCTTTTCCAACATCAATCCTTGCTCTTCCCGTAGCTAGAAATGGTCTTCCCAAAATGAGTGGAACTCGAGGGTCTGCCTTCACTTCTAACACCATGAAGTCGACCGGGAAAGCTAGCCCTTTCACTTTCACTTCTACATCTTCAACAATTCCTAGAGGCTTCACAACCTCTCCATTTACTATTCAAGATGGATAGCAGTAGGCTTTAGCTCTCCAATTTCAAGGTCTTTGAACGTGGCATGAGACATCACGTTGACGCTTGCCCCCAAGTCACACAATGCATCAAGAGTGCCCTTTCATTTAAAATCACAAGGATTATGAACTTCCCCGGATCACCAACTTTTGTAGGTCTTCCTTTTTGCATTGATTCACTTGTTTCAGGTAGCTCTTCTTTCCTTTCCTCCTCATACTTTTTCTTAAGATTTTTCACATGTTCCTTAAACTCCTTTTTCTTCTCCTCCTTTACAAGCATGTGGATAGGGAGTTGGGAATGGAGAATACCCCAATAATCACGTTTGTACTCCTTTTCTTTGGCCTTCTCCTCCACTTTCTTTTTCTCTTGCACCCTTTCCACTTAGGTATCCATTTAGGCTTTTGCTCTTCTTTCATTTCTCCAACAACCTTGCTTTCTACCAACCTTTTTTCAATCTTTCGTTCCTCTTTCATATCAACTAACAAACATTGAGCCTTCGAATTAACCTTGGGTGTGGCTGGAAACTTTCTTTTTTGTTGAGCACTCAAAGAATTTGTAATTTGTCCCACATTATACTCCAAAGCTTTGAGTCTCCTTTCATTTGCTTCTTCCCCCTTTTTCAAAGCTTCATCTTGAGCTTTGTTTGATGCTATCAATTGTTCAAGTAGCTCATCGATAGATTCCTTTCCTTCATTGTTTGGTGCCTTGGCCCCCGGTCGATACCCCAGAGGATAAACAACTGCATTACTCAGATTAGAATAGGAGAAGTTACCTTGCCTTTTGTTGTTGTGGGTAAGAGCTTCCACTAGCTTGACTATTAAAGCCCCCTTGCCTTGTTAGATAGTTTCCTTGGTTGTGGTTGAAATTACCTTGGAAATTGTTTTGGTAATTCCCTTGGTAGTTTCTTCATTGCATGTATGACACATCCTCCATACGTGGCATACAGTTGGCCCATTGCTCTCCACTCACAATATTCGGCGGAGGCACATCTTGACCTACTTGCCCTTCAACCATATTGACTCCTTGGCTCATACTTTGATTTAAGCTCATTTGCTTCAACACTTCCGCCGCTATCACCTCATCACTTGGAGTTTATGGCTCAACATTCACACTTTTGATATTAAATTATTGCCCTTGATCAAAATTCTCAAAACCATAGCATCCACTTACTCACTCCGATGGCCATTGATACACATTTGTAGTAATCTCATCAAAAATTCGTATTGCTCTTTCCGAAGTCACTCCAAGTACGGATCCACCCGCCAAAGCATCAATAAGCACTCTTTGACCGTTCACTAATTCTTGATAGAAAAATTCAACTTGTTGATTCTTCGGGAATCCATGTTGTGGGCACTTGCGTAGCATATCCTTAAACCTTTCTCACGCTTCATAAAAGCTCTTTTGAGGCATTTGCTTGAATTGAGTAATCAAGCTCTTCATTTGGAGCATCTTGGAAGGTGGAAAATACTTGTTTAAGAACATTTGTGCAAGCTCATCCCAAGTGTTACACGTACTGGGAGTAATGGTAGATAGCCTTGTTCGAGCTCTATCCTTCAAAGAAAATGGAAACAACCTCATCTTGATGCAATCCTCGCTCACCTCATTCATCTTTACGGTGTTGGCAATCTCAATAAATTGAGCAAGATGAGCATTATGATCTTCATTCGGAGTTCCACCAAATTGTTGGTCTCTCACCATAGAAATCAAGCCCGCCTTAATTTCAAAATTGTTGGCATTGATTGGTGGACCCATCATGTGTGGCATCGCCCTTGGCACAAAGAAATCCCAGATCACCATTTGATAATTGTGAACTCCATATTGTACCGGAGGTGGTGGTGGTGGCACGTATGCTTGTTGAGGAGGAGCAAAAGCTTGTGGAAAGCCTTGTTACCTTAGAACTTGTTGCACCATTTGTTGAAGCAAAGCTTGATTGCTTATTGAGCTTGTTGAGAAGGATTAGCATTGACTTGAGGTGCGTTGTCTTGCACGTTCACATTTCGTCCTCATTTCCCATCATGCTCTATCTCCACACGATTATCTTCTTGGAAATTCTCCATTAACTAACTATTTTTTATTTTGTTCTCCTTTCTTCTCATTCTCAATGTATGCTCAATCTCCCAATCAATAGGTTCTATTAGTTTTCCTTTGGATCTTGTTTGCATACACCTTCAAAGCAAAAGAAGTTAGAACAAGGTTTTCAAAAGCAAATACAAGTAAACAAATAAAATAAAAAGGTCTCTATTAAGGTTACTCAAAACGATCCTTTTTCAAGCTACTAGCAACCGTTGTCTCCCTGGCAACGGTGTCATTTGATTAGCCATTTGTAGTCGGGATGACTAATTAAAAAATTTATCGAACCACAGGGAGGAAGGTACTAGGGTCTAAGCGATCTCGTGTTCGTCATAATATTATAGAGATGATCATGAAAGGAAGGATTGATCAAGAAATAACAAAATAATCAAAAGGATAGATAAATGGAAAATGGAAGATGGATGAATGAGCCAAGTAGATAGAGAATGAGACTAGCAATACTTAAGTATGGAAAATTTAGGTATCATGCAATGAATTCGTATGTGTCATGGGTATAGACTAAGGGCCAACACTAGTTCACCTAAACTCCCTTTCGGAATGAATAGGATATATTTCAAAATGTAGCTCAAATGATTGGTTCTCACTCAAACAATTCCAACTAGGTACTAAGCTTAAATGAGAGTCCCTTTACACGATTAATCAACCTCTCGATCTAATCAATCGGATGTCCTATCAAAGGTTTTTAAATTCCAAAGGATTTCTCAATCACTTTACAATTTATAATGCACAGGAAGTGTTTGACAAAATAATTTAATTAATTATCCTAATTATGTAATTGACTTCTCAATCTAATCACATGTTTAAAACAACTAACCACGCAAATCATCATAAACATCAAGATCTAAATCATCAATGATAAAAAATCAATTAACCCAATCAACACATGAATTTGAATACACAGATCCCAAAATTATCCAACAACTATCATGTTGCTAATCTCACAAAGGAGATTAGCCTCTCATATCCACAAGAAAATTAACATAGACATTAAAGTCCTTACAAAACATGATGATCTAATATGATTCAATACAAAAGTTGAATGAAAACTCCCTTGAAGTGCTTCAATGGTGATCTTCTTCCTTCCCTTGCTATTCTCCTCTCTTCCTTGCTTCTTTTGTTCAATTGGATTAAGGTTTTGATGGTGGGATGAAGGTAGATCCAAATGATGGTTAATGGATGAAGATGGTGGTGTAAAATGCGAGAAATGGTGTGTGAGGTGTGTGAACAGGTTCTCAATTTCGGATCTCCTCTCAAATGTTGAATAAATGGATATTTATACCCCTTGTGAAGCTTCTAGAAGTTTTTGGATTTTTTTTTAGTCCAGCACCTACACAGCTCGTGTGCTGTACACGGCCACAGGGGTGGCCGTGTAGGTGTTTCGAGTGTCAGAACACGACTTTCGCTTATAGGGTCGTGTTTGGTACACATCCTGTGTTCCTGCACAAGACCCGTTTTCTGCACACGGCCACAGGGGTGGTCGTGTAGGGACTTCTGGCGATGGAGCACGGCCATTTCTTATAGGAACGTGTTCTGTACATGGCCCGTGTACTTGTAGTCCTGTTTTTCCTTCTTCCATTTTTTGCCCGTTCTCCATCGTTTCAACTCCGAATTGAGATCCGCTTTTTCCTGTATCTTTCTTTTTGCGTCTAGAATCTCTTTTTACCTGAAAATCATACTTTTAATCTCATTCACATATATTTTAATCAAAACACAAAATACAATCAAAATACACATAAATAAATAAAATAATACGAAAATACATATAAAAAAATACTAAAATCTAATTAAAAATATCACTCATCAAGGATCTTGCTGATAAGCATTCCACAGGGACTTCTCCTGATAATGGATTTGACGTGTATTTTTTTGTATAGTTCCATTTTGAATTCGTACTCATCAATTCAATTGTTCCCTATCCCCATTTGTACATTGTCTTTTCCTGTAAGGTTGCACGTGTGTGTTTTTTCCATATTTAAAATAAAAATTTATCAAAAGAAACCCTCCATCATGATGAACTGGAGATGATGTCTAAGTGTTACCTTTGAGAGCAATGGTGAAGACATACGTTGAGGGATCAATTTCATCTGTGTTCGGACAATAACATTCATGAATGGATGATTTAGAGAGGATTGGCAGTGGGGGTAGTATAGTGCCTCTAGCTGTGTATCCAGGAGAGGAGACAGTGTTGGAAATAGAGGGGTTTGATCTGAAAGAGGTAGCAGGAAGAAATCACAACAAGAAACGCAATACGACTACTAAATATCTCTGGAGGAATTTCTCATACACTTAGTGGGCAATAGTAATATACTAGCAAGTTGAGTGAAAATTAACGAATGTATGTCAGCCATTGCTATTATTAAGAACAGAGGTAAGAAAATTCACAATGCATAATCAAAAACACGACATATACATCGGGGTGCAGCCGTAGGTGAAGCGACATTACGAAATAAATATATATTACTCATATTTAGATAGTAAATTTCAAGATACGGATAACTCTATATTTTAAATGCATAAATGTGGTAGGTGGAAGACACAACTCCAATTTTGCATAAGCAAATTGTGGAAATTGAAGTAAAATTGAAATTGGAAGTAAAATTTGAAGCTTTAGCTTGGTAAGGTGCTCATGTGTTCCAACGTATGATGTAAATGAGTTTTGGTAGGAGACTATACGTGCTACGGGAAGACAGCCATGGAGAATCCCACATGGAAAGCAAGAGCAGCAGGGAGAAACTGAGGTGAAATTATAAAGGTGAGAGTGACCAAGTAAGGGTGTAGAACTTTCCAAATTGCGCTTTATGTAGAACAAGGGAGTCTTTATTTGAAAAAAGTGCAATTCACACATGTTTCATCTTTCACTTTGTAGCTCCATGTTTCAAATTCGCAGCAATATTACTACCATTTCATATTATTGGAAGTATTAGAATCATAACAATGAAAATACAATAGAGCTTGATAATTTAAACTTCCAAATAAGATTCTCACCAAGTTGTTCCAATTTGAAGACATCAATCTTTTGTTATCCCTTTGGACACTTAGATTGCAACCCTGTCAATATAAACAACTTTCCCTTCATCAAAACATTAATATAGAAAAAACATTAATCTACATCAAGAAATTCACATGTGCTTGTTTAAAATGTACTTTTTCCGCTGCTTTCTATTGAATTAATACAATATCTATGTAATGGCATGCACAAATTCAATTTTAACCATTGCAACGTGAAGTGTAATCCAATAAACACTACAGCTACCTGAGCTGAATCAATAACATTCTCATATCATCTGAGAGGGAAAAAAGAATCCAAATCAAAAGAAAGAGTTAAATCTAGGAACCCGAATTCCAGCTCCACAACCCACGCAAACAAAAAAAATAGCTCACACAAATTGAAACGCAGCAATACAAAGAAAAATTCACCTCTACATTTGCATCAGCTCGCAGCAAAATTAGGGTTCATTTGAATCGAGTTCGAAGGCAGGGTTTTAGGGCTTCAAAATCCTTGGAATGTAGAAGATGTGTTTTAATCAACAAATGGAATCCAGCGAAGCTTGAAATCGAATATCAATAAAAAAGGTGTGTGGCATATCTAATTAGAAGCATAGATAAAACAGCAGGCAGAGGAGTAAGAACGGCACTGGAAATATACGAACAGAGAGAGAGAAACGTATAAGTGAGCTAGGTGGATAGACAAAGAATGACGGTGTTCAATAAACCTACTTACAGAAAGTGAGGTTTGCAGGGAGAATCGACGGGCTAGGGTGATAAGCAGAAGCGGCGTATCCGACAGGAAAATCAAAGGACAGATGTGAAAGTGAGCCAGGTGGATGGACAAGGGGTGACGGTGGTTGCACATGGTCGTATCTTGTGTGGGAGGGAAGCGGGCCACCGATAGTTTACAGGATCAATTTGCAGAACTCCCCCTTTTCTATAGTATAGATATAGATAGGATATATATATATATATCTTTCTAATAATTTGATGGTAGCTTATCTCTATGTTGCACGAAAATAACTTTTATATTATATTTAATATATTTAATATTTTATAAATTTAAATGATATCTTATATGTTATATTCTCTATTAAATTAAATCATACTTTCATTATATTGTATTTTAGTATATCGTATTATAATCATTTTAAAATCTTTAATGAATACTCCCTCCGTCCCCCGATGTATTTCACGTATTTGTGTGCGCGGAGTTTAAGAAAAATTTGACTTTTTAAGTATAAAGTAAGAAAGAGAAGAAATATTTTAGTTAATTTAATGAAAAAGGTGTGTAAAGTTATTGGAATGGGTGAAAAAGTGAGTATTTTGTTGGGATATGTGTAAAAAATAGGTATTATTATAGTGTATTCATTACCATTTTTAGTAAAAGTGAAGTGTGAAATACTTTGAGGGACGGATGGAAAAGGAAAGTGTGAAATACTTTGGGGGACGGAGGGAGTAATTTGACATAATTTAGTGAATACTATATTTATTTAGAATCATAATTTATCTATTTAACTTATATACTTTACTAATGAGTAAAATCATGAATTATTTGGTCTATCCATCTCGCAACTTGTTTGTCATAGATAACGTAATTTCTCTCCATATACTTGTTTCAAGTAATGAAATCATGAATAATTTTTTTAATTTTATATATTTATTTCAACCTATATTTTGTAATTTAAAGAATTTCAACGCACGCGGACTCATTTTTACAATATTATTATTATTTTATTTAAAATTATAAATTCTTTAATAATATTTTCTAAATATAATCATTTAGAACTTGAATTAATAATAAACCTTTTCTTTTCTTCAATCCTAATATTTGGAATTAATATGAGTACTAGATATTACTCATCCGTGCGTTGCACGGAAAGAATTATATTACCATTATAGCATTTTTTAAATTTATTTATTTTTATTTTAGTCATAATACATATACAAATATTTATTTATTTTTTTGAATTTATGTATTTTATATAAACTGTCAATTATATATATATATATATAAATATAAACGTAATTTTTTTAAAATAACGTAATTTTATATTTATCAATTAAATCGTATTGTTTATACGTCTTTTCTATAACATTAAATGTGATTCGGTATTTAAGATAAATATTAATTTACTATTATTAATTATATTAAAATATTTTATTTTTAAAAAAATAGATATAATCTCTAAGTAAAACCCAATTTTTTTAAAGAAATATAATGTATACTATAAATTATATTTTATTTTTAATTGAATAACCTATAAATAAAATAAAATATAAAGTATTATTAATATAATAAATTATAAATATTAAAAGAAATTTTATGGAAATGATCCTAATAAAAATAAAATTGAAAGAAAATTTAAAATAAATTACAAAATTTCGAATAGATTTCCTACATTAATTCTAAAGATTAAGTTAAAAGAATATTTATAGACACGACCATAGTGAAAATAAAATTGAATAAAAAACAAAAATAAAATACAAAAATTCAAAAATATATTTCATACAATAATCCTAAAGATTAAATATTAAATATATTTCACCTTTGTATCTCCAATTCAAAATTTTTTTAAATCAATTCTAGATTGTCCAAGTTCATCACTTCAAACACTGGTGATTTTTTTTTAATGATTGAAGCTGCAAATAAGATAAAATGAAGATAACAACAATAAAGTTCAAAAAATTATAAAAATCTAGTTTATGGAATATAAAGAAAACACAAAAAACAAAGAAAAAACATAAATAATAAAGATAAACTAATTTTTTTAAAAAAATAATGATATCTTAAATGAAAATGATTGAACCTAAAAATAAGATCAAATAAAAGTATAAAAATATAAAATAAATCATAAGGTTTAATGTGTATAGGGTTTATAAAATTATAATGAAAACATTCTAATTAAAATTAATTCTAAGTTGTCCAAACTCATAACTCCAAGTATTGATGACTTTTTTTAATAATTGAAGCTGCAAATAAGATAAAATAAATCATGAGGTTTAATGTGTACAGGGTTTATAAAATTATAAAGAAAATATTATAATTAAAATTAATTCTAAGTTGTCCAAGCTCATAACTATGACTTTTTTAATGAATGAAGCTGCAAATAAGATCAATTAAAAATAAAAACAATAAAATTAAAAAATTATGAAATTAATATAAAGAAAAAAAAATAAATCATAAAATAAACGAATAAAAAAAATAGCTAAAATAAAAATGATTGAACCTGAAAAATAAGATCAAATAAAAATATAAAAGATAAAATAAATTAGAGTATAAAAATAAGGATTATAAAATTATAAAAAAACGCATGCAAAATCAAAGATAAAGAAGAAGAAGAAGAAGAAGAAGAAGAAGAAGAAGAATAATGATACTTCAAATAAGAATGATTGAACCTGCACATAAGATCAAATATGAGAATAATGGTACTTAAAATAAGATCAAATAAAAGTATAAAAGATAGAATAAATAAATTATAAAAATAGGGTTTATAAAATAATAAAAAACATAAAAATCGAAGAGAAAAAAATATAACAAAAACTATAAAAAAGAATGATATCTCGAATGATAATAATTGAACCTACACATTAGATCAATAAAAAAAGAATGATACCTTAAGTGAGAATGATTTAATCTGAAAATAAGATCAAAGAAAAGTATTAAAGATTAAATAAATAATAAAATTTAATGTGTATAGGGTTTATAAAATTATAAGGAAAACATTCTAATTAAAATTAATTCTGAGTTTTCCAAACTCATCACTTCAAACATTGATGATATTTTTTTAATGATTGAAGCTATAAATAAGATCAATTAAAAATAAGAACAATAAGATTAAAACTATAAAAATATGGTTTATATAATATCAAGAAAACACAAAAAAAGAAGAAAAAAACATAAATTATAAAATAAACAAAAAATAAAAAAAGAATAATACCTCAAATGAAAATAATTAAACCTGAAAATAAGACCAAATAAAAATATAAAAGATAAAATAAATTAAAGTATAAAAAAGGTTTATAGAATTATAAAGAAAACACATGCAAATCGAAGATAAAAAAAAATAAGATTAAAAAAAAGATTGATACTTCAAATAAGAATGATTGAACTTGCACATAAGATCAAATATGAGAATTATTATTGCATAAAAAAATAAGATCAAATAAAAGTATATAAGATAGAATAAATAAAATTATAAAAATAGGGATCATAAATTATAAAAAGAACACAAAAATCGAAGAGAAAAAATATAAAGAAGAATGATACCTCGAATGATAATGATTGAACCTGCACATTATATTAAATAAAAGTAAAAATATATAAAGAAGAATGATACCTCAAATGATAATGATTGAACATGCACATTAGATTAAATAAAAGTAAAGTATAAAGATAAAATAAATTAAAGTAGATTAGAAATAATATGAAAGTAGAAATATAAGAAAAAGAAGAAACACCAGAAAAAGAAAAAGGAAAAAAAAGTAAGAATTTGATTAGTTAATGAAAAGGTTTATATAGAATGATTTGAATAAATGAACGATCGTGATTGAAAACAATCAACGGTGTAGGAAAAAATGATAGAAAAATTACCAAAAATAATAATGAAATATTTGATATTATATTTACATAAATATAGTTTAATTAAAATATATTAAACGATATATATTTAATATATTGATTGATAATTAATAGAATATATGCAAAAAAAAATTCAATATTTACCAAATTAATATTGTCAATTAGAAAATAAATATAAAATATATGTCTTATATATATTAAATTAATATATTATAATAATATATTAAAAGAATATTGAATGATATAATAGTTGAAATTAAGTATATATTGATTAAAAATTAGTTAAAAATGTCAAAAATATCTCCCATATTTACCAAATTTATAGTTTTAAATAAAAAAAGTAAAATTTAAATAATTAAATCCATTATTAGTATAATTAAATTTTATGATTGAAATCAAAAGTATTATTTGGACGGTCAAGATTAAAATTGAATTATTTCTAAATAAAATAAAATTGAAAAAAAATGAAAATAAAAGTGGAAATTTAGGTATGCTTTTATATTCAATCATTGAGGTATCATTTTTCTTTTATTATGGGTGTGGGTGGAATGGGGTGGCGGGGGGGTTTGGGGTGGGTAATAGGTAAAGTTGTGTGGTAATACTTTTATTATTTAAATATTAAAATATAAAATTTTATAAAGAAAAATCCTTTTTGGGGGACGGGAGTGGGTAGGGGTAAGTTGGGTGGTAGAGTTTCCTCCACAAAAAGTTATTTTTAATAAAATTTTAGATTTTAATATTTAGTATAATAAAATTTTATTATTTTTATTTATCATATATAAAATTTATTTTAAAAATAATTTCTGACTTATGAATTTGAAATCCTTTAAAAATTCATAATTTATTCAAATAGTGGAATTCAAATGAATTGATCTAAAATTGAAGGAATTTAAAATCTACTCATTTTCAAATCCATTAGATTTGAAATTATTCAATTCAAACACAACTTAAAAGTATACAATTGTAATGTACTTTAATTATTTCCGTGCAACTCACGGATGTGTAATATCTAGTTTGAGTAAAAATGTACATGAAAAGGAAAAAATTATCAGTAATTCATTAATTAATTGCATAGACGTTCATTTCATGATTATGCCTTTGCCGGGAGAAGTTTACGGATGACCGGCCATGACTGCATTTTTCTTTACTTTTTATTGGATAAGTCTTGTGTGGGATTGTGTCAGGTGAGATTATTTTATATTTTTTAAAATTAGTTGGTCTCTTTTGTACCAGGTACACAAAGTATGTATGGATACAATATTTTGTTCTAAAGGATATACACTTAAATTAATAAGGCTACAGTATTTTGTTTTAAAGAGTACTATACACTTTCATTAATTTTTTTTCTAAAAATAAAGGGTATACGTCCTTATATTAGGATATACTAATACTAAAGGGTATTTTGGCGCACGGTGCCCCGGGGCACACAAGTTTTAGCCTTTTAAAATAGTTATTACTTTCGTTATAAAATGTTATCACTTTTTATTTATACTGTAGGCAATTAAATTTTATTGCCTAATAAATATAAAATGCAAAGGAAAATATATTAAAAATTAATTAAATATTTACTTATTAAGGAATTTAAATAAATTAATTTCTAAAATAAATAAATAAATAATTGATAATTAATATAATTATTTGGGCCCAAATTCAAGTCAAATGGACTCAATTCAAGTCAAATGGGCTAAATCCAAATTAAGTGGGCCTAACTCAGGTCAACAAGTCCAGCAAATCAAATCCAGCAGGCCTAATTAAATTAAATAGTCCCATGTCAAATTCCGCAGGTCTAATTAAATTAAATAGGCCCAGGTCCAATTCAACAGACCTAATTAAATTAAATAGGCCCAGGTCCAGTTCAACAGACCTAATTAAATTAAATAGGCCCATGTCCAGTCCAGCAGACTTAATTAAAGGAGAAAAGCCCAACATATCTTTTCAAGGAGAAAATATCTCACAAGTGGTTATTTTTTCTACCTATAAATTAGGACATTCAGTCCTCATTCCATTCATTCTGAAAATCCTGAAAACCCGGAGAGCTCTAAAGAAACTTGAAATCTCTACGAAAATCAAGTCATTCTTCAAAGATCAATATAGAAACGATATTCAATCTGAGATCAAGGTGCGGAGCCCCTCAGATTCAACGTTTCTTCAAATCAATCCAGCAATTCTCGTGAAGTCAGCGTTGTTCTTCCAAATTGAACGGCATTATTCACGATAAATCTTCAAGTCAACGTTTGATTTGAATAAAGGCTAGATGCCTCTAGATAAACGTTTTAAAGCTTAAAGATAAATTCGAGCTCGGACAAGCTTCATCCGAAGATCCAGCTCCGAAAGTTGAAAAATTCAAGAAGTCAACTCAAGAGAAGAATTAGAGGATAACTAGATGCTAATATTTAAATTCTAAGTTCAATCCATATTAGATTAACTTTTTAATTTCTTTTTTGTTTATTATTTTAATAAATATAAAATTTTATTGTTATAAATTTTGGCACGCCCGGTGGGACCGTTTCTATCTCTCATCTTCTTTTTACATAAGCAAAGTAAGATGCTTCCACTAAGAGTCAAAGTCAACAGATCAGTTTCTGTCTCCAAATCTTCGGAACTACAAGTTGAAGACGTTAATGTTACAACCAGAAGTATGTCAAAGAATGTGAGGTCTGAAGTCTCTTCAGAGACAAGTTCTTCAGTGGGAGTTATCCCCAAAGGAATATCTTATGACAATCAGGATGATAAAAATGAAGAGGGTAACATTGCTGGCTCAACTCCTCTATCTGAAGAAAGTCCATCGTCAGATTCATCCATAGCCTCGACTATGGAAACAAACACTTTGTCTATCGAAGAATAATTGGCAAGCTTAACTGAATCTGTTGCTGTACTTGCCAAACAGAATCAAGAACATAGTACTTTGATCTTCAAATTAATGGAGAAAATAGCTGGTGCCGAAACAAACCAGGCAAACAGAAAGCAAGATGAAGATGCTGGAAATGAAGTAAATGTCTTCGCGAAACGTCAGTAGTCAGGAAAAATGGTGATTGAAGAAGAATCGAATGTTTTCCATGATGGAATGGTTCCTATCAGCCAGCTAAAAAGCATTATACTTGGGATAATGAAGGACCAATTTGAAGAGAGCTCCAAGCCTTCATTCATGTTATACTAAGCCTTTTACTAGAAGAATTGACAACTTGAAGATGCCACCAAACTATGAACCCCCCATGTTTCAACAGTTTGATAGCAAAGGCAATCCAAGGCAACATATAGCACATTTCATTGAAACGTGCAATGATGTTGGCACTGACGGAGATCATATGTTGAGATAATTCATTCGTTCTCTAAAGGAAAATGCTTTTGAATGGTACACCCAACTTAGAGGCCGATTCTATAGACAGTTGGGATCAGATGGAATATCAATTCCTTAACCGTTTCTACAGTACTAAGAAAACAGTTAGCATGATAAAATTTACTAACACTCGTCAATTAAGAGAAGAGCCCGTAATTGAGTTCATTAATCGATGGAGAAATCTGAGCTTAAATTGTAAAGATCGATTATCTGAATTTTCAGCCATTGAGATGTGCACACAAAGAATGCAGTGGGGCCTTCATTACATACTTCAAGGGATTAAACCTAAAACCTTAGAAGACTTGGCCACAAGAGCTCACGACATGGAGCTAAGTATGAGCGGAGTTATAGAGCCATCGATTCCTGGACCCCACAGGTACAAAGAAAAGCAAGAGTCCAGGAAAGGGAGCAAACCCTACAACAAAGCTTCTGAAAAAGAGTCTATGGTAACAAATGCATCAACTGTCAAGTTCCGAAGAAATGAGAATGAAAAAGATAACAAAATAAAGAATGATTCCCAAGAAAGGGGGCAAAGAAGACTGACCTTGAAGGAGAAGCAAGAAAGGAAGTACCCATTCCTTGATTCGGATGTCCCAGGCATATTTGATTATCTGCTCAAAGATAAAATTATCGAGCTTCCTTAAATGAAGCGACCAAAAGAAGTGGGACAAACTAACAATCCGAAATACTGCAAGTATCATAGAGTGGTGGGTCATTCTATCAAAGATTGCTTTGTCTTTAAAGATAAAGTTATGCGATTGGTTGAGTAAGGGAAGATCTTTCTAGATGAAGATACAACTGCAAACTCTACTTCTGTAGACGGTGAAAATGATTCTTCATGTCACATGGCAAGCGAAGCTCAACTACTTAAGATTGAGCCTCGAGTTGAAAGCGAAACCCATGTTATGAAGATTACCTTCACAGAGGAAGACTTACTGCTGAGTTCACAATCTCACAACCAACCCTTGTTCGTAACTGGATATACTCAAGAGCAGAGGGTGAATCGAATATTGATTGATGGAGGATCAACGCTCAATATCTTGCCCCTGACGACATTAAAGAAGTTAGAGATTCCAACCAACGAGCTCGGCAGTAGTCGATTGACGATTCACGGGTTCAATCAAGAAGGTTAGAGAACACTTGGTACAACAGTCTTGGATTTAATGATAGATGAGATTGCCTCAACAGTTCTGTTTCATGTCATTGATGCTAAAACATCATATAACATGCTCTTGGGGTGCCCATGGTTGCATGAAAATGGAGTGATTCCTTCTACGCTACATCAATGCTTCAAATCCTGCGATGGAGGTAACATAAAAAAGGTGCTTGGTGATGAAAGGCCATTCAGAGAAGCTGAGTCATATTTTGCAGATGCTAGATATTTTCTGAAAAGTAGCAAGACTGTCAAGCAAGAAGGAAGTTCATCGCAAGAGAAAAGCGATGATAAACAGAAAAATAGGATGCAGATGATGTTTCATCCATACAGTTTAATGAAAGTAAATGGTTGATCAAGACTGTAGAAGGGTTGACACTACCTCTGACTAAGGTTAACACGGAGAAACCCTTTCCTCCTCCACTCAAAGGGTTCACTCGTCCGATTCAAGGGGCTAAAACTGAACATGGAGAAGTATTTGAGGTAGTAGTTTCAAAACCATATAGCCCACAAGCTTACAAACTTCTCATCAAAGTTGGATACAACCCGCAAGAAAGAGCTATGATAAAAGAGCCGTCTCATGATACTCCTAGTGGATTCAGTACCACTCAAGAGACGTTCAAAAGTAATGGTCGCACTTCCAAGTATACTAGAACAGGTCTAGGATATGTTCTCAAATACCTGTTCGCATTGCGATCAAAAGGGCAAACACGAACTACATCACTGAAGATGAAATTCTTTCTTAAGAAGAAGAGTCTTATGAGGAAGATAGAAAGACAGAAAGAATCTCAGTCTTCGAAGACTCAGACCAGCTAGAATTGGAAATCGCCAGAGATCCGAAACTACCAGGTTCCCAAAGATACATAGTCGGATTCCATCTCGCATGAAAAGACGACATTTTCTGACTATATCATGTGACACAGTGTTGAAAGCTAAGAAGCGAACAATAATCTTCACCCGAAGTGAAGAAGATGATTGTAAAAGTGTAGGCTCATCAGATGTTCATTCCATTATCATATAAACAGACCTACACAGTGCAGAAAGAGATCTACGAAGCAAGATCGTCAAAATAAGGAGAGACGGCTATATAGTGGAGAGCATTGTTAAAGTGGGAGAAAATGAGCAAGTTGGGTCTAATCAGCATTTTCGAAGGCAAGAATTTCTTGAGGAAGTTGCCACAGTAAATCATGTCGCTATACGAGAAGAGACCTCAACTGAAGAGGAAGTGTTGGTGTTCGATCGTTTGGTTAACGTGAACCGTTAGCATACCATGCATTTCTAACACAGCGGAAGTAATAAATCATAGAAACGATTACCGTTCACCAGGGTATGTTGATGAAGATTAATTCTCGCAGGCAGCATGTGCAGTCCTACGAGAATGGCCATAACTTCCTCGTCTGATATCGGAATTGAGTGATCTTTGCGCTCAGATGATCTTCTCTTTGACAGCTTTCCATCAGTATATTGATCATCAAATTCTGAGCACTGTACGAATTTATACAAATTTCGCAATGTCACGAACAACAGCAGCAAACTACCTTCTGATCTTCTGCTGTATGTCCCAAGTCCGATCTCGACGTCGTGTGGGCGACGATCTACGAGACCTCCTCAATCTGCTCTCAACCCTCATCACAGGTGAATAATCAATTGGATTAGATTAGGGTTCTAGATAAGCTGAGGTGACTTATATACATGGGCTACAGCAGGGACCAGGAGGAGAAATTGGGTTGGGCCTCCATTGGGCTTAAGTATCCAAGCTTAGCCCAAAGCTTATACTTAAGTCCAATAATAATAATATATTCCACTAAAATATTATTATTGCACTACCGTACCAATCCCAAAATTACGTTTTGGGCTCCTTCTTATTATGAGTCCATTAGTCTCCCCATGTTTAAGATATACAATGTCCATTAATTAATTAAGTTACTGACAACCCAATTAATTAATATCTCATCCAAGAGTAGTACCACTCAACCTCATTATCATGCCGGAATAAATTCCACCTGCAGGGTTTACATGATAATCCTTATGAGCTCCTCAAGGGGACATCATCAACCTATGACGGACACGGATTCCTTCTACAATCAACAGCACACCATAGAGACAGCACTACTTCCCAATTCATCGAGTTTGTTGATTTAATTACATGTAAATCTCACCCATTGATGAATCAAAGAAATACATACTGCCCTACGTGTCGAGGTTATTGTATAGGGATTAAGAGTACGAACTTCCATAATAACTGAGATCAAGTTCTCCTATAAGTCAGTATAAGTCGAACGATCTCAAGCGGTCCTGCTCAATATAGACAAGTACACTAATGTGATTCTATAGCCAAGACAAGCTAATACCAAACCACACTACAATCATCCCGATAGAGAGTCCCCGTCTATCTTGGTTGTGAGCATCAGTTTATACTTTATAAGGAAACTGATAATATGATCTTCCGCGTGTTGTCGCACAACATATTATCTACATTATAAAGTAAGTGGACTATTGCATCGAACATATAAATAAATTATAAGATGCAATCATTTGATCATATGATTCTCATTTCAAATTAATTGTTACAATATTGTTCATACAAAAAGCTAGACTTTTAGTATACAATCCAACAATCTCCCACTTATACTAAAAGACTATGCTGTCATGTCTTCTGCCATACATCTGATTTCCACTCCCACTACACGACCATCAAAAGCTCTCGCCTTAAGGTCCTTGTAAATGGATTTACTAGGTCATCATCCGATGCAATCTAGGCGACAACAACCTTCCCCTCATCATACGATTTCTCGTAATAGGTGGTACTTGCACTCCATGTGTTTAATTGCCTTATGGGCTCGTGATTCCTTCAAGTTTGCAACTGCACCAATATCATCAATATAAATTGTGATATCCTTGGGCAAACTTAGAAACACTTCGAAGTCCATCTTGAAGTTTCTAGAGTCATACAGATACTTTGGCTGCCTCATAGGCTCCAATTTATCATCTTTCCATGATGGAGTCCGGAGTCTGAAATATATTTCTATATAACACTCCTCCACATTATGACTCAACTTCCTAAAATTAAACGCATAACCTTTGAGGTAGATTTACTGTCGTCCCTATCTGATTTGAAAAATCTGAATCTATGTAACCCATAAAAATTAGTAAATCTGTTCGGTAAGCCTACATATAATTTCTAGTCCTTTTCAGGTATATAAATATATGTCTTACCACAGTTCAACATTCTTATTTCGAGTTACCTTGATACTCACTGTCTAAGCAATTAGCAATACAGTTATACATTCTCGTGCATAGCATTCCTTAGATTGAGCTTCCTCATTTGCCGAAGCATAAGGAACCGCTTTCATCTTCTTTAACTACTTTTGTGTCACAAGGCACATTCACTTAGATAAATTCACATGCTAAACGAGTAAGGATCGTATCATTATATGAAACTTGAGATAAGCATAACATCCTTTCTTGTGATCCGTATTACCGTGATCAAAAGGATATTTTTGCTCTTCTTAAGTCCTTCATCTCATACCGCTTTATCAACCATACACATACGCCCGACAATACTCTTTCATTGTCTCCAATGAGCAAGATACTATCTACGTATAGTACAAAAAATATCACCACGTTTCCATCACTCTTTTCAATACACAAGACCCATCCGATCATTGATTAGATCCATGTCACTGGATTACCTCATCAAAACGGATGTTTCATGATCTTGAAGCTTGTTTTAGTCCATGAATGGACACTTTTAAGCTCACTTATCAACCACCTCTCGCCTGGATAATATTAGATCCGCTTGAATCAGAATAAACCAATTCCAACATATATATCTATGGCTCTACACCCCTTTACCTTGAAAAGGTAATTAATCATTTTTACTTCCAAGTAAGACTCGCAAGTCCGATAGTTTCCACTTCAGATAAACCTTACGGTCTATCTGCTATCAACTTTTGAATCCTACTCAAGTAAAATGATCTAGTCTTAGACGCCAAATGCATGTTTAGTTCATCTCTGAAGGTTACTTTCTCTTACTAAGATCAGAAGATGCATTATTAATTACTATTTGTTGCATCTGTGAAATATACATGATTTAAGAGTATACAAATTGTCCATCAACGTACCATAACAGATTACAACTCTATCCTTCATTATAATGACCAAGTCATTTAAATGAAATGGAGTATCCATCTATTAATGCATAGAAACCGAAATCAAATTCTTTCTATGAAAACGTATGTAAAGACAATTTCACAAAATCAAATGTTTATTCATATCGTAAGATAAATAAACAACTCCCACTGCAATAGCCACTAGTCTTGTAGTTTTACCCATGTCTTAACAATCTTATCCTCACTTAGTAATGAACATTCAATGATTCCAGTATCTACACACTTCGAGTCAGTAGATGCCATCACTAATCATGTTTAAACAACTAGTAAGTAAGATTCTATCCTTGTTCACTCCTTTTATGAAATTGAATTTCCTTTACCACATGTTTTGTCAGAAGTTTCCCACCATATACAACCTCTTGTAATTCATGAGAAACTTACTCAAAACATCTAGGCAATTATGAAGAATAAAATTGACTTAGGTTTCCCCTTCAACTTCTATTCCATGTATTTCCAATTCATTCATCAAATTCAATCATGACCTACCGCCTTTTAAATTACTCAAGTATCCGAAGAGTTACATGAGACCATCATATTTCTATGAACATTTCATCTCTTCACTAGAGACTTTAATAGGCATCATGAGACGTCCTTTGTGAGAACACACATGTATTTTCTTAAGCAGTAAAATTCAAAACCAAGATTCTTTTCTAATCATCTAATTTGGACAAGTAAATATAATTTCTTTTAGTTAATAATAAGTGAAATAAAACCATTTGAAAATCAGAGAATCACAAATAAATATACCGATCAAAACTTCGAATTTTATCCTTTTATATTGATTCCCTCAAAACAATATAAAATAAAATTCACTGACATCTCAAGCACCGTGAGTCTGCAAGCCACGATAGTGTGGACGTTTACGAACCCGAACATTTACAAGAGAAGGTTTTGCCCATTAATTTCATTTGTCAACCTAACTTTATGACAAAATAATTAATACTCGGTTCCTCTTTAGCCATGTAAATAAAAGCAGTGACTCCGATGGGGAGGATACTTATTATTTACACCTAAGTGTACACCATTATTTGACTCCAAGTCCGCGGCTCAAGCTTATGTGTCTTACAGATGGAGAAGTACACACGCGCTCGGATAACTTCCTACAGTCATCAATTATAAGTCTGTACAGTGATCCGCACATGAACTCATCCGATAGGGAGGAAGGTCTATGCCAACGCGCAAGTTCATATGCATCACATTACAAACATAATTATTTAAAGAAGTCTGTCCCAGAAATCCATGAATAAACTCATCCGATGGGGAGGAAGGCTCTAATGCCGACGCGCAAGTTTATTCACATTGCTAACAAACCAATAATGGAGGCCGCAGAAATTTTTACCAATCCCCTCTCCCACTTAGTTATTCAACACCGAGGGTTTTTACATGCATATAATATTTAAAAATAAAATACGCAACCTAGCATGCTCATACTTCCAAATATAACAATAATTGACCAATAAAACAATTATAGTAGTTATATATAAGGAAATAAATTGCCAAAAATAAGTTGACTTGATCAACACTCCAACATACATGCATATAATATACCAAATATAATACGCAATCTAGCATGCTTCTATTTAAGGCAATAAATCATAGAGAATCATGCATACATATATAACAATAATCAATTAATAAATCAATTATAACAGTTATATAACAGCGAATTCGATTGTTCGCCACCAATCACGAATGCGGACAACTGTGATGGGGATCGACCTCCCCGCAACTTGCTCCACCACTCTGGCATCCTGCCCGATCATATTGTGAAGACTCACGGGGATTCTGATGCAGACCAGTCGAACTTGATGCAAACCCGCTCGAACCTGGTGCAGAGTCGATCAAACCTGATGCAGACCAATCGAACCTGATGTGAATCCGCTCGAACCTGGTGCAGCATCGATCAAACCTGATGCAGTCCAATCAAACCTGATGAAAATCTGCTCGAACCTGGTGCAGCATCGATCGAACCTGATGTAAATCCTCTTGTCCAAGGGCCTACTTGCACGGAACCAAGTTCAGCCCAACGCGCAACATCAAACTTCACCAACTGTCGTTCAGGTTTCGCCACTTTAGGAACCTGGGAATCCAATCTCCACCCTCCAGAATCTACACCTGTGAGTTTTGAACACGCTGTCCAAATTACAGGTCGATCCAACGGTTAGATTGTGAGAAACAGCTCTTTTCCCTCGACTGCGCAGAACAGAATCGCCCAAAAAACTGCTTCTGTTTTCGACGTATTCCCGACAACGCAAAGCTCCAAATACGATCTTCACCATTCACAATGTACATTCATAAAATCCAAACATGCTGACCAAAAATTAGCCTGATCCGACGGTTGAAACTCCAGTTATTGCCTCTGCAATATCACTGCGCTGGATTTTCTCTCAATTTCTTCCTTCCATGTGAAATTGACGAACAGTTTTTGTCGAATCCTCTCACACACAACCATCAACGAACAGATATGATATAGGGTATATTTCACATAGGGATATTCATGGTTTGCGCAGTAAAACCAAAACCCTAAACATGCGATCCTAATTTCGAAAAATTAATCACATAAACCCTAGCCTAACGTGTCACGCTTCACCACGAAACCAGGCTCTGATACCAATTGTTGGCGTTTGATCGTTTGGTTAATGTGAACCGTTAGCATACCATGCATTTCTAACACAGTAGAAGCAATAAATCATAGAAACGATTACCGTTCACAGGGTATGTTGATGAAGATTAATTCTCGCAGGCAGCCTGCGCAGTCCTACGAGAATGGCCATAACTTCCTTGTCTGATATCGGAATTGAGTGATCTTTACGTTCAGACAATCTACTCTTCGACGGCTTTCCGTCAGTATATTGATCATCAAATTCTGAGCACTATAAAAATTTATACAAATTTCGCAAGGTCGCAAACAGCAGCAGCAAACTACCTTCTGATCTTCTGCTGTATGTCCCAAGTCCGATCTCGACGTCGTGTGGGCGACGATCTACGAGACCTCCTCAATCTGATCTCAACCCTCATCACACGTGAATAATCAATTAGATTAGATTAGGGTTCCAGATAAGGTGAGGTGACTTATATACATGGGCTACAGCAGGGACCAGGAGGAGAAATTGGGTTGGGCCTCCATTGGGCTTAAGTATCCAAGCTTAGCCCAAAGCTTATACTTAAATCCAATAATAATAATATATTCCACTAAAATATTATTATTGCACTACCGTACCAATCCCAAAATTACGTTATGAGCTCCTTCTTATTATGAGTCCATTAGCCTCCCCATGTTTAAGATATACAATGTCCATTAATTAATTAAGTTACTGACAACCCAATTAATTAATATCTCATCCAAGAGTAGTACCACTCAACCTCATTATCATGCCGGAATAAATTCCACCTGCAAGGTTTACATGATAATCCATATGAGCTCCTCAAGGGGACATCAGCAACCTATGACGGACATGGATTCCTTCTACAATCAACAGCACACCATAGAGACAGCACTACTTCCCAACTCATCAAGTTTGTTGATTTAATTACATGTAAATCTCACCCATTGATGAATCAAAGAAATACATACTGCCCTACGTGTCGAGGTTATTGTATAGGGATTAAGAGCACGAACTTCCATAATAACTGAGATCAAGTTCTCCTATAAGTCAGTATAAGTCGAACGATCTCAAGCGGTCGTGCTCAATACACACAAGTGCACTAATGTGATTCTATAGCCAAGACAAGCTAATACCAAACCACACTACAACCATCCCGATAGAGAGTCCCCGTCTATCTCGGTTGTGAGCATCAGTTTATACTTTATAAGGAAACCGATAATATGATCTTCCGCGTGTTGTCGCACAACATATTATCTATAGTATAAAGTAAGTGGACTATTGCATCGAACATATAAATAAATTATAAGATACAATCATTTGATCATATGATTCTCATTTCAAATTAATTGTTAAAATATTGTTCATACAAAAAGCTAGACTTTTAGTGTACAATCCAACAGGAAGATGCTGATGATGCTCCTCTAGAATTTGAAGAGGGTGTCAAATGTATTGTTGATCAATTGAAGGAGATTAATTTGGGTGATGCTAATGATCCACGTCCAACCTATATAAGTGCTTTGTTGACAGCTGATGAAAAAAAAGCTTACATAGAGCTTCTTCAAGAGTTTAGAGACGTGTTTGCATGGTCATTCAAGAAAATGCCTGGATTAGATCCAAAAGTGGCAGTTCATCATTTGACAGTAAAGGAAGGAGCCAAGCCAGTTAAGCTGATGCAGCGTCGATTTCGACCAGAGTTGGTTCCATTGATTGAAGCCAAGGTTAATAAGCTCCTTGAGATGGTGAAGATATGAGAAGTTAAGTATTCACTTGGCTCTCTAACATTGTACTAGTAAGGAAAGACAAATGGGCAGCTTAGAGTGTGTGTTGACTTTTGGGATTTGAACTTGGCATGCCCAAAAGATGATTTTCCACTGCCAATTGCTAAGCTCATGATTGATGCAACAACTGGTCATGAAGTTCTTTCGTTCATGGATGGGTCATCCGGCTATAAAAAAATTAGTCTTGCTCCAGAAGACCAAGAGAAAATAGCCTTCCGCACTGCAAAAGGAATATTTTGCTATAATGTTATGTCGTTAGCTTGAGGAATGCTGGTGCTACTTACCAACGAGTCATGCAAAAGATATTTGATGACATGCTCTATAAGAATGTCGAATGTTATGTTGATGACATCGTGGTGAAATCAAAGAAGACAAAGGACCATCTCCAAGATTTAAGACAAATATTTGAGCGTCTTAGAAAATTCAAACTCAAGATGAACCTAATTAACTGCGCATTCGGAGTTTCTTCTGGAAAGTTTCTTGGATTCATTGTCTGACATCGTGGCATTGAGATTGACAAAGCAAAGATTGATGCAATCATGAAGATGCAGGTGCCCCGAAACATACATGAGCTCAAGAGTTTGCAAGGTAAGCTGGAGTACTTAAGAAGATTCATATCAAACTTGGCAGGTCGATGCTAACCATTCAGCCATCTTATGAAGGAAGGCGGCCCATTTGAATGGGATGAATCTTGCACTAATGCCTTTAATAGCATTAAAGCATATTTGATGAAGTCGCTAGTGTTGGTTGCTCCAATAGCTGGACGTGTTGGCGCTTGGATCATTTGGTTAACATGACCCATTAGGATACATACGTTTCTATCACAGCGGAAGCAATAAATCATAGAAACGATTACCGTTCACAGGGTATGTTGATGAAGATTGATTCTCGCAGACAGCCTGCGCAGTCCCACGAGAATGGCCATAACTTCCTCGTCTGATATTGGAATTGAGTGATCTTTACGTTCAGACGATCTCTCTTCGACGGCTTTCCATCAGTATATTGATCATCAAATTCTGAGAATTGTACGAATTTATACAAATTTTGCAAGGTCGCGGACAGCAGCAGCAAACTACCTTCTGATCTTCTGCTGTATGTCCCAAGTCCGATCTCGACGTCGTGTGGGCGACGATCTACGAGACCTCCTCAATCTCCTCTCAACCCTCATCACACGTGAATAATGAATTAGATTAGATTAGGGTTCCAGATAAGTTGAGGTGGCTTATATATATGGGCTACAGCAGGGACCAGGAGGAGAAATTGGGTTGAGCCTCCATTGGACTTAAGTATCCAAGCTTAGCCCAAAGCTTATACTTAAGTCCAATAATAATAATATATTCCACTAAAATATTATTATTGCACTACCGTACCAATCCCAAAATTACGTTTTGGGCTCCTTCTTATTATGACCCGTTAGTCTCCCCATGTTTAAGATATACAATGTCCATTAATTAATTTAAGTTACTGACAACTCAATTAATTAATATCTCATCCAAGAGTAGTACCACTCAACCTCATTATCATGTCGGAATAAATTCCACCTGCAGGATTTACATGATAATCCTTATGAGCTCCTCAAGGGGACATCATCAACCTCTGACGGACACGGATTCCTTCTACAATCAACAGCACACCATAGAGACATCACTACTTCCCAACTCATCGAGTTTGTTGATTTAATTACATGTAAATCTCACCCATTGATGAATCAAAGAAATACATACTGCCCTACGTGTCGAGGTTATTGTATAGGGATTAAGAGCACGAACTTCCATAATAACTGAGATCAAGTTCTCCTACAAGTCAGTATAAGTCGAACGATCTCAAGCGGTCCTGCTCAATACACACAAGTGCACTAATGTGATTCTATAACCAAGACAAGCTAATACCAAACCACACTACAACCATCCCGATAGAGAGTCCCCGTCAGTCTCGGTTGTGAGCATCTGTTTATACTTTATAAGGAAACCGATAATATGATCTTCCGCGTGTTGTCACACAACATATTATCTACAGTATAAAGTAAGTGGACTATTGCATCGAACATATAAATAAATTATAAGATGCAATAATTTGATCATATGATTCTCATTTCAAATTAATTGTTAACACATTGTTCATACAAAAAGCTAGACTTTTAGTATACAGTCCAACAATCTCTCACTTATACTAAAAGACTATGCTGTCATGTCTTCTGCCATACATCTGATTTCCACTCCCACTACACGACCATCAAAAGCTCTCGCCTTAAGGTCCTTGTAAATGGATTTACTAGGTTATCATCCGATGCAATCTAGGTGACAACAACCTTCCCCTCATCATACGATTTCTCGTAACAGGTGGTACTCGCGCTCCATGTGTTTAATTTTCTTATGGACTTGTGATTTCTTCAAGTTTGCAACTGCCCCAATATCATCAATATAAATTGTGATAACCTTGGGCAAACTTAGAATCACACCAAAGTCTATCATAAAGTTTCTAGAGTCATACAGATACTTTGGCTGCCTCATGGGTCCAATTTATCATCTTTCCATGATGGAGTCTGGAGTCCGAAATATATTTCTATATAACACTCCTCCATATTATGACTCTACTTCCTAAAATTAAACGCATAACCTTTGAGGTGGATTTACTGTCGTCCCTATCTGATTTGAAAAATCTGAATCTATGTAACCCATAAGAATCAGTGAATCTGTTCGGTAAGCCCACATATAGTTTCTAGTCCTTTTCAGGTACATAAGTATATGTCTTACCACAGTTCATCATTCTTGTTCCGGGTTACGTTGATACCCACTGTTCATGCCATCGGCAAAACAGATATCCAATCTCGTTCATAGCATTCCTAAGATTAAGCTTCCCATTTGCCAAAGCATAAGGAACCGCTTTCATCTTCTTTATCTACTTTTGTGTCACAAGATACATTCACTTAGATAAATTCACATGCTAAATGAGTAAGGATCGTATCATTATATGAAACTTGAGATAAGCATAGCATCCTTGAGATAAGCATAACATCCTTTCTTGTGATCCGTATTACCGTGATCAAAAGGATATTTTTGCTCTTCTTAAGTCCTTCATCTCATACCGCTTTATCAAGCATACCTATACGCCCGACAATACTCTTTCATTGTCTCCAATGAGCAAGATACTATCTACGTATAGTACAAAAAATACCACCACATTTCCATCACTCTTTTCAATACACAAGGCCCATCCGATCATTGATTAGATCCATGTCACTGGATTACCTCATCAAAACGGATGTTTCATGATCTTGAAGCTTGTTTTAGTCCATGAATGGACACTTTTAAGCTCACTTTCACAATGCTCTTAGCTCTTTGCAATGAATCACTCTGGTTGCTTCACATAGATGTTTCCCTTAAGACTTCCAATCAGGAAAGTTGTCTCGACATCTATTTGCTATCCCTCATATTTCATATGAGTAGCAACAAATAAAAGAGTAGCAACAAATAAAAGAGTCCGGATCAACTTAGGCATAACTACTGGCGAATAGGTTTTCTCATAATCGAACCCTTTCTTTCTGAGTATACCTTTTTGCAACAAGCTTGCTTCCAAGGTTTTCACCTTATTCTATGATCCTCTTTTATTCTTGAATTCCCGCTTCCAATGGCTTTTATGCCATTTAGCGGTTCAACAAGCATCCAGACCTAATTTAAAATCCATCGATTCTATTTTAATATTCATTGCACTTTGCTAGGATTTGGCATTTCTAACTTGTAGTGCTTCGTCGTATCCGTGGGTCTATTTCATGTTTGCTAGGGACCAAGTCTCACGACTTTTCCAAAACATGTATCTTACAGGTTGTCGAAGAACCCTCCCACTACGACAAGGCACTACACGCAATTGTGTATCAGACGTGACACGCGTTGCAGTTTACCTTGTGGTATATCCTCTTGTACACTTGGTACTTATACTTTATGTTTTTCCCTCTCACTTCCTTTAGAACAATTTATACATGGGTTTATGATTTAATACATAGTCTCTTACCAAAAATCTAGTGTTTGTGTTAACAATCACCCTTCGATCTTTTAGACTAAATAAATCACCTTCATTTTTATAGCATATCCCATAAACAGACAAACATTCAAATGAATTACTGTTTCTAGGGCTTATCCATAAAATGAATTAAGTAATTCCAAATAATTCATCATCTATCTAATCATTACCATAAGAGTCTTATTCCTTCTATCCACCACACCATTCAGCTGGGGCATGCCCGGTGTAGACCACTTGAGATTTAATCTCAACCTCTGATTAATAGTTCCTAATTATCCTAAGAGGTACTCGTAATGACGATTAAATCGTCATTACTTGATATATTTTCCATGATGCTTTATTGTACCAACCTTGTAATTCTTGAATAAATCAAAGAATTTAGACATGCAGTGCATCAAATAAATATATCGGTATCTAGAATAATCTTTGATTATTCATAACCACCTATCGTCTAGATAATATTAGGCCCGCTTGAATCAAAATGAACAAATTCCAACATATATATCTTTGGCTCTACACCCCTTTACCTTGAAAAGGTAATTAATCATTTTTACTTCCAAGTAAGACTCGCAAGTCCGATAGTTTCCACTTCAGATAAACCTTACGGTCCATCTGCTATCAACTTTTGAGTCCTACTCAAGTAAAATGATCTAGTCTTAGACGCCAAATGCATGTTTAGTTCATCTCCGAATGTTACTTTCTCTTACTAAGATCAGAAGATGCATTATTAATTACTATTTGTTGCATCTGTGGAATATACATGATTTAAGAGTATACAAATTGTCCATCAACGTACCATAACAGATTACAACTCTATCCTTCATTATAATGACCACGTCATTTAAATGAAATGGAGTATCCATCTATCAATGCATAGAAACCGAAATCAAATTCTTTCTATGAAAACGTAAGTAAAGACAAATTTACAAAATCAAACGTTTATTCATATCGTAAGATAAATAAACAACTCCCACTGCAATAGCCACTAGTCTTGTAGTTTTACCCATGTCATAACAATCTTATCCTCACTTAGTAATGAACATTCAGTGATTCCAGTATCTACACACTTCGTGTCAGTAGATGTCATCACTAATCATGTTTAAACAACTAGTAAGTAAGATTCTATCCTTGTTCACTCCTTTTATGAAATTGAATTTCCTTTACCACATGTTTTGTCAGAAGTTTCCCACCATATACAACCTCTTGTAATTCATGAGAAACTTACTCAAAACATCTAGACAATTATGAAGAATAAAATTGACTTAGGTTTCCCCTTCAACTTCTATTCCATGTATTTCCAATTCATTCATCAAATTCAATCATGACCTACCGCCTTTTAAATTACTCAAGTATCCGAAAAGTTACATGAGACCATCATATTTCTATGAACCTCTCATCTCTTCACTAGAGACTTTAATAGGCATCATGAGACGTCCTTTGTGAGAATACACATGTATTTTCTTAAGCAGTAAAATTCAAAACCAAGATTCTTTTCTAATCATCTAATTTGGACAAGTAAATATAATTTCTTTTAGTTAATAATAAGTGAGATAAAACCATTTGAAAATCAGAGAATCACAAATAAATATACCGATCAAAACTTCGAATTTTATCCTTTTATATTGATTCCCTCAAAACAATATAAAAATAAAATTCACCGACATCTCAAGCACCGTGAGTCTGCAAGCCACGATAGTGTGGACGTTTACAAACCCGAACATTTACAAGAGAAGGTTTTACCCATTAATTTCATTTGTCAACCTAACTTTATGACAAAATAATTAATAGTCGGTTCCTCTTTAGCCATGCAAATAAAAGCAGTGACTCCGATGGGGAGGATACTTATTATTTACACCTAAGTGTACACCATTATTGACTCCAAGTCCGCGACCTAAGCTTATGTGCCTTACAGATGGAGAAGTACACACGCGCTCGGATAACTTCCTACAGTCATCAATTATAAGTCTGTACAGTGATCCGCACATGAACTCATCCGATAGGGAGGAAGGTCTATGCCAACGCGCAAGTTCATATGCATCACATTACAAACATAATTATTTAAAGAAGTCTGTCCCAACAATCCATGAATAAACTCATCCGATGGGGAGGAAGGCTTTAATGCCGACGCGCAAGTTTATTCACATTGCTAAAAAACCAATAATGGAGGCCGCGGGAATTTTTACCAATCCCCTCTCCCACTTAGTTATTCAACACCGAGGGTTTTTACATGCATATAATATTTAAAAAATAAAATACGCAACCTAGCATGCTCATACTTCCAAATATAACAATAATTGACCAATAAAACAATTATAGCAGTTATATATAAGGAAATAAATTGCCAAAAATAAGTTGACTTGATCAACACTCCAACATACATGCATATAATATACCAAATATAATACGCAATCTAGCATGCTTCTATTTAAGGCAATAAATCATAGAGAATCATGCATACATATATAACAATAATCAATTAATAAATCAATTATAACAGTTATATAACAGCGAATTCGATTGTTCGCCACCAATCACGAATGCAGACAACTGCAATGGGGATCGACCTCCCCGCAGCCTGCTCCACAACTCTGGCACCCTGCCCGATCATATTGTGAAGACTCACGCGGAACCTGATGCAGACCAGTCGAACTTGATGCAAACCCGCTCGAACCTGGTGCAGAGTCGATCAAACCTGATGCAGACCAATCGAACCTGATGTAAATCCGCTTGAACCTGGTGCAGCATTGATCGAACCTGATGCAGACCAATCGAACCTGATGCAAATTCGCTCGAACCTGGTGCAACATCGATCGAACCTGATGCAGACTAATCAAACCTGATGCAAATTCGTTCGAACCTGGTGCAGCATCGATCGAACTTGATGCAGACCAATCGAACTTGATGCAAATCCGTTCGAACCTGGTGCAGCATCGATCGAACCTGGTGCAGACCAATCGAACTTGATGCAAATCTGCTCGAACAAGGGCCTACTTGCACGGAACCAAGTTCAGCCAACGCGCAACATCAAACTATACCAACTGTCGTTCAGGGTTCACAACTTTAGGAACATTGAAATCCAATCTCCACCGTCCAGAATCTATGCCTGTGAGTTTTGAACATACTGCCCAAATTACAGGTCGATCCAACGATTAGATTGTGAGAAACAGCTCTTTTCCCTCGACTGCGCAGAACTGATCCGACGGTTGAAACTCCGGTTATTGCCTCTGTAATATCACTGCGCTGGATTTTCTCTCAATTTCTTCATTCCATGTGAAATTGACGAACAGTTTTCGTCGAATCCTCTCACACACAACCATCAACGAACAGATATGATATAGGGTATATTTCACATAGGGATATTCATGGTTTGCATAGTAAAACCAAAACCCTACCCTAAAAATGTGATCCTAATTTCGAAAAATTAATCACATAAACCCTAGCCTAACGTGTCACGCTTCACCACGAAACCGAAGCTCTGATACCAATTGTTGGTGCTTGGATCATTTGGTTAACGTGACCTGTTAGGATACATACGTTTCTATCATAGCGGAAGCAATAAATCATAGAAACGATTACCGTTCACAGGGTATGTTGATGAAGATTGATTCTCGCAGACAGCCTGCCCAGTCCCACGAGAATGGCCATAACTTCCTCGTCTGATATTGGAATTGAGTAATCTTTGCGTTCAGACGATCCTCTCTTCGACGGCTTTCCATCAGTATATTGATCATCAAATTCTGAGGATTGTACGAATTTATACAAATTTCGCAAGGTCACAGACAGCAGCAGCAAACTACCTTCTGATCTTCTGCTGTATGTCCCAAGTCCGATCTCGACGTCGTGTGGGCGACGATCTACGAGACCTCCTCAATCTGCTCTCAACCCTCATCACACGTAAATAATGAATTAGATTAGATTAGGGTTCCAGATAAGTTGAGGTGACTTATATATATGGGCTACAGCAGAGACCAGGAGGAGAAATTGGGTTGGGCCTCCATTGGACTTAAGTATCCAAGCTTAGCCCAAAGCTTATACTTAAGTCCAATAATAATAATATATTCCACTAAAATATTATTATTGCACTGCCGTACCAATTTCAAAATTACGTTTTGGGCTCCTTCTTATTATGAGCCCGTTAGTCTCCCCATGTTTAAGATATACAATGTCCATTAATTAATTTAAGTTACTGACAACTCAATTAATTAATATCTCATCCAAGAGTAGTACCACTCAACCTCATTATCATGCCGGAATAAATTCCACCTGCAGGATTTACATGATAATCCTTATGAGCTCCTCAAGGGGACATCATCAACCTCTGACGGACACGGATTCCTTCTACAATCAACAGCACACCATAGAGACTGCACTACTTCCCAACTCATCGAGTTTGTTGATTTAATTACATGTAAATCTCACCCATTGATGAATCAAAGAAATACATACTGCCCTACGTGTCGAGGTTATTGTATAGGGATTAAGAGCACGAACTTCCATAATAACTGAGATCAAGTTCTTCTATAAGACAGTATAAGTCGAACGATCTCAAGCGGTCCTGCTCAATACACACAAGTGCACTAATGTGATTCTATAACCAAGACAAGCTAATACCAAACCACACTACAACCATCCCGATAGAGAGTCCCCGTCTATCTCGGTTGTGAGCATCTGTTTATACTTTATAAGAAAACCGATAATATGATCTTCCGCGTGTTGTCACACAATATATTATCTACAGTATAAAGTAAGTGGACTATTGCATCGAACATATAAATAAATTATAAGATGCAATAATTTGATCATATGATTCTCATTTCAAATTAATTGTTATAACATTGTTCATACAAAAAGATAGACTTTTAGTATACAATCCAACAGGACGTCCATTGATTCTCTACATATCTGCTCAAGAAAGATCAGTTGGTGCCCTGCTTACGCAAAATAATGATGAAGGAAATGAGTGTGTGTTGTACTATCTGAGTAGGACAATGAAAAGATCTGTCTTGCTCTCATCTTTGCAATTCAGAAATTAAGACACTATTTTCTAGCTCATAATATTTACTTGGTCTCAAAAGCCAATCCATTAAAGTTCGTCATGTCAAAGCCAGTGCTCTCTGATAGACTCGCAAGGTGGTATCTTCAATTGCAACAATTTAAAATTATCTATGTTCCTCAAAAGGGGGTGAAAGGGCAAGTATTAGCAGATTTCTTGGCTGATCATCCCATGCCTGCTGAATGGGAGTTGTCTGATGATCTCCCACAAAGATATATTGACTATTGAAATAAGTCCTCCTTGGAAAATGTATTTCGATGGAGCTGCTCACAGAGAAGGAGCCGGCGCAAGAGTAGTATTTGTAACCTCAGATTGAGGAGTTATGCCATATTCATTCAATCTAACTGAAAATTATTCTAATAATGTAGCTGAATATCAAGCTCTTATACTTGGCTTGGAGATGGCAGTAGATGTAATGCAACGACACCTTAAGGTATATGGAGATTCATTGTTGATAATCAACCAATTGCTTGGCTTATATGAGGTTAAAAAACCCAAGCTACTTCCGTATTATAACTATGCTCAAAGGCTTATGAATTGGCTTGGAGATGTAGAAATTGAACATCTACCAAGGAGTAAGAACAAACAAGCTGATGCTTTGGCGAAGCTAGCATCCACCATAGCAATGCCCGAAGCACATTTTCAAGTACTGATCTGCAAAAGTTGTGTGGTAACTCCCTTTTTTAAGAAGAAGATTGTGAAGAAGTTGAATATTGCGCCATAGAGGTATATGATATTGAGAAAGAGGACTGGCGTCAACCATTTGTTAATTACATGAAGTATGATAAGCTCTCTAATGATCCACACCTGAGGGTTGATGTCAGACGTAGAGCACCACAATTCTTCTATTATAAAGATACACTCTATAGAAGATCGTTTAATGGTATTCTCTTGAGATGCTTAAGTGATGAAGAAGCTCTTCGAGCTATGGAGGAAGTTCATTCTGGAATATGTGGGGTATTACTGGCCTTCTATGGTGGAAGATTGCATAGACTATGCACAAAGATGTCAGCCATGTCAATTTCATGCAAAGCTCATTCATCAACCTCCCGAGCCATTACATCCAACAGTTTCTTCATGGCAATTTGATGCGTGGGGCTTAGATGTGGTGGGGCCGTTAACAAAGTCTTCTGGAGGCTATCTTTATATTCTGGCTGCTACTGATTACTTTTTCAAGTGGGCGGAATTTGTACCCTTGAGAGAAGTAAAGAAGAAAATATTGCTGATTTCATTCGCATCAACATCATATACCGATATGGAGTGCCTCGATACATCATAACTGATAATGGAAGGCCATTCGGAAACTCTTTGATTAACAAGCTTTGTGAGAAGTTTGACTTCAAGCAAAGAAAATTTTCTATGTACAATGCAGCAGCTAATAGGCTCGCTGAAGCCTTCAACAAGACGCTATATAACCTGTTGAATAAGGTGGTCTCGAAGTCAAAGTGAGATTGGCATGAAAGGATTTATGAAGCTTTATGGGCGTATCGAACCACTTATAGAATGCCTACTCAAGCTACTCCGTATTCCTTAGTATATGGGGTTGAAGCTGTTGTACCCCTTAAAAAGTAGATCCCATCTTTGAGAATAGCTATACAAGAAGGTTTGACTGAAGGAGAGAACCCACGACTACGTCTTGAAGAGTTAGAAGCACTTGATGAAAATAGGTTGGAAGCACAACAAAGACTTGAGTGCTATCAAGCTCGCATCTCCAGAACGTTTAACAAAAAAGTGAAGATACGTTCTTTTTAAGTTGGAGACTTAGTCCTTGCAGTGAGAAGGCCTATTGTCATCACTCACCGAGTTGAAAATAAATTCTTGCCAAAGTGGGATGGCCCACATGTTGTGAAAGAAGTGTATACAAATGGCGCATATAAGTTGATATCTGAAGATGGTATGGGAATTGGCCCCATAAATATCAAATTCCTGAAACGCTATTACGCGTAATCCAGTCAAACTTAAAGAACGCTCCATGACGTACGAGCATAAACTACATTTTACTCCTGGTCCGCACGAGTTTAAACTGTGTACGACACCCACCAAAGGTAATTATACGTGGTTAAACTATTAATTGGCACCACTCAGGTATTTTAAGTGGTTAAATCATTAAATACCCTACTTTGTCTAAAGTGATTAGAGAATAGTCACTCTTGGCTCGCACGAGTATAAACTGTGTATGGCACCCCCTATTCAAATAAATTCATGTCCCTTTGAACTACGTTATGACTTGATCCTCTTTAAGGAGGTACGTAGGTAGCTTAGCACTCTGCTAAGTTCAGTCATAATTCAGGCTATTTGCATCAAATTTGTGAGGTAAGAAGTATGACCCAGTTGAGAAGCAAAAAGTTGACAAGGAGAAGACAAAAATTGAATGCAAATTTCAATGAAGAAGTTCAAATTATTGAAGTGGTAGATAAAGTTTGAATTCTTGGAGCGTTACAATAATATCAAATTCTTGTAGCGATGAAATGATTAAAAGAATTTGCAAGCAAGGGATGAATTCAAGTTAATTTAAACTTATGAATTTAATTAATTAAAAGAGCCCAAAACTAATTTATGGGGTCAGATTAATTATTAGGTTCAAAGTTATAAATTAAATCAATGACTGAAATAAAAATGCTAATGGGAGTAAGCAAGTTAATTCAACATGAGTTAAAGTTGGATAAATTATTCAAAGTTAAGCCCAAATTCTTTATCTTAAAAATGGGCTCAGGTTGCATGTGAGGGGATGTTCATATGGCGGGCTGCTAACTAAAATAATCAATGAGTTAATAATCAAGCCCAACTACTTCAGTTATGTTAGAGCCCCAAATTGATTAAAGATGAGGTTCTTTAGCCGACGTGAAGAAATTACTTGAGCCCACTTGAAGGTCAAAATGAAAAAGGGCATGTCAAAATTGTAAATGGATGTATCTCTCCAGGAAACGTGATTTCTTCCAAATTTTATATAATTGAGATTTTCTCTCACTGCGCGCACAAAAAAAAAACAAAAAACAGAGAAAGAGGCGTGGGATTGAGAAGGAGATTTCTTTCTTTCCAAAATAAATTGCGCAGAGTTTCTTCTTCTGAATTTGAAACTGTTCGCACGAGTTTGTTAGGGTGACTTGATTAAGTATTAAATGATTTATCTCTCTACCAGCTTAAACTTTTAGATGAGGTGGTCGTTTAACAGGGTATCAGAGTCCATGGTTAACAAAAGTTCAGGTTCAAACTTCACCGCCATCCATTTATAAGAAAATTCCATATGCAAGGCTTGAGGCAAAAATTCTCTGCCTACATGTGAGGGGCGTGTTAACAAAAGTCCAGGTTCAAACCTCACCAAAATTCTCTGCCTGCATGTGAGGGGCGTGTTAGAGTGACTTGATTAAGTATTAAATGATTATCGGCTTAAACTTTTAGATGAGGGCGTTAGGACGCAAACGCGAAGCCTTGCCAAGTCGCCGCCAGTCTGATTCCTGACAACACCACACGCTGCAGCTTCAATCTGCCACTTTTTGGAATCACGAAATGCCACCACGACTGCCACCGCGCACAGCCGAGCGGCGACAAAGTCATCTCCACCGAAGAAGTGAACCAGCAATTGCCGGTCGCCACTCCCTCGCCAGAAATCGAGCCGCGCCTAAGAAATCGCGAACTACCGCCGTCGTGGGAGACACGAGCCAGTAATCGATGACCGTCGTTCTCTTACCAGCGATCACGCGCCGCCAGCGCCCGACAACCGCCTATCTCTTGATCGAGAATCATGCGTTGCTAATGTTGGAGCTGCCATCATTACAACCTGATGATCACTGCTCAATTTGCCGGTCTGATCGCAATCGAGAGCCTGTTGGAGAATCCCGTTAGCTCATCACCATCAGCCGATGAAATATCGAGCCCCTGATGTTATCGTTATCAGATGGTGCAAGTGCCAAACCGCCACCAGCGACCACTGTTTCCAGCGCTACACACAAGTATGTTTTCGCCTCCGTTTCATCATCAGGTTACTACTGAATTGTGCTGATGTTCATCGTCAGTTTCTCCATCAGATTACTACTTATCACGCTGATGCTCAGCCTAAGTTTCGTCATTAAACTACTACTGATCGCGCTAATGCTCATCAGTCGTTGCCGAAGGCGTGCCGGATCAGCAACTAAGGGACAACCGAGGGACAATCCGTTAATTCCACTAAATGGACAACCGAGGGACAAGGCTCACCGTAGATTTCTCAGAAGAGAAAGAGGGGTGAGGACAAGGCTCGCCGTCAATTTCTCGAAAGAGAAGGAAGGGCGAGAATGAGGCTCGCTGTCGATTTCTCGGAAGAGAAAGGATAGCAAGGACAAGGCTCACTGTAGATTTCTTGGAAGAGAAAGAGGGGAGAGGACGAGGCTCACCGTCGATTCCTTAACATCTTAAGGAAGAATGGCAAGGTCAAGCATGTTACTAAGTTCATGGTCGAAAGCAAAGATGCAAATAAAAAGACGAAACGAAGAGAAAGAAAGAAAAAGAAAAAGCAAGATTGATAAAGATTGATAAAGAAGAGATATGGTAAGAAGGGATTACACTGATGTGGATGAGCGTGAATTCTTGGTGTGGTTGCTGTGGTTTCTTCTAACCTGTTGAAAAGGAGACAAAAGAAGTGCTTTGTTGTCAAAATTTTCACATAAAGGAAATTGAAGTGGGTGAGGAGAGAAATATAGGAATTTTGAAGTGCTTCCACTTCATTCACTCGATGTTTGAGGTATGGAGGAAAAATTGCATGAGAACTCCTTTATATATAGGTGTTGGGATCGTTGAGGATAGCTCTTTACAAATATTTGAATAAATTTTGAGTTTATCATGTGAGATTTGTTTTGAGATTAAATCCTGCAGTGTTGGGGCTATCCAATTAGAGTTGAGTTTATCATGAATATTGGATTTGTCCACGTGTTTTGTGCTCCAAGTAAACTAAATGGGTTCAAAGTTAAGAAGGGTAGGAAAATTGTGAAGGCCCAACATCAAGGAGGGAAGAAAAATCATGAAAGTCCTTGTCTAGGAAAATTATAAAGCTAAGTCGACACTGGTAAAAGGTTATTTGCGAATAAAATTGTTGCAATGTGTACACTTCAAGATATTTTCAATGAACAAAATGCAAGAGGGTATTTGTATAGGGGACATTTGTATGCAATTAAATTTTATTGTCTAATAAATATAAAATGAAAAGGAAAATATATTAAATATTAATTAAATATTAGTTTATTAAGAAATTTAAATAAATTAATTTCTAAAATAAATAAATAAATAATTGGTAATTAATATAATTATTTGGACCCAAATTCATGTCAAATGGACTCAATTCAAGTCAAATGGGCTCAATCCAAGTTAAGTGGGTCTGACTCAGTTCAACAAGTCCAGCAAATCAAATCCAGCAGGCCTAATTTAATTAAATAGGCTCATGTCAAATCCTGCAGATCTAATTAAATTAAATAGGTTCAAGTCCAGTTCAACAGGTTTAATTAAATTAAATAGGCTCAGGTCCAGTTCAACAAACCTAATTAAATTAAATAGGCCTATGTCCAATCCAGCAGGCTTAATTAAAGGAGAAAAGCCCAACATATCTTTTCAATGAGAAAATATCTCACAAGTGGTTATTTTTTTTATCTATAGATAAGGACATTCAGTCCTCATTCCATTCATTCTAAAAATCCTGAAAACCCGGAGAGCTCTGAAGAAACTTGAAATCTCTACGAAGATCAAGTCATTCTTCAAAGATCAATCTAGAAACGATATTCAATCTGAGATCAAGATGTGGAGCCCCTCAAATTCAATGTTTCTTCAAATCAAGTTCACCAGCAATTCTCGTGAAGTCAGCGGTGTTCTACCAAATTGAACGGCGTTCTTCATGACAAATCTTCAAGTTAACGTTTGATCTTAACAAAGGCTCGATGCCTCTGGATAAACGTTTTAAAGCTTAAACACAAACCCGAGCTCGGACAAGCTTCATCCGAAAATCCAGCTCCAAAAGTTGAAAAAATCAAGAAGTCAACTCAAGAGAGGATCAGAGGATAACTAGAAGCTAATTATTTAAATTTTAAGTTCAATCCATATTGGATTATCTTTGTAATTTCTTTTGTGTTTATTATTTTAATAAATACAAAATTTTTTTGTTACATATACTATAAATTTTTCATGAAATAAATTATCATTTTTCATTAACTGAGTATAGCTTTTCATTATAAAAGCTATTACTTTTTATCCGTCTAACATAAGCCCTTATATGAGATGATCTCACACAAGTATTTATCATAAATTGATTAATTAATGAATAATTAATCTGTCTCACGAAATGAGATCCGTGAGACGGTCTCGTACAAAACTCTCCCTTAAATATAAGGAGAAGTCTTAGATGAGATTGTCTCACAAATTCTAATTCGTGAGATGATTATTAAATTATAAAATAAAAAATTAAATTAAATTAAAAAAAACATTATTTGATTTTCTTAATTAATTATAATTAAGAATAAATTTGAAAAAAAAAATGTAAAACAGTTCATTGCTGCTGGTAGTTCTTAAGAATTTGTTTTATTCGTACTTTAAAAAGAATTTTAATAATTTATTTTATTAATTATTAAAAGTTTATACATTTTTCTTTTTATTTTACAAAAATTCATAATCACATATCACTTTTTATTATAAATGTTATAATTTTTTATTTATCCTATAATTCATAAGAGAGCAACTTACAAATATTTCATAAGAGAACAACTTTGTTGGAACCCATGTTTCTCACTTCTTCCTAATTAATTCAATTAAATAATATGTGGTCCTCATCAAGGACGAAATATCCTGATATATCCATGATATGTCAATTTTTTTAGAGTATCGATATCGATATGGGGAAAAAAGTTATTTCTTTTCTGATATCGAGGATATATTGAGAATTGTCACAATTCAAATTTTCCCAGATGTCGAGATATATCGAGAAAATATCGATACAATATCGACAAAATATCGAGAATATATCGAAAATATCAAAAAATTATTTATAATTTAAAAAAAATAAAATAATTTTTGTTTTACTTTTACTAACCAAATACTTTTTTTATTAATATGTTTAATTTTAAAAAATAAAGCAACACTTGCGTGAAACCATCTCATGGTGGTATTGTTTTACGTTTGATTAATTAATTAAAGTATCACTTTTTTATTAAAATTGTTATCCTTCAATTGCCATATGAAATAGGTTCAATCATATCTCAACAATATAGTGATTAGATTAGCCAACACTATCCAATCCATGAACAAACAGTTGGACAAAATAGAACAACGTATTACTGGCACATTCAGAACTATATTTAGAATTTCTATAATTCGATGAGCTGATATTAATATTGTTTAGATCTAGACGACATGACATGTTTTACATTTGAGCCTCATAGATCATCATTTTGGTATTAATTATTATGTATTAAACAATAAGTAGTAATTATTGTATGACTCCAGATTGTTTAAATATATTTTTTATTGATTTGTTTATCATGTGTTATAAATTTTATTGAGATTTTAAAGTATATTTATATATTAAAATTAGTTATAATATATTAAAAAAATATTAATTAATTTTCTTCTATTTTTTTTCCAAGTTTCGTGATTTTTTAAAATTTTACCGATATAAATTTGAGATACCGATATTTTTACCGATATCGATATTTTCATCCTTGGTCTTTATTAATAAATTTAATTTTTTAATTTTTATTTTATTTTAATATTTAAAAGACTATTATACCTTAAAATCTGTGAAATATATTTTAAATCAAAAATTGCAATTATATCCTAAATCTTAAATTTTAGGGATGAAGTTATACATTAAACCACAAGCATAATATTATATTTATACCCTAAACTCTAAATGCTATGATTGAATTATAACCTAAACACTAGGATAAATTATACCCTAAACCACAATCTTGAAATTATAACTACACCCTAAATCCTAAGGGTAAATCTACCCTAAACCACATTCGTAAAATTACAATTATACTCTAAATCCTAAATTTTAGAGGTGGAATATACCCTAAACTACAAGAGCAAAATTATAATTTTATTCTTATAATGATTCCTAAAAATAAATAATAAACCCTAAGGAAAATATGCCCTAAACCACCGTGATGAAATATATCCTTATGGACAAGAGTATAGTTGCAATTATACTCCTAGCTTAAAATTAAAAAAAATAAAGAACGAAAATATAAATCTACCATGTAAATGAATAAAAATAGATACAAATAAATCTTAAAGTCAGAACTCAAAGCGGGAGCCATGACTTCAATTCCCTATCTTTTGTTTCAACAGTCTCATTCGTGGTCATTGATCTGATCAGGCTGAGCGGCGTTACGGTGGAGCTGAGGCCAAGATTGCATGGATTGAGACCGGTGCTGGGTTGAGACCGGTGAAAACCTTGGTTCTGTATATTACCACATCGTTCAGAAGAGCTCCACCTTGGGGTTTCCCGATAGCTTTTGTGCAACCTTGGGTGAACGTAGATAGAAACGGAGGTGCTCACTGCTAGAGCTTCAAGTAGTGATTATCATCATGTCTATCTCCATCGAAGCTCTAGCAAAGGCAGGTGCAAAATACTACCAATTCAAGGTGAACGTAGACGAAACGGAGGTGCCACCACCCCATCTCGTAGCAGAATACCACAAAGATGAGACTCCCACAGAGACGAAGAGATGCCACGCCCTTTCTCATAGACAAGGCAAACATCAACAGGAGAGAGTTCTTGCTTGTGCAAAATTTTCGGACCCCTTGTCCTAAAATTCGCTCTCATTCTTTCTTCGTTTTCTTTCTTGCGGCTGTCGGCGCCACCCACCTACGGCTGTGGAGATTCTCGGCTAATTCAGTTTTGTGCTCGTCCGGTCTCCTTTTGTTGTCGACATCTGTTGGCAGCCACCGTTTGATCTCACTGCTCCCCACGGTGGTGGTAGAGGTTAGTCACTTGTTCATGTAATTCGCCTTGAATCTTCTCATGGGGAAGAAGTCAAGGAGTAAGACGCCGTCTAGAGCGTCGCCGGAGTTTCGTGTGAGTGAAGAACCGTTCAAATCGGTGAAGGATCGAGCTAAGGACATCGAGCGAAGGAAGTTGGTGGTGGATGCGGCGGTGTCCGGCGGGGCTGACTTGGTTGGTTCTATAGAGGCGGACCGTTTGGAGATGGAGACGGAAGTCTTGGTTGGATCCATGGCACTTTCGGTGCCCAACGGGATGGAGGGTGGCGGTTCCGGCAGCCCTACGCATGGTCTAGTTGACTCGGTCATGTTGGACTCACTTCCGGTGGGGCCGGTGCTTCGAAGCTCCATCGCCAAACGGAAGTCTTCGGTGGACAGGCAGCGTAGCGTCACGCCCGGACCCAGGCGGCGGTTGGGGGATCGGGCCTTGTCGCCTTCTCCCTCTCGGCAGTCGGCTGAGCAGCGCCGACACCCTGACGTCACCCTGAGCCATGTCGGCGGTGAACATTCTGGAGGCACCGACACCAACCGCCATGAGCCTGCGCCAACTCCTCGGCAGGTGGGCGAGGAGATTCGGCAGAGCGGCGTTCCTCCGCAGGGCGGTGTGGAAGATTCTGGACAGGCCAAGAGCCCTCGGCGGGAACACACCCCAGTGCGCGCACCTTTGGCTCCCTCTCGGCAGGCGCCGTCGGGTTCGTGAGGGAGTGCTGGGCGCGGTGCGGATGAATCTCGGCATCAACGGCAGCAGGGTGGTCAGCGTGTGCGACAGGGCCAGCCGAGTACATCTGCCCCTCCCAAGCAACCGGTTAATTATGATACGTTTGTTAACAAAGGTAATATCGACCTAGACAGGAAACTTGAGTATATTGCTCCCTGTGACAGAGTAGCATATCTGGATCCGAAAGACGATTCAGATGCATGGAAACATACGTTGGTGGGATATTTTTCGGGATGGTTCCCGGGGATGCAAGCTCTCCATGCTATCTGCCGGGCATGGGGAGTAAGGTATACTATCATTATGCATCAATCGGGGTGGATAATCTTTAGACTCTTCTCGGAGGATGAGGTGAAGAAGGTGCTGGATGGTGCTCCTCATTCTATATGGGATCGGTATCTTATGCTTGAAAGGCTTCCACAAGCTTTTCAATTTGATGATCGTGAAATTTCCCATGTTCCACTTTGGATACATTTACCTTCTTTCCCGTTGGAGCTGTGGACGAAGAATCATATTAGTAGAGAGGCTTCGTTGGTTAGTAGGCCAATCATGGTGGATGAAACCTCTGTTAAGGCGGACAGGGTATCCTTTGTTCGGGTGCGGATAGACATTGATGTCTCCCAGGAGCTACCGAAGGAAATCACATTCAATTACCGAGGGACTAATTTCACCCAATCTGTCTTGTATGAACGTCTTCGGCGTACTGCACTAAGTGCAGGAAATTTGGTCACTTGGTAAATGTCTGTGATGACCTCACTAGAGGGGATAAAGGGGTGGGTGGCAAGAATAATCCTCCGGAGGGTACAGGTGCTGATGACACTATTGATGAGGAGGGTTTTCATCAAGTTGGATCTAGAAATACGAGGCCAAGGAAGAAGAGGAATAGAGGTGGGAGGAGGAACACAGCCGGACCTGTCTTAACTCAAGAGCAGAAGCAGAAGGTGATGTCTGGGAAATTTCAGATTCTTGATGATCTTGATCCAGACGACTGGAGGATCAACAGATCAGAGGTTAATCGATCAACCCAGATGATTACTAGGAAGAGTTGGGCATCTGAGACAGAGGAGAAGGAAGCGGTGGCGGTAGGGAGGATGGGACGCACTCTATCTCCCAGTTCTTCCTATAGGTCGGGCGGTATAAGGACAGGCTCGGGTATTATTATTCACGAACTGCTTGGCACGGGTAATGGTCCAGGAGGTGGGGGCTCTTCCCCTAGTGTTTCTCTATGCGGTGCTTAGTATGGAACGTGTGAGGGCTTGCAGCCCCTCGCGCACAGCGAGCTGCCCGCAGGTTAGTTCGCAAATATAAGGTATGTTTCGTAGGTTTTATTGAATCCAAATTGTCTGTGGATAATGTGGTTGATATTGTGGGTAGGATTGTTCCTAGTTGGAATAATGTGAATAACTTTGAGAATGTTGAGGGAGGTCGTATTGTGGTGGCGTGGGATTCCGCCTTGATTGCGTTTAATAATGTTGTGCTGCATGAGCAATGTATCTCTGGTATGGTTCACTGTTTGATCTCTCAACAGGAGTTCTATATCAGTGTTGTGTATGCCTATAATGGCGTGATTGACAGGCGTAGGCTATGGGAGCATCTCTCTTTGGGTGTCCCGGCAGTTAACTCTCCTTGGTTGCTTCTTGGAGATTTTAACTGTGTAAGGAAGCCTGATGAGAGATCTGAGGTCGTTCCGTCTCATCGGAACAGGTATAGGGTGGAATTTGAGGAGTTTTGTGTTGATCAGGGTTTAGATGATGCAAGGTCCAAGGGATGTTTTTTCACCTGGACGAATGGTAGAGTTTGGAGTCGGATTGATCGGGTATTGGTGAATTCCTTCTGGGATTCTACTTCAGGGGTAGTGGAAGCGGAGTTTTTGCCCATGGGAGCCACTTCGGATCATTGCCCTATTTTAGTGTCAGTATATCATACTGAGCACTCAAAAGGGAAACCGTTCAGATATGTGAATATGTGGAAGACTAGTGTGGCATTCATGGATACGGTGCGACAGGTGTGGGACTTGCCAGTGTGGGGTACAACTCAATTTGGTGTGTGTCGGAGACTAAAGTTACTCAAACCAAAACTTCGTCAGCTTGGTAAGAGGGACTTTGGTAACATAGCGGAGAGAGCAGAAAGGGCAAGAGCGGAACTAGATAGTCTGCAGCTGGCTAGTCATGCTGATCCTGGTAATATCGAGAAATGGGATAGAGTTCGTGAGGCAGCGAAGAGGGTGGATTTCTTGTGTCATGCCGAGCATCTCTTCTTCTCTCAGATGGCCAGAGCTGATTATTTGATTGGTCAGGATAAGCCCACTAAGTTTTTCTACAGGAAGATCAAGTCCAAGAGTGTGAGAAATGTTATTACCTCCATACTGTTGGGCAATTGGATCTTGTGGATCAAACGTGATCGTTAGGATTTCAGGCAAACAATCAGCGGAAGCGATTTAAACAATATTTACCGTACTTCTGGGTTGGTGTAGAGGTTGATCGTTGCAGAGAACCACCTCTCGATCTTCTGCTGTATGTCCCAAGTGTGATCTTGCTGTTGTGTGGGCAACAGTCTGCAGGATCTCTCAATCTGCTTCTCTTTCCTTTTCTCACCAAAAGAGGCGCAGGAATTAATCTTAGGGTTCCAGGAAGCTAAGTTCACTTATATATTGGGCTACAGCAGGGACCAGGAGGAGAAATTGGGCTGGGCCTCAATTGAATTTAATTAACCAAGCTTAGCCCAAAGCTTTTAATTAAATCCAATAATAATAATATAGTCCACTAAAATATTATTACTGCACTACCCGTCCAATCCCAAAATTATGTTCTGGGCTCCTTCTTATTATAAGCCCGATAGTCTCTCCATGTTTAAGATAAACAATGCCCATTAATTAATTAAGTTACTGACAACTCAAATTAATTAATATCTCATCCGAGAGTAGTACCACTCAACCTTATTATCATGCCGGAAATTAATCCACTTGCAAGATTTACATGATAAACCTTATGAGCTCCTCAAGGGGACATCATCAACCTATGATGGACATGGATTCCTTCTACAATCAACAGCACACCATAGATACAACACTACTTCCCAACTCACCGAGTTTGTTGATTTAATACATATAAATCTCACCCATTGATGAATCAAAGAAATACATACTGCCCTACGTGTCGAGGTTATTGTATAGGGATTAAGAGCACGAACTTCCATAATAACAGAGATCAAGTTCTACTATATAGTCAGTATAAGAAGAACGATCTCAAGCGGTCCTGCTCAATACACACAAGTGCACTAATGTGATTCTATAGCCAAGACAAGCTAATACCAAACCACACTACAACCATACCGATAGAGAGTCCCCGTCTATCTCAGTTGTGAACATCTGTTTATACTTTATAAAGAAACCGATAATATGATCTTCCGCGTATTGTCGCACAACATATTATCTACAGTATAAAGTAAATGAACTATTGCATCATGCATATAAAATAAATTATAAGATGCAATCATTTGATCAATGATTCTCATTTCGAATATTGTTATAACATTGTTCATACTAAAGCTAGACTTTTAGTATACAATCCAACAATCTCCCACTTATACTAAAAGACTATGCTGTCATGTCTTCTGCCATACATCTGATTCCTACTTCCACTACACGACCATTAAAAGCTCTCGCCTTAAGGTCCTTGTAAATGGTTTACTAGATCATCATCCGATGCAATCTAGGCGACAACAACCTTCGCCTCATCATACGATTTCTCGTAACAGGTGGTACTCGCGCTCCATGTGTTTAATTGCCTTATGGACTTGTGATTTCTTCAAGTTTGCAACTGCACCAATATCATCAATGTAAATTGTGATTACCTTGGGCAAACTTAGAAACACTTCAAAGTCCATCATGAAGTCTCTAGAGTCATATAGATACTTTGGCTGCCTCACAGGCTCCAATTCATCATCTTTCCATGATGGAGTCCGGAGTCTGAAATATATTTCTATATAACACTCCTCCACATTATGACTCTACTTCCTAAGATTAAACACATAACCTTTGAGGAGAATTTACTGCCGTCCAATCTGACTAAAAAATCTGAATCTACGTAATCCACAAGAAGCAGTGAATCTGTTTAGTAAATCCACATATAATTCCCAGTCCTTCTCAGGCACTTTATATATGTCTTACTACAGTTCATCATTCTTGTTCCGGGTTACGTTGATACCTTCTGTTCATGCGTTCAGCAACACAGATATCCAACTTCGTTCATAGCATTCTTTAGATTAAGCTTCCTTATTCGCCGAAGCATAAGGAACCGCTTTCATCTACTTTATCTTCTTCTTGTGTCTCAAAGACACATTCACTTAGATAAATTTACATGCTAAACGAGTATGGACTGTATCATTTTATGAAACTTGAGATAAGCATAATATCCTTTCTTGTGATCCGTATTACCGTGATCAAAAGGATATATTTTGGCTTTCTTAAGTCCTTCATATCTACCGCTTTAATAACCGTACCCATACACCCGATAATACTCTTTCATTGTCTCCAATGAGCAAGATACTATCTACATATAGTCCAAGAAATACCACCACGTTTCCGTCACTCTTTACAATACACAAGACTCATCCGCTCATTGATTTAAATCCATGCCACTGGATTATCTAATCAAAACAGATGCTTCACGATCTTAAAACTTGCTTTAGTCCATCGCTGGACACTTTTAAGCTTACTATCAAAATGCAATTAGTACTTTGCAATGAATTACTCTGGTTGCTTCACATAGATGTTTTCCTCAAGACTTCCAATCAGGAAAGCTGTCTTGACATCTATTTGCTGTCCCTCATAATTTAATATGAGCAGCAATAAATAAAAGAATCCGGATCAATTTAAGCATAGCTACCAGCGAATATGTTCCCTCATAATCGAACCATTTCTTTCTGAGTACACCTTTTCGCAACAAGCTTTGCTTTCAAGGTTTTCACCTTTCTGTATGGTCCTCTTTTATTTCCTATGATCACTTGCAATGGCTTTTACACCATTTTAGTGATCTTTCAAGCTCCAGACTTAATTTAGAATCCGTAGATTCTATTTCAACATTCATTGCACCTTACTAAGATTTCGCATTTTAATCTTGTAGTGCTATGTCGTATCCGTGGGATAATACCATGTTCACTAGGGATCAAGTCTCACGACTCTCCCAAACATATATTTATGAGTTGTCACACAACCCTCCCACTACGACAAGGCACTACATGTAATTGTGTATCAGACGTGACACGCGTTGCAGTTTACCTTGTGGTATATCCTCTTGTACACTTGGTAATTATACTTAGTGTTTTCCTCTCACTTCCTTTAGAACAACTTATACATGGGCTTGTGATTTATTACATAGTCCTTTTCCAAAAATCTAGTTATTGTGTTAACAATTGCCCTTCGATCTTTTTGGACTAAATAAATTACCCTTCATTTTTCTAGGATATCCCATATACAGACAAACGTTTCACGAATTACTGTATCTAGGGCATATCCATAAAATGAATTTAATTATTTCAAAAAATTCATCATCTATCTAATCATAACCATAAGAGCCTAATACCTTCTACCCACCACACCATTCAGCTGGGGAATACCCGGTGTAGTCAACTTGAGATTTAATCTCAACTTCTGATCAATAGCTCCTAACTATCTCAAGAGGTATTCGCCATCATGATTGAATCGTAATGACTTTATATATTTTTCATGACGCTTCACTGTACCAGCCTTACAATTCTTGAATTAATCAAAGAACTTAGACATGCAGTGCATCATATAAATATATTGGTTTCCAGAATAATTTTCGAATATTCATAACCACCTCTCGCCTGGATAATATTAGGTTCGCTTGAATCAGAATGAACTAATTCCAACATATATATATCTTTGGCTCTACACCCCACAGCCTTGAAAAGGCAGTTAATCATTTTTACTTCCAAGCAGGACTCGCAAGTCTGATAGTTTCCACTTCAGATAAACCTTACGGTCTATCGGCTATCAACTTTTGAATCCTACTCAAGTAAAATGAATTAGTCTTAGACGCCAAATGTATGTTTAGTTCATCTCCGAAGGTTCCTTTCTCTTACTAATTTTAGAAGATGCATTATTAATTATTATTTATTGCATCTGTGGGATGAACATGATTTAAGAGTATACTTATTATCCACCAACGTACTTTAACGGATTAAAGCATCATTCCTCATTTCTATGACCATGTCATTTAAATGAAATGAAGTATCCATCCGTTAACGCATAGAAACCGAAATTAAATTCTTTCTATGAAACGTACGTAAAGACAATTTCTCATAATCAATCGTTTATTCTTATCATGAGATAAATAAACAACTCCCACTGCAATAGCCACTACTATTGTAGTTTTACCCATGTTTTAACAATCTTATCCTTACTAAGTGATAAACATTTAGTGATTCCAGTATCTACTCACTTCGTGTCAGTAGATGCCATCACTAATCATGTTTAAACAATTAGTAAATAAGATATTAAACTTGTTTATATTATGATGAAAATGGCTTTCCTTTGCCACATGTTTTGTCAGAAGATTCCCACCATATACATCCTCTTGTAATTCAGGTGGAACTTACTCAAAACATCTAGGTAATTATGGAAAATAAATTGACTTAGGTTTCCCCTTCAACTTTTATTCCATATTTTTCCAATTCATTCATCAAATTCTATCATGATCTTGCGCCTTTTAAATTACTCAAGTATATGAAGAGTTATATGAGTTCATCATATTTCTATGATCCTCTCATCTCTTCACTAAAGACTTTAATAGGCATCATGAGCCGTCCTTTGAGAGAACACATGTATTTTCTTAAGCAGTAAATTTCAAAATTAAGATTCTTTTCTAATCATTTAATTTGGACAAGTAAGTATAATGTCTTTTAGTTAACAATTAGTGAAATAAAAGAATTCGAAATTCAGAGAATCACAAATAAATATTCCGATCAAATCTTCGAATTTTATCCTTTTATATTGATTCCCTCAAAACAATATAAAATTAAAATTCACCGACATCTCAAGCACCGTGAGTCTGCAAGCCACGATAGTGTGGACGTTTACAAACCCGAACATTTACAAGATAAGGTTTTACCCATTAATTTCATTTGTCAACCTAACTTTATGACAAAATAATTAATAGTTGGTTCCTCTTTAGCCATGCAAATTAAAGCAGTGACTCCGATGGGGAGGATACTTATTATTTACATCTAAGTGTACACCATTATTTGACCCCAAGTCCGCGGCCCAAGCTTGTGTGCCTTACAGATAGAGAAGTACACACGCGCTCGGATAACTTCCTACAGTCATCAATTACAAGTTTGTACCAGTGAACCGCATATAAACTCATCCGATAGGGAGGAAGGTCTAAGCCAACGCGTAAGTTCATATGCATCACATTACAAACGTAATTATTCAATGAAGTCTGTTCCAGCAATCCATGAATAAACTCATCTGATGGGGAGGAAGGCTCTAATGCCGACGCGCAAGTCTATTCACATTGCTAACAAACCAATAATGGAGGCCGCGGGAATTTATTACCAATCTCCTCTCCCACTTAGTTATTTAATTACCGAGGGTTTTTAACATGCATATAATATTCCAGAATAAAATATACAACTTAGACAGGCTTCTATTAACAGCAATTTAAATAAATAAATCACATAGAACATGCCTGTCACATATACAATAATAATTGACAATTAAATCAATTAATCAGTTATATAACATTAATTAATTGCATAATTAGTGGATCAATCAATTTTGGGCCCAAGAGCAACAAATAAGCACAAAATGAGCAGCAGATTAAATAATTAATCAAGCTCATTATCCATGGCCCATAATCTTAACCCAAAATTATATTAAGTCCACCAAGCCCACTAGCACAAAATTAGTCCATTAATAAAATTAATTAATCATGCTAGACCCATTATCCACAATTAATTAAAACCAGGATTAGCCCAGCAGCCCATAACCATTTAACTAAAATTGGGCCATTTAACTACAGCCCAAAACCATTTAATTAAAAATGAGCAGCCCACAAGCTAGAAATATGCCCATTCACAAAACCCATCATGCTTGGCCCATAAGCACAAAATAAATAAAAAAATATGGGCCCAGTGGATAGACCCAATAGGGATCACAACCCTTCATCCTGCAAAGATCATCAGCCGCAAACGACTGTCTCACCGGGTCTGCACCAGTGCTACCAGCCGCTGCCCGGCGGCCGCACCAGCCACCCAAACACGTCCGTCGCCGCAATCAACGGCAATTCATGGGGCAGCTGTCACCGTCAGCCTCCATCGACACAAAATGACGCCTCTGCTGCAGGCGCCGTGCCCACAGCCTGACGAAATTGAGTCGCGACCTGCCATCGCACGGCAGACACAGCCTGACTCCTGCTCCCGGCGAGTGCCCCGACAGCGCCTTACACCATTGGAGGTGCCCGCTGCACTTGGCGTGGTACCGACAGCCCACCGAAAGGGATCCGCCACGGATCGCGTCACCCAAGGCCACCACCGCACAGAACAGCATCGATCGGGATCCGCCGTCACCAGCTTCGTCAGCTCCGCCAGAGGCGCCACCTGCCGCCACTCGCCGCTGCTCGAGGATAACACAGCCGCTTCCAACTACCGTTGATAGTGGTCTTAGCGACCCTCTTGGAAAACTAGACTGGAAGCTCCACAAGATGCGCTCGGAACTGGCAGGATACGATCGGAAACTGCCCAGAAGTGTCCTCAGACTCGACCGGAAGAACCAGTCGATCTGCCCGAAACCAGCGTGGCAGGTCTGACGTCCTGTTCACCGCCTAATTCCTTTCGCAGTCGCTTGAACACCACCTTCAGCCTTCCTGTTGTCGATCACCACCGCCAGTTCCTTCTAATCGATTCCATACTTTGACCGATTTCGCTCGGAACTCCATCGATGCGCCACTGCCTGCATCCACACCGGCAGCAGAGCAATCACCTAGTGACTATTATCGTACTGCCCAGCAATACCAATTGATCGTAGTCCAGCAACAACCTCCAGCAGCCGTGTGGGAATCGAGTCCAGCATCGTCGATGGATTATTCATGTGTGTGTGAGCGTGTTCAATCGTCGACAATCACACGCAAAAAAAAACTCTCGACAAAGCACATAAGATAATTCACACACCATTACATGAATAATTGATACATAACAAATCCCAAACACACAGCCTTCTATCATGATAAGAAACACACGAAAGGCTAAAAAAAATATGTGATTAAATCCAGATTATACCATATAATCAAATAATCACAAAAACTCAAACCTTACGTCTCACGTTTCACCATGAAACCAACGCTCTGATACCAATTGTTGGGCAATTGGATCTTGTGGCTCAAACGTGATCGTTAGGATTTCAGGCAAACAATCAGCGGAAGCGATTTAAACAATATTTACCGTACTTCTGGGTTGGTGTAGAGGTTGATCGTTGCAGAGAACCACCTCTCGATCTTCTGCTGTATGTCCCAAGTGTGATCCTGCTGTTGTGTGGGCAACAGTCTGCAGGATCTCTCAATCTGCTTCTCTTCCCTTTTCTCACCAAAAGAGGCGCAGGAATTAATCTTAGGGTTCCAGGAAGCTGAGTTCACTTATATATTGGGCTACAGCAGGGACCAGGAGGAGAAATTGGGCTGGGCCTCAATTGAATTTAATTAACCAAGCTTAGCCCAAAGCTTTTAATTAAATCCAATAATAATAATATAGTCCACTAAAATATTATTACTGCACTACCCGTCCAATCCCAAAATTATGTTCTGGGCTCCTTCTTATTATAAGCCCAATAGTCTCCCCATGTTTAAGATATACAATGCCCATTAATTAATTAAGTTACTGACAACTCAAATTAATTAATATCTCATCCGAGAGTAGTACCACTCAACCTTATTATCATGCCGGAAATTAATCCACTTGCAAGATTTACATGATAAACCTTATGAGCTCCTCAAGGGGACATCATCAACCTATGATGGACATGGATTCCTTCTACAATCAACAGCACACCATAGATACAGCACTACTTCCCAACTCACCGAGTTTGTTGATTTAATACATATAAATCTCACCCATTGATGAATCAAAGAAATACATACTGCCCTACGTGTCGAGGTTATTGTATAGGGATTAAGAGCACGAACTTCCATAATAACAGAGATCAAGTTCTACTATATAGTCAGTATAAGAAGAACGATCTCAAGTGGTCCTGCTCAATACACACAAGTGCACTAATGTGATTCTATAGCCAAGACAAGCTAATACCAAACCACACTACAACCATACCGATAGAGAGTCCCCGTCTATCTCAGTTGTGAGCATCTGTTTATACTTTATAAGGAAACCGATAATATGATCTTCCGCGTGTTGTCGCACAACATATTATCTACAGTATAAAGTAAATGGACTATTGCATCATGCATATAAAATAAATTATAAGATGCAATCATTTGATCAATGATTCTCATTTCGAATATTGTTATAATATTGTTCATACTAAAGCTAGACTTTTAGTATACAATCCAACACATACGAACAAAATCTGGGCATACCACCTCCCGGGAGGAAGTCGTAGGGGAGTTTCTCTCATTCTTTGAGGACTTGTTGGGTACTGCGAAGGAGTATGAGGGGATTGACTGCACTGTATTTGAATGGGGAAATGTGGTGAGTACTGACCAGGCGCAGCAACTTGAGGCTCCAGTCACAGCCGAAGAAGTGAGAGAGGTGGTGTGGAGCATGAATGGTGATAAGGCCCCCGGTCCGGATAGGTATACGGCTGCTTTCTTTAGGGATGCGTGGGATGTGGTAGGTTCAGATGTCGTAGCGGCTGTCCAAGAATTCTTTCAGTCTGGACAGTTACTACGACAGATGAATGCCACATTTATTACACTAATCCCTAAAGGTAAGCATGATCCTGCTGTTAGGGACTTCCGCCCGATCTCATATTGCAATGTGCTCTACAAAATCATATCTCGTATCATTGCGAAGAGACTGACGGATCTGATGGAGGATTTGGTGTCTGAGAATCATTTTGGGTTTGTTAAGAACCGAAGAATGAGGGATTGTATTATGCTGGCCCAGGAAATTGTGAAGAATTATGGGTGGGCAAGGCATCGTCAGTACAGGAGAATGGCGATCAAGATAGACATCATGAAGGCGTATGATTCTGTTGATTGGGGTTTTCTGCGTGGAGTTCTTACAGGTCTGAAATTTCCTCCTCGTATGATTGGTTGGATTATGGAATGTGTCACCACCATCTCTTTTTCCATCCTTATCAACGGTTCTCCAGAGGGGTATTTTGATGGCAAGAGAGGCTTACGTCAAGGTGATCCATTGTCGTCCTTGCTATTTGTTTTGTGCATGGATTATTTTTCTCGGCTTTTCAGGAATATGATTGCGACGGGGAGTTATAAGTATCACTCCAGGCATTGTGAGAAGGTAGGAGTTACTCATCTAGCGTTTGCGGACGATTTGATTATTTTTGCTTATGGCAATCGATCTTCGGCAGAGGTGGTAGCCACGACACTTAATCGGTTCGCTAGCATGTCAGGTTTGGAAGTTAGTGTGGATAAGACTCATCTGTTTATGGCAGGAGTTCCGGAGCATGAGGTGCATACCATTCGGGAAGTGCTGCCTTTTCAAGTGGGCTCCTTCCCTATTCGCTATCTGGGAGTGCCGTTACAGGGGAGCAAACTTCGAGAGTCTGCATTTGAGCCGCTCATTGAGCAAGTCTCAAATCTGATTAGAGGTTGGTCTACTCATCAACTATCGTATGCAGGTCGATTGGAGCTTATTAGATCGGTCGTGTATGGAGTGATGAACTTCTGGGCAGCCATGGTGAAGATCCCTAAAGGAATTGTTGACAGAATAGAGAGGATGATACGGAAATTTCTTTGGGGAACTGTTAGGGGAGCAGTTAGGTGGAAAGATGTCATTCTCCCTAAGGAACAGGGAGGTCTGGGACTTAGAGGAATTGACCTGCTGAATGATGTTGCTCTGTGTGGAGTGTTGTGGGATGTCCATTTGGAGAAGAATTCGTTATGGGTTAAATGGATTAATGCCATCTATTTGCAGACTGATTCTTGCTTGGATGTTGAGGTAAATTATAGTGCCTCAATTGTGTGGAAAGACATCCTCCGTGCGAGGGACAGGGTCAGGGCACGAATTGGTGGGGATTTGGTTACCACTTTGGCTTCGTGTTCAGAGATGGGAAAGTTTCGTGCAGGTAGAATGTATTGGCTTGTTTCACATTCTATGCCAATACAACCTATCTACAGGAAGTTATGGAGTCCATGGGTCCCCCAGAAGCATTCGTTTAGGATGTGGATTGCAGTTCGGAATCGCCTGCTCACCATGGATAGATGGAGAAGTTATGAAGGCCCGGTAGAGTGCGTGTTTTGTGTTGGGACCCCCGAATCGAGAGACCACCTATTCTTTGGGTGTCCGTTCACAAAACATGTATGGAATCGGGTTAGATTTGAAGTAGAGTGGAAGAGACAGGTGACCACTTTGAAAGCCGGCTTCAAGTGGCTTAGGAAAGATCGCCGGGCGCAGGTTCGCAATAAGAGGAGATGGATGCTTGCTTTCTATGGGAGTGTCTTTCTTATTTGGAAGGTTCGGAATGAAGCACTCTTTCAGGGTGTTCGTCCTTCTATTACTAGTTTGGTCAACTCCATACTCATGCATGTAATTAGGTTTGAGCATTTGTTATCTAGATAGGGTTTTCCTTTTTGGTTGCTCCGTTTTGTTATCTAGATAGGGGTTTTCCTTTTTGGTTGCTCCGTTGGGGAGTTGTAATTATATGTGCATGTAACTCTGGCTTCGGCCTATTGTTTTGATTAATTAACATATCATTCAGGCAAACATCAACAGGAGAAATCGAACTACAAAAACATGAACTAGCATTGCATCCCTATTTTCACTCTTCTAAATACTCCCTCCATTCCAAATTCACCTTTCACATTTACTGTAAATAAATAATAAAGTATGTTATTTGTGTTAAAAAGGTGATGACAAATTTGAAATTAAAGTATATTATAGAGATATTAGTTAATTGCTTTTTTTCTTTTATAAAAATGTGAAGTTGAATTTAGAACGATCAAAATAGAAAGTGTAAAGTTGAAGTTGGGACGAGGAGTATAACTAATTATCTTCTTGCATTACGTTGTGTTCTTTAATGTTGTTCCGCATTCATCATTATCCAACTCAGTGTACATAGATTCTTTTTATTTATGAATTTTGTCTGATTAAACAAATAGTACATAATACATATCCTTCCATACTTGTATCAAGAATTTTGATGTGCGAAATTTCATACAATCGAAGTCATACCGAAAATTTCAGTATGTTAGAAATGCATATTGTTGCCATACATGGATTCTGCAATATCAAATATTCACAAAAAGAAACATGGTCAAGTCAAATTTCATGGACACTTCTCATACAAAACAAAGAGAGAATAAAAAGACAAGAAATATAAAGACAAGCAGATGAACATGAAGTGGGAAGACGTGTGTATGTGGAAGTTAACTAATGTCACAACAAATTTTCATAATTGTGTTACCTTATCGTCCGCCCGACAATTCAATAGCATCCTGGTTGTATATAGAATCTTCCCCCCAGTCGAATCTTCTCTGCAGCCTCTCGTATTCTTGCCTCCTTGTTACTTCAACATGTTGCCACTCCTCCCACCTCTCTGCCAGCCCTTCTCCTTCGAGCATTCGGACAACCTCTGACATTGCTGTCCGGTCTTCCGGTGATGCTTGAGTACACAGTAGTGCAACCTGAATCATCATCTCCACCTCCTGAATGTTGTAATTTTTGTTCAGGTTTCGGTCCACGATTGCATCTAGTCTCTTTTCCCTTTGCAACTTCTTGACCTGTTAAACTAGATCAGAGCCAACAGATGGGGAGATAAAGAGTATTTTGAAAGAACACACGGGCAACTTACGTGGTCGAGCAGTAAGACGTCATCTTCTTCTTCTAAACGAGAGAAGTCTATGGCTCTTTGCCCCGTCACAAGCTCTAGAAGCATGATGCCATATCCAAAAACATCGGTCTTTTCAGATGATTTCCCTGTGGAAAGGTATTCAGGAGCTATATGGCCCATTGTGCCACGAACTTGAGTCGTTACGTTGGTTTTTCTCACATCCACTAACTTTGCCAAGCCAAAATCACCAATGACTGCTTCGAAATCTTCATCCAGCAAGACATTGGCAGCTTTGACATCAAGGTGAATGATCTTGGGATTGCAATGCTCATGCAAGTATTCTAATCCACGGGCCGTTCCCAGCGCAACCCGTTTTCTAGTTGGCCAGTCCAAGACTGGCTCTCCGGGTTTAAGCTCTGTTTAGATATTCAAATCAAATAAAAGAACAGAACAACAATAATTTGATCCTCTGTTGTATAAATGATGCAAAGAAAGTAATACCTCGTAGACAAGAGGCAACAATCAAGTTGCTCATATAAGGGTAAACCAAGAGGCGCTCGGTTGGGGTGGTGCAAAATCCGATCAATGGTACAGGTTTCTGTGAACAGCAACACATCATCTCAACTTCTCGTTGGAAGGCAATATCTCCACCAGGGCTCTCGAAATCAGTCAAACGTTTGACTGCAACCTTGGTGTTATCAGCAAGCACTCCTTTGTAAACCTTCCCAAAACCACCTTGTCCAAGGACATTCTTTTCACTGAAACTGTCTGTAGCAACCTGTAATTCTCTCCATGCGAATCTCTTCAACTGTCCAAACTCAATTCTCCGGTCAACTTCGCCTGACCACCACCAATTCATGGTTCAAATTACACTATAACAATGCAAATTGATTATTCTTGGATCCAAGAACAAACCTGGAACATCAACGAAAACTTCACGCCTGTAGCCTTTATGCCTTCCCTTCCAAAGGAATAACAGCAGAAAACCTCCAAGAAAAATAACACACAACGCCCCAACAATCCCTATTATCATGCCAGTCTCCGATTTCCCGGACCCACCTGTCATGATATAATCAAATACTTACTATATCCAAGAACAAAATGCCCATGTGAGCTTGCAAAGTAGGGACCAACATGAAACTATTACGACAAGGCTCATGAATATACCTTCATTCTCAGATACACAACTATGGGCGGGATTGGTGCCACAATTCAATTGGTTCCCTGTAAAACTGAAATCCACAGTAAGATCCATGAGCGTGCTTCTAATACTCAAGTAAATATAGGTGAACAAGTTCAAAGAAGGATGTTTGAGCATTGAATTTATAGCACACACACAAGAAAAGAACGAGTATAATGGAACGACACGTACTTGGAGATCTGGAATAATTTTTCAGGCATCTTTCCGCTTAATCTGTTAGAACCGAGCTGTCTGCAAAAAATGACTTCATGAGTGCCAAGTAAACAAAGGTGAATAATGCATAAAATCTATATTGCATTACATCGTAAGTACATCTCGGTTATCATGATGACACTGCAAATATACAACACAGGTTACTCACAGGTTAACCAAGTTTGAAAGACTCTCAAGTGATTCGGGAATCGGTCCACTGAGATTGTTCTGACTTAAAATCCTGCTCAAGCAAAACAAGTGGTTCTTAGTTTAGGCTGCATGAACAAGAAGGTTAAAAAAAAAGATAAACAATTGGTTTAAGCTTGCTTACAGAAATGTGAGCTTGTCGAGATTTCCAAGGGAAGCCGGTATTTCTCCACTTAAATTATTATTTTCAAGATCCAACATTGTCAAGCTCGTCAAATTTCCAATCTCTGCAGGTATCTTACCAGTTATGCCATTTCCTTGTAACTGGCTGCATTTAAGAATATACGTTAACATCGTATTATGTTCTCTCGTATTTGAAAAAAAGAAGGAATAATTAGATCAATCAATTATGCAGTTGAATGTGTTCAAACATACAGCGTATTCAGCATCTTCAAAACCCCTATTTCTGGTGACAATGTTCCAGAAAATCCCATATTCGACAAGGTCCTGTCAAAATGATACCATGATATACATCATCAGTACTAAGAAGTATGATCCTATACTAGACATAATGAGATTACATTCAAGAACATCATTTAAACACATTCCACAATATTCTCACACTGTTGTCACATTGTAATTGCTGTCACAGATTATTTTGGACCAGGTGCATGGGTTAACTTGATTTTGATTCCAATCCGTAAGCTGATTGCTTGAAGCATTAAGTGATATCTTTAAGGCATACAACGCATTTCCTGAATAATAAGAAAAAATACAAGTTGTCTCAATGTACAACTCATATTAATACACTAAAAGGTGGTAAAAGAATGCATGTAGTTGATAAAAGATACTGCTCCATCCATCTCATATTAAATTTCACGCTTTTCATTTTCGTCCGTCCCATAATAAACTTCACCACCTAAAAAAGGAAATATCATAATAATCTCCAACCTTAAAAGTACATCTTAATTGTATCACTCTCACCTAACACACATAACATACTTTATAATTTATTTATTACCTAAAAATACTACATTTCCCTTCAAAAATCAATAACTTGGTTAAAAAACAACTTTTCTTAATCTCCATATATACCGGTGCAAAGTAATGTGGGACGCAGGCAATAAAAGGCGAATGAAGAAGTTAGTTGAAGTGAAGATATTTTCATCAGATTTTGATTACAATATGTAATAAAATCTTGCGCAATGGCCAAAACATAAATCTAAAATGACTATATACTACATTGTAGCAAGATAACTGTTATGAATCGTGTGCAAGTATTAAACTTAGTAAGAACTTATTGCATGAAAATACACGCACACACACTTATGTTGATTGTTTGAAGAACGAAAGGAAACTTAGAACACCAAGAATTATAGTGGTTCGGCAATTGCCTACGTCCACTCTTAAGGGAGAAGATATCTTATTGATTAGGGTTACAACGATGAAGAATGAATACAACTTATATATATCTTAACTTATGATATATATGGATAATAATATATATGAATAAAATATGATATGATCTGCAGAATCTTGCATATCATATATTTGATCACAAACTTGCTTGCCAAGCAAGATGTCCATCAACACCAAGCCTATAATCACTACAGCCCACGGCCCATCATTCTTGCATCAAAACTTACGTGTGCATTGCTGACCTTACATGCATGAACCATGCATCGAGCATAGTCATGCAAGAGTCTACTTCTCTCAACAATACTCCACCTTAGACCTTGCATCACCTCATCACAATTTCTACTTCTCCCCATCTGCTGCATTAACGGTTGCAGCCACCACTTATCCTCCTTAGTTCATCCCAAACAAGCTCTTGCACAGCTCATACTTGAGAGCTGGCAAAGCCTTTGTAAGAGCATCAGTCGGATTTTCTGATGTCTTGATCTTCTTCACAACAACTAATCCTTTCTCAATCATATCTCTTATGAAATACAACCTAACATCAATATGTTTGGTTCTTTCATGATAGCCCTAATGTTTGGAAAGATGAAGAGCACTCTGGTTGTCACAAAATACTTCAACAACATCTTGTTGAATCCCAAACTCCCTCATAATTCCAATCAGCCAAATTCCTTCCTTGATTGCTTCTGTGAGTGCCACATGTTCTGCTTCAGTGGTTGAAAGAGCAACTACGTGTTGATGTGTAGCCTTCCAACTCACTGATGTATCAAATATATTAAATACATACCCTGTCAAGGACTTTCTAGAGTCAAGATTAGCTGCATAATCCACATCAACATAGCCAACAGCAGCCTGATCCTAAGCTGCTAACCTCTTAAACTTTAAGGCTGTTGATGTTGTTCCTTTTATATATCTCAGTGCCCACTTTGCTGCTTCCCAATGTAACAACCCTCGTTTGCTCATAAACCTACTAACCAAGCTCATCACATAAGCTAGATCTGGCCTACAACACACCATTGCATACATCAAACTGCCAACAGTGCTAGCATATGGTATCTTGTCCACCTTTGCCTTCTCCTCATCTGTTTGAGGTCCTTGTTGTAAGGATACACTCAAACCCTGCTTTACTGGTACAGTAACTGACTTCAAAGATCCATGTTATACCTCTTAAGAACTTTGATCAAATATGACTCCTGATATAAGATCAAAATTCCAGTTGATCTGTTCCTGCTGATCTGCATGCCAAGTATAACATTAGCTTCTCCAAGATCCTTCATCTCAAACTCTTTTCTCAGAGTTTCTTTTACAGCAGATATACCAGTTATACTCTTGCAAGCAATCAAAATGTCATCCACATATAGTAACAAGTATATGTAGCTCCCTTCTTCACACCTTATGTATACACAGCTGTCATATAAGCTTCTTGTGAAACCATGTGATGTAATATACTCATCAAACCTTAGTCCATTAACTTTTTTAATTTTGAAATTAGTCCGTTAATTTTATAACAATTTTGAAATTAGTCCATTAACTTCATAAAATTCAACATTTTGGTCCTTTGACCTGCTATGGCAGGAAATTTGAATATTTTCACCCAGTTAATCTATATCATATTTTTATTTAACCAATTTTACCTCATTTTTCATTTTTCACTTCCGTATACTAAACAAACAATATTAATCTCATTACTAAAGTGGAGCAAATTTGACTAAATATTGATACTTCCTCCGTCCGCTCGAAAGAGGGTCTTTTTTCTATTTTGGTCGTCCGTTCCAAAGAGGGTCACTTCCTTTTTTACACATATGGGATCCACACACACCCACTAATACAATTAAAATATGGGATCCACACTCCCACTAATACAACTATCCACTACACATTAAATAACAATACTTCTTAATTAACGTGCACAAAAGCAAAATGCCCTCTTTCGGGCGGACGGAGAGAGTATAATATAAATTCTTAGTGGAGGCTATTTTTTTAAAATAGTATATATATATATATATATATATTACATATTTTTTATTTTTTTAGAATAACATGCTAATGACCTGTTGAAACGGACGATTTTGTTGAACTTGGTAAACATGATGGACGATTTTTAAAATTTTCAAATATAATGGACGATTTTCAAAATTCTGCAAATATAATGGACGATTTTCAAAAAGTGAAAAACTTATGGACTCAATTCAAAATTGGGCAAAGTTAGCGGACAAAAAAATCTATTTTCCCATAAAGGTATTATTCCTGTGTCACATTTCAAATGGCATACTTTTCATTTTGAATTGTCTCACAAAAATTTGTAATTTCCTAAAAACTCACCTAGTATACTTTTATCATTTATTTATTATAAAAAAAGGCTATTTATTGTATGCAACGGATAGACGAATTAGCTAGGGTGCATGACTATAAATCCTCTCATCGAGAAGAAGAGGAGCACCCAGATCCGACCCATTTCTCTAACCCAGCATATAAATTCCATTTTAACGTGTTACATCATTTTAGAACCCAATGAATCTTCTCTTCCGCCATTTTCTTCATTTTCCTTTACTGAAATCCTACATTTCTCATTCTCTTTCATCCTTTTTTCTCTCTTGTATTTTTATTGAATTGAAGTAAATAATCAAAATTTGCAGCAATGAATTCCAAGTTTCTGATTTTGGGGATCGATTCAAGTAGGATTCCGATGCAAATCGTTCCCAAATCGAGGACGACCCAACTATCCATGGATCTGCCAGTGAGATGGTGGAGCGTTATCTCCACGGATCTCGTTGCATCTGGAGATTCCTTGCCCAAAGATTTACTGAACATGTTCGGCGCCAATTCTCATTCGTTCAGAGATGAAGAGTCAATGTTTGTTTAAATAAGAGTAAGTATTAGTTTTCTTAAAAGGTTTATTTTGGTTATTTTTTTCGAATTTTGATTTTGTGGCAGTGATTTTGACTTACACATTGGTTTTTAACATATTCCGTTGTTGAAGGGTCACTACAAGAAAAAATGCCTTTAACCACATATTTTTTATGTCATTTTAACATCAGTGTGATAATAAGTATTGTATTGTTACATTATATTTTTAGGGGTGTTAATATGTGTTCTTTAAAGACACTTAATAAAATGGTGTGTTGATATTTATCCTATCACCACACTTCAAAAGGAACACTTATCTATTACTACACTTTTTTTACTACACAAAAAAAAGTATCCTTATATGTACTCTTTAGTATCACTTTTGCTACACCTTTTTAACACATAATAAAAAGTGTCCTTATAAGTACTATTTAGAGACACTTAAGAATACATGTGTAAATATATATTTTGTTACAACACACGATGAAAGATCACATATTATTAAAATTTTATTTTTTTTCGTTGAAAAATATTAAAATAGAAACCATTTATTTTATTAAAAAATTAAATTATTTTTTTAATTTTTTTATAATAAATAATTAATTTAATGATTAAGAAAGTAAAATTTATTTTTATTTTAATAATAAAATCTTATACTTTAAATTAATTATTTAGAATAATTAGTAGTATATTATTCTATATAATTATATTTTATCTTACAAAATTAAATTTATACTATAATTTAATTAGTAATTTTAATTTTATTTTATTATACCTATTAAACTGATAATATATAATTAATATTATAAAATTCAGTATAAAACTTAATTATGTATTCTATGTATATATATTATTTTTAATAAAATATATTACAAGAATTACTTATAGTTTAATGGCTTTCTGACTTAAAATAAGGATCTATTACCTGTGATACAGGATCGAGTCTAAGAGAAAACACTTTTGATTTTATTTTCTGTAATATTATTTTATTGTGACATTTAAAAGTGTATTAATAAGTCACATATCTTCACACTTTAAAGTGTATTAATAAAAGTAAGTGTGATAATATGCATAATTCTTCACACTTTAAAGTGTGGTGATAGGGCTATTGTCTATCCCCACGGCAGAATGGACCACACAAAAAATCAATGTGGTGATAGGTAAAATGTATTAATATATTACCTATTACAACACTTTTTAATGTATTTATAAGCATTTTTTTTTGTAGTGGGTACTCATATTTTAGATGTATCGAGGAATGTTGCTCAAAATGAATGTTGAAGTTCATCTTTAAAAAGAGGAAAAATAATCATCCTGATGGGTTTCTTATAGAGCAGAAAGAGGAGGAAATGTTCTATAATTTAAATCTTTTTTTTTGTATACAATATTGGTTCATATTATATAAGTTTTGAGTCATAATGTGTAAGTTTTAATTCACAACCATAATTTTTTCTTATTCATGTATTTAAATTTGAAATGTTAAATTTACCAACTAAAATAACATAGTTTATGTAAGTAGTTAGAATTAATTCTAATGTTCATGTGCAATTGTGTGCTTTATTATACATAAAGTGTATAATTTTTAATAATTAATTGTATGCAATTTAAACATGTTTTGTATTTGTTTAAGTATATCCAATTGTATATATTTTAATAATCATGTGTATATAATTTAAACCCGTTTTGTATTGAATTAAGTAACAAATTTAGGGTTTAGGGGGTTTAAGGTTTAGGGTTTAGGTATTCAGGGTTTAGGGTTTTCTCCTTTTACTAAATCCATCTTATCGAATGCACAATGCTACCAAAATGCTCATTATAACCACATACAATTCAGAACATATCTATGTATAACTAAGGGAGAAAACATATACAATTAAAATAATCAACCATACTCATGCCTAATGGGCATTTTCTCAACACACAATTAATCTCCAAGTGTGAAGGATGTGATTGTAGCTTAGATAAGCGATCAAGTTATATATCGAATCCTGATGAGAGTGAAAATAAGCGTGTTTTAATGTCCAATTTAACATCTTTTTTATGGGAATTATTGTTATATATTAGCACAATTGTCTTATATTCAATATATGTGAGAAAAAGGTGAATTTGAGGTGTTTTATTGTATTTTAGGTGGAAAAATGATCAAAAGTGCAAAGTTAGAGAAAAGGTGCAACTTGTGCAAGAATGTTGAAAAGCGCATGTCCAATTTGTGCAATTTTTCTGTATTTTTGTAGAGCTCAAAACTGAAAGTGGGAAATATGGTTGGAAAACCACAAAAAGAGGATCGTTTTGGCGTAAGAAACACCTCAATCGGAGTCCAAACGAGAAAGTTATGATCGAAATGGTGACATTGCGCAAGTTGCTTCTACTCAGCACGAATGTTCCACTTTACATAACTTGTTACATCTACAAATGTTAGACTTTTGGTGAGATCTTTACATTGATAGAAAGACAAGGAAAAGAGGATCACGTGAGCGAAAGAATCACTAAAATCAGAGTTTGGACGAGGAAGTTATGCTTAAAATCGTGAAATCGCGCAGCCAGCGAGAATTTTCACAAATTTCCAAAAATTTCCGAAAATTAACTATTTCTTGGAGCACAATTAATTTTCTTATCACATAATCCTCCATGATTCACTCATATCTTTTATTTCCTTATTTAATTCCCTTCTCACATCTATATATACTTTACATCATTATTCATGTGAGGTATCACAACACAATCATCCTACACCCCAAAAGGGGATCACCCCCAACCATCATCCACATCCTTTCCTCCATCCATCCATCACTTTGAAGATTTGTCTGTGAAATTAAGAGGAGAACCAAGAGGAGGATTCAAGATGGAGAAGGATGCGACGACTCCCGTATCTAGGATTTTATTCATTTTTTAATTTATCTTGTATTTTCTAGACATATGGGTAAGATTTATCCAACCCCCATGATTTATCTTAGCAACATCATGGGTTAGAACTATTTTGGTAGATCTAGGGTTTTGAAGGTTTTATTTATTAATTAAACTATCTTGTGTGTTCTCTGTACAACACTACTTGTGGATTGATTTTATATATGATTGTGTTTTCTTAATCCATATTCACGGTCATTTTTGTTTTGTACATCTTCTCACTACTCATGTGCCAATATAATTTAATTTGTGTTATGTGTATTTTATAATTATGTGATAATTATGTGGCAATTATGTGATAATTGTTCTACATTTTATCTATCTTTACAATTTTATTTGAGATACACGTGATAAAATGGTGACAATATGTGAATATATAAGTGCATAAATATTTATGTGTAATAATTTGAATATATATAATTAAATTATCTTATGTGTATAAATATATTACTTCTTAATTATTAAGTATCACACGTGTTCTCGTAATAATAATAGTGGTGAGAAAATATACACGTATGTGAATTAATTTATAAATGTATTATATCTTAGTTATTAAGTATTGTACATATATTTATAATAATAATAATAATAATAATAATAATAATAATAATTTACCACAAGTCATACATGGCTAAATTAATATTCACATGAGATTTGAGTGGCTTAACAACTACATATGTGTCTCCTTCTCTTGTTTTACACACAAACATACTTCGACCATATTATAAATAAAATAATAATAATAATAAAATAAAATAATAAAAAATGGGGCGGTGGGTTTATAGAAACCGAGTTCCACCCATCTATTTATATGCAGAGGGGTAAACCCTCATTCGACAAAAGAGAGCAGCAACAAGCTGCGAAAAAGAGAGAGAGAGAGAGAGAGAGAGAGAGAGAGAGAGAGAAAGAGAGGAAGAGAGAAAGGGGAAAGATGTGCGTGCATGCCGAAATGGTATATAGGTAGTTATACTTCCTTACGAGATTTATATTACTGTCGGAATCCAGGTAAGTAGAGGTCCAACTACAATGCATAAATATATTATGTGTGAATTATTTGTAATTAATATGTAATAATTATGTTATGAATTATTTGTAATTAGTTGAATTATGTTATGAATTATTTGTGATTAATTTATGATACGAGTTGTAATTTATGTGATTTGAGGTAAATAGAAAATAAACTTGCAACTATAATACATAAACATGTTATTTTGTAAATTACTCGTAATTTATTTGTAATACATGTGAATTTATGTGATTGGATGTAAGTAGAAGTCCAACTATAATGCATAAACATAAGTTGTGTGTGAATTATTTGAGATTAATATGTGATAATTATGTCATAAATTATTTGTCATCAGTTTAATTAAGTTATGAATTATTTGTGGTTAATTTCTGATACAAGCTATGGATTTATATTATTTAAGAAAATTAGATTTCATATGCAACTATATATTAATTTGTAAAGTAATTGTGATAAATTTACGATACAAGTTGTGGATCTATGTGATTTGAAATAATATCATTGTTTTGTATAGATCTGTGTGATTGGAAACTGCTGAAAATATATTTGTATGATTTGAGAAGATATTGGTTATAAGGATATGTATGATCTGAGATGAAGATGTTATTCCAAAAAGGGATCCGTGTGATCCAAGGTGAAGTGGTTATTCTATAAATGGATCTATGTGATTGAGGTGAAGTTGTTATTCCAGAAGTTGATCTGTTTGAATTAAGGTTAAGTTGTTACTTTATTGTGATTAAATGTTAATATTGATATCGTAAATGAATTGTGAAGTATATATATTTGCCCTGGTTGCATACCATGCATAATCAAGAAAAGTATTTTTCCCAAAATTAATAAGATACTAATGTGTGTACGACCACATATATGAACTATGTCAGGTGATGAGCGTTTTCTCAACACACAATGTTAATCCCCAAGTGTGAAGGATGTTATTATAGCTTTGATAAGCGACCAAGTGATTATCGAACTCAAAGAACGTATTATTATAAATATAATTATATTCTAAAGTATTTAAGACTCGTATGGAATTAATGTTGGGATAATTAAGTAACTAATAAATACTAATTAAAAGAATATTTAAAATAAATAAGCAGTAGAGATTAAACGAAAGTGAATAAGTGAGAAGATGGTAGTCCTTTGGGCCATTAAGTTTTACTAATTAATTTTCCTTCCGTGTATCAATATCCGACTCTGCCTCGTGGAGTATAGGCGCATCACAAAACCATGCAAATCTACTCTATAGACACAAGTAAATAAGTGTTTGACACGTGTGAATATCCTTGGAGCAAGAGATATAATTCACCCCCCTTTTTAGTTACTATCAGTATCAATTATTTCCCGTGCACTAAGTACTCTAACCCTATATGATCTCCCTTTATAAGTACTATGATATTATACTCTTCATCCTACTTATCAACCCAATAACATTCAATTAACAAGTATTTATATAAGATAGTTCTTATGAAACTTCGGAGTCCCCTCGCTTAGATTCATAACATAGAATCCTACTCAGTAGTGAACACACTCAATCAATAACCTAGATATGTATTCAGACTCTACATAACAGTTAAGGATGCATAAAACAACTTTGAGTATGAATTAAAAATGCATAGTCTTATATAAAATAAACCACAAGAAGTGTTGTACAGAGTATATATACGGAAGTTCAATTAACTCGTAAAACTTTCATAACCTAGAACTACCTAAGCGGTTCTAGCCCATGATTAATCGAAGAACAATCATGGTGGTTGGATAGATCTTACCCATAGTCTTGAAAATTACAAGACAAATTAAGATGCGAAGTAAACCCTAGATGCGGGAGCCGTCGCATCTCTCTCTGTCTTGAATCTCCACTTGATTCGACAGATGAATCTCTCTCCACAGTTTCCTGGATGGTGGTAGGGTTTCGGATGTTGCGTAGAATGAAGGTGGTAGTGAACTCCCTTTTTCCCTTGCGTAGGGAAGTCCTTTTATACTTTAGAGCTCTCCTTATTGACCTATGATGGGCTTTTTGAGCGAAAACACGTACTGAAGGTGTAAAAATATGGATCCGGACGTTTCCAGCTCATCAGTTCGATCAAAGCTCTTGGTCGAACCACTTCTTTTTGGTCAAACCACAGGTCGAACCGACCTGTAGAACACTTTCAAGTTGTCAGTTCGACACAAATGACCTGTCGAATCAGAAGCATTGTGGTCGAACTGCAACTACTTCTCTTTAGGCTTCTGGTTCAACCACGGTTCGACCAAATGGCCTGGTCGAACCACATTGTCGTGGTCGAACCACACTTCTGCCAATCTTCCAACGTCTGGTTCGACCAGAGATGCTGGTCGAACCACTTCCCTGTTGGTCAAACCATACTCCTGCTTGGTCGAACCGGGTGTCTTCAACACCCTTTCTTCGGTTTTGATCACTTCTATCCCGTTTTTCTTCAAAAATCCACTCAAACAGACTTAAACACACATGATTCATGACTTTCCACTATACCACATGATTTATCTTGACTTAAGATCAAATCATACATCATTATCACACTAATCAGAGCTCAAAACACGTGAATCTACACACTCATTAAACTCCCAAACTTACATGTTGCTCGTCCCGAGGCAACGAAATCAAAACCACAAGAGTAAGTGTAAATTCCACAAGTCCATCCAGTCAAATAGAAGTCATACTCACACATGCAATTCTATCAATTGAAAACAAGTATGACTCGCATCATACATTTCATTCATGCAAAACATCACTCAATTATAATATAATTCAGAGTACTAAGTCATCTTGCTCACAGGATAAGTGTTTACTCTAGCTCTCAAGTGTAGAAAATATACACTTAAACAGATTAGTATATACGCTCATATTTAATTCATATTCCCGCGTAACCATAAACTTGACAAAGGTCTCAAAAATCAACTCATAATCACTTTGTTACTAGGATCACAAAGGACATGCTTTTGGGTTATAATTGTTGGATTGTATACTAAAAGTCAAGCTTTAGTATGAACTATGTCATAACAATATTTGAAATGAGAATCATTGATCAAATGATTGCATCTTATAATTTATTTATATGCATGATGCAATAGTCCACTTACTTTATACTGTAGATAATATATTGTGCGACAACACGCGGAAGATCATATTATCGGTTTCCTTATAAAGTATAAACGATGCTCACAACCGAGATAGACAGGGACTCTCTATCGGTATGGTTGTAGTGTGCTTTGGTATTAGCTTGTCTTGGCTATAGAATCACATTAGTGCACTTATGTGTATTGAGCAGGACCGCTTGAGATCGTTCTTCTTATACTGACTATATAGTAAAACTTGATCTCTGTTATTATGGAAGTTCGTGCTCTTAATCCCTATACAATAACCTCGCCACGTAGGGCAGTATGTATTTCTTTGATTCATCAATGGGTGAGATTTATAAGTATTAAATCAATATACTCGGTGAGTTGGGAAGTAGTGCTGTCTCTATGGTGTGCTGTTGATTGTAGAAGGAATCCATGTCCGACATAGGTTGATGATGTCCCCTTGAGGAGCTCATAAGGTTTATCATGTAAATCTTGCAAGTGGATTAATTTCCGGCATGATAATAAGGTTGAGTTGTACTACTCTCGGATGAGATACTAATTAATTTGAGTTGTCAGTAACTTAATTAATTAATGGACATTGTATTTCTTAAACATGGGGAGACCATCGGGCTTATAATAAGAAGGAGCCCAGAACATAATTTTGGGATTGGACGGGTAGTGCAGTAATAATATTTTAGTGGACTATATTATTATTATTGGATTTAATTAAAAGCTTTGGGTTAAGCTTAGTTAATTAAATTCAATTGAGGCCTAGCCCAATTTCTCCTCCTGGTCCCTGCTGTAGCCCAACTATATAAGTCATCTCAACTCCTGTTAACCCTAAGTCAGTGCCTCATTTGACAGTTAGAAAAGAACAGGAGCAGATTGAGAGAATCCTGCGGATTGTTGCCCACACAACAGCAGGATTCGACTTGGGACATACAGTAGAAGATCAGAGGTAGTTCTCTACAGTGATTCATCCTCTACATCAACCCAGAAGTACGGTAAATACTTTTATCGCTTCTGCTGATTTTGTTTACCTGTTATCCTAACGATCACGTTGATCCACACGATCCAATTGCCAACAATTGGTATCAGAGCATTGGTTTCGTGGTAAGACGTGAAACGTTGGTTAGGGTTTTTGTGATTATATGATTATTTGGAATGATCTGGATATAATCGCTTGTTGTTGTATATTGAGAACGCCTATTCATTACACACACAACCCACGACTGTATGATGTTGGTGGCTGCTGGAACAAGTACGAAAGATTAAGGCGTGTATTTGTTGATGGATTAATACCCTGGATACAACACACACTGCTCGTAACCCATCTCTTTTCTATCAAACTGGTCATTCCACACACACCATCTCTTTACTGCACGTCGACCCCGAAAAAGTCAACAATCAGGCTGAACGCGACGGTGGCTGAAAGGCAGAACAAGACGACAATCAAATCAGACTGGTGGGTTCAGACGACCACTACGGTTCGATGGTGGGTTGCAGGGGAGTCAGCTCCAAGACCAGCGATGGGCAGCCTTGGCAACGGCTTGTGATTGTTGAAGGCTGTAGTGTGAGACAGAAGCTGTTGCACGTTGTGCGGTGGTGGCTGGACGAAGAAAGGAAGCATAGGGCTATGACCACATCAACGTTGTGATGCGGCTGCGGGGTGTTGATTCTCGTCGATGGCTGCAGCGGCGTGATAATCCATCATTTTGGATGGCATCGCGATGGGCTGATGAGGATGACGCTGCTGACTGAATTTCCAGGCGAGTGTCCTGGCGATTCCGGGCGAGCTCCTGGCGGTTTCGATCGGGCATGCTTCTTCTCCAATCACGGCCAGTAGCAAACGACTTGAACCGGTGGGCTTCCTTCGGCGTGTGCAGCTCTGTCACTGGACGGCGTGCCTCCTGCTGGTCAGCGTGGCGATGGCGATCATCTTGATTGATCGTGGCTTGGGCTGCGTCGGCGGCTTCCGAGTGGTTAGTCATCGGCGCTGATGATTGTTATCCACGGCAAGACTTGGGTCGTCCGGACAGGCAGTTGAGGGCGGTCGTCTTCACGGAGGCTGGAGCGGCGACTCCAGTTGGCGACGATGATAGCATGGCAGTGGTCGGCGGCAGCGCTGATGGGCAGGAGGCGTTGAATGCTCGGCGCCGGTGATAGCTTCGCGATGTCTTCTTGACTGCGCTAGGCGAGAAATAGGGCAGCAGGGGATGTTGGGCTGATGGGCTCAATTTTTCTATTTCTTGCTTGTGGGCTGCTCAATTAATTTTAATTTGCTTTTGGGCTGTTGGCCCAATTTTAATTAAAATGGTAATGGGCTGCTGGGCAATATTAATTGCTGGATTTAATTAATTGTGGGTAATGGGCTAAGCATGATAAATTAATTTTATTAATGGACTAATTTTGTGCTAGTGGGCTTGGTGGACTTAATTTGATTTTGGGCTAAGATTATGGGCCATGGATAATGGGCTTGATTAATTATTTAATCTGCTGCTCATTTTGTGCTTATTTGTTACTCTTCAGGCCCAAATTAATTGATCCACTATTTATACAATTAATTATGTTATATAACTGATTAATTGATTTAATTGACAATTAATTGTTATATATGTAAGGCATGTTCTATGTGATTTACTTATTTAAATTGCTGTTAATAGAAGCATGTCTTAGTTGTATATTTTATTCTGGAATATTATATGCATGTTAAAAATCCTCGGTAATTAAATAACTAAGTGGGAGAGGGGATTGGTAATAAATTTCCGCGGCCTCCATTATTGGTTTGTAAGTGATGCAAGTATACTTGCGTGTTGGCTTAGACATTCCTCCCCATCGGATGAGTATATTTGTGGATCACTGGTACAGACTTCATTAAATAATTATTGTTTGCAATGTGATGTAAATGAACTTGCGTGTTGGCTTAGACCTTCCTCCCCATCGGATGAGTTTATTTGCGGATCACTGTACAAACTTATAATTGATAATCGTAGGAAGTTATCCGAGTGCGTGTGTACTTCTCCATCTGTAAGGCACACAAACTTGGGCCGCGGACTTGGGATTAAATAATGATGTACACTTAGATGTAAATAATAAGTATCCTCCCCATCGGAGTCACTGCTTTTATTTGCATGGCTAAAGAGGAACCGACTATTAATTATTTTGTCATAAAGTTAGGTTGACAAATGAAATTAATGGGTAAAACCTTCTCTTGTAAATGTTCGGGTTTATAAACGTCCACACTATCGTGGCTTGCAGACTCACGGTGCTTGAGATGTCGGTGAATTTTATTTTATATTGTTTTGAGGGAATCAATATTAAAGAATAAAATTCGAAGTTTTGATCGGTAAATTTATTTGTGATTCTCTGAATTTTGAATGGTTTTATTTCACTAATTGTTAACTAAAAGACATTATATTTACTTGTCCAAATTAGATGATTAGAAAAGAATCTTGGTTTTGAAAATTACTGCTTAGGAAAATACATGTGTATTCTCACAAAGGACGTCTCATGATGCCTATTAAAGTCTCTAGTGAAGAGATGAGAGGTTCATAGAAATATGATGATCTCATGTAACTCTTCGGATACTTGAGTAAATTAAAAGGTAGAAGATCATGGTTGAATTGATGAATGAATTGGAAAAGCTTGGAATAGAAATTGAAAGGGAAACCTAAATCAATTTATTCTTCACAATTTGCCTGGATGTTTTGAGCAAGTTCTACCTGAAATACGAGAGGTTGTATATGGTGGGAAACTTCTAACAAAACATGTGGCAAAAGAAAGCCATTTTCATCATAAAGTGAACAAACTTAATATCTTATTCACTAGTTGTTTAAATATGATTAGTGATGGCATCTACTGACTCGAACTATGTAGATACTGGAATCACTAAATGTTTATCACTGAGTAAGGATAAGATTGTTAATAACATGGGTAAAACTACAAAGATAGTGGCTATTGCAGTGGGAGTTGTTTATTTATCTCATGATAAGAATAAACGATTGATTATGAGAAATTGTCATTACGTACGTTTCATAGAAAGAATTTAATTTCGGTTTCTATGCATTAACGGATGGATACTTCATTTCATTTAAATGACATGGTCATAGTAATGAGGAATGAGGCTATAATCCATTAAAGTACGTTGGTGGATAAAAAGTATACTCTTGAATCATGTACATCCCACAGATGCAATAAATAGTAATTAAATAATGCATCTTCTAATATAAGTAAGAGAAAGGAACCTTCGGAAATGAACTAAACATACATTTGGCGTCTATGACTAATTCATTTTACTTGAGTAGGATTCAAAAGTTGATAGACGATAGACCGTAAGGTTTATCTGAAGTGGAAACTATCGGACTTGTGAGTCTTGCTTGGAAGTAAAAATGATTAACTGTCTTTTCAAGGCTGTGGGGTGTAGAGCCAAAGATATATATGTTGGAATTAGTTCATTCTGATTCAAGCGAACCTAATATTATCCAGGCGAGAGGTGGTTATGAATATTCGAAGATTATTCTGGAAACCAATATATTTATATGATGTACTGCATGTCTAAGTTCTTTGATTAATTCAAGAATTGTAAGGCTGGTACAGTGAAATGTCATGGAAAATATATTAAGTCATTACGATTCAATCATGATGGCGAATACCTCTTGGGATAGTTAGGAGCTATTGATCAGAAGTTGAGATTAAATCTCAAGTTGACTACACCGGGTATGCCCCAAACTGAATGGTGTGGTGGATAGAAGGAATAAGGCTCTTATGGTTATGATTAGATAGATGATGAATTATTTGGAATAATTAAAATTCATTTTATGGATATGCCCTCGAAACAGTAATTCGTAAAATATTTGTCTGTTTGTGGGACATCCTGGAAAAATAAAGGTTGATTTATTTAGTCCAAAAGATCGAAGGGTGACTGTTAACACAAACACCAAATTTTTGGAAAAGGACTATGTAATAAATCACAAGCCCATGTATAAGTTGTTCTAAAGGAAGTGAGAGGAAAACACTAAGTAAAAGTACCAAGTGTACAAGAGGATATACCACAAGGTAAACTGCAACGCGTGTCACGTCTGATACACAATTACATGTAGTGCCTTATCGTAGTGGGAGAATTGTTTGACAACCCATAAAATATATGTTTTGGGAAAGTCGTAAGACTTGATCCCTAATGAACATGGTATTGTCCCACGGATACGACGCAGCACTGCAAGATGAAAATGCGGAATCTTAGTAAGTTGCAATGAATGTTGAAATAGAATCTACGAATTCTAAATTAAGTCTGGGAACTTGAAGGACCACTAAATAGTGTAAAAGCCATTGGAAGTGGTCATAGAAAATAAAAGAGGATCATACGGTAAGGTGAAAACCCTTGGAAGCAAAGCTTGTTGCGAAAAGGTGTACTCAGAAAGAAATGGTTCGATTATGAGGACACATGTTCGCTGGTAGCTATGCTTATGTTGATCCGGATTCTTTTATTGCTGCTATGAGGAACAGCAAAAAGATGTCAAAGACAGCTTTCCTGATTGGAAGTCTTGAGGAAAACATCTATGTGAAGCAACCAGAGTGATTCATTGCAAAGTACTAATAGCATTTTGATAGTAAGCTTAAAATTGTCCAGCGATGGACTAAAGAAAGCTTTAAGATCGTGAAACGTCTGTTTTGATTAGGTAATCCAGTGGCATGGATTTAAATCAATGAGCGGATGAGTCTTGTGTGTTGTAAAGAGTGACGGAAACGTGGTGGTGTTTCTTATACTATACGTAGATAGTATCTTGCTCATTGGAGACAATGAAAGAGTATTATCGGGCGTATGGGTACGGTTAATAAAGCGGTAGAGATGAAGGACTTAAGAAAGGCAAAATATATCCTTTTGATCACGGTAATACGGATCACAGAAAGGACATTATGCATATCTCAAGTTTCATAAATGATACAGTCCATACTCGTTTAGCATGTGAATTTATCTAAGTGAATGTGTCTTTGAGACACAAGAAGAAGATAAAGAGGATGAAAGCAGTTCCTTATGCTCCGGCAAATAAGGAAGCTTAATCTAAGGAATGCTATGAACGATGTTGGATATCTGTTTTGCTGGATGCATCAACAGTGGGTATCAACGTAACCCGGAACAAGAATGATGAACTGTGGTAAGACATATATAAAGTGTCTGAGAAGGACTGGAAATTATATGTGGACTTACTGGACAGATTCATTGCTTCTTGCGGATTACGTAGATTTGGATTTTTTAATCAGATTGGACGGCAGTAAATTCACCTCAAAGGTTGTGTTTAATCTTGGGAAGTAGAGTCATAATGTGGAGGAGTGTTATATAGAAATATATTTCAGACTCCGGACTCCATCATGGAAAGATAATGAATTGGAGCCTATGAGGCAGCCAAAGTATCTATATGACTCTAGAGACTTCATGATGGACTTTGAAGTGTTTCTAAGTTTGCCCAAGGTAATCACAATTTACATTGATGATATTGGTGCAGTTGCAAACTTGAAGAAATCACAAGTCTATAAGACAATTAAACACATGGAGCGCGAGTACCACCTGTTACGAGAAATCGTATGATGAGGGAAAGGTTGTTGTCGCCTAGATTGCATCGGATGATGACCTAGTAAACCATTTACAAGGACCTTAAGGCGAGAGCTTTTAATGGTCGTGTAGTGGGAGTAGGAATCAGATGTATGGCAGAAGACATGACAGCATAGTCTTTTAGTATAAGTGGGAGATTGTTAGATTGTATACTAAAAGTCTAGCTTTAGTATGAACTATGTCATAACAATATTTGAAATGAGAATCATTGATCAAATGATTGCATCTTATAATTTATTTATATGCATGATGCAATAGTCCACTTACTTTATACTGTAGATAATATATTGTGCGACAACACGCGGAAGATCATATTATCGGTTTCCTTATAAAGTATAAACAGATGCTCACAACCGAGATAGACAGGGACTCTCTATCGGTATGGTTGTAGTGTGCTTTGGTATTAGCTTGTCTTGGCTATAGAATCACATTAGTGCACTTGTGTGTATTGAGCAGGACCGCTTGAGATCGTTCTTCTTATACTGACTATATAGTAGAACTTGATCTCTGTTATTATTGAAGTTCGTGCTCTTAATTCCTATACAATAACCTCGACACGTAGGGCAGTATGTATTTCTTTGATTCATCAATGGGTGAGATTTATAAGTATTAAATCAATATACTCGGTGAGTTGGGAAGTAGTGATGTCTCTATGGTGTGCTGTTGATTGTAGAAGGAATCCATATCCGACATAGGTTGATGATGTCCCCTTGAGGAGCTCATAAGGTTTATCATGTAAATCTTGCAAGTGGATTAATTTCCGGCATGATAATAAGGTTGAGTGGTACTACTCTCGGATGAGATATTAATTAATTTGAGTTGTCAGTAACTTAATTAATTAATGGACATTGTATTTCATAAACATGGGGAGACCATCGGGCTAATAATAAGAAGGAGCTCAGAACATAATTTTGGGATTGGACGGGTAGTGCATTAATAATATTTTAGTGGACTATATTATTATTATTATTGGATTTAATAAAAGCTTTGGGCTAAACTTGGTTAATTAAATTCAATTGAGGCCCAGCCCAATTTCTCCTTCTGGTCCCTGCTGTAGCCCAACTATATAAGTCATCTCAGCTCCTGTTAACCCTAAGTCAGTGCCTCATTTGACAGTTAGAAAAGAACAGGAGCAGATTGAGAGAATCCTGTGGATTGTTGCCCACACAACAGCAGGATTCGACTTGGGACATACAGTAGAAGATCAGAGGTAGTTCTCTGCAGTGATTCATCCTCTACATCAACCCAGAAGTACAGTAAACACTTTTATCGCTTCCGCTGATTTTGTTTACCTGTTATCCTAATGATCACGTTGATCCACACGATCTAATTGTCAACAGTAATGTTGACTCTTTTGTAAAGGTAGGAAAATTTAGATTTAAGTGACTAATTCACTAGTAGAGAATTAACTTGAAGTTTTGCTTTTCATCAAACAACTTCTTCCTCTCCAACTTCTTCTCATGATATTGCATTTCAACTTTTCCTTCTTTACTTGGCATCAACACCATATCTCTTTAAAGTACAAAAGTACCAGTTTCGGGCACTACTCTTCTAACAGTCAGGGTACCAGTTTAATGCACTATCCCTCAACACGATTTAACCATATTTACCTTCAATTCATAACACTCAACCAATTTTTCCCTCCTTTTCTCCTAAATTCATGCTAGCATATATTCCCCTCAACTCTCTACTAATGAATAGAGTATTCAACAAGACTCAAGTAAAGGATAAATAAAGGCTTCTTAATCAAGGCTTGCCAAAGAAAAAATTTTTAAAGGCTCAACAGGGCTTCCAATGATTCATTCAAAATAAGGAAAGATAAAATTTTGGCTAAATAACTCAAATAAACAATAATGGCCTAAGATCATGTCCTATTAACTAATCATCCATAAGTCTCACACAAGACTCCAAGCCAAGTTCTAGAATACGATCATATGAACGATTTTCACAAGAATAAACTATCATGCATGAATGTAACATGATTTCATAAGCCTCAAATTCTCACATGGATAAATAGAATCCTAAGTACTCCTTAAAGCATATAACCAAGATCAATTTCATAATGAACTCCACATATTAAACAAGTTATACATGCTTCTCATTAACAAAATTAACACATGCAAAATACGAATGCAACTTATGTAGCAAAGAACCCATCAAATCAATCTAAATCAAATATCACCAACCAATCCAACCTCAAATGTCAAGTATCACACATCTATCAAATCTCAAATCAATATACATACATGCCACTCACACTACAAATACCCATCCTGTAAAGAGAAAAAGAGAAGGGAGATAAGATAAAACAGACAAATAGTAAAAAACCTGACGCAATCTACTCCTCCGGAGCATCATCCTCGTCATCGTCATCACCATCACTCATCTCCGAGCGCCAACGATTAAAATCTCTATGAAGATTATTCAGCTTCCTATCCAACTCACGCTCATCGGCTTACATCTTTCCTAATCTCCTATCCATCTCCACATAGTTAGCATGCAATGCGGTGTATCTCATGTCAAGCACGGCATAGCTAGTAGTAAGCAAGCCCAGCTGGCGGTTCGTCTCTTGCTGATTATTATTCAAGTTGGCAAGATGCTCATTCATCAACCTAAATTGCTTCCTAATGTACTCATCAGGACCGGCCCAATATCGCTGCAGTGGCACTGCCGGAATGGGTGGTGGTGGCATCCCATGCTGCTGCAGAACATCCATCTCAGGATGTATCTGGTCCTCTCCATACATGCCACCATGCTTATGAGCATGATCTCTAGGCTCTCAATACTGCTACTGTTACGGCCCAAGCTGCCCTTCGTCAATAATTCTCTGCAGCTTCTGGTACATCCCTGCAGCATACATCTGTGCCACAGTCCTCCAGTCAGCATTCCTCAAGCATGTAATCGATAATAGCCTCATGCTCCAAAGTGTTCATCAACTTATTATCATCATTTCGAATCGTAGTCAAACCACTTACATCGTATGGGAACATGAAAGAAAAAGGCTTAGATCCCTGTTGAGAGTGGAATTTCACGTATTTTAGGTCTCACATTACACCGTTTTTGATAGAATGTGGCCATGATTTTGTATAAAATGACATGGTTTTCATATCTTTCATAATTAAGATGCTACTAAGGTGTTTTGTTGAGTTTTGAAGGGTAAAACATGATCAAAAGTTCAAAGTTGGAATGAGGAGTGAAAGTGAGAAGGAATGCTGAAAAATACAGTCCACGTTGCACAAACTTTCTGTATTCCTGTAGAAGTCCAAATTAATCATGTGATATATGGTTGGAAAGCCACAGAAGAGAGGGTCATTTTGGCATAAAGAACACCTCAATTGGATTTCAAACGAGAAAGTTATGATCAAAGTGCTAATGTCGCATATGGTGTACCGAGCAGCCACTTTGCATGACTTTTTACATATTCAAATGTTGAATTTTCTCAGAGTTCTTTATATGGATAAAAAGCCAAGGAAAAGAGGAACACGTGAGCGCAAAAATCATTCAAATTGGAGTTCGTATGAAGAAGTTATGCTCAAAACGGTGAAGTCGCGCAGTGCAGTCTCTGCAGCTCGGGAGGCCGCTCGGCTCGAGCGGGACCAACATTTTGCGAATTTTCAGCCGAGTGGGGTGCCCTCAGAGCCTACACGACGTTCCCGTTTCACCCATATGCTGCTCGGCTGGTTTGGGGGCCGCTCGGCCATGAACTTTCTGTATTCTTGTAGAAGTCCAAATTAATCATGTGATATATGGTTGGAAAGCCACAGAAGAGAGGGTCATTTTGGCATAAAGAACACCTCAATTGGATTTCAAACGAGAAAGTTATGATCAAAGTGCTAATGTCGCATATGCTGTACCGAGCAGCCACTTTGCATGACTTTTTACATATTCAAATGTTGGATTTTCTCAGAGTTCTTTATATGGATAGAAATCCAAGGAAAAGAGGAACACGTGAGCGCAAAAATCATTCAAATTGGAGTCCGTATGAAGAAGTTATGCTCAAAACGGTGAAGTCGCGCAGTGCAGTCTCCGCAGCTCGGGAGGCCGCTCGGCTCGAGCGGGACCAATATTTTGCGAATTTCCAGCCGAGTGTGGTGCCCTCAGAGCCTACACGACGTTCCCGTTTCACCCATATGCTGCTCGGCTGATTTGGGGGCCGCTCGGCCATGAGCTCGGCTCGAGCAAGGTGCCGAGCGGCCCAAAATCGGGCCCAGACGAGACCTGTTCGATGCAGCAGTGTATATATACCCTCAAATCGCGATTCTGAAGCAGTTTCGATCGCGAAAAAGCCCTACATCAGTCCTAGAAACAATTAGGGAGATCGAGACCCAAATTGGAGAGAACCCATCCATAATCCATCATCAATTCACACCTCCATATCAGATTTATAACCTGATTTCACCATCCATCCACTTCCAAGAGGGTTCCAAGTGCTAATTGAGGGAGAATCGAGCAATTGGAGAGACGGAGAAGGAACGAAAGACTACGTCTACACTAGGGTTTCATAATTCCTATCTTTCTCTTTCTATTACTTTGATTATTGTTATGAATTGCTTAGCCATGAGTGTTGCTTGTGACCTCATGGGCTAATTTTATACACAGTTCTAAGGTTTGATGGATTGATTTAATTGATTTGGGGATTTAGACCAAAGATTAGGATTTTATGCAGTTGAGCTTTTGATTTTACTTATTTTATTAAGACATGCTTTTCTGCTTCGTAACGTCTTCATAATATATTCATGACATCCGCTATAATGCTTGGATTATTGTGTTAGCTTGTGTGCGTTCATGATTGGTATTGTCTATCTGTTAGGGATTAGAGTAGCTCCGCTATAAGCACTTTAATTCCATGAACTGGTAAATCAAATACTTGATTAGTTTAGTGGAACAATGCAATTAGACAATCAAGTAGGAAGTGAATAGAACCTTGTAGTAATTCCAGAAAATATCTTGTTAGTCAGGCTTACCATCCGGAGGTATTGTTGCTTGCTTTGATTAGTATCTAGGAATAAGGCTTGGTAATATTTGCGCACCTTAGGATTTAAACCAGATTAGACTGTTAGCTTTGAATCGAATCATATTCGGTAGGATAACAGGGATATGTGGTGTATTTTTAGTGAAACTGCATGAATGAGCAATCGTAAGTTTAATAACCCAAACTAATTGATCAATACCTGATTCCTTAGAACTGTTCGTTATCTCTTGATTAGAAACTTGCTTTTATTTTATTTTATTGCTTTTAATTATTCTGCAATTTATTATTTAAGTATTTTAGTTAATTCGCAATAAAACATTGAAAATCGGTTACCTTATTCTGATTAAGCTAGTATAATTAGAAAATAAATAGTTAGCTGTCCTTTGGGTTCGATAATTTAACTTGGTCACTTACCGCTACAATTGATATACTTCATACTTGGGGATTAAATTATAGTGCGCAGAAAAAGCCTATCAAGTTTTTGGCGCCGTTGCCGAGGACGACTTAATTATTTATTTTTCTTTTATTGCTAGTTTAATTAGGACTTTTTATTGTTTTTTTTATTTTTCTTATTTGAATATATTCTGACTATAAATTATCTTTGAGGTACTGAGATGGACGAAATATTGAAAAGATATGGAAATCAAAATGTTATGGATCCTTCTCCATGCATAGACAAAATATTGAAACGCTATGAAAATCATAATGCTATGGTTCCTTCTCCATATTACATGGATGAGAGGAATTATGGTTATGATTCTTTAGTGAATCAAAGTCATTCTCAGTACTACAGTCAAGTCAGATATGAAGATGAATGGTCTTGTGCTTACAATAAAAATTTATATCAACCTTATCAAGAGAACACTTATTCTGGATCGATCGGAGTTTCCCAAGAATTACAAGACGCGTTTGATACTTCCATCAAGAAGCATGAAGAAAACATGGGAATATTGGAAGCTCTAGAAAGAAAGATGAAAGTTCAATCGCAGGAGAGGGAAGTTGCATCGCAGGAGTTTGTTCAAAGAACGAGAGACATAAACAATCTTCTTGCGAACATCACTTCAAGTTTAAATTCTCAAGGTCAACAAGAGGAAAGAATGGATGAAAAGGAGTTTGAGGAAGATATTGTTGTTCCATTGTGCCCTGGAATGCAATTTGAAGGTCCTATGCTGTCGCTTGAGGAAGTAGAACTCGAAGAGGAGTCTACTCGATTAAGTCAAGTGGTTCCACTTGAATTGAGCTATCAACTGGAGTCAATTGTTGAGGAAGAAAAGAAAGAAGAAGAGCAAAGTCATGAAGCAACCGAAGAGGACTTGAAGAATGAAATGAGCATTTCTAAACCTTTAAACTCTTTAAGTTGCATTGAATTTAATGATATTGTTTCTGTTGACTTTGTTTCACCTTATGATTCCTCTCATATTCTTAGGGATAGAAAGGAACAAGAAGAGAAGTTGGGAATTTTCGTCGGAAGAAGGAATAAGTGGTGGAGTAGAATGAAGAGGTTGATGAAATTTGATCTTAACATGGTTGGCAAGGTCAAGATAAATTTTAAGAATGCCAATGAGGCCATCCCTCGCCATAAGTATTGGATTGATGAAGAAGCACAGCGATTAGAATACGATGGCAAGGATGAAAGATATCCATGGCCATTCCGATGAGCTTGAGGTATTCCGTCGTGACTCTCCGACGTTAAACATGAGCGCTTGTTGGGGGCTGTCCCTTCCGTTTTATTGCTTTTATATGTCTGTGTTGGTGTAGGAGTTTTATTAGGTGTTGCTTGACTGCGGTATATACTTCTTTGCAAACTTAGTTTCTCACTTCGTTTAATCTAAGTTTGGGGGGTAACGTACATACCTTGTCTTGCAGTGTCGAAATAGAATTTTTACATTGTGTTGTTGCTTGGAGAGTCGATTTTTTTGCGGATTCTTAATATTTTTGATTTATTTGAGAATATTGAGGGTTCGATTTTTTGCAATTTTTCAGGTTTCGTGTTTTGTTTTGTGTGTTGTTTGTTGGTCCTAGTGTTGGTATAGTTGATTTTTGGTTCTCTATGATGATTTTCTGATTTTTCTTAGCACTTGATTATATGTGTGATTGTTGAGAAGCAATTTGAGATTGTGCTTTGATATTGAGATGCTTGAAATTTGATTATGTGCAAGGAAGATTAGCTATGTAGCTTTATTAGGTTTGCTCGTTCATTCGTATAGCCATGTGAGATTTTGAGCCTTTTTAAATCATGAGAAATTTCATGATTCAGTTTATTCATGTGAGTGTCGTTCATACACACGTATTCTAGAACTTGGCTTTGTATCTTGCTTGAAGCTACGTGTTTGACTAGACAATAGGAAATGATCTTAGGCCATCTTTGTTTTTTATTAGTCATTAGCCATATTATTTTCCTACGTAATGAAATATCCTTAGTCAACCCTTTTGAGCCTAAAAGCCTTATTTGTTGGAAGCCTACGTGATTAGCCAATTGATCCCTTTTGCTAGCCTTTAAAAAATTCCTACCTAGTAGAGAGTTGAAGGAGTCAATTCGGTGTCTTGTGAAGAAACATAAAAGGAGAATAAGTTGGAAGTGATGAAATTTGTTGAAGAGAGTGGTTAAATTGTTGCATAAAGGGGTAGTGCCCGAAACTGGTACCCCATGAAAAGGGTAGTGCCTGAAACTGGTACCCTTATTTGAAAAAGAAAAAAAAGAAAAGAAAAGAGGAAAAGAAAAAAAATTCAAGTAAGGATGTGGTGTTCAAAAGTGAAGGAGGAATCAAATTGCAAGAAGCATTGAAGAGCGTTGAAGAAGAAAGAAGAAAGTAAAGCTGTTTGTTGAAAAGCTGTAAGTCTTCTTTGATTCTCTACTAGTGATTGAGTCACCTTATCCATATACTCCCTACCTTTACCAAAGAGCCAACATTACAACCTAATGCAAGACCTTTGTGATCCTATTGTTGAAATTATCCCTTTAGTCGAGAGTTGAGATGATTGCCAAGCTTATGGTTACGCGTGTGTTTGAATTGACTTTGAGTGTAAACACCTTACCCTGAAGTGTATATCTCACACTTGAGCGATGAGCGTAAATACTACCCGTGAGAATGGTGGATGAGCATTCCGAAAAAGTGAAGTAGTTGATTTGAATTGTATGTTCTTAGATGGATGGTTGTCTTAGTATTTGAAGTATGATTTTTGAATTGTTATATTTTCTTGGATGTGAAGTTGTGAAATTTCCTCTCAATTACTCTATATTGGTTTTTAAGGTCGTTGCCTCGGGACGAGCAACAGGTAAGTTTGGGGGTTTGTTGAGAGTGAAATTTCACGTATTTTAGGTCTCACATTACACCGTTTTTGATAGAATGTGGCCATGATTTTGTATAAAATGACATGGTTTTCATATCTTTCATAATTAAGATTCTACTAAGGTGTTTTGTTGAGTTTTGAAGGGTAAAACATGATCAAAAGTTCAAAGTTGGAATGAGGAGTGAAAGTGAGAAGGAATGCTGAAAAATACAGTCCACGTTGCACAAACTTTCTGTATTCTTGTAGAAGTCCAAATTAATCATGTGATATATGTTTGGAAAGCCACAGAAGAGAGGGTCATTTTGGCATAAAGAACACCTCAATTGGATTTCAAACGAGAAAGTTATGATCAAAGTGCTAATGTCGCATATGCTGTACCGAGCAGCCACTTTGCATGACTTTTTACATATTCAAATGTTGGATTTTCTCAGAGTTCTTTATATGGATAGAAATCCAAGGAAAAGAGGAACACGTGAGTGCAAAAATCATTTAAATTGGAGTCCGTATGAAGAAGTTATGCTCAAAACGGTGAAGTCGCGCAGTGCAGTCTCCGCAGCTCGGGAGGCCGCTCGGCTCGAGCGGGACCAACATTTTGCGAATTTCCAGCCGAGTGTGGTGCCCTCAGAGCCTACACGACGTTCCCGTTTCACCCATGAGCTCGGCTCGAGCAAGGTGCCGAGCGGCCCAAAATCGGGCCCAGACGAGACCTGTTCGATGCAACAGTGTATATATACCCTCAAATCGCGATTCTGAAGCAGTTTCGATCGCGAAAAAGCCCTACATCAGTCCTAGAAACAATTAGGGAGATCGAGACCCAAATTGGAGAGAACCCATCCATAATCCATCATCAATTCACACCTCCAACACCTCCATATCAGATTTATAACCTGATTTCACCATCCATCCACTTCCAAGAGGGTTCCAAGTGCTAATTGAGGGAGAATCGAGCAATTGGAGAGACGGAGAAGGAACGAAAGACTACGTCTACACTAGGGTTTCATAATTCCTATCTTTCTCTTTCTATTACTTTGATTATTGTTATGAATTGCTTAGCCATGAGTGTTGCTTGTGACCTCATGGGCTAATTTTATACACAGTTCTAAGGTTTGATGGATTGATTTAATTGATTTGGGGATTTAGACCAAAGATTAGGATTTTATGCAGTTGAGCTTTTGATTTTACTTATTTTATTAAGACATGCTTTTCTGCTTCGTAACGTCTTCATAATATATTCATAACATCCGCTATAATGCTTGGATTATTGTGTTAGCTTGTGTGCGTTCATGATTGGTATTGTCTATCTGTTAGGGATTAGAGTAGCTCCGCTATAAGCACTTTAATTCCATGAACTGGTAAATCAAATACTTGATTAGTTTAGTGGAACAATGCAATTAGACAATCAAGTAGGAAGTGAATAGAACCTTGTAGTAATTCCAGAAAATATCTTGTTAGTCAGGCTTACCATCCGGAGGTATTGTTGCTTGCTTTGATTAGTATCTAGGAATAAGGCTTGGTAATATTTGCGCACCTTAGGATTTAAACCAGATTAGACTGTTAGCTTTGAATCGAATCATATTCGGTAGGATAACAGGGATATGTGGTGTATTTTCAGTGAAACTGCATGAATGAGCAATCGTAAGTTTAATAACCCAAACTAATTGATCAATACCTGATTCCTTAGAACTGTTCGTTATCTCTTGATTAGAAACTTGCTTTTATTTTATTTTATTGCTTTTAATTATTCTGCAATTTATTATTTAAGTATTTTAGTTAATTCGCAATAAAACATTGAAAATCGGTTACCTTATTCTGATTAAGCTAGTATAATTAGAAAATAAATAGTTAGTTGTCCTTTGGGTTCGATAATTTAACTTGGTCACTTACCGCTACAATTGATATCCTTCATACTTGGGGATTAAATTATAGTGCGCAGAAAAAGCCTATCAATCCCCTAGTGTACATCCAATCTCCATCTCAATGATGAGCAAATCCAGCTTTAACACATGCACTCATGACTAGATCCGGATCCTCCAAGATAGGTGAAATGTCAGTAAAATCCATGTGGTACGACTCAGCCACAGGAATCAGCAATCCTCCAATATTAACTCGCTGAAATGTGGAACTCCCGAATCTATAGAGCTGCTGAATCAGATACGACCCCACATTGAACCTTACTCCATTCAACATGCACTAGAGATCATAAAACTCTCCTCTAGACACGCAACTCCCCTCAGCCCGGGCAAACAACTTGTTACCCAAAACTCTATCCATTTATCGAATCACGGGATTACGAATCAAAGAAGCACGAGCATCCTTGGTCTTGAAGTACATGTCCTCTCCAGAAATGGCTCTCCAAAAGTTGTTTGCATTAAAATACCCATTCTCATTCCTGGAGATCCCCCTCGGAGTCTCAAAAAGCACATTGAAATCCTCCACTGACCATGTTCTCATCTCGCCTCCCAGCTGAAATGAGCACTCATAAGGAAGAGGGCTCGCTCCCTTCTTGATGGTGATCGAGCACAACACCTCCGCAGTGACATGAAAATACATCGGCCTCTTCAGCTCCATGAAATGACGTATCCCTACTTGATCAAATATCCACATAATATCATCTCGGATGTGTAATGTCATCATGGCCCCATCATCTTGGTATCTTGTTTGAGCTATCTTGTTAGACATATCACCCCATCTATCCTTTATCTCTTCCTAATTTTCCATTTGAATCTTGATGTCCCTAGGAAGCCTCCCTTTAAGCCTCAGCTTCTTGATAACTTCGTCCTCATAAGACGACCTATCTTGTATTTTCTTAGAGCGGACTTCAGCCTCCTTTCATTTTCCTACAAGAATGATACTTCAATACCAAACGGATACAAGAAAAGCAAACTAACCTAGTTCAGAACTAACTATACATGCAACTCTATTGAAGACTTCAAGTTAGCAAGTACAATCGATTTCAAAAACATGCTTCCAACTTCACCATAACGTCAAATGTCAATTCAATTCACTCCAATCATCAACTCCTTGATATGAATTATCAACAACTCAACAGCCACTTCACTTTCTTAAGCATGCATCTAACAATTAACATAATTCAACTCAAAATTCAACATGCTTCACTTCACCACTCACATTTCTCATCAATTTCACATAAACATCAAGGTCTAACAACAAATCTACAATTAAAATCGGACCCATCACTATTTATATGAAATCTCAAATAATAATTCAATTTGCACCATGGATTCTTATAAAAACGAGTTCAATCAACTTACCCACTTCTAAATCAAGCAATAGAACTTCAATCCTAGGGTAAGAGAGTCAAGAGAACATACCTTTCGATCCGACCATGACTTATATGAACAAGTATGAAAAATCCCCAAATTAGACGAAGAACCCTAGTTTTGCAACTAAATCGCTCCAAATCCGTGAGAAATCGAGTGTAGGAAGTGTGGACAGTGGTTTAATCTTGAGCAAAATCAAGTAAAATCGAAGTTTGGAAGAGACGATTTCTAGTTCGGAGGGAATTCAAGTGCGGGTGGTGTGCAAAGTGATCAAAATAGGGGCGAAAATACACTTAAATTCATGATTTACCTGTGCGATTCGACCCGAACTGGTGGTCAAACCACGTCATCGTGGTCGAATCGTGCATATGGATGATTATCAGTATTTTTTTCGACCGGAAACGTAGGTCAAACCAGGGTGTCGTGGTCGAACCCGCATGTTGCAAACTTTCAGGTGGCTAGTTCGACCTGAACTTCTGGTCAAATCACTTCTTCCTTGGTCGAATCGACCTGTAGCAGATTCTCTAATCGTTGATTCGACCTCCACCCTTAGTCGAAGCCTAGTCGAACCACATTATGTTTGTTTGAATCAATCTATAACAGATTCTCTGATCCCTGGTTTGACTTACACTACATGATTCGACCTAACTCCTTGGTTGAATCGAGCCCCTGTTGCTTCGAAATCCATTATTCTTCACCCCCTGCAAACTTCAAGCTCAAAAAAGAACATTAGGTACCAAATCAGAGCAAAACTAAACTCGAGAATCATAGTTAAGACTCACAAATCATGTGCATACACTCCGCATACTACTCAATAAATAAAACACCACTAAACATTAGGCAAATTGCAAAAAAAATCAACACACCCAAACCGGTTAAGTTTAAATATGCCGCAAAAAATTAACTCTCCTAACAAACATTACAAAGAAAAGATTATACTATTCGTGCTGCGATGAGGTAAGTACATCACACCCCCCAAACTTAGTAAAAACTATAGTTGAAACTAAGCTTGCAAGAAGATGTAATTTTCGATAAGTATGCACATCAAATATAAAAATTTCTTACTCGCACTAATGAAATTAAACAATAAAATATGAGAGAAAGCCCCCGACAAGCACTCTTGTTTAACGTCGGAGAGTCACGATGGTACCATATCAATTTAAGGTATCCTCAAAGATGATGCAAGCATCATCCCGCAACTTATAATGCTTCAATCGATGACCATTCACCGCTCTGATGTCTCCATCTTTGTCCATGAGTTCAAAACTTCCCCCTCCGTAGGCTCTATGGATAATGAACGGTCCCGTCCACTTCGATTTAAATTTTCTTGCAAAGAGTTTCAAACGAGAGTTAAAGAGTAATACCTCATCACCTTGCTTGAATTCCTTATAAGTGATCTTCGAATAATACCATTTCTTCATTCTTTCCTTGTAGATCACCGAATTCTTGTAAGCTTGATTCCTGACCTCGTCTAGTTGATTGATATGAGTCATCCTCAATTCTTTTTTATCCTTAAGATACAAGTTCAAACTTCCCAATGCCCAAAAAACTTTATGCTGAATCTCTATGGGTAAGTGGCATGTCTTTCAATAGACAATTTGATATGGTGACATATCAAGCACTGTCTTGTAAGCAGTTTGGAACACCCATAATACATCATCGAGCTTCATCGCCCAATCCTTCCTATTAGTTCTGACTACTTTCTCCAAGATTTGTTTAACTTGTTGGTTGGAGACCTCTGCTTGCCCGTTCGCTCTAGGATGATAGGGTGTAGTAACCCTATGCTTGACACTGTAATCCTTGAGCACTCTCTCAAAAAGCTTGTTGACGAAGTGAGAACCTCCATCACTTACTAGTGCTCTAGGGACTCCATAGCGGGCAAAGATATGTTTCTTCAAGAAAGATAACATGGTCCTTGAATCATTCATGCAGGTAGGAATGGCTTCCACCCATTTAGAAACATAGTCTACAACTAAAAATATATGGAGAATTCATTAGATGGGGAAAACGGCTCCATAAAATTGATTCCCCATACATCAAATATCTCAACAACAATGCTCGGCTGAAGTGGCATCTCATCTCTTCTACTTATGTTTTCCATTCTTTGACATCTATCGCATGTCGCCACATAGGATTCACAGTCTTTAAATAAGATAGGCCAATATAGAGCAGATTGAAGTACCTTAGCTACTGTCTTTTAGGCTAGAAGTGCCCCCTGTTAGGTTGTGCATGGTAAAAATAAAGAACACTCTTCATCTCCATCTCGGGCACACACCTTCGGATGATAGAATCCGTACCAATCTTGTAGATGAACGGATCATACCATATGAAAGTCTCAACATCCCTTTTAAACTTCGCAAGTTGATACCTGTTGAGATGTCTTGGAATTTCTCCTACGACAATGTAATTGACATAGTCTGCATACCATTGATTCACTCTTTGAGCAGCTACTACAAAAGCTATTTCTGCTCTTTTAGCAAACACCGTCATGATCTTCTCATCCAGGAACATCTCCTCTATATAATCAAAAGAATCATCACAATGCTCCCTTTTCTCCAACCTTGATAGGTGATCCGCTAACACATTCTCCGTACCCTTCTTATCTTGGATCTCCATATCAAACTCCTGCAGAAGAAGGAACTATCTAATGAACCTTGGCTTCACTTCCTTCTTTTTCATCAAGTAACAAATCGCAGAGTGATCCATGTACACAATGGTCTTCATCCCAACCAAATACTATCGAAACTTGTTGAATGCATACACAACAGCTAGAAACTCTTTTTCTATAATAGTGTAGTTCTTTTGTGCTGCATCAAAAGTCTTGCTGCATAGTAAATGGCATAAAACTTCTTCTATCTCATCTGCCCAAGCACTACTTCAAGTGCTTGATCACTTGCATCACACATAAGTACAACGGTTGAGTCCAATCTGGTGTGATCAAGATAGGTACAATAATCAATGCCTCCTTCAAAACCTGAAAAGCTGTTGGACTTCTTCATCAAAAACAAAAGGAACATCTTTTAAAAGTAAGTGAGATAACGGTTTGGAGTATTTTGAGAAGTATTTGATAAATCTCCTATAAAATCCTGCGTGTCCAAGAAAGGTACACACAACCTTTGCATTAGTAAGTGGTGGAAGCTTTTCAATCGCCACCTCCTTTGCTCTGTTCAACTGCAATCCCTTAGCCTAAATATGATGCCCAAGAACAATCCCATTTCTCACCATTAAGTGGCACTTCTCCCAATTCAAAACAAGATTAGTTTCTTGGCATCTCTTCAAAATAGTAGACAAGTTAGATAAACAAATATTAAAAGAGGAACCAAACACAGAAAAATCATCCATAAATACCTCCATGATATTTTCCATCAACCCATCAAATATGGTCATCATGCAGTGCTGAAATGTAGCAGGTGTATTACACAATCCAAAAGGCATTTTTCTAAAGGCAAAAGTTCCATAAGGGCAAGTGAAATTAGTCTTTTCCTAGTTCTCGGGTGCAATCATGATTTTATTATACCCCGATTACCCATCCAAGAAATAATAAAAATCTTACCCTGCAAGACAATCAAGCATTTTATCCATAAAAGGAAGGGGGAAATGGTCTTTGCATGTATTCTCATTTAGTTTCCTATAATCAGTATACACACGCCATCCCGTAGGAATCCTAGTGGCTAAGATCTCGCCATCATCGGCTTTCACAATAGTCATGCCTCCTTTTAGCTACAATACGCAGTAGACTCACATGGGTACTATCACTAGTTGGATATATAATTCCTACATCTAGTCATGTTAGGATTTGCTTCCTAATCACTTCTTAAATAGCGGGATTCACCCTCCGCTGATTCTGAATGCTATTTTTTGCCTCATCTAACAATCTTATCCTATGCATGCAATATGATGGACTAATACCTTTCAATTCATCAAGAGACCAACCAATTGCAGACTTATACTTCCTAAGCACATCTAATAATTCATTAAATTGATCATCAGTTAGAGAAGAAGATACAATTACCGGATATGTTTTATTGTTACCCAGATAGGCGTACTTTAAGTACTCCGGTAGTGGTTTCAACTTCTCTTTCTTCTCTTATTTAATTGTGCTTTCTCTATCCAATGGTAAGTACTTCCTAGTCCACTTCATCTCTTCAAGCTTGGTCCTTTTTGATTCATACCTGTCATCACCCAAAGCAAGTAGATTTTCAAGAAATTCAATACATACCTCATTAAAGAGCTCATCTAGCTCCGTGGTGGGAAAAGTAAGAGACTCCATCAAGAATGTCTCCAAGGGATCATTTGAAAGGATCAAGGACATATCTTCCTTCACGATCTCCTCCACCACATCGATGCTGTGACACTGCGTTTCCATTGGCATCTTTATTGCTTTATCAAGGTTGAATAGAACCTCCTCTTTATCCATGCACAGCCTTAACTAACCCTTTTGAACATCAATCATCTCTCCAGCAGTATCCTTGTCATCCTCCATCTCAAGCACAAGAAAATCCATAGGAAAGACTAGTTTCTCTACTTTCACTAGAACGTCTTCAATCATCCTCTTTAGAAAAGTCATAGAACTATCCACCAATTGTAGAGCAACCATTGTGGGAGTTAACTCCCCCAAACCAAGCCTTTGAAATATTGACAAGGGCATCAAATTGATGCTTGCCCCAAGATCGCACAAGGCTCGTCGTGCCGGCCCCTTCCTAATTTCACATAGAATAGTGAAGCTTCCCGGATCCTTCAACTTTGTTGGCAGCTTCCTCTGTATGATCGAACTGCAGTTCTCAGACAAAATCATGGTTTCAATTCCATTCAAGCTCCTCTTCTTCAACAGTATGTCCTTTAAAAAACGGGCATGGTATGTCATCTCTAAGATTGCTTCCGAGAAAGGAATGCTCAAGCTTATCTTGTTGATGATATCTGAAAACTTTTTGAAGTTCTCTTCCAAACCCTTCTTGACTAGTTTGAAAGGAAACGGAGGTGGTATCTTAGTTTTGGGAATCCCCCATTCATCACGTTTCACCTTCTCCACTTTATCATTCTTGGCTCTCAATCTCTTTGCTCTTTCCCATTTCTTTTCTGCTATAAGTTCAGTATTATGCTCTTTGGATGGTACGGGAGTGGCATCAACATCATGTCAAGCATTAAGCGCACAAAATAGTAAAGAATGATGTGGTTCGACCAGGGGTGTTGGTCGAACCAGGTGAGTAATGGTCGAACCGCGTGCCAGAAAGCAATTTCTCTCTCGAACAGGCTGGTTCGACCACAGTTCGACCAACAGAGATGGTCGAACCATGTTGATCATGGTCAAACCGTGCTTAAAACAAAATAGAGTGCTCTGGACAGGGTGGTTCGACCATGGTTCGACCAATAGGGGTGGTCGAACCATAATAGTCTTGGTCGAACTACTCGGTAGAGATTTCTGGAGGTTGCCCAGATGCCTGGTTCGACCAACTCAGTGTGGTTCGACCAGTTGTGTTGGTCGAATCACGATCGAATCGGGCCCCTGGAGCTTCAAAACTCATTTTCGGCTTCATCGGTCCTTCATACTGCGTCCCAAATCTTAATGTGATGGCGTTGCACTGCTTCGGGTTTGCTATACTTTGAGATGGGAACTTACCCTTCTCCAAGGTTTGCGTCAATTGATTAACACTCCCGGCTATCTGCCCTATCAACAACGTCAAGTCCTTCATTTGCTTAGATATATCCTCATGATTTGCATCTATCTTTGCCTCTAAGTAATCTACTCTTGCATCATTCCTTGCCATGTACCTGTTCACCGTATCCTCAAAACTAGGTTTTTCTTCTTCGACCTTAGCACCCATATCAACACCACTAGGAGGTTGTATTGCTGCACTAGGATCTCTCCACGAAAACTCCGACCTCCTTGGTTGTTGATAATTACTCAGGGGACCACAATTATTATAGTTCCCTTGATAATTCTGGTTTCCTTGATTTTGGAACCTTGTTCCTTAAATACTTTGACCCATGGCATAATTTGTCTCTTCCAATTCCTCTTGGCTAGCTCCTTCATTACAAACATCCAGCATAAGTGGTACTCGTTGAGCTATGTCAGTAATCTGCTTTTGCTGAAACTCAAGTAGTTTGTTGTTATTAGTCAAACTAGAGACAATCTCATCTTCTCTACTTGACTTTACCATAATATGCTCAACTTGCGCTACTTTTCTAAGAACATAAGTGCCTCTCACTCTATCAGTCGGCCAATCTCTCGAATTCATCGTAATATCCTCAAAGAGCTTTTCGGCCTCTAAGGATGACTTTGTAAGCAATGCTCCATTCGATAAAGCTAGTAAAACTCGAGAATCACAGTCTAATCCACTGTAGAAAATACTGATGTATTGAGCTTTAGATAGCCCATGCTGAGAACACTTCCAAAGCATGTCCTTGAATCTGTCCCAAGCCTCATGAAACTTCTCATTACCATTGATAGCAAATTGATTGATTTCTTGTTTCATCTTAAACACCTTTAAAGGTGGCATGTACCGCTCCAAGAATTTCAATTTCAACTGCTCCCAGGTAGTGCATTCAGCAGCATCAAGAGTATCATACCAATCTCTCACCCTTTCAGTAAGCGAGAACTTAAACAATATAATCCTCCTTGAATCCTCATGAGTTCCTGCATCTTTTTGTGTACATGCATAACCAAAAAACTTATTCAGATGTTGTTGAGGATCTTCAAAGGTTCCCCCAGAGAAGGGACACCTTTCAATCATGCTGATCAGAGCAGGGTGAAGTCAAAATTAGCTCCGGCCCTTCTTGCCCCTAAAAGCCCTACATTGCCCCCTCATTTGTTCTTAAAGACTTCACAGACGGAAAGATATTATACTCTTCATCCTACTTATCAACCCGAATAACATTCAATTAACAAGTATTTATATAAGACAGTCCTTATGAAACTTCGGAGTCCCCTCACTTAGATTCATAATATAGAATCCTACTCAGCAGTGAATGCACTTTATCAATAACCTAGATATGTATTCAGGCTCTACATAATAGTTAATGATGAGCAAGAAAACCCTGATTATGAATTAAAAATGTATAGTCTTATATAATAAACCACAAGTAGTGTTGTACAGATTATGCACACGGAAGTTCAATTAACTCATAAAACCTTCATAACCCTATAACTATCTAAGCGGTTCTAGCCCATGATTGATCAAAGAACAATCATGGTTGTTGGATAGATCTTACCCATAGTCTTGAAAATTATAAGATAAATTAAGATGTGAAGTAAACTCTAGATGCGGGCACCATCGCAACTCTCTCCGTCTTGAATATTCACTTGATTCTCACTGGATTCGACAGACGAATCTCAATCCATAGCTCTGTGAATGGTGGTAGGGTTTCGGATGTTGTGTAGAATGAAGGTGGTAGTGAACTCCCTTTTTCCCTTGCGTAGGGTTTTCCTTTTATACTTTTGAGCTCTCCTTATTGACCTAGGATGGACTTTTTAAGAAAAAACACGTACTGAAGGTGTAAAAACACGGATTCTGACGTTTCCAACTCATCAGTTCAACCAAAGCTCTTGGTCGAACCACTTTCTTCTGGTCTAACCACAGGTCGAACCGACCTGTAGAGTAATTTCTGGTCGCCGGTTCAACACGAACGACCAGTCGAATTAGAAGCATTGCAGTCAAACTGCAACTGTTTCCTTTAGGATTCTGGTTCTACCATGGTTCGACCAAATTGCTTGGTCGAATCACACTTCTTCCAATCTTTCGATGCCTGGTTCGAGCAGAGATACTAGTCGAACCACTTCCCTTTGGTCGAACCATGCTTCTGCTTGGTCGAACCGGGTGTCCTCAGCACCCTTTCTCCAATTTCGATCACTTATATCCCATTTTCCTTTGAAAATCTACTCAAACGGACTTAAACACACATGATTCATGACTTTCCACTATACCACATAATTTATCTTGACTTAAGATCAAATCATACATCATTATCATACGAATCAGAGCTCAAAACACGTGAATTTACACACTCATCATCAGGTTTCAAAAAAATCGTTCTCAACACTTTATTCAGGGTTTTGAAAAATCATTCCCAATACTTTATTCGGGGTTCAAAAAAATCATCCCCAATACTCTCCAGGGTTTGGAAAAATTATTTCTGGCACTATATTTGGGGTTCAGAAAAATTGTCCCCATTGATTTCATTTGTGAGGTGAGGATCCCACAACGTGAACAATTTTCAAAATAAAAGAGACCAACTAGAAAGATATGAATTAGGTGATAGAAAACTAAATGCATTTTCATGCACTGGCATGCATGGTTTCTACTTACTAAGATTTTTGTCTCACTAGTTTATGCATTGTAGGTGAGCCTATTGATGATTGAGTTTTGTGATGTGACTGTGCAAGCTGTGGAGCTCCTATAGGGTTTTGAGCGGATGTAACATAGATGACGACCTGTTGGGCTAGGACGTGGGCCTATTTTGTTACTACTGATGTTTTGTTATGTCATGTAATAATTATTGTCACGAGTTTGTTTGGATTGCTGTTATGGCAGAAACTGATGACGTATGTTAGACTATGGTTATAAATATATTGTGAGAGAAAAAATATATGTAGGTTTTTATAATGATGATGTGTATGATAATTAGAATTTAAAATGGAGTATAAATTATGTAAGGTGGGTCGTGTCAATTTTGGTTGTTGATTGAGCGCGTTCACTGCTGAACAGGGTTTTATGTTATGATTCTACATTCGAAACTTCATTAGAACTATCATATATGAATATTTATATAATTGAATTGAATTCGGGATATTAAGCAGGATAAAGAGTGTAATTTTATGGTATCTATAAAGAGAGATCATATCGGATTTGATCCCAGACGTGGAAAATAATTGATACTGATAGTACCTAGAAAGAGGGTGAAATTATAACTCTTGCTCCAAGGTTATTCACACATGTTACACGCATATTTACTTATGTCTATAAAGTGGATTTTTATGGTTTAGTGATGCATCCGTAGTCCACAAGGCAGAGTCGGCTTGCACTTGAGAGGTAAGTTAAGTAGTAAAATTGGATTACCTTATAGTTACATTTTCTCCATTCTTGAGACACATTCATATTCTCTCAGTGTTATTTATTTTACTTGTTATTTAATTTAATTGTTCAGTAGTTGTTAATTAAATTCATCAACTTAATTGTCTTTCGTCTTAATTAATTTAGTAAATAATTAAATTGATAATACGCTGTCCTTTGGGTTCGATATTTAATTTGGTCGCTTGCTTAAGTTGCAACTAATATCCTTAATAGTTGAGGATTAATTTTGCGTGCAAAGAAAATACGCATCAATTAAATTAATTATTTAATTAAGACGAAAGGCAATTAAGTTGATGAATTTAATTAACAACTATTAAACAATTAAATTAAATAACAAGTAGAATAAATTACACTGGGAGAATACGAAGGTGTCTCAAGAATGGAGAATAGGTAGCTCTAGGGTAATTAAGTTTTACTACTTAACTTACCTCTCAAGTGCAGGCAGAATATGCCTTGTGGACTATGGACGCATCACTAAACCATGAAAATCTACTCTATAGACACAAGTTAATATGCGTGTAACACGTGTGAATAATCTTGGAGCAAGAGATATAATTTCACTCACCTTTCTAGGTACTATCAGTATCAATTATTTTCTACGTATGGAATCTAATCATATATGATCTCCCTTTATATGTACTGGAGTATAAAATTACCCTCTTTATCCTACTTACTAACCCAAATTCAATTCAATTAATAAACATTCATATATGATAATTCTAATGAAGTTTCGGAGCCCCCTCACTTAGAATCATAACATAAAACCCTGATCAGCAGTGAACGCATTCAATCAACAACCAAGATATATATTCAGACTCTATATAACAGTTGAAGATGCATAAAAAGATCGTGAATATGGATTAAGAAAGCACAATCATATATAAATTAATCCACAAGTAGTGTTGTACGGAGGATACACAAGAGAGTTTAATTAATTCATAAAACTTTCAAAATCCTAGATCTACCAAAATAGTTCTAACCCATGATGTTACGAAGAACAATCATGAGATTTGGGTAGATCTTACCCATATGTCTGGAAAATACAAGCTAAATTAGAAAATGAATAAACCCCTAGATGTGGGAGTCGTCGCGTTCTTCTCCGTCTTGAATCCTCCTCTTGGTTCTCATCTTGATTCCACAGACGAATCTTCAAAGTGATGGATGGATGGAGGAAAGGATGTGGATGATATGAATCTTCAAAGTGATGGATGGATGGATGGAGGAAAGGATGTGGATGATGGTTGGGGGTGATCCCCCTTGTGAGGTGTAGGATGATTGTGTTGCGTGCCTCACATGAATAATGATGTAAAGTATATATAGGTGTGAAAGGAAATTAAATAAGAAAATAAAAGATATGGGTGAATCATGGAGGATTATGTGACAAGGAAATTAATTGTATTCCAAGAAATAGGTAATTATCGGAAATTTTCGGAAATTTTTGGAAATTCTCGCGATTTCACGATTTTGATCATAACTTTCTCATCCAAATTCTAATTTTAGTAATTCTTGCACTCACGTGATCCTCTTTTCCTTATATTTCTATCCATTTGAAGATCTCACCAAAATTCCAATATTTGAAAATGTAAAAAGTCATATAAAGTGAAACTGTCATGCCGAGTAGAAACAGCTTGCACGACGTCACAATTTCAATCATAACTTTCTCGTTTGGACACCGATTGAGATGTTTCTTATGCCAAAACGATCCTCTTTTCTGTGGCTTTCTACCATATATGCCACTTCTAGTTTTGAGGTCCATACAATTTGGACGTATATTTTTCTGCATTCTTGCACAAGTTGCACCTTTTCTCCAACTTTGCACTTTTGATTCTTTTTCCACCTAAAACACAATAAAACACCTCAAATTCACATTTTTCTTACATATATTGAATATAAGACAATTGTGCTAATATATAACAATAATTTTCATCAAATATGTATTAAATTGGACACTAAAACACGCTTATTTTCACTCTCATCAAACCCAAAGGATGATTGATTACGAATTTATTATTATCTAAATTAATGGAAACCTATAATTGGCAATTTTAGTTGTAGAATGGTTATTAATCTAAATAACAGGATAATTAAATAACGAATAAGATAGAGAAAGTAAAGAATAATTTAGAGTTTGAACAATTGAGAAGTTAGGTAGCTCTTTGGGCCATCTAGTTTCACTAATTAATCTCTCTTCCGTATATCAATGTCCGACTCTACCCTGTGGATTATGAACGCATCACTAAACCATGCAAATATACTCTATAGACACAAGCAAATAAGCGTGTAACAAGTATATGGCCTTGAATTAATAAGCCATAATTAATCAATGGGCCAATTTCAATTAATTCAACATGTTGGGTTTATTTTATTCATTGTTATCTAGCAACTATATTGGGCAAGTTGATAAGCATTTTCTCAACACACAGTCAATCCTCAAGTATGAAGGATATCAATTGCAACTTAAGCAAGCGACCAAGTTAAGACGACGTATTATCAATTTAATTATTTACTAAATTAATTAAGACAAGGCAATAAAAGTTGGGGAATTAATTATCAACTACTAACAAATAATTAAAATAACAATTAAAATAAAATAATACTGGAAGAATACGAAAGTGTCTCAATAATGGAAAATAGGTAGCCATAGGGTAATCCGATTTCACTCATTAATTTTTCTTTCGTGTATCAATGTCTGATTCTGCCTTGTGGAATATGGATGCATCACTAAGCCATGCAAATGTACTCTATGGACACAAGTAAATATGCGAGAAACACGTGTAAATAACCTTGGAGAAAGAGATATAATTTCACCCCCTTTCTAGGTACTATCAGTATCAATTATTTCCCCCTATGATTGGTACTCTAACCCGATATGATCTCTCTTTATAGGTATTATAAAATTAACCTTTGTATCCTGCTTACTAACCCGAATTCAATTCAATTAATAAACATTCATATATCACAGTTCTAATGAAGTTTCGGAGTCCACTCACTTAGAATCATAACAAGGAATCTTATTCAGTAGTGAACGCGCCCAATCAATAACCAATATATATATATATATATATATATATATATATATATATATATATATATATATATATATATATATATATATATATATTCATACTCTATATAATAGTTGAAGATGCACAAAATGATTGTGAATATGAATTAAAACGCATAATCACATATAAAATAATTTCACAAGTAGTATTGTACGGAGTATACACACGAAAGTTCAATTAATTCATAAAACTTTCAAAACCCTAGACTACAAAAAAGGCTCTAGCTCATGATGTTGTGAAGAAAAAACATGGGGGTTGGATAGATCTTACCCATATATCTGGAAAATACAAGATAAATTAAGAAACGATAAAAACCTAGATGTAGGCGTCGTCGCGTCCTTCTCCCTCTTGAATCCTCCTCTTGGTTCTTCTCTTAATTCAACAGACGAATCTTTATAGTGATAGATGGATGGAGGAAAGAATGAATATGATGGTGTGGGGGGTAATCCTCCTTGTTGGGTGTAGGATGGTTGTCGCCTTCTCACATGAATAATGATGTAAAATATATATAGGTGTGAGAAGGGAATGAAATAAGAAAAGAAAAGATATGGGTGAACCAAGGAGGATTATGTGATAGAGTGAGGCTCTTGTGTCCCCGGGGGCACCGTGTCCCTTTACAATTTCCATGCCCCTTTATAATTTAAACCCCTAACAATACATGTGTTTAAATAGAATATAGAGAGAGAGGGTTGTGTTCACATGGGGACACGGAGTATCCCTCCATATCCCCGGGGGTACAGGAGCTTTAGCCTATGTGATAAGAACATTATTTGTGCTCCAAGAAATATGAAATATGGGCTAATTTTTGAAAATTTTTGGAAATTCTCGATGGCAGCTGCGCGACCTCACGATTTTGAGCATAACTTCTTCGTTACAATTCTGATTTGAGTATTTTTTACACCAAAACGGTCCTCTCTTCTATGGCTTTCCAAACATGTATTACACCATCAGTTATAAGCTCCAAACGAACACAAAAAATTATAGGAGTTGAAGGTACGTTTTTTAGCATTCTTCAAACTTTGTACTTTTGAATCTTTTTCCACCGAAAACATAATAAAACACCTCAAACGTACCTTTTTCTCACATATATCAAATATAAGACACTTGTGATAATATATGACAATAATTCCCATAAAAAAGGTATTAAATTGGATACTAAAACACTCTTATTTTCTCTCTCAACACAAGCCCAAAAATAATATTGGTTGGGTGTCAACTAAAGTCCCACATCGGTTTGAAGTGGGGATGATGATCGATTTATAAATGTGGGATGGACTTTTCCTAACATGAGGCCTTTTGGGCGTGAGCCCAAAGAGCAAAACCATGCCGGCTAGTAGACGGCCCAAATGGACAATATCATACTATTGGATTAAGTGGTCCCGACTCCACTGGACCGATAAACCCAACAAATAGTATCAGAGCTAGGTTTCATACTTAATTGGAGCGGCGCAGGAAATGCGGCATGGTTGTTGACTGACCGGCGCGCGTCTCAAACTGATGTCTATCCATGGGACTTTGTTTGAGGGGGGAAATACGACGCGGTTGGTGGTGGACCGACACACAGCTCAAACTGATGTCTAGCCATGGGAATTTGTTTGAGGGGGAAATGCGGCGCAGTTGGTGGGATGTTCTCGCCTCAAACGGATGTCTAGTTAGGAACTTTATTTGAGGGGAAAATATTTGTTAGGTGTCAACCAAAGTCCCACATCGGTTAGAAGTGGGGATGGCGATGGGTTGATAAGTGCGGGATAGACTCTCCCTAGTATAATGCCTTTTGGTGGAATACGGCAAGGTTGGTGGTGGACTGGCACACGACTCAAACAGATATCTAGCCATGGGACTTTGTTTGAGGGAGAAATGCGGCGCAGTTGGTAGGATGTTCTCGCCTCAAAAGGATGTCTAGCTAGGGACTTTGTTTGAGGGAAAAATGTTTGTTTGATGTCAACCAAAGTCCCACATCGATTAGAAGTGGGGATGGCGATGGATTTATAAGTGCGGAATGGACTCTCCCTATCATAATGCCTTTTGGGCGTGAACCTAAAAATCAAAACTGTGCGGGCCAGTGGGCAGCCCAAAGCGAACAATATCATGCTATTGGATTGAGTGGGCCCGGCTCTGCTGGGCCGATAAACTCAACAATGTTGGATGGATGTCAACCAAAGTCCCACATCGGTTAAAAGTGGGAATGACGATAGGTTTATAAGTGCGGACAAGACTCTCCCTAGCATGAGGCCTTTTGGACTTTCCTAGGCCGATAAACCCAATAAGTGGTATCAGAGCCATGCCCTAAACTTAGTCGGAGTGGCGCGGAAAATACGACACGGTTGTTGGCGGACCGGTGCACTTCTTAAACTGATGTCTAGCTGTGGGACTTTGTTTGAGGGAAAAAAGTGCGGCGCGGTTGGTGGCGGACCGGCACACGTCTCAAACTGATGTCTAGCCATGGGACTTTGTTTGAGGGGGAAATGCGATATAGTTGGTGGGATGTTCTCGACTCAAACTGATATCTAGCCATCGAACTTTGTTTGAGGGGAAAATATTAGTTGGGTGTCAACCAAAATCCTACACCGGTTAGAAGTTGGGATGATGATGGGTTTATAAGTGCGGACAAGTCTCTTCCTAACATGAGGCATTTTGGGTGTGAGCCTAAAGAGCAAAATCGTGCGGCCCAAAGTGGAAAATATCATGCTATTGGATTTAGTGGGTCCGAATCCGCTGGGCCGATAAACCTAATGTAGAAAATCGTAAGCATATATATATATATATATTTAACATATTTAATAACGAGGATGAACGCTATGGAATGCGCGCGCGAAGGAAAGAAGGTTTCCCCAATATTATACGAAGAACCTCATTATCAAATATATGAATGTATCCTTATATTATATATTTAAGTTTAATCTAAATCTTCTTATATATAAAATGGGAATTCGATTGCCCACCACATCCCTCCTCTTGCGAGCAGCCACGTGTCCTATTATTTCTTTTCACCTCCATCTGGGCGTAACATGGTAGGCGGTAGGTTTCTTCTTACTCTGTTTCCATTTTTATTTTGTTTGGTTTAATCTCCCTTCATTCACTTCCATGGATACGCCACCTGCCACCGCACCTAGTTCTCGCAGTCGCCGGCTACTGTGGAGGATAAGGGCCCGAATGCACGCTATTTACCTCTGAGTTACCGCGTTTTCACCTCATATCCTCTTTACCGGAACACCTGTATTTCCGTTGGGTTGGGTGTTCCTTTGCCGCCTTCCTTCTACTCTAAAGTTCCATTGCACGACTCCCAACGATCGAGGGCAGGTAGTCACTCAATTAATCTTTCTTCCGTCTCCGTTCGTAGTTAATTTTTAGTTGGAACAATAGGAATACAATCCGCCCGGCGCCGACATCGTGGACTATTTCCAAAGTTTCTGCGCAACTTCCTCTCACCAATGACGGCACCCGATACCCAACCCTTCACGCCTTATTAACGATAGTATAGTTGATTGATGGTTATTTATATTCTGTATCTATTGCATGTTCTTTCCTTAAATTATTTTTTGCTTCCCCACGTACACAACTTGGTTTGTTTTGATTATGTTTGGATGCTTCCATTTTCTCCTGTATGTTTTCTACTAGCATGCCCATTGCCCAACCCGTCTGCCAAGTGTTCCACGAATTGCCCAGCTCAAATTCTCACATTTTTGCAGTTGTAACTTTAACATTCATCGCACATACTTCTTTTGATACTATTTCAATCCAATAGTCTCCCACTTCCCTCCAAAATTTAGGTAAAATGTTTTTGACAAATAAATAGAATCTGACTTTGCACACCATTGTGAGAGGGTCTACTACAATTACAAAATGTGCTTAGTTTTATTGGTTGTATTTTGTGAGAGTATACCGAATAATATATGTCTTCTGGATAAAAATAATCTGGAAAAAATGCGTGCATTGTTGTATTGTTGGAACTGTGTATCAAGAACGGTAATTCAATTGAAAGAGTCCTCTGAAGGATCTCTCGGTGATCATACTCTATTGGTATCTCTTTTTTTTTATTCATGAATACTCATAATTTGGAGCTAGCAAAAAAATTCAATGTTTAGGGTATTGTAAGTGAAAATTAGATTCTCATTTTCTTTAATAATTGTCATGTTTTATAAGCATTTACCCTCCAAGTCCATTTTCACGATGGTTCAGTTTGACACTTCTTTGCTAAGTTTGTCCTTATTATCAACACACTTCATTCAAGTAAAGGCTCTAAAATATCAATAAGCTGGCCATGTTTTCTCTAAGACAGCCAATATGATCATTGTACATTTTGGGTGTTCTAAGCTTTTAGCTATGTGTGCGCTGCGCTGATGCCCTCTCAGATGAGAAATTGAAGGATTTTATTTCACGCGACTCTATTTAATTCGTAGTTTGATTTACATCAAAAGAAAATTTTCAGATCTCTGCACTTAAGAGAAAATTCCTTATTTTAAATATACCTGAAGTGCCACTACTGCCCTGGACTGCCATTTTATACCTTTAAAATACATGGCTTACGATGTTTATTTGCTTACATACTCTTAAGATCATTGTTTATTTGCAGTGTTACTACTCTTGCATTGGAATGTACACTGGAGTCTGATCCCAGTATAGTTTTTGTGTATTTAATTTCCTCATTTTAAAAGGAAATTTTAAATTAGAAAAATGAAACTTCAAAATATTGATTTTTTTGTTGTCTTTGAGTGGTTTGGCTATTCTTGCAGGAACTTTTTAATTAGTCAGGTTTTCCCTATCTTCTTCTCTAGAATTATACTACACGCAGATACATAACATCCACACCTTATTGTTATACTAAAACACACACTTCATTCTCTCTCTTTTACGTGCAATTTGAGAAAATTTCTCTGTAATTTCATTTAAGCCTGAGTTAAAGGAGTTCTTCTTATGTCTCTACTTGATGGGTATGATTCTGATGACTGTTAGGGTTTTTCTGTTGATTCTTCTCCATTTTTTGGGTGTTGTTCTGATTGGTGATAAATGCTGAGCATGTGTTAAGTTTTGCTTTGCTGGAAATTCTTTGTATTCTTTGTTGGATTGTATACTAAAAGCCTAGCTTTTTGTATGAACATGTTTAACAATGAATTTGAAATGAGAATCATTGATCAAATGATTGCGTCTTATAATTATTTATATGTCCGATGCAATAGTCCACTTATTTTACACTGTAGATAATATGTTGTGCGACAATACACAGAAGATCATATTATCGGTTTCCTTATAAAGTATAAACAGATGCTCACAACCGAGATAGACGGGGACTCTCTATCGGGATGGTTGTAGTGTGATTTAGTATTAGTTTGTCTTGACTATAAAATCACATTAGTGCACCTTGTGTGTATTGAGCAGGACCGCTTGAGATCGTTCGACTTATACTGACTATATAGGAGAACTTGATCTCAGTTATTATGGATGTTCGTGTTCTGAATCCCTATACAATAACCTCGACACGTAAGGCAATATGTATTTCTTTGATTCATCAATGAATGAGATTTACATGTAATTAAATCAATGAACTCGGTGAGTTGGGAAACAGTGATGTCTCTATAGTGTGCTATTGATTGTAGAAGGAATCTGTGTCCTATTAAATAGGTTGATGATGTCCCCTTGAGGAGCTCATAAGGATTTTTATGTAAACCCTGCAGGTGGATCTATTCCGGCATGATAATGAGGTTGAGTGGTACTACTCTCGGATGAGATATTAATTAATGGAGTTGTCAATAACTTAATTAATTAATAGACATTGTATATATTAAACATAAGGAGACTAACGGGCTCATAATAAGAAGGAGCCCAAAACGTAATTTTGGGATTGGAGTGGCAGTGCAGTAATAATATTTTAATGGAATATATTATTATTATTGGACTTAAGTATAAATTTTAGGCTAAACTTGGATACTTAAGCCCAATGGAGGCCCGATTATAATCTCCTCCTGGTCCCTTTTGTAGCTCATATATAAGTCATCTCAACTGTCCTAAACCCTAATTAGACACGCCTAACTATGAGTAGGGAGAGAGAATAGTAGATTGAGAGGATCTTGAGGATCATCTCCCACACGATGTCAAGATTAGACTTAGGAATACAACAGAAGATCAGAAAGTTGTTTGTTGCTGCTATTTGTCAACTTCCATGATTTTTATAAAATCGTGTGGAATTCAGAACTGGACCGTGATATACCGTTGGAAAACCACTGAAGAGAAGATCATTTTGGTGCATAGATCACTCAAATCGGAGATTAGATGAGGAAGTTATGCCCAAAACCGTGAGACTGCGCATGCTGCCGGCGAGATTCTTTCTTCTTCCAACATACCCTGGTGAAAGGTAATACGTTTCTATGTTTTCTTAATTCTGCTAATTTAGAAACGCATGGATCCCTAACGGTTCACGTTAACTAAATGATCGATTGCCAACATTCTCATTATTTTATTTTTGTGTGATTATTTGCTTTGATTTTTCAGGCAGTATAGAAAATTTCAAGAAGCAAATGATGGGATAGTATTATAGATATAATATCAATTCTTTTAATGGAAGGCCAATGATTCCTGTAAAAGTTTGTATTTTGCTAACTTGGTATCTCAGCAGAAGTGCTCCCTCCCCTCAGTTTTATTGATAGTCATTATATAAAGCCAAGTTGCTTTGCAGATTTGGTTTGTTTGAAATTGTCATAATTATACTGATCCACTGTTTATGTTTGAAAGCCTTTTTTGTTACGTAAGGTGTATATGGGAAAGAAAGCCTTCTTCTTTAAAGCCTTTAAATTTGGCTGTTGGTAGTTATAAATATCATGTACTATATTCTCTTATTTGATGAAGTCTTTAGTTGTTGTTTGTTGATTGTATCGGTGTAAATAACAATCATGTACCCATATTATCTTAGTTTCAGAATGCTCAGTTTGAGGCATTTCATGACAACTATCTGCATAGGATTGGAATCAATTGAACTCACGAAGAACAGGTACCGTAAATGTGTAGTGGTAAGGCTTTTGTTACGGATAAATCTTTCTTAAATTTATTTTTCTACTTGCTAGCTAATATTCTTTCAACACATATGACCAGGTGTATTGTATGTGAAGAACATACCACATAAGTCTGCCCTGTTAGCTTTTTGAATGAGGAGAGAAATAAGATTTTAATAATTATATTTTGATGGATTTCTTGTTTTCTCTTAGCTTTTAATGTGTCGTCCACTATGTATATGATGAACTGTTCGAAAGAGAAATATAATTGCTACATGTTTGTATTGTCTGAGTATGTGAGTTTGATTTTCAGTAGCATGCACACCTATTTGTATATTTGTTTTAGGTGTTCGGCTCGACATTCTATTGCATGTTATTTTTCTAAAGTGTTTCACTTTCAGTATATCTGCTTTACGCCATTTGCTTCATTTTCTGTCTGGACAACTCTGTTTATAAGTTTACTGCCTGTACCTTTAGGATTGTGGTTCTTGCTATTGTTAATAAAAAGCCCTAACTTTCGGTCGATGCCATGATGCAACTTGCATGAATAAATACAATCAAGCATCGAAGTTTAATCATGAATGTTGGATAACTAGAAAATAAGCATTTAAACCTACGTAAAAACATAACCTAAATGTTAAACAATAGCAATAACTAATAGCATTATGCATTGTGAATTTGAGCCTCTGAGGACAGAGATACGAAAAGGTTCCCAACAAGAACAGCAGTGATTCCTAGAAGGAGAAATTGTTCTCCATATGAAATTCCTAGCATTTTCTACCCGTACATTACTTTTGATTATGATTAGTAATCCGGAGGAAAAAATGCAGAGAACTATGTAAATTTCTGAGTAAATTTTTTATATACTGCAATATATCTAAGCTTGAGCCATATACAGATAATAGAAAGAGCTCCAACTTTCTGATGGGCTAGCTGCATAGGTGCTAATTTAAGTAATTATTATTCCATGATCTATAAAGGCAGCCAACTATATAAGAATTATTTCCTATAAGAAAAATTACACCCTCCAATCTATAATGCTTGATGCTCTAAATATTATACACATTACACAAAATAGAGATTTTTAACGTTGGCTCTGACAAGTATTCATTTATATGTGTCAAAAGTGTTATAATTCAAGCATGTACTAAATTGCGTTTGATGATTTGTTGCAATACTATATCTATGTGGAATATGTTGACATGATTACCTAAAATTCTGTAAAATATTGAGTACCACCAAAATATTCTATCCAACGGAAATATTAATTTAGTTGTTATAAACAAGGTGTGAAATTTCAGTAATAGATAGCATAAAGAAAAGTTAAGGAATAAAATGTAATAATGAACTGTATGATTATTTTTTTTCCGTATGCACCCTGAAGATGCATGGTATTTCGATGTTCAATTTTAGATGGTGGACAAAAGTGAGATGAGTTGATATCTGGTGCACTCGGTTACACCCATATGTGTATAACTTTTATTCAATATTATATACTACATGTTTCTTAATAATTGTCTACTTTTTTTACATTCAATTTTTCATTAAAAAAAACTAGCACACATGTGTGTATAACTTTTTATTCAATAGTGTATACATGTTTCTTAATAATTATATACTTTTTTACACTCAATTTTTCTTTAAAAAATCTAACAAAACTAAAAAAAATCGTTAACAAAGTGTGTATATTTTTGTTCATAACTATATATATTTTTATTTATAATTGTATACGTTTTTGAAAGTGGGTGCACCATATTGTGAGGTGCACCTAAGTGCATAGGAGAATTAGCCAAGTGAGATAGCGCCCACAATTGAATTCCAAAAAATATTTTTGTCATGATACAGCAAATGAATGAGCACACAAGTATAAACATTTCTCATTGCATTGAATATAATATACACAATATATCCAACTAATAAACCACATACTAATTTCAGTCATATTTATCATCTACAATACATTTAAATATACTTTAAATAGCTCCATTATAAATCTATGTAATAATAGGCAACATTATAAAAATATTTTAAATGAGTCCGGGTCATCACCTCAAACATTGAGGTGCCATATTACTAGTATATATATAAAGCATATATATCTAAAATTATTCAAAAGTTTTATCTGGTCATGTGTCATTGTTTCGTGCATTTGACTTATGTGGTATCTTATTTAGGTAAATTTACATGTGTAGTATTACATGTCATGCTAGGTGTCATTTTGTATATTATTAATTGTCTTATTAATTATCCCATATTAATTACCTAAAATTTTAGTTATATACTATATTAAGAGTCAAATGAGTGTTTAATTCATTTTTATTTTAAGTAAAGTTAAGTATTGGTTGGACCGTCTCACGGACCCTCTTATGTGAGATAGATCATCCATTAACCCAAATAGATATTTTATTATTATTATTATTATTATTAATTGCTTATTAAAAAATGTAATGGTTTCGTTATCACTTTATTATAATCAAGTATCACTTTATATTAAAGATATTATTACTTTTTATTCATCTTATAAATTATTCATAAAAAAAGAAATTAAATGCTTATCACTTTTTCTTTATTATGCATAACTTTTATTAAAAATATTATCACTTTTTATTTCAATGAATTATTCGTGAAATAATTTAATTAAATGAATATCACTTTTCTTTGATATGGAATCACTTTTTATTGAAAATATTATCACTTTTTATTATTCCAGTAAATTGTTCATGAAATGCACTTTTTTTAATTAGTTATCACTTTTTTATTAAAGATGCATCACTTTTATTTTAAAATGTTATCACTTCTCATTTATATTGAGTATTATATTGTATAAATTTATAATTTTAAATCAAAAAAGAAATTAAATAAATAAATAATTTTAAATTAATAAAATTTTAAAATAATAAAAAATATAAATTAAAAGAAAAAAATATATAATATAAAGATGTACGATGGTGTTCCCTCCTTTGGTACGTGTCATTGCAATGCATAGGAAATTAATTCCATAACTAATTTCCTAATTGATTACAACCACGCACATGACCCTTTAAAATAATCTTAATAGATTAATGGATGATTCGTCTCAGGAGGATTCGAGAGGCGAGAGGCGGTTTCATCTAAGTCTTTTTCTTTTAAGTAAACGTTATATATATATATGGAAAAGCATGTTTAAGATAGTATCCTAAATAATTTTCTCAATACAGCATATTTGTATAGTTTATATGTCGATTATAATTACTAATTAGTATAAAAAAATAATATCTTACTAATTATCTAATTGATTTTTAATTATCCGTAAATTAAATTTAAAAAAAACTCCATGGTTGATTATTAAAAAAAAACATCTTAATTGCGTGGCTCATTTTAAGGAATTAATTGTCTTTCATATTTAATACTAATTTTATTGAAATTTATTACTACATAGTTTTGTGTGTATAAATTTGAATTGCTACTCATTCTCATTCATACACACACATATTTTTATACTCCCTCCTTGATAGGAGTATCATTTGTTTTTTACACGTGGATTAAGGAGTATTATTATTTAATGTGTAATGAGAAGTTGTATTAGTGGGGTGTGTGGACCCCATATTTTAATTGTACCTTTAGGTGGGACAACCAAAATAGTAAAATGAGACTCTTACTTAGAGACGGAGGGAATATATTTTTTCTTCATTTTTTTAAAATTCCGTTTATCAAATTTTTACGTAGTGCAGTAGTTTTCTTAATTATTACTAGTATTTCCTGTCCGTGCGTTGCACGAAAAATATTTTATTATAGGGTTGTTGGTTAATTTTTTTTTTAATAGTGTTATGTATCTGTATGAATATGTTTGAACTTCTCTCATTTGGTTTTGGTCTGATTTGAATTTTGTTGTAGTATTATTTTTTATTTATATTTATAACTATCTCATATGTGATTTGTACGGAAATAATTATATTTTGCGAATAATTTTTAAACATTTTATTATAAGATTATTGTTAATTATATTTTAGTTTCAATAGTTTTATCTCTACGAATATGTTTGAGCTTGTCTCGTTCGGTTTTGATTTGGTTAGAATTTTGTTGTAATATTATTATTTTTATTTATGTTTATAACTATCTCATTATGTTTTGCACGGAAATAATTATAAATATTTTTATGTATAATTAGTTTTATTTCTTATACTTCCTATGTTCTCCCGGCCTTATAGTTATATATTTCCAATTTGGGGATCATTTCCTAATGGTTTCATTACCTTTTGTGGTATATGGGACCCACATAAAATGATTAAACCATCTCCATGTGACCTACCTACCATTCTAATATAACTATTTACTATACATTAAAATACTATATATCTTAATCATCATGCAAGAAGCAAATGTAACCATTAGAACGGAACAGATGGAGTATTATTTTTTTTCCTCCCAAAATACAGTCTCCCCAAGAGTTTGGTTGAATTTTCTCCATTATCAAGCTGCATGATGTCTTTCATAGTTTTGTTAAGGGCCTCAATGCACTATTTGATGACCATTGGTGCTTCATCCCAAATGATCAATTTGCGAATAGAAAGGAGTTGAGGAAGATCACTTCCCTGCCTTACATTACATGTTGAATCCTTGGACATCGAAAATAGAATACAAAATCTCGAGTGTGCTGTTCGGCCCCTTAACAAAAGTAAGAATGCTATTCCACTTGATGCCACGTTCAACACTATATCCTCCTTTGATCTAATATAAGCCAATATCGTCTTCCATAGGAATGTCTTTCTGGTGCCTCTGTATCCATATACGAAAAAAAATCTGCCACTTCCATATATAACGCTTGCTATCATCTAGTGATACACCTTCTTCTGATCTTCATTTAGTTTTTTCATCAAATTCAGACATTCTTTTTATAATGATGATCTGTCATACCTCAATTCACTTGATATTCATCTGTTATTATGCTGAAAATTCTTTTCAGGATCTGGAATGAGCATCCTTCAAAATCTCTTAGATTTTTATTCATAGATATCAAAGCACGATTAATCTCACACAAACACTTGTTCATTATATCCGCCTTAGACATCACCAAACCTGAAATTTAAAATAAATGAAATATGTATTTCAATAATAAATATGAAAAATATGTTTTTCATTTGTTAATGTGTCATATCTAGGTGTCTCAATTTTTTCTCTCGTTGTATAATATATCGTCAGATAATTCTTTCCAACATGCATCCCATACAGTTTTTAACATGTTTATGCTTCCAAAAATTTATAGATTTACAAACATATTTCTCAATAGCTTACTGAAAGCCCACATTTCTTAATTGCATCTATATATTTCTTGTTGTCTTTGAGCAATCCTCTGGCATAGCATGCTTCTTGAAAAATATTATGTCTTTTCCAAATTTACGAAAATCTTCATAACATGTTGGTCCTCGCACTACATTTAGCAGAATTCTCAAATAATAAGATTCTCCGGCACCAAGAGGAACATAGAAAATCCTATTAAAGTCCAATTACCAATTTTTTTTCACCTATTCTCTCGTGTTGTTTTTCCAAACAAAGTGCTATGGGAATTCTGTATATGTCAGTTTTCTTGCCTCGGGGTATTTCTTATTTACTTCCAACCAAGCTAAGAACATACTCTCCCTTATAAAATGTTAATTATTTATATATCTCTATATATAAGTGTAATTTTTTTTAACATAATATAATTTTATATTTATAATTAAATAGTATTGTATATACGCTTATCTTTTCATAAAATTAATTTTTACTTATTTTTAGGAATGACAGTGGATAGGTTACATGCTTATTTAGAGATATTATATCCGTTTAAATATCTACCACTCGTATTCATAATTTTACTGTATTTAGTTTTTTTCAATTTTAATCTTAAAAGTCTATTTAATACTACTCCCTCTGTATGCTCCAAAAGGGTACATTTACTTTTTGCACATGAATTAAGAAGTATTATTATTATTTAATTTGTAATGAGTAGTTATATTAGTTTGTTTGGACACATATTTTAATTGTATTAGTGGGGTGTCTGTGTTCTATGTGTATAAAAAAAGAAATTAGATCCTTAGGAGCATACACCCAAAATTGAAAAATTAGACTCTTGGGAGCGAACGAAGATAGATTTGACAATTAATAGAATATGCCAAAAACATCACTCATATTTACTAAATTATTATAATTTTAATTAAAAAATAAAAAAATTTATTATTAGCATAAATAAATAATATTAATGGTTCAGATTTAATGTATTAAATGGACTGTCAAACAATATTCAAATCGGTTGCCATTGATATAAAAAACATACTCCCTCCGTTCAGTTTCAAACTTTACATTTGCTTTTTGCACGTAGATTAAGAAATTTAGTATTTTAATATGTAGTGAGGTGAGAGAAATAATATTTCAATATAAAGTGAGTAGGTGTATTAGTGTGAAGTGTGGGGTTACGGAGAGAGAAAAAGTTAATTTGTGTAGGTCTCATCTACCAAAAAGGAAAATGTAAAGATTGAAATGGAACGCTCAAATTTGAAATATGTAAAGATTGAAATGGGATGAAGAAAATATTATCATATTCAGTTTATATAATAGGTAAGTATATAGATAATTTCATTGATTGATTTGATTCATAATTTAAGATAAATATTAACTTTGTATAATTAGTTATAATAAAATTATTTTATTTTAATTAATATTTATATTTAAAAAAATAGATATAATTTCTCTATAAAACTCAATTATTATTTTGTTTTAAAATAAAGATATAGTTTACTATAATATATATATTTTTTCTAATTAAATATCATATGAATAAAATAAAATATAAAATACTATTTAATATAATAAATTACAAATACTCCCTCCGTCCCCTTGATAAGTGTTCATTTTGCCATTTTGATCCGTCCCAATACAAAGTGTTCATTTTTTTTGGATTGATGTGACAAATACAATAATATTATTATATTCAACCCACTACGCATGGAGCCCACATTCAATACTAATACAACTATTCACTACATATTAAAATATTATTTCTCTCACCTTATTACACTTTTAAATATTATACTCCTTATACACTGCAAAAAGCAAACGGACACTTATCAAAGGAACGGAGGGAGTATTAAAATAATATTTATAGAAATAATACTAATGGAAATAAAATTGAATGAACAATAAAATAAATTAAAAACTTAAAAAATAGATTTCATAAATTAATTCTAAATATTAAATTAAAAGAATATATATAAATATTATCCTAATAAAAATAAAATTAAATGAAAACTTAGAATAAATTACAAAACTTCGAAAATAGATTTCATACATTAATCTTAAATATTAAATAAATAATAATAAAAAATTTAGTTGACATGTGCTTTGAATTTTCTAACTAAAATTTCTGAAGTTAATTCTGGATGCGTACATTGATGATTTTTTTTTAATGATGATCAAAGTTGCAAATAAGATCAAATAAATATAAGAACAATAAAATTAAATAAAATATAAAAATAGAGTTTATGGAATACAAAGAAAACAAAAAGAAGAAGAAAAAAAACATAAATCATAAGATAAACGAAAAAAAAAAAAGAATAATGTCTCACATAATAATGATTGAACCTGAAAATAAGATTAGAAAAAGAACAAAAGATAGGATATTAAAATATAAAAAAGGTTAATAGAATTATAAAACAAACGTAAAAATTGAAGAAAAAAAGATAGACAAATAATAATAAGAAGAATAAATGATACCTCTAATAAGAATGATTTGAACTATAAATAAGATCAAATATGAGATTGAACCTAAAAGTAATATCTAATAAAAGTATAAAATATGATAAAATAAATTAAATTATGAAATAGGGTTTATAAAATTATTAAAAAACACAAAAATCGAAGAGAAAAAATAAGATAACAAAAAATTTAAAAGTATAATGATATCTCCAAGAAAATTATTGAACCTGCATATAAGATCAAATAAAAATATAAAAGACAAAACAAATTAGAGTATATTATAAATAATATGAAAGTAGAATCTGTAAAAGATAAGAAATAGAAGAAGTATCAGAAAAAAAACAAAAAGAGCGAGAGAGCAAGAATTTGATTTTAATAAAAACACAAAAATTGAAAAAAATTAAGATAACAAAAAATTAAAAAGTATAAGGCAAAAGCTCCTGCGCCCCCCGAGATACGGAGGGATACTCCGTGTCCCCACGTGAATACAACCCTACCCCTTTATATTCTATTTAAACCTATGTATTGTTAGGGGGGTTAAATTATAAAGGGACACGAAAATTGCAAAGGGGCACGGTGTCCCCGGGGGCACAAGAGCCACTCAAAGTATAATGATACCTCCAAGAATAATGATTGAACATACGTATAAGATCAAATAAAAGTATAACAGATAAAAAAAGAAGCATTAGAGAAAAAAATACAAAAATCGAAAAAAAAGTTAACAAAAAATTAAAAAAAATATAATGATATCTTCAAGGAGAATGATTGAACCTGCATATAAGATCAAATAAAAGTATAAAAGATAAAAAAAAAAAGAGTAGATTATAAATAATATAAAAATAGAATCGGTAGAAGAGAAGAAAAATAAGAAGTATTAGAAAAAAACACAAAAAAAGATAACAAAAAATTAAAAAGTATAATAATATCTCAATAGAAAATAATTGAATCTGCATATAAAATTAAATAAAAGTATAAAAAACAAAAAAAATTAGAGTAGATTATGAATAATATGGAGATAGTTATTCTTAGATATACTATATATGTAAAATTAACTAGTAGATACACAATTCTAAAAACATTACTCTTAACTACATTACTTCATTATTGATTGTCAAATTTACCCTTATTCTGATTAAAGGCATAAAATGCAAATTTTTTTTCCAAATCTTATATCTCTCTCAATTCCTGCAATTAATGGAATTTTCTCCCAAATCCCACAACTGCACGAAATACAGTTTTTTTTGCAAAGTTTTTAGTTTATTTTTCGCATGAAATATAGATTTACATGTGAGTTAAAAAAACTGCACTATTTTTCAAGATGACGATGTTGAGTTCTTCACGGGAAAATTAATCAGACAAGTTTCGTTGAACTACTTTGATCATCACACACTTCCACCAAGAACTCACACTGTAAAGGTAATTTTTCTAAAACTCTTTTTTCAATCTCGATCGAGAAGCTATGAATCGAACTCCGATTACTTATTTTTGTAGGGTGGGATTCCGAATTCAACCCTAACAAGGCAGAATCTAGAAGGAAACACGAAGTGGAAAGCATCAATAGACGTTCGATTAATCAATTAAGAAATTAGAAGAGACTGAAAGATATGAAGAATTGCAGGGACTTGAATTCAACAAAATTGATTTGAGCCCTAATGTTGCAAGCATGATTCTGGGGCTATAGGAGAAAAAAAGAATTGAAGAAGACGGAGAAGTTCGAACGACTCTGACATACCTATCTGAGTCGTAAACTCTGGGGCTCCATGTGGACGATGTTAATTATTTGCATAATTGTAAATCATAGTTTTATTTATCAGCTGAAATCCCGTGAAATTTGGAATAGATATGATGGGTTTACATTGGTTTAATGTTAAAATAGGTAATTTATCCTTTAAGTTTATATGTGTAAATAATTTATTTTGGATAATGTATCTTATAATAATTTAGTTATTAAGTGTGTATTAGATATTAGGGTTTATTACTAGTAGATAAGTGTTTTGATAGCCTAATTACTAGGAGATACAAAATTAAATTGGATTACTAAAGGATACATTTTGATATTTTATTTTTTCAAGTTTACCCTTATTAGTTTCCATGTTTAATCATTGACTTTCGGAATATTAAAAGAAGGAGGGGAGAGTGCTTTCTCTATCTAAATTTTTTCTCCCCCCTCCCTCTCAGACTTTTGCCTCAATTTAGCCATAGCTGCCACTTTGGGCTGAATTACTCCATCTCCATCAGTTGACTAGTACCATCAGCGCTGAAGATAGACTGCTCGTCTTATTCCTACCGCGATGCCTTGTGATATCTCATTTTATCATTTGAGAAATATCGCGATTTTATCCTAGTTTCTCTACTAGGCTTCTATTGGGATTCTCGACTCCCATGGGTACAGTCACCGCACGAAGGGCCTCTGACCTTCGTTCGTCATCTGATGCGATGGTCTGCAATCAACGTGTGCTCTCATCGCGCGCTTCCACCGATGCGGTTTTGACAGACGCGAGCCCTCCGCCTCGTCCTCCTCGCTTGTGCAAGATTATTATTGGGGTTTCCCTAATTTTCAGCACTGCTCCTGCAAATCCGGCGACATCTGCGGTTGTCCATAATCGACCCGGTTGGGACTCTGACAAAATTATTTTCTAGTAATATTTGCGTTTTATTTATTTTTTGATGTGATTTGAAATTGATGATTTGAGATATTTTCTTGTAGAATTTATGTGTTGTTAATGTACATAGATGCACAGTTAATGTTAAATATTGTTTTGCATAACATATGTACACTTATGCTCTGTATGTTGGTGTAAAAGTTATGAATATTTTGAATATGGAAGCTATACACAAGTGTGCAGTTAATGTACATAGATGTACATTTTAATGTTAAATATTATTTTGCAAAATATTTGTACACGTATATTATGTATTTTAGTGTGTATGTAACGAATCTTCTAATTATTGAAGATGTGCACAAGTGCGCAGTGATTGTGAATTCATTAATTTGAACATTGGTGTACTTATTGACCAAGAGTCAAAATCTTAAACACCTCACGCATGTTCACTAATAAAACCCCACAAATTATGAATGTACAGTAATGTTCCACATTAACAAATGTTCACCAAAATAAAGTAAGATTATGAATACATTAACAAATGTTCTCCAATATCCACAAATTAAACAATAACAACGCAAATGTTCAAAACGTTAATAGTGAACTTTCATCTAATTAATTGTGCAATTAATCGAAAAGGAGTAAGTGAGAAAATTGTTGCTTAATTTTAGGAGAGATATACGGATATATGAAAATATTTCTTTTAAAATGATTGTGAACACTAGTGTTAACCATGGGTAATATGGGAAATGCGCCCTTAAATTTTGTATGTTAGAGTAATTCTGTAAAGTCAATGTACTACAAAGTAAATAGGAAGATAATTCTGTACCTAGTAGTTATTGACCCTAAATATTAATTATTTCAATAATATGAAAGTAGAATCTGTAAAAGAAAATAAAAAAGAAGAAGCATTATAAAAAAAAATTGAAAACAAAAATAGAAGTTCATGTTTACTTTTATATATGTATAGATATTAACTTTGTATAATTAATTATATTAAAATTATTTTATCTTAATCAGTATTTATATTATAAAAAATATAAAACTTAATAATTATTTTATTTTAAAATAAAGATATATTTTACTATAAGATATATATTTTTCTAATTAAATAACATATGAATAAAATAAAATATAAAATATAATTTAATATAATAACTTACAAATATCAAAATAATATTTATAGAGATGATTCTAATGAATATAAAATTGATTGAACAATTAAAATAAATTACAAAACTTAAAAAATAAATTTCATAAATGACTAATTATATAGTGCACCAGGGTGTACCCTACGATATGGTGCACCCATTTTAAAAAACGTATATAAATATAAATAAAAACATATACAATTATGAACAAAAATATAAACAATATAATTGTTAGTTTTTTTAAATAAAAAATTGAGTGTAAAAAAATATACAATTATTAAAAAATATGTATACACTATTGAATAAAATTTTATACACATATAAATACTAATTTTTTTAATGAAAAAGTTAGTGTGAAAAAAGTATACAATTATTAAAAAACACATATACAAAATATAATAAAAACATATACAAAATAAAATAAAAAGTTATGTACATATGAGGGTACACCCTTGCACCCGGGTGCACCTAATATCAACTCATCATAAATTAAACCAAAAAATTAAATTAAAAGAATATACATAGATGATATCCTATTGAAAATAAAATTAAATGAAAAATAAGAATAAATTATAAAACTTTAAAAATAGATTCCATACATTAATTAGTATAATTAAATTTTATAATTAATTGAAATCAAAGGAAAATCATATGTCCTATATATATTGTGGATGTGTTGAATTAGCACGGCCCATTAAAAGATGATCAAAGCCCAACTTTACGAGGAGCCCAATTCTAAGGAAGCCCAACTCCACCGAAGGGACCCACCAGCTCAGGAACCACTCATTGGAAGCGCATAATACCATCAGCGGTATAAGAACCCACCAATAAGAGGCCTCACACCGCCCCCTTCATTTAATCCATGGGGCCCACCTCCTTCAATGATGGGCGGCAATCGCCCTATAAAAAGGGGGCCAAAGCCCCATTAGGGGGAGAGATAAGCTCTGTACAAGTTACTTACATTAATAAAAGAGAGCTCACATTCCCTCCCAGAGAACAAGAGTTGGGAGGAAGTCCGGTCTATTCTCTTTCTCGTCTCTTATGTTTGATTAGCCGAGTATACATCACAGCCACATAACTATTACATCACCTCCAAATACTCGCTATCGACATTTGGTGCTAGAGGAAAGGCGGCTATGGATGAGTCAAGCAGACAAACCCCTAGCAGATTGGCAGGTCCAAAGGCCGCCAAAGATCCCCCTCCACCTACTGCGGAAAAGAGAATCTCATCTACAGAAGGCCCCCCACACTGGTGAGAAAAAGAATACTGACAACACACGTGTGAGTATCCTCAGAGCAAGATGTATACTTTACCCCCCTTTCTAGGTACTATCATAATTAATTATTTCTCGTGCACTTAGTACTCTAACCCGATTTGATCTCCCTTTTTAGGTACTATAAAGTTATACTCTTAATCCTACTTGTTAACCCGAATTCAATTCAATTAACAAACATTCATATAAGACGGTTCTAATAAAACCTCGAAATCCCTTCACTTAGAATTATAACAATAAACCCTACTCATTAGTGAACGCACTCAATCAATAATCATGTATGCATTCAGACTCTACACAACGATTATTGATGCACAAAACAACTATGAGTATGAATTAAAAACGTACTATCTTATATAAACTAAACCACAAGTAGTGTTGTACGGAGTATACACACGAAATACAAATCAACTCATGAAATCTTCATAACCCTAGAACTACCGAAGTGGCTCTAGCCCATGATTGATCTAGGAACAATCATGGTTAGATGGACCAATCTTACTTGAATCTCCAGTAGAACCTCTGTCACAGCTCCTCCTAGTCTCCTCTTGTGCTTCACGATCTTACGCTCTCTAAAACTCTCTAAAAGCTCTCTTGTATTGTGTTGTCCTCTGACTGCATGAGCCTCCTTTTATACTTGTAATCAAGTCTTCAGGGCTTGAAATGGGCTTTTCAAGTGATCACACGCGTTTTGGTCTCAAAAATTCGGATAAGGTAAGGTTCCGCACGATGGTTCGACCTCAGCAAATAGGTCGAACTATTGACCGCAGGTCGAACCCACCTACTGGAAGTATTCTGCAGTCGAGCTTCACACGCGTTTTGGCCTCAAACCCACCTATCGGAACCCCCACACGACATCAACGAGCTTCAAAGCCCAATCCTTTCTATTAGTTCCGATCACCTTCTCCAGAATCTGTTTGACTTAATGGTTCGAGACCTCCGCTTGCCCATTCGCTTAAGGATGATAGGGTGTAGTAACCCTATGCTTAACACCATACCCTTTAAGCACCTTCTCAAGAAATTTATTAACGAAGTGCGTACCTCCATCACTAACAAGTGCTCTAGGGACTCCAAAGCGGGCAAAGATATGCTTCTTCAAGAAAGATATAACGGTTTTTGAATCATTCAAGCGAGTAGGAATCGCTTTCACCACTTAGAAACATAATCCACTGCAAGTAGAATGTAGAGAAATCCATTAGATGGGGAAAAAGGCCCCATAAAATCAATACCCCACACATCAAAAATCTCGACCACTAGGCTCGGCTGAAGCGACATCTCGTCTCTCCTACCGATGTTCCCCATGCTTTGACATCTATCACAAGACGCCACATAGGTCTCACAATCCTTGAACAACGTAGGCCAATAAAGAGCGGACTGAAGTACCTTGGCTGCTGTCTTTTGAGCGCCGAAGTGCCCCCCGTTAGGTTGTGCATGGCAAAACTCGAGAACACTCTCCATCTCCATCTCGGGCACACACCTACGGACGATAGAATCCATGCAAATCTTGTACATAAACGGATCATACCATATGAACGTCTCAACATCCCTCTTGAATTTAGCAAGTTGATATCGGTTGAGATCTCTTGGAATTTCTCCCACAGCGATATAGTTAACATAATCCGAATACCATTGATCAACTCCCTGTGCAACAACCACACACGCTCGCTCAGCCCCTTCAACAAACACGGCCATGATGTTTTCATCCGGGAATATTTCCTCAATATACTCGAAAGAATTATCACAATGCTCCCTAGTCTCCAACCTCGAAAGGTGATTCGCCAACACATTATCAGAACCTTTCTTATTCCGGATCTCCATGTCAAACTCTTGAAGTAGAAGAATCCACCTTATGATCCTAGGCTTTGTCTCCTTCTTCTCCATCAAGTACCGAATCGCTGAATAATCCGTGTACACAATAGTCTTCATGCCAACCAAATACTGACGAAACTTATCGAATGCATACACAACAACCAAAAACTCCTTTTCGGTCACCGTGTAATTCTTTTGTGCCGCATCGAAAGTCTTACTCGCATAGCAAATGGCGCAGAACTTCTTCTCCTTCAGCTGCCCAAGCACCACTCTAAGTGCTACATCACTTGCATCACACATTAGTACAAACGGTTGAGTCCAATCCGGTGTCATCAAGATAGGTGTAGTGATAAGCGCCTCCTTCAAAACTTGAAAAGCTGTTAGACATTCATCATCAAACACAAAAGGAACATCCTTTTCAAGTAAGTGAGATAAGGGCTTGGAGTATTTTGAGAAGTCTTATATGAATCTCCTGTAAAAATCGGCGTGTCCAAGGAAAGACCACACTCCTCTTTCATTGGTCAGTGGTGGAAGCTTCTCAATTGCCACCACTTTAGCACGATCGACCTGCAATCCCTTGGCTGAAACATGATGCCCAAGAACAATCCCATCCTTCACCATGAAGTGGCACTTCTCCCAATTCAAGACAAGATTAGTCACTTGACATCTCTTCAAAACAGTAGCTAGGTTAGACATACAAATATCAAAGGAGGAACCAAAAACAGAAAATCATCCATGAACACCTCCATGATCTTCTCTATCAATCCATCGAATATTGCCATCATGCATCTCTGAAAAATAGCAGGCGCATTACATAACTCAAATGGCATTTTCCGAAAAGCAAAGGTCCCGTAAGGGCAAGTAAAAGTGGTCTTTTCTTGATCCTCGGGGGCAATCATGATTTGGTTGTACCCCGAGTATCCATCCAAGAAACAATAAAACTCATACCCTGCAAGACGATCTAACATTTGATCCATGAAAGGAAGAGGAAAATGATCCTTACACGTGTTCTCATTCAACTTCCTATAATCTACACTTGTACGCCATCCCGTATGAATCCTTGTGGCTATCGCTTCTCCATCCTCAGCTTTTACTACAGTCATTCCCCCCTTTTTAGCAACTACATGCAATGGACTCACATGGGGACTATCACTAATAGGATATATGATTCCAACATCCAACCACATAAGGATTTGCTTCCTAATCACCTCTTGAATCGCAGGATTAACCCTCAGCTGATTCTGAACACTTGCCTTGGCCTCATCTAACAATCTTATCCTATGTATGCAATACGAAGGGCTAATTCCTTTCAAATCCTCAAGAGACCAACCAATCGCAGACTTATACTTCCTAAGAACAGTCAATAACTCTCAAGTTGATCTTCATCAAGAGAAGAAGATACAATTACCGGATATTTTTCATTGTCGCCAAGAAAGGCGTACTTCAAGTGTTCCGGCAAAAGTTTCAACTCCTCTTTTCTCACTTCCATCGGAGAGCTCTCGTTATCCAAAGGCAAGTACTTCCTTGTCCACTTGACTTCTTCCACCTTAGTTCTTTCCGATTCAAATCTGTCATCACCCAAAGCAAGTAAGTTTTCAAGAAATTCAATACATACCTCGTTGGAGAGTCCGTCAAGCTCCGTAGTGGGATAAGTAAGAGACTCCATCAAACATGTCTCAAGAGGATCCTTTGACAGGATCAGAGACATATCTTCCTTCACAATCTCCTCCACCACGTCAATACTATAACACTGAGACTCCATGGGAATCTTCATTGCTTTGTCTAAGTTGAAAATAACTTCTTCTTTGTCCATCCGCAATCTAAGCTCTCCTTTTTTAACATCAATCATAGCTCCAGCAGTAGCAAGGAAAGGTCTCCCCAAGATTAGAGGGATATTATCCTTGTCATCTTCCATCTCTAGCACAAGAAAGTCCACAGGAAAGACTAGCTTCTCAACTTTGACGAGAACGTCTTCAATTATACCTTTTGGAAACGTCATCGACCTGTCCGCCAATTAGAGAATCACTGTTGTAGGGGTCAACTCCCCCAAACCAAGCCTCTGAAAGATGGACAACGCCATTAAATTGATGCTTGCCCCTAGATCGCACAAAGCTCGCCGTGCTGGCCCCTTTTCGATCTCACATAGAATAGTAAAGCTCCCCGGATCCTTCATCTTTTGCGGCAGCTTCCTTTGAATGATTGAGCTACAATTCTCAGATAAATTCATCGTTTCAATTTTGGTTAAGCTCCGCTTCTTCAACAATATGTCTTTAAGAAATCGGGCATAGTACGGCATCTCCATGATTGCCTCTGAGAAATGAATGCTCAAGCTTATCTTGTTCATTATCTCTGAAAACTTCTTGAACTTCTCTTCTAATCCCTTCTTCACAAGCTTGTAAGGAAACGACGGAGGTATTTTCGTTTTGGGAATCCCTCATTCATCACGATCAACCTTCTCCGCTTTCTCCTTTTCGGCTCTCAATCGCTTGGCTCTCTCCCACTTTTTCTCAGCTATTATCTCTGTACTTTGCTCATTCCGAACCACTGGAGTAGCATCAACATCATCGAGAGTGTTCAGAGTAGCAACAGGCAACTTCTGGATGGGTTCGACCAGGGTTCGACCTGTGGAACAGGTCGAACCAGGCACGTAATGGTCGAACCGCTCTTCTGGATAACTGCTCTCTTTTTGAAGTTAAGGTTCGACCTAGGTTCGACCTGTTGAGTAGGTCGAACCACGGCTACCTAGGACGAACCGACCTACTATACTCCTTCCGTCCTCCGATTCTTCCAAGGTTCGACCTGTTGGATAGGTCGAACCATGTCCATCGTGGTCGAACCGTTTCTGTGACAAAACAGAGTGCTCCAAGTTGTGCGGTTCAACCTGGGTTTGACCTGTTGGATAGGTTGAACCATCATTGATTTGGTCGAACCGGTGTTCTGGAAAAACAGAGTGCTCCGAATTGTCAGGTTCGACCATAGTTCAACATGTATACCAGGTCGAACCATCTGCAGTTTGGTTGAATCGATGCTGCGATGCCTCCTGATCGTGTCCAGTGCGTTGGTTTGACTTCCCCTGTATGATTTGACCTTCAATGTTGGTCGAACTATGGTCGAATCTTGCCCTAGACATGTCCAAATTTAATTCCGGCCTCATAGGTCCCTCGTACTGTGTTCCCGACCTCAGTGTGATGGTGTTGCAGGTCCTTGGATTCTTAATACTTTGAGACGGGAACTTCCCCTTCTCAAGAGTTTGAGTAAGCTTGTTAACACTTCCTGCCATCTCCCCCATCAGCAATGTAAGGTCCTTCACCTGCTTAGATATAACCTCATGGTTTACATTGATTTTCTTTTCAAGTTTGGCCTCAAGGCGATTCACTCTTTCATCGTTCTTGGCCATATACCTATTCACAGTATCCTCAAAACCCGGTTTTCCTTCTTCCACCTTAGCACCCGGATCAACAAACATCGGAGGTTGAATCGCATTATTCGGATTGCTTCATGAGAACTCCGGCCTCCTAAGCTATTGATAACCACCCAGGGGACCACAATTATTAATGTTTCCTCGATAGTTCCCTTGGTAGTTCCGGTTTCCTTGATCTGGATACCTAGTCCCTTGAATACTTTGACCCATGGCATAGTGTGCCTCTTCCAACTCCTCTTGGATTGGTCCATCATTCTTCAACTCCTGCTGCATGATTGGTACGCGCTGAGATAATTCGCTGATTTGCTTCTGTTGGGATTCAAGTAGCTTGTTGATATTGGACAAGCTAGAGACGATCTCATCCTCTCTACTTGTTTTCACCATTGCTTGTTCAACCTGAGCTACCTTCCCAAGGACATAAGTACCTCTAACTCTATCAGTTGGCCAATCTCTCGAATTCATCGAAATATCTTCAAACAACTTCTCGGTCTCTACGGATGACTTTGTAAGCAATGCTCCATTAGAAGAAGCATCCAATAACACTCGTAAATCACAGTCCAATCCATTGTAGAATATACTGATATATTGAGCTTTAGATAGCCCATGTTGAGGACACTTCCTAAGCATGTCCTTGAATCTATCCCATGCTTCATGAAATTTCTCACCTCCACCGACAGCAAATTGGTTAATGTCTTGCTTCATCTTAAACACCTTTGAAGGTGGCATGTACCTCTCCAAGAACCTCAACTACAGTTGCTCCCAAGTGGTACACTCAGCTGCGTTGATAGTGTCGTACTAATCTCTTGCCTTTTTAGTAAGCGAGAATTTGAACAAGAGGATCTTCCTAGCATCTTTATGTTCTCCTGCGTCTTTTTGAGTACTTGCATAGCCCAAGAACTTGTTCAGATGCTGCTGCGGATCCTCGAAAGACCCTCCTGAAAAGGAGTTCCTTTCTATCATGCTAATAAGAGCGGGATGAAGATCGAAAGCTGCATTAGTTCCCCTCGCTCCTAGAAGCCCAAAATTTCCAGCCCCATTATTTCTGAAAACCTCCCGGATGGCTAGATTATTCGGATTTGCTGCCATGTTAACTGTCTTTACTCCCGAATTAACTTCAGTTGTAGCTTCAATCATCTGTGAAATCTGCTCGTCAACTTCAACTCCAAAATTCAGAGCTTCAGTTGGATCAATAGTCTTTGCCTTGCTCTCTTCTTCTTCTTCTTCTTTCTTGACGATGCTCCGATCTCAGGATTATAGGGTTCAAGTTCACCTTTCTTTGATCTCGTGAGCATACACCTAAAAAGAACTAGAATTAAAACAGCAAAACAAGATAAATAGCCCTAATAAACTAGAAATAACAAAAAGATATTTTACGTCGTCCACGGCAACGGCGCCAGAAACTTGATGTGTATTTTCTTAACACACAATTTTAATTCCCAAGTATGACGGATACCAATTGTAGTTTCGAAGGTGACCAAGTTAAATATCGAATCCACTGGATGGGTAAATATTACTTTAGTTATTTTCTAGCAATTAAGACTATGTTGAGAATCGTAATTGTTGGTTTTTAAACTAAGTAACAATTAGAATAGCAAATCAATAACAAGAACAAGAGAAGAGTAGTTGTGATCAAATAAGATGATAGGTAGTTCGTCAGGCCATCTAGTTTCATTCGTTAATTCATACTTTCGTGTGTCGATGTTCGACTCTGCCTTGTGGTTTATGGATGCAACGCTAGACCATGTAAATCTACTCTATAGACACAAATAGATAAGCTTTTGACACGTGTGAGTATCCTCAGAGCAAGATGTATACTTTACCCCCCTTTCTAGGTACTATCATAATCAATTATTTCCCGTGCACTTTGTACTCTAACCCGATTTGATCTCCCTTTTTAGGTACTATAAAGTTATACTCTTAATCCTACTTGTTAACCCGAATTCAATTCAATTAACAAACATTCATATAAGATGGTTCTAATAAAACCTCGGAATCCCTTCACTTAGAATTATAACAATAAACCCTGCTCATTGGTGAACGAACTCAATCAATAACCATGTATGCATTCAGACTCTACACAACGATTATTGATGCACAAAACAACTATGAGTACGGATTAAAAACGTACTATCTTATATAAACTAAACCACAAGTAGTGTTGTATGGAGTATACACACGAAATACAAATCAACTCATGAAACCTTCATAACCCTAGAACTACCGAAGTGGCTCTAGCCCATGATTGATCTAGGAACAATCATGGTTAGATGGACCAATCTTACTTGAATCTCCAGCGGAACCTCTGTCACAGCTCCTCCTAGTCTCCTCTTGTGCTTCACGATCTTACGCTCTCTAAAACTCTCTAAAAGCTCTCTTGTATTATGTTGTCCTCTGACTGCATGAGCCTCCTTTTATACTTGTAATCACGTCTCCAGGACTTGGAATGGGCTTTTCAAGTGATCACATGCGTTTTGGCCTCGAAAATTCGGATAAGGTAAGGTTTCGCACGATGGTTCGATCTCAGCAAACAGGTCGAACCATTGACCGCAAGTCGAACCATAGGTCGAACCCATCTACTGAAGTATTCTGCACTTGGTTCGACTTCTTGTACAGGTCGAACCACTCCGTCTTGGTCAAACCACAGGTCGAACCATGCTACTGGATAATTTCTGCTCTTGATTCGACCAACCATCAGGTCGAATCCCCAATGTCGTGGTCGAACCAACTTCTCGCAAACTGGTTCGACCTGATAGACAGGTTGAACCCCTCGAGTCGTGGTCGAACCCATCTGCTGCCACTTTGCATTACTGGTTCGACCTACTAGAGAGGTCGAACCCTCCTCCAACAAGTCGAACCCACATCTCTCCTTGGTGGTTCGTGTGGTCTCGACTTCGTCTCTTCGATTCTTGGCACTTCCACTCCGATTTTGCTATGAAAACCACTTAAATAGCTCCACTAACACCTGATTCATGCTAATTCACAATATATATAGGTTTTCCACCTATTTCCACCTCAAAACTCTCCAAAACTAGCACAAAATATGATGCCAAACTTGTGAATTTACACACTCATCAGTACTTCAACCTACTAAACGCCTTAAAAGGAAAAGTGCTCGACTCAACGTAGGGTCAACCCCTTCATTTAATCCATGGGGCCCACCTCCTTCAATGATGGGCGGCAATCGCCCTACAAAAGGGGGCCAAAGCCCCATTAGGGAGGGAGATAAGCTCTGTACAAGTAACTTACATTAATAAAAGAGAGCTCACATTCACTCCCAGAGAACAAGAGCTGGGAAGAAGTCCGGTCTATTCTCTTTCCCGTCTCTTATATTTGATTAGCCGAGTATACATCACAACCACATAACTATTACGTCACCTCCAAAGACTCGCTATAAACTTTTGGTGCTAGAGGAAGGGCGACTATGGATGAGTCAAGCAGACAAACCCCTAGCAGATTGGCAGGTCCAAAGGCCGCCAAAGATCCCCCTCCGCCTACTGCGGAAAAGAGAATCTCATCTAGAGAAGGCCCCACACCGATGAGGAAGACGAATACCGATAATGGTACTTCAACCTACTCAACGCCTTAAAAGGAAAAGTGCTCGGCTCAGCGTAGGGTCAACCCCTTCACTTAATCCATGGGGCCCACCTCCTTCAATGATGGGTGGCAATAGCCCTATAAAAAGGGGGCCAAAGCCCTATTAGGGGGGAGATAAGCTCTGTACAAGTTACTTACATTAATAAAAGAGAGCTCACATTCCCTCCCAGAGAACAAGAGCTGGGAGGAAGTCTGGTCTATTCTCTTTCCCTTTCTCTTATGTTTGATTAGCCGAGTATATATCACAGCCACATAACTATTACGTCACCTTCAAAGACTCGCTATCAACATTTGATGCTAGAGGAAGGGCGGCTATGGATAAGTCAAGCAGACAAACCCCTAGCAGATTGGCAGGTCCAAAGGCCGCCAAAGATCCCCCTCCGCCTACAGCAGAAAAGAGAATCTCATGTAGAGAAGGCCCCCACACTGGTGAGAAAGATGAATACCGACAACAGTACTTCAACCTACTCAATGCCTTAAAAGGAAAAGTGCTCGGCTCAGCACAGGGTTAACAGATCCCTAAATTTTGAAGACCGTGATAGGGCTCTAACCCCCGGTCGAACAGGAAAAAGTCACCATAACTCCCCGAGCAGATCCTGCCGAAAAGCACAAGACATCATCGATGATAGATGAAAGCACCGAAGGGCAACTAGTTAGAGCCAATCGATTGCAAGTGAAACTTGCGTAAGCGTTAATGATCGTCTGGCTCCTTTTCCGCCTACATCTAAATAGGAAGACACGATGGAGAGCACAGGAGAGGACTTGCTAGCCAAATGCAGACGTTTTATGGAACTAAAGACCGCTGACCTTCGGGAGCAACTGGCGGAATTATGCTAAAGGCCAACTGAGTCTGGCCATGACCAGGCCGAGCTAGGGGTAGGCCGAACGACTTTCTCGCATAGAATCCTTAATACACCATCCCACTCGAAGATCAAGCTGCCTCAAATACTGCCATACATCAGATATTCAAATCCAACCACCCACCTAAATAAATATGTTGGATGGATGATAGCTCAGGAAAGCTCCGATAAAGACAGTTGCAAAATGTTCCTTTTTACTTTGGGAGACAAGGCACATTCCTGGTTCATCGCGCTCCCAGAAAATTATGTCGACTTGTGGTTCTAGCTAGCTGCATCTTTCTCTTCCCACTTCGCTTACTTAGTCACGACAAGGAACCCAAGCAGAAGTTGGCTTGCATGAGGCAAGGAGCAAAAGAATCTTTGAAAGATTTTATTTAGAGGTTCAACGAGCAGTGTGCCAACACCGAAGAAATATCCGACGAAATAAACACCATCCTTGCAGCAGCAGACTCCATCCGGGTCTGCCCTGTGGACCACGTGTCAACAGAAACTGCCCCCTCATATGCGGCATTCATGGCACCTGCATAAGCTCAAATCCACAATGAAGAGATCCTCGATGAACTGCGAAAGGGTAAAGATGAACCCCGAGAAGGGGAAAAAAAAGAAAAACGATAAAGTTTACAAAACCCCTTCATCCTTTAAACCTTTCCCGAATGAAGAACAGGTAAAGGAACTCGACGAGGTGCTTAATTTGATCCCGAGAAATCTTTGGGGAAATTCAAAATGAAAACTTACGAAGGCCAGCCCCCAAAATGCGAGCGGACCTGACACGCCTTAGTAAGAAAAGATTTTGTAAATACCATCAATCAGTAGGCCACGACACCAACAAATGCCGTGACCTCTTGGCAGAACTCTGGCGGCTGTACGAGGCAGAAAAGCTAGAAAAATTGATCCGAGGCCCCAAAAAGTGATTTGGCAACAACAATCCCCATCCCATAAATGTCAAAGGGCACAGAACGATGACAAAACACTCGGAAGAATCCTCCGGATATGAAGGAGAACTTCCCCCTCCTTCGAACCACTGAACAGTCTTTTTGATGAAGGGAATCCATGTTGGAGCAGCCCAGCTGATACCTCGGATTTCAAATAGGATGAGAAAGGCCGAGCTCCGGGAGCTCCAGAACATCCACCATCTGTTCAAATGGCCCCATAAGAAGGACCTAACGAGGCCAATATAATCTTCTCCAAATGGGACACCTAGAGAGTCAGGATGCCACATACGGACCCACTAGTGATCACCGCCAATATCTCGAGCTCCTTAGTCCATCGATTCCTGATAGATACAGGAGCTTACGCTAACGTCATCTTCCATAAAGCGTTCGAAGCCATTGGGGAACAAGCGTACACAAGGTCTTGCCCTATCAAGATGAGATCCGAGGATTTGGAAACTCGATCACTAGGACCATGATGGAAACCAAGATGGTCGTCCTGCTCACAGATAAAGACCAAGTATTTCGGATGTACTGAACCATTCCTTTAAAGTCGTGGATGTCCCCTCGTCCTATAATTGCATCCTAGGACGACCTTTCATCCACAAATTCTGATCCATACCTTCAACTCTACATCAATGCCTTAAATTCACCACGGCGGATGGTAGGGTAGGCACTGTTCAGGGAGACCAATGAGGGGCCCAAAAATATTTCTTTATGGAGTGATCATACGACATAGGCTACCACGACCCACAGTTCCAACTCCTCGTGACTCACTCGGTGCCCGGGAGATCCTCGCCCGATGTATCAGCAGGGACGAGTGAAGACGGACTTCCACCGAATGCCAAAGAGGACCCAAGGCCTAAGACCCAGAAAAAGAGAGCGTGGCCGGTAGAACAAACGACGAAGATTAATCTGGATCCTGGCAACCCTGAAATAGAAATAAGTATTGGGTCCAAATTAAGGGAACCACACCGTTCTGTACTAATCAAATTGTTAACAGCCATTGATTTCTTTGTTTGGAAGCCCTTCGACATGCAAGGCATTGATACCGAACACGCGTGCCACCGACTGAATGTAAACCCCCAATTTCAGCCAGTCAAACAAAAGAAAATGAAGCTTAGCCCGAAAAAATATGAGGTCATGGAAAGCGAAGCCTGAAAGCTGCTAACCAACCACTTGGTGCGGGAATCCCTGTTCCCATCATGGATAGCTAATCCGGTCCTAGTCCTAAAGGCAAACAAATCTTGGCGGCTGTGGATAGGCTTTACTAATCTTAATAAGGCATGCCCCAAAGATAATTTTCCTTTACCTCACATCGACCAGATGGTAGACGCTACAGTCGACCACGAACTAATAAGCTTCATGGATGTTTATTCAGGATACCATTAGATCTCCATGCACCCAGACGATGTAGAAAAAACTACCTTCTACACCAAATAAAACTTGCTCGCATGGGTAATGAGGTTGTTCAGACTCAAGAACGTCGGAGCAACTTACCAACGCCTAGTAAACAAGATGTTCAAGGAATAACTCAGAAAGATAATGGAAGTCTACATCAACGATATGCTCGTCAAGAGCCAAGCCCATGAAAATCATATATTACACTTATAGTGAGCCTTTCATATCCTCAGAGAGTACCGTGTGAAACTGAACCCAAAGAAGTGCGCGTTCGGGGTAAACTCAGGAAAGTTCCTTGGTTTCTTGGTGAACAAATGGGGAATCGAGGCTAAACCTGAAAAAATCAAGGCTATTATGGATATGGAACCCCCGAAGCATATCCGAGAAGTTTAAAAATGGACCGGAAGGGTTTCATCCTTGAGTAGGTTCGTCGCTCGAGCGTCCGATAAATGCAAGTCCTTTTTTGACGTTATCCAGAGCAAAAAGTTCAATTGGACCCCGACCGCTCAAACAGAATTCGAAGCATTGAAGAAACATCTCTCAAGTCCGAGACACTCTCCAAGCCAATACCAGGGAAGACTCTCGACCTGTACATAAGCAGTTTTGGATGCCGCCATCAGCGGAGTGCTAATCAGAAATGAAGATAAAATCCAGAAGCCTGTCTACTACGTCACCCAGATGCTACATGATGAAGAACTGAGATACCCAATGGTCAAAAAGCTCGGATACACCTTGGTAATGAGCACTAAAAAATTATGACCATACTTCCTCGCGCACACCATCTAAGTGTTAACTGCTTTTCCTTTGAGGCAAATCTTATTCAGCCCAGATTCGGCCGGGCAATTTTTGAAATGGTCAGTGGAATTAGGACAGTTCAACATCAAATATTCCCTGAGAAATACAATTAAAGGGCAAGCCTTGGCAGACTTCGTAGTAGAATTGACAACCTCTCTGATCCCGAGTAACCCATTCAAAAACCATGAAAAATGTTCGTGGACGGGGCTACGGTCCATGCTTCAGGTGCAGCAATAGTTTTGTCCATCTCGACGGGCACCACGGTCAACACTGCCATACGATTCAATTTTTCTGCTACCAATAATGAAGCGGAATGCGAAGCGTTACTGGCAGGACTCAGAATGACATTATCAATCGTTGTCGAACGATTAATCATCTACAACGACTCCCAGCTAATGGTTAACCAAATAAAGGGAGAATATGAGACTCGAGATCAACACATGGCGGAATACAGAGAATGAGTCTCAAAACTCTTCTGTCATTTTAACTAACTATACCTCACCTAAGTCTCTAAACTTCAAAACACGTAAGCTGATGCCTTGGCCCGGTTGGCAACCTCCTAGAATGCAGAGCAACTCGAAAACATCCACGTGGTCAGATAGGAGAAACCCAACACGGGATCAATAGAATAAGTTGATCATGCAAAATCGTGGATGACACTCGTCCAGGATTTCTTCCTGACCGACGAAATGCCTAATGATAAAATAAAGGCCCGTCAGCTGAGGATCTGTTCGGCCCCATATAATTTAATCGATGACGTATTATATAAGCAAGGATATTCAACCTCATTGATGAGATGCCTCACCGAAAAAGAAGCTGAAAGAATGCTAGCAGAAATACACGAAGGACTATGCGGAAATTATTGGATTGTATACTAAAAACCTAGCTTTAGTGTGAATAATATTTTAACAATATTTGAAATGAGAATCATTGATCAAATGATTACGTCTTATAATTTATTTATATGTCCGATGCAATAGTACATTTACTTTATACTGTAGATAATATGTTGTGCGATAACAAGAGAAAGATCATATTATTGATTTTCTTATAAAGTATAAACAGATGCTTACAACCGAGATAGACGGGGACTCTCTATCGGTATGATTGTGGTGTGATTTCGTATTAGTTTGTCTTGACTATAGAATCACATTAGTGCACTTGGTGTGTGTTGAGCAGGACCGCTTGAGATCGTTCAACTTATACTGACAATATAAGAGAACTTGATCTCAGTTATTATGGATGTTCGTGCTCTTAATCCCTATACAATAACCTCGATACGTAAGACAGTATGTATTTCTTTGATTCATCAATGGGTGAGATTTACATGTAATTAAATCAACAAACTCGATAAGTTGGGAAATAGTGTTATCTTTATGGTGTGTTGTTGATTGTAGAAAGAATCCGTGTCCGCTATAGGATGATGATATCCCCTTGAGGAGCTCATAAGGATTATCATGTAAACCCTACAGGTGGATTTATTCCGGTATGATAATGAAGTTGAGTAGTACTACTCTCGGATGATATACTAATTAATAGAGTTGTCAGTAACTTAATTAATTAATGTGCATTGTATATCTTAAACATGGAGAGACTAACGGGCTCATAATAAGAAGGAGCCCATAACATAATTATAGGATTGGAGCAGCAGTGCAGTAATAATATTTTAGTGGAATATATTATTATAATTGGACTTAAGTATAAGTTTTGGGCTAAACTTGGATACTTAAGCCTAATGGAGGCCCCACTCTAATTTCTCCTCCTGGTCCCTATTGTAGCCCATATATAAGTCATCTAAACTTATTTGAAACCCTAATTCACATGCCTAATACACATTTAGAGAGGGAGGATAGAAAATTGAGAAGATCTTGAGGATCATCGCCCACACGACGTCAAGATTGGACTTGGGAATACAGCAGAAGATTGGAAGGTTGTTTGATGCCACTGTTCATCAACTTCCATGATTTTTATAAAATCTTTTAGAACTCAGAACATGACATGTGATACACCATTGGAAAGCCACTAAAGAGAAGATCATTTTAGCATGTAGATCAATCAAATCGGAGACCAAATGAGAGAGTTATGCCCAAAATGGTGAGGCTGCGCATGTTATCGGGGAGAATTTATCTTCTCCAATATACCTTAGTGAAAGATAATACGTTTCTATGTTTTCTTTCTTCCACTGATTTAGTAACACATGAAACCCTAACGGTTCACTTTAACGAAATAATCGAATGCCAACAAAAGTGACTCAGGAGGACAAGCTTTGGCCTACAAAGCACTTAGGCAGGTATACTATTGGCCTTCGCTAAGAAAAGATGCAGTGGATTTTGCCAGGAAATGCCCCCAGTGTCAATGGTATGCGCCGATCATAAGGAGCCCCTCTATAGAGCTGGTCACCGTCACTAGTCCATGGCCCTTCTCGAAATGGGAAATTGACCTCATCACACCATTTTCCCCAGGAAAAGGCAGAGTCAAGTACGCCATCGTAGCCGTAGACTACTTCTCCAAATGGGCAGAAGCGGAGGCTCTGGTCACCATAACCGAGGCAAGGATGATCCATTTCATTTGGGTCAACATAGTGTGCAGATTTGGTATCCCACAAGACATTGTCTCCGATAACGGGAAATAATTCGATGGAGTTTGTTTACAGGAATTCTGCGATGAGTTATAGATAAAAAGTTGTTCTCCATCCCTTACCATCCGCAATCCAACGGTCAAGTCAAGGCGGTGAATAAGATCATTAAGCACACTTTGCAACCCGTTTAGACATACTCAAAGGAAGTTGGGCTGAATTCCTCCCCAGCGTTCTATGAGCTTATCGAACCACCTCCCATTCTTTCACCAGAGAAACCCCTTTCTCACTCACTTATGGTGCGTTAGCAGTCATCCCGGCAAAAGTATCCCAACATTTCGTATAAACCAGAACAACCTAACTACTAGCGAAAAAGCTCAACAAGTACGTCTGGACTTTATAGAAGAGATCAGGTTAGAAAGCGACATACGAAATGCGGTGTATAAAAACAGATTGAAAAGATACTACAATCAGAAGGTTAGCCCAAGGACCTTCAACAAAGGGGATCTCGTTCTAAGGCGAGTATTGCAAGCAAATCAAGGCATCTTCGGAAACAATTGAGGCTGCCCATTCATAATAAAGAGGTGCCTGGGAAACGGGGCTTATGAACTCTCCACACCCGATGATGAAGCTTTGAAACATCCATGGAATGGACAGAACCTCAAAAAGTTCTACACATAGAAAGTTGCTTATAACATTCAAAAGTTATTTGTAATACTTGCTAGTGAAAAAACTGGATGCACTCTAAAATAATAATAAAAGTCTATTCATTATAAAAGGTTAGATACAAAAAGTGTCCAACAAAGGACTAGACACTAAATATAAAAGGTCATTGGCCACAAAATCATACATTCCCCGGGTCACCCATATTACTCGGACCGGCCCCAGGATCACCCCGCTGGCTTCGAAGCCAAGCCACTTCCCCATCCAAATGAGAAACTTTCTCCCGCTCGCGATCAAGCTAAAAAAGTGAAAGGTACTGGCTAGTTTCTAGCTCCCGCACCCACAACTCGGCCACCCTGGCCCTTTCCTGATAAGCCTCGGCTTGAAAATTAGCATTCCCAATCAGCTGATCGGCAACTAACAGGAAATTAGGTAAGTGTTGAGCGGTCGCCAAAGAAGTAGAAACCTGAGCCGATAAATCCGACCTATCCAAAAGCAAGTGGTGGCTGAGAAAAGTCAGAGCATGACCCAGACTAGCAAGAGCAGCCTGGCCCACTTCCTGGGAATCAAAACCTTGCAGCAGTTGTGAGAGAGTCGAAATCTAAGAACGAGCTGGAACAAACATGGCTGCCTCAAGGCCCGGATCAGCCTCCATCAAAGGATAAAGATCCTAAATAGGCGAAGCTAAAACAAGCCAGCCAACCTCGTAGGACCACCCAAGAAAAATAACCCTTCATGAGGTATATAATCCGACTGAGGAGGAAGAGGAATGGAACTTAGCCCCGCGCCACCAGCACTAACGTAGAACGAGAGAAAATCCCTCGGGACCCAAGCATGAAGCTAGAGCTACCCAGATGGACCAGTAGCCAAAGGATAATCCTCCATCGGCTACTTACCACGATCCTCTTGGCCAGCATCACCCGCCATCGCTTCCATGTGGAGGCCGCCTCCGTCAGGATTCTCTCCTCAGCCTTTTCCTGGATAATTCTCATCGGAAGACTATCTTCATGGAGAGAAGCAGCCCTAGCACCACCCTCGCCGTCGACCTATACCACTCTCTCGGCCTGCACAGAAAAATATTCGTTAAGGGTTGTGCTAACCCGCCCTTCGAAATCTACCATGGTGTTCTGACCAAACTGGAGCATCAACCTAGCTTTTTGGAGCTTTTGATCCTAGAGTAAGTCGGGACATTAATGGGAAGCTTCATTCCCTCAACGCAGCAAAAGCACGACAGAAGCTGAAGGAAAGCTCTTCCGATTCGGGGTGAGATCGAACTATGCAAAAATTAAAATATTAGTGGTGGCAAAAAATGACAGTTGGGAACTACACAATAATTTTAAATATAAACTTACTCAGCCCAGGGAAGTTGAAAGCATGAGGCACCGGGATAATGCGGTCTCGATGGTCTCGGCCTTCATATCCCATGACCCAAAATCATTCCTGCTGCCAAGTCCGTTGGTGGCCCACGTTACTCCCCACAAATAAAGATCACATCCTTTGGTTCACCTGTAGGTAATAATAAGCAGATGCTCTGTAGTCCCGCACACAGTGCTGGACATAGTTAACGTCCTCCACAGTGGGAAAAGAACAACCCTTATCATGGAGAAGAACGAGTAGCCCTAATAAATTGGCCCAAGCAGACGGTTTTAGTTGCATGAGGACTATCCCCCAATAACTCAGTAGGCAACAAACTAAGGGAGGCAATGGGAACCGGATGCCCACCCCCAGCATGGCCAAATTAGCTGCAATCAACCCCTCCGAAGGGTGACTCGCCAGGAATCCAGGCTGCGCCATAGCGAAATGGGCCCCCAGAAAAGGAAAGTGGAAGACCGCCACCTCAACATCGCCTTCACACAGCTGGGTGGGGATATCATCAGTGGCAACCCCACGAAGCGGAGTAGCCACATTCGCCCATGGATGCAAAAGCCGAGAAGAGATAGAACCCTCCACGTCGACAAAAGCCTGAACCGACACTAATGCCGTGGAAGATAGAGAGACCCGAGCATCAGTACGTGGCACCACCCGACGAGGCCCTTCCAAGGTCTGCAATGTAGATGGAGGCACTGTCGCAGAAAAGTCGATGGTGGCGGGGCCGAAAACAGGCCACTTCTAGTGGTCAAAGGAGAGCGCCATGAAGGGGCGCCATCAGTGCTCTCCCAGTCTGTGTCACTGAGTTCTTAAGACGATCGGGAACTCACCGAAAAACCAGGCATAGGGCTAAAATTGAGACACAACAGCAGTAAAATAGCAAGTAAATGAAGGAAAGCCATGGGAAAGGAAGTACAGAGAAATTGCCAAGAGAACTTTTCTAGAAAAAAATTTGAAGTGATGGATACTTGTCCACCAACACACCCTATTTATAGCAAAATACTCAGCGAGAAAAAAACTTTGGAGCCAAAAGCCATGCGTACCTAGAGCGTACGTGGAGCCAAAGAAGAAATGAAATTCCAAAATTGGGAAGATAAAAGGTTACCAAAATGACGGTTGCTCATTAATGAAGTGAATTGGTAGGATAGTGGGAAGTTAATAACATATAATCATTACCATGCTTGATAAAACGTATCAATCAAACCAACATTTATTTACCATAAAAAGGTGTGATAGAAATACAAGTCCCAAAGTAAAAAAAAAGAAAAAAGAGAAAAACTACAACTAGGGTCTATCTAAAGATGAGCAGCCCGCCTCGCCGGAAGAGGCGCCCACCGACGAGATTATAGGAAGAAAATCTGAAGGAGAGCCCAGCGGAGAAAAGTCAGTACAGAAAGTACTCCAGTTCACTTGGGTTAGAAGCTGAACGCTCGTTATACGATGCTTCAACGCCACCCGCAAATCCTCCAATGGAGCATCGCCCTCCTCCACACCCAAAATTTGGGTGCTCTAGCAGAAGGCCTTGTAGAACCCAACCACCGCGGTGATGGCACGTTCTTCTGACAAAGCAGCAGAGAAGCTCCCTTGGGTAACCGCCTTGAAGCGGTCAAATTCCAAGGATACCTTCACTAACCGCTCTCCACCATGGCGGACCTCCTCGACCAGATCATTTTGGGCCTTAGCCAACAACTCAGAGACCTTGGCTCAGCTCTGTACAGACTATTCCAGATGCTCTTCGAACTGCTTCAGGGCCTCTTGCACCGCGGCCAACTAACCTTGAAGGAGTTTACGAGCAGAAACCAGCGCACTCCTCTCGATCAAAGAATTCTCAACCAGCTCATGTACCTGGCCGAGATACACGGACGTCCAAGAAGCATAACCCATCGCCACGAGTATTGTGTTTGCTAAGTCCAGCCGCCCCATCATGCATTCTTCTTCCCGAGTCAACACAGTAAAAATTGCATCCACTATCGCCCGGGAAAAATCAGGTAGCCTATCGGCCGAAAGCGAGGGACGCTCAGAGCGATGCATATTAATCAAAATGACTTATAGGGGAACTCCCCAGTCGTTGATAAAACTTCCTCCAGCGTCCTCCCAGGAAGATAGGAGTCTCCTAGAAGAAAGTGGCAGCCGAACCGGCCGAAGTATCGCCAATAAAAGCCTCCTCAGTACAAGCTCATTTCGCCCTCGCCACATCTTCCTGGTCAGTTTACCCGTCCGAAGGAGAGCGCTTAATCCCCCACCCCTCGGGCCGGACTAAGACTACAGGAACTAAAGGGAAGGTAGGAACAGATCGCAAATCACCAGAAGAAATTAGAGGATCTTCACAAGACTTTGCATAGAACAAACGGGATCAGTCCGAAGAAATAACAAAAAAATAAAATAAATAAAAAAATTAGAAGACGGCATAGCAAGGAAAGTACCCCCCTAAGCACCCTCGGCCAGTGGGCAACAACCCTCCACCACTCCTGTCACTCCCTCGTCCGAAACAAGATCCAACCAATTGACCGCCGTGGCGACTGAACCAACCGTCATGTCACCAATGGCTGCCACTGGCGAAAGCCCTCGCTCAGCCTCTAATCCATCAATAATGATCACTACCTCACAAGAACTCGAGGGTTTGGATTCAACCGAGTCCGTCAAAGGAACAATAGTGATGGCCCCCAACTATTCGCAACGTCCTGGGCATACCTAGTGTGATTAACCATCGCAAGGGCGCTTAGAGATGCATCTGCCACCGGCACAGATCCAGGCAGAGCCTACTCAGATTCCGTCGAGCTCCTCAAGGCCAACAGCTCTGAAGGAGTCACCAACTTCGAGTGTGCCCGCTCGGCACCGGGAAGCATCGCGAGCTCAGTGGCTAACCTTCTGAACTTGGTCGTTAAGCCCTCCTTAGCCGGAATCTTTATGCCTATAATGAAGCCTCCTCGAATGAATAAACCATCAGAAGAAATGAAATTGAGATAGGGGAAAAGAAAAAGAATCTACCTTCTTGGGCAACCTGAAAAGAAGAGAATACATGGACGCCCAGGGCACCCCAATTTTCAAAAGCCTAGAACCACCATTCTTTCTAGCCCTTGATGGTGGTAGGCCTGCCAGTGATATCTGATCCCGCCGAATGCTTGTCAGGGCACACCAATTGCCGGAAGCCTAGAACCACCATTCTTTCTAGCCCTTGATGGTGGTAGGCCTGCCAGTGATATCTGATCCTGCCGGATGCTTGTTCAAACGATAATAGCCCATGGTTTGAAGCTCCACCACAAGCGAGCACAGAAATTCGAACTCAAAAGGAGATAGGTAAGAGTAGCCCCTGCCCCGAAAATAAAGTACCAGACCAACAAGGGTAGCACACGCGATCGGCGATAGCTGAGCTGACTCCAACTTCCAATGAGCTAAAAGATGGGCAAAGCATCGATGAAGCGGGAGCCAGAACCCGGCCGCAAAGATGTCTGGATTCACCGCAACGCATCCCTCCAGTGGATAATTGGAAAACTCATCAAGACCAGGCCGGTGATACTCCATCCCCGGCCGTAAAGCGCCTTGGCCTCCTTCACATTCGCCTCTGTCGCCGTCGAAGCCAATAAATGCGCCAAGAACTCGCTATATACCATTGTCTTTTTTCCTTCCCTTTCAACGATTTGGAAGACGATGGTGTTGCTCCAGTACTCCATCCGGGAGAACCCTCGAACGGTCCATGGCTGCCTTCCCCAGTCATACCGCTCATTTCCAAAAAAATAGGGCGAAAAAAGAAGAGCAAGGAGAAATACAGAAGGGAAAACGACGAACCAGTCAGACGCAACCGCAATAAATAGGGAGCACCCTGAGGAAAGAAACGAAACAACTGATGAGACGGCTATCAGGGGAGGATACTCGAAAAGACTTGACTCAATGCAATCAACGCGCCTCTCGAAGAATGCGGTAGGTAGTCTTCTGCTACGGGCCGCGGCCCACAACGAAACCCCGGGGCTATGTGGATGGGCTGAGAATTAGCACGGCCCATTAAAGGATGAAAGCCCAACTTCACGAGAAGCCCAATCTTAAGGAAGCCCAACTCCACCGAAGGAACCCACCAGCCTAGAAACCACCCGTTGGAAGCGCATAATACCATCAGCTGTATAAGAACTCACCAATAAGAGGCCTCGCACCGCCCCCTCATTTAATCCATGGGGCCCACCTCCTTAAATGATGGGCGGCAATCGCCCTATAAAAGGGGGCCAAAGCCCCATTAGGGGAGAGATCAGCTCTGTACAAGTTATTTACATTAATAAAAGAGAGCTCACATTCCCTCCTAGAGAATAAGAGCTGGGAGGAAGTTTGGTCTATTCTTTCCCGTCCCTTATGTTTGATTAGCCGAGTATACATCACAGCCACATAACTATTACGTTACCTGCAAAGACTCGCTATCGACATATAATAAACTAAATTATAATTTATGAATAGTGATTGATATATTAATTTAAATTAAGCATATATTGATTAAAAATAAGTTAAATATGCCAAAAATATCTCTTATATTTATAAAATTTATATTGTTAAAAATAAAAATAAAATTTAAATAACAAAATCTATTATTAGTATAATTAGATTTTATGATTGAAATTTAAAAAAAAATATTGAACGGTCAAAATTAAAATTTAATTATTTCTAAATAAAAAATTGAAAACAAAAAATTGAAAACAGGAGTGGAAGTTTAAGTTTGCTTTTATATATATATATATATATATATATATATATATATATATATATATATATATATATATATATATATATATATATATATATATATATAGATTTTGATATGCTTCATCTTCACATTTTATTAAAATAAAAATTTATAATTATTAATTCATTATTATATTAATATATTCTCATTGTATAAAGACAAAAGTTTGTGTAGACAAGTGATAGAGAAAGAAAAAAAATCGAGAAGAAAATCAAACAAAAATATAAGTCATCACCCCCATTAATTGATTTTATGGCTATTTTCTGATAATGATCCTGTATAGTTTGGTTCTGTGGCTATTTTATGATCATAATCCTGTATAGTTTTCATTTTATGGTGATAGTTGTTTATATTCTTCATTATTCTATAATTTTTATGTCTCTTTAATTACTTTTTAATTTCAATATATTCCGCTGTGTGTAAATATTCATTCTTTCAAGTTTCAAATTTATGAATTTATTTATGAATATTCGTTTATTATTGCATGTATTTGTGTTTAATATTCACAATTCTTCGTATTCATTAATTCTTATTTCTAGACTATTGATCTATTTTTATTTTATTTTATTTATTTATTTATTTGTATTTTTATTTTAATGCAAAGTTAAAATATACATATATTTTTTTTAAAAAAAAATAATATTCTCCGTTGTATTTAATTACATGCAGTATTAGTTTTATATTTATGTATTCAAATTCTTCAATTTAGTGTAGTTAGTACTTTATGGTGAATTTATTTTTACGTCTTATTAATGTAGATTCCAATATATATTTAACGGAAATAATATATAATAATAATATTATTAATAATAATAGAACAAAAAATTCAAATTTAAAAGTAACATATTAAAATATTTCATGATAAAACCATTGTAACAATATTATAAATTGCCAAAAATTAATGTGCACCGGGGCGCACGGACCACATTCCGTGCGCTTTTAGAATTTTGTGTTAAATTGTATACCCTTTAGTATAAAGATGTGTACCCTTTATTTTCTAAAACAAATTATTGTATGTATCTGGGCACATGAACAATACTCCGTGTGCCTTTAGAATTTTGTGTTAAATTATATACCCTTTAGTATAAAAATGTGTACCCTTTATTTTCTAAAGAAAAAAAATATTAATGAAAATATATATTTTTTAGAATAAAATGGTGTACCTTTTATTAATTAAAGTGTATACCCTTTTGACCAAAGCAATGTACCCTTACCTATAATATTAAAATTTTAAAGGCGCACGGAATGTATTCCCATGTGCCCGAACGCACGCAAGCCTCACTCTTATAAATTATTTTAAAAATAATTAAGTAAATTTTGTAATAACAAAAATTATATATACAAAATTTTAAAATAAAAAATAAAGTAGAAAATAATTTAATATCCCGTACATTACACGGGTCTTATACTAGTTGAGATAATAATTAGAGGGCAAAGACTTGTATGATACCGTCTCACGTAACTGTTAGAAAGTGATAACTTTAATACTGAAAAGTGATATTAAATTAATGAAAAATGATAATATTATATTATGAACAATTTATAGTATAAATGAAAAGTGATAACATTTTATATTAAATGTCATACTCCCTCCGTCCCAAGAATACATCCGTGTAATACTGGGCACGGAGTTTAAAAAAAGTAACTTTTTGGTGGTGTGATGTAAGAAAGAGAAGGGATATTTTGGGTAATTGAGTAGAATAAAGTGTATGATATAGTTGAATTTGACTAAATTGTATGTAAAAAGGTGGCATTTTTGTAATATTGTAGTATTGTAAGGTTATTGATATTGTGTATTGTTTCCATTTTTAGGGGGCGGATGTATTCTTGGGACGGACCAAAATGAAATGTGCGAATGTATTCTTGGGACGGAGGGAGTAACGTTTTATATAATTATTTTAGAAAGTATAAAATGGTCTCACGTGACACGATCCCACGCAAGACCTACCAAGTGTCAAATTTTATAAATAAGTTAAAGTACCACACAAGTTTTTAATATCTAAAATTATATATATATATATATATATATATATATATATATATATATATACAAAAATTCTGCTTATATATTTAATTTCTCACTACTTTATATATTTAAGGGTATGTCTTGCGTGAGACCATCTCACGTGAGACCATTTTTTACTTTTTAAAATAGTTATCACTTTCGTTATAAATCATTATTACTTTCGTTATAAAATGTTATCACTTTTTATTTATGCTATAAATTGTTCATGAAATAACATTTTCACTTTTCGTTGAATTACTATCACTTTCCTATATAAAAGTTATCACTTTCTAGACGTCTCATGTAAGCCCTTACGTGAGACGGTCTCATACAAATCTTTGCCTATATTTAAGTTTTAACAAAATCTCTTTTTTTCCTTTTACTTTTTAGAGAAGTTATTTTTCCTTTTTCTTTTTTGATAAATATATTTCTAAAATTAAATTTGATTATTATTTTTAATTTAATAAATAATTATTTGGGCAAAAATATATATATAAAGACTTGTGTGACATTGTCTAATGTAAGCCTTACGTGAGACGTATAAAAAGTGATAATATCATTAATGAAAAGTAATATTCAATTGATGAAAAGTGATAATGGTACAGTGAAATATTTGATGAATAATTTATAGTATAAATTAAAAGTGATAATATTTTATAGCAAAAGTGATAATATTTTATAGTGAAAGTGATAATATATTATAATTTTTTATTCGTCTCATGTAACTACTTATGTGAGACGATTTCATAAAATACCTACCCAAAAATATAAGAGTTGGTAACAAAATACAACGATGAATTAAAATTTAATCCAAATTCAAAAATTAACAACAAAGTATAAAGATTTGTCGTTAATATTAAGGCAAAAGCTCCTGCGCCCCCGGGGACATGGAGGGATACTCTGTATCCCCATGTAAACACAATCCCCCTCTATATTCTATTTAAACCTATGTATTGCTAGGGGTTTAAATTGCAAAAGGGCATGAAAATTGCAAAGGCGCACGAAATATGCTCCATGCGCCCGTGTGAACAGGTGTCTCACTCTAATATTAATGAGGAACATTATTTGATGTCACTAATATAAATCTAATTTGGGAGTATTCTTATTTTAATAAAGGAAAAATTACTCATAGGTATACACTTTGTATACTAAACCTACACTTTGTATACTAAATTACTAGGAGATATAATGAGTAAAAAAATTACTCTCACATACAAAATATTAAAATAAAATACAAAATATAACATTAATTCATTATAATCCCATACACTTTTCCCTAAATCCCTCACCCATCCACTATCGTTGCCGGACTGCCGCCGCCGGACGCCACCCATTGCCGCCGCTGGCCACCCCTCCGCCGACAGCCACCGGAGCTGGGCCACTGGCTACCCCTCCGTCGGCGACCGGCCACCGCCGTCGCGGCCACCGTCGATCACTGGAGGTCGGTCGCTTCCGGAGCTATTGCCATCGGAGTTGCCGGAGCCATCACCGGAGAGTAGGGGTATATCATTTTTTTGCTGCATATGACGCTTACAATTCACACTTTTTTTGCTGCACACACTATTTTTTACTGCACATAACTTTTGCTGCACACGAACTTTTATTTTGCACACAAACATTTATGTGCAACACATTGTAAGATTAATATTGGAATATCACTATATATTTGTGTAGTTAGTAGTAATATTTTTGTATATTTGTATCTCATTATAATAAAAGAGTTTTTAATGTACCTTATACTAAGTACCCCAATAATAAATATTTCCTCCATCCCAACTTCAACTTCACACTTTCCGTTTTGGTCCGTTTCAATTTTAACTTCACACTTCCATATAAGGAAAAGATACATAACTAATATCCCTTTAACACACTTTAATTTCAAGATTGCCACCACTTTTTTAACACACATAAAATATTTCATCATTTATTTATTATCCAAAAATAGCGAACTATCCCTAAAAATAACTCAAAAAGTGACTTTTCTTAATTTGCATGAAATTTAATTTAATCGCAAATTTTAAAAGGATAGGTCTTGCATGAGACCGTCTCGCGAATCTCATTTCGTGAGACGGATAATCCATCTACTCCGTATTAATTAATTAATATAATCTAAGAAATAAAAATTAAATAAATAAGCCGCGTTAACCGGTCAGTGGTCACCTATCCAAACTTCTCGCTGAATGTCATATTCAATTCGCCTAAAATGTTGTTTCCTTTTCTTTTGCAGTTAAAAATTAACGATTTTAAATTATTAAAGTATCAAATAACACTTAAAATATAATGTGATCATTATAAAATAAAAAAGGATAATTTACAATTAAAAAAATAATACACTTATTATTGAATTATTTAATAAATTAGAAAGTGATAATATTTTCTATAAAAAAATTTAGAAAGTGATAATATTTTTAATAAAAAAATTGAATAAGGAAAAGTGATATTCATTCGACTGATCAAATTATTGCATAAATAATTTGTAAGAAAGACAAAAAGTGATAACATTTTAAATTAAAAGTGATATTTTATTAAGAAAAATTAATATGCATCTAATTACATTATTTAATGAAAATTTTATAGGATGGATAAAATGTTATAACATACTTAATAAAATATGATAACATTTTCAATCAAAAGTGATATTTGATTAAGAAAAAGTAATACACATCTAATTATATTATTTAAATAAAATATTTATAGGACGGATAAAAAGTAATAACATTTTCAATCAAGGTGATATTGGATTAAGAAAAAGTGATACACATCAAATTATATTATTCAATGAAAATTTTATATTACGGATAAAAAGTGATAACATTTTTAATGAAAAGTGATATTTGATTAAGAAAAAGTGATACACATCCAATTATATTATTTAATGAAAATTTTATAGGACCGATAAAATTTTATAATATTTTTAATAAAAAGTGATACCTGATCACAGAAATTTGATAAATGTTCAATTAAATTATTTAATGAATATATCATATCATACGGAAAAAAGTTACTCCCTCTGTCCCGGGTATTTTTACCCATTTGTACGGGCACAGAGATTAAGACGTTTTATTTTTTAATATATAATGTAAGAGAAAGTATGGATAAATTAGTAATTTAAAAAGAAAAAGTGAATAAAGTTATTAGGAATAATGAATAAAGTATAAAAAAGTAATTAAAGTTGTTGGGATTGTAAAAAGTATGTAATAAAATATTTTGTATTTTTGCCAAAAATGAAATAGGTAAAAATACGTGGGACACCCCAAAATGGAAAGTGGATAAAAATACGTGGGACGGAGGGAGTATAATATTTTTAATAAAAAATGATAACTAATAAAGTAAAATTGATAATTATTTAAATAAACTATTTCATTAACTATTATTATAATGAATAAAAATGGTAATTAATAAATAAAAAATAAGTTACCATCTAACCTTTTTGTTAATTATATATTAATTTGAGGTGGATTTGGTGTACTGATACACTCCAAGAAATTTATAGCCTAGGTAATGAGTAGTTTTTCCTTTAAAAATTTTTAATTTTATTATTTTATTGAATGAAGAAAATTAAATAAAAAAAATCTAACAGTTAAAGATGGTTATACTTTACCTCAACACAATTTACATTAATTATGTTCCTAAGAAAAATATTCTTTTGGAGTAATAATATAAATAAACTATATGTTCTAAGTTCTAACATATAATGTAAAAAAATATAGTAAAAAGAAAAAGAGTAAAACAGTAAAAAGAAAACAGCATTAATTAAGTTGAAGCATGGGCGTGGAGTGTGGACTGTATTAGCCGGTAGTGAAGGTAATCCGTTCACTTTGGATCCGGAAAGTTTGAGAGGACTCACGATATCCGTGAGACGATCTCATGCTATTCTTTGCCATTTTGAGAATGATTTTGATGCAATCGGTCCTCCAAATATTGGTAGAATCGGATCTCATATCTGCATAGTATATGATTTAAAATGGGTAAACGGCCCTCTCTCAAGAAAATGTCCAAATTAAATCACCGATCCCCACGTCAGGGCCGCCATCTCCGCCTTCCTTCCAGTCGCCGCTCCTATTCCGACTCCTTCCCCTCTCTCTGCCACGAGCACCCTCGGACATGTACCAATCGCGCATCCCAACAAGACGGAGTTGATCTCGGCAGGGTTGATGGCAAAAACGATTTCTGATGGCTGGATGAGATAACCTGGCAGCAAACGTAGAATGGCAATTTGCTATGCTTCTTCTCCGGAGGCAGAGGACCAAATCTGCCATGGCAAGACGTCGCAATTTTTGGCAACAGATCTACAGCGTCGGCATTTTCAACAGAAGAGGGGCATTGTTCACTCATCGTGCTGGTGGAGGAATTGGTGATGGTGCTGGTGGCGGTACAGAGGGTGGAGCTGGTAGAGCAATTGGTGGTGGAGTTGGAAGTGGTATTGGTGGTAATTAGAGATTTAATCTATTTTTGTTGTTAGGTTAGGTGCTCAAAGTCCTGTGAAGGCTGACAAATTGAAGCAATCCCTTCCTCCGAGTGTGCTAGCCCACTGAGGTGGGATTCCCATACTTGTCTGTAGCAATAAAATGTATTGTTTGGGTTCTTTTGGGAATTTTGTTATGAATGGATAGATATATGATTGAATGATGCAGATAAATTGAAGGAACTTGTTTTAATCGACCCCAACCAATAGAGCAAAGTTGTTTATTGCGTTGACTGTTTTGCAATTTTTGTGGCATTAAATGCCTTTTATGATTTTCTGCCGTGTTTATGTATCAAATTAGAGTTGGGCAGATGGTAGAGTTTGATAAATATTTTGAGGTTGAGAGGATGCAACTGTTATGGATACTTGGCTTCATTTTTTCAGAGATTAGAATGTCAAGTTAAAAAGTTAACTAATTAATTTTGAAGAATAATTAAGCAACTTACAAATGGAATACAATTTAATTCTTCGTATCACTTTATTTTCAAAAAATTAGAATCTCAAATTAAACCGTAACTCAATTCATTATAAAAAGTAATCCAATTAATATAAAATCAAAGAGTAACCTAATTCTTTACAAAGAGTAACCTAATTATTTATAAAGAGTAACCGATCAATTAATATAAAAATATACTTTTTAATAAGTACTTCACAATACATGACTTATTTTCAAAAAATCAGAGTCTAAAATCAAAGAGTAATGTAATTCATTATAAAGAGTAATCTAAATAATTTTAAAGAATAAACTAAGTATTTTTATAAAGTAATCAAACATTTTTTCTATAGAGTAATCTAATGCATTATAAAGAATAACCTAATTAATTAAAAAAATAATCTAATTATTTTTATAGAGTTATCTAACATCGTATAGATTGTATTCGATTTTAATTAATTTCAAAGAGTAATCTAATTAATTTCAAAGAGTAACATATTTATTTTTATAGAGTAATCCAAATTATTATAAAGAGTAACCTAATCTTAAAAAAAAATTGTGGACTAAATAGATTCCTCAAAATACATGAATTTATTATCTGAAATTAGAATCTCAAATTATAGAGTAACCCAAATTATCATAAGGAGTAACCAAATTATTATAAAGAGTAACCAAATTTTAAAAAAAATTGTAGACCAAATAGATTCTTTGGAAGCTATGCTTAAGAGATAACAATGAGAATGCCCTGGTTGAGGTAGTCTAATTTGGGGCTTTCTAGAAGCTTCTAGTTGTGTTGATGATTGGAATTGGTGAAGGGACAAAGGAGAAAGTGACTGAGTTGTTAAAAATAATAAATTTATATAGAGATAAGTTAGATTGTTTTGATTCATCCATGGGATTCAACTATTTTAAAAAGCCCAATTGATTTTACAACTGTAACAATTTAGGACATGACTTCAACTTTTGTTAGTGATGCTGTACAGAAACACAGAATCATAAGATTTTCTCATTCTCAATCGGCTTTTTTATTCAAATTCTCATCAATTTCTTCATAGCTATTTGATTTCGTCTCATCGAGTATCACAAGACAACATGAAACAATTTAAGAGTTCCTAAACAGCTTCATCACAATATTTGGGCCATGCTTGATCAAGACAAGTATTCATCAAAACATAGTTTCAAGCATGCTTAGAAAACATTTTAAAAAATAAAAATATCATATGAATCTGCTTTTCGTCGCCCTTTCTCTCGTCATTTACGTCAACTTCGCTCTCATTGCCCCCAGTCTATACCTACTCGCACAATCTTGCACTGCCCACACTATTTCTCTATAACTCTTCCAGATATGATTGTAAATGATTTCAATGAAAACTCAGTTGTAAGCAAACCAGCAGTCTGCAATGGCCATCCCCAAATGCTCACCTCCTCGTCAGTAGATTTATAAAGCACGCACCGCAAATACAGAAACAAACCATCCTAAATTAAAAATCATCATTCAAAAGGAATCAAAATATCACAAAAAATAAAATTTCTTTCACACATAACATAATAAACACAAACAAAGAACCAAAGCATACAATAATTAATTAATGGAACTAAAAGCTCTGCATACCAACCTGATTGATATCCCACAAGGAATAATCATTAGAATGACAACTTAAAACTTCTTTACCAACAAGCCATTTCAGCTCATTTTCAAAGAACAACATCTTTCTACTTAAGCCCTCAGAATCCCTTGATTTTAAACCTAAATTCTTCACTATTTCTGCTGACAACCCAAATTCAAATTCTCATCAATTGAATGATTAAGATAAGAATTCAGACACAACTGGAGCGCCAAGATAACTTAATTATCTAGCAAGAAAAAGATAAGCTCCGAGAGGAGAACACGACGATTAGAGAAGCCATAATGATGAATCTCATATACAGCAACTGCGGTGGCCCCGTCATGATCAACGACATATCCGGAAGTGCAACACCTCAGAATCGAGAATACCAGACTAAAAGACAATCTCTACCGACTGTGCGCCCTCGCCGGATAGTTCTTGGGGCGGCCGATTTACTTGGGTGGTAGAATCCATCGGGGTAGCGATGCCCAATTCAAGCTTAGAACTGAATCTGTATTGAATCCTCCAATTCACGCAGCTTGACCCGTATTTTCGCCGTCTTCCTTCGACTTTATCGACGTTCTCTTCCACTTTGTCTAATTACTGTTGTCGTCATCGTTATTCCTCAACTCCGGCCCAAAATCTTCCGAAACTCACGCATCCCTATTCGAATTTCACCGGGGTTTCAAATTTTGCCTCATTCGGCTACGGGGCACGCAGATGCCTCCACCCGAAATTTCGAATTGTCTTTGGGGAAAAGTTCGATCAAGAAGTCGTTGCCGCTTGAGAGCTCTGCGGCTGTAATTAGTACTCCCTCTGTCTCGGAAGTATTGACACATTTTTTTTTGGCACGGAGATTAAGGAGTATAATAATTTAATGTAAAGTGAAGTGAGAGAAATAATATTTAATGTATAGTGGGTAGTTATATTAGTGGTGGGTGTGATGGGTGTGTGGGTCTATGTAAATAAATAAATTGTTTGTGTGTGGGTCTCATGTTCTTAAAAAGAAAATATGTCAATTTTTGTGGAACAACTCAAAAAAGAAAGTGTGTCAATAACTTTGGGACGGAGGGAGTAGATAATAGGAAATCATTTTTGAGTTATGATAGAGAAGGGGACAACGAGAGAAAGAAAAAGTGAGAGAAGCGGAGAAAGTATTTGATTGGGTTTGTGACGTGGCGGGGGAATGGGGGTATGCGTTCTAAAAGGAATCAGATTTCCGATTAGTACCTTGACCCGCGTATTAGATCCGATTGTATGATTTTGAAAAATAAGTCAATCATATTCTAGTCTTTGTCTAATGATAAATATTAATTGGACCGCATTAATATAAAAGCATATTTTATGTATATATTTAAAGGAATAATCATTTTAGCAACTAAATATAGTAGTTGGCTGCAAATTTCTACAACAAATTTTATTTTAATCACAAATTCCAACATTAGCAACGAATTGTTGGCAATTGTCGCTAATATTAACGGCAACTATTTATTTTAAAAGACACTCTCTTATGAGATTGATTCTTTGTAACACGGATATGAGACGAGTCAACTCATCACTAAAATATGCTTATTATATAGATAAAATATACTTCCTCCGTCCCATAAACAAATTCACACTTTCTATTTTTGTGCGTCCCATAAACAAGTTCACACTCCCAAATAAGGAAACACACACAAATCAATAACCCCACAATACACTTTAATTTCAAAATTGTCACCCCTTTACAACTCACAAAACTTATTTTATAATTTATTTATTACCTAAAAATACCAAACTACCCCCAAAAAGTAACTTTTTCTTAAACTCCGAATCTACAGTAACTGTGAACTTATTTATGGGGCGGAGGGAATATTTATTTGTAGTTAAAGTATGCCAATAATAAATTAAATTATCACACCTAAAATCATCTTTTAATACATAATCCAACATACTTTAAAAAACATATTTTAACATCATTAAACATACTTTATCTAAATAATCGACATACTTTAACACGTCTCACAAACCGTATCATGAGAGTAACGTCTCACAAGAGACTTTGTCTAATTTTAATATTGCTAAAATGTATTTGATTTTTTTTAAATAATTATTTTTGCTACCAATAAAAAAGTTTGTAGCAAAATTTAACAATGAAATTTAATTTAATCACAAATTAATTAAGCAAATCAGCAACGAAGTATAAAGATTTGTCGCTAATATTTATAATAAATTTTTATTTAATGTCGCTAAAATAAATTTATTATTATTCTTTTAATAAATAATTATTTTAGCAACAAAATATCAATTTTTATAGCAAAATTTAACGATAATCATCACTTTAGTCACAAATGTAAATATTAGCAACAAAAATTAAAAAAACTCATCGCAAATATTAGCATTAAATTTATTTTATGTCGCCAAAATGAATAATTATTTAATTTTATTAATAATTATTAATTTAGCAATGAAAAAATACAATTAGTCGCCAATAGATTGAATTTGCCGATGAAATCTTAATTCGCGGGTAATTTTTTTGTCACTATATCTCCTTTTTCTTGTAGTGATTAAAGGCATAAGATTTTTCTATAAAATCCAAAAACTGCCTAAAAAAGTATTTTTATACTAATATAATGACCAAAATAGTGATAAAACATGGAAATGAAGGTGGGTAGAATGTTTTCACATTATATAAATGCTTAGAAACTTGGAAACACGAAAATCTATATAATTATAAAGGCTTAAAGATTTTTCTATGAAATCCAAAAACAACCTAAAAAAAGTAGTATTTTTAAGTCATTTTAAGTCATTATTATAATAATCAAAACAGCAATTAAAAAATGAAATGTATATGGGTAGCATGTTTTTACATTATATAAATGCTTAGAAACATGAAAATACAATAATCTACAAAAATTGAGTTAAATTCACTTTTTGTCCCTTAACTAAGATAAAATTCGATTTTTATCCTAAAAAAGATAAATTGTTCAATTTTATCTCTTAACTCAAGGATTTGTTTAAGTTTTTGACTAATTTTACCCGAAATCCCCAAATTGAAGCCACGTGGGACTTTCCAGCGAAATTCGCATTTTTCACAAAATTTGGGCATAAAATACGGACCAGAGTTGGGGATCGGAATCAGGTGTAAACAAGTTCCTTGACAAAATGTCATTTCCAAAATTAATTGAGTTACTTGGGTCAGCCGCCCTAAAACGAATCAGAGTTATTCCACGAACTTCCATGGTGGTGACGTATTAATTTGTGGTTTATATGAATTAATTTAATTAATTATTATTTATTTAACTTAATTTAATTATTTTAGAATACAATATCTTTAAATTTATAATTAAAAGATAAATATTTAAAATATTTGATACTTATCTTAAATTGAGAGTTTATTTTGGCCTGCGTGTCGCTTCCATGAACTTTCGTGGTGACGTGTTAATTTGTGATTTATTTGAATTAATTTAATTAATTATTATTTATTTAAATTAATTTAATTATTTTAAAATACAATATCTTTAAATTTATAATTAAAAGATAAATATTTAAAATATTTGATATTTATCTTAAAGGAAATTTTTATAAATCCAAATATAATTAATTTTAATATTTGATTTGATGAAGTTTCTTAATTTTTTATTAAAAAAATTATATAAATAAATACATGTATTTATTTTTGTCCACCTATAAATTAGGTTCTCCTGCACACATAAATTATTCTATGAAAATTTCTTCAAGTTTCAAAGAATTGACGGTATATGATTTATTTATAATATACATTTTAAATTATACTCCCTCCGTTCCATTTCAATGTTTATGTTTGTTTTTTGCACATTGATTAGTATAATATTTTAATAGATAGTGAGTGGAAATATATAATATTTAATGTAAAGTGGGTAGGTGTATTAGTGTTGGATGTAGGCCCCATGGTGATATATTAATTGTTTTAAGTGAGTCTCATATTCCAAAAGGGAAACGTTAACATTGAAATGAGACGTCCAAAATAGAAATATGTAAACATTGAAATGAGATGGAAGGAGTATGTCTTTTAACTAATTCGTTAGTATATTAACTTTGGTATAATTATTTTAATTGTCAAATTTACATTCTAATAAGTTTCATATGGTTTTGTATTTTTTTTAATATAATTTGTTTTTAATTGATTTTATTATTATTTTTTTGGTTCATACATATATAATCCTATTAAATAAATTCTTTTGAATTTTTTTATAATTTTTTCTAACTCTCAAATTCATGAGGTATATTTTTAATTTTAATTTATTTATTTATATTTTAATTAGTTCCGTAGGATTTTATATTTTTTATTATAATATTTTATTTCAAATTTTAAATATGATTCAGATCAAGTTTCATGATATAAAAGAGATATATATTTCATAACTATTGCATTTAATATATATATATATATATATATATATATATATATATGTATATATATATATACACTATAAAGTTATATTTTTTAATTCTTTATGTAAAATATAATTATAAATCGATTTATTTATTTAATAAAAACATATTTCATTATTAAAAATTTTATCCCGCGTATTACGCGGGATTCTATACTAGTTATATACTCCTTCCGTCCTGCCCAAACGTCACCGGTTGCTTTTTGTGCGTAGATTAAGGAGTATTATTATTTTATATATAGTAGGTAGTTGTATTAGTAGTGAGTGGTGGACCACATGTTGTACCTTTTTACTATAAGTGAAAAATGGTGACATTTGGATGAGACGCCTAATATAGTAAAATGATGATCTTTCGGTGGGACGGAGGGAGTATATTTATGATTCAATTGTATAGATATTATGACTAGATTAAAACTTTTAAATCAAGTCACAAATCGAGTCAAAGATCATTTTGAACATTTAAATATAGGCAAAAGGTCATGTAGGTCCTTGATTTTATTTCAACGGATCAAATTAGCCTTTGATCTTCTTTTTTTTCATCCAAACCCTTTTCATTTCTAATTTGGATCAAATGAGCCCTTAATTTTCTTAAAATAAAACACATAGACACCCACATTAGAAATCAAAGGAACGATGTTAAAGATCTGCGCATCAGATGATTCATACCCTATTCTTTTTCCCTCTTCTTCACACTTAGCGCGGCAAAGGGTATCATCTTCTTCTTTATCGAGATTGCCTCCATGTCCAAGTAAGTATCTTCTGATCCAATACACTCTGTTTAGTCAGCAAACCCTAAAATTCCCAAATTAAGTATCTCCATGTCCAAGTAAGTATCTTCTTACTCGTGAGTGCCTCCATCCCAAAAGTCCCTTTCGAAATCTTGAGAATTCAATTCTCAATTCCTCTTCCCAATCAATTCCATGGACCCACCTTCATCAACGCCCTCTCGTGCGAATACCACATTCTTTTCGCTACCTTCTCCACCCTTGTAGCATGATGGATACCTCTGAGTCAGTGGCTAATTCAAAAATTGGTTGTAAAACTTCAGAAGCAATAACATCAAATATGAAATTAGAGGATCTTCTCATGATCTATGACCAAGAGAAACTCAAATTCTTATTCTCCATTGTTGGTCAGGTTTGAATGTCCAATCTTGTATAAACTTTTAACCTTTGATTTTTATTTCATTTACATGGTATCTTCTTGCTTGCAGAAAGTTCGAGTGGGTATGGTATTGGCTAATAGAAATTCTAAGAAGCTAATATTTTCCATTAAACCAAAAGAGGAGGAATAGGTTGAAAAGAAAATAAGTCTGATGGTGAGAAATCCCTGCCATAACTTCATAAAGACTAATTTATTTAATATTATGCACATTGATTTAAATTAATTTAGTTTTCTAGTATAAATATCAATTTAGTGATAGATTCTGTGTATGTTCTTCAAGTTTTTAAAGGTAAAAAAGTTGAAGGCTACACACCATTATAATTTTTTTAATGAGACAAGTAACTGCTTCCAAATTTGAAACCAATTGGAGTTAATTTTAGAGGTCCTCTTTATATCTTATGTCTTCTTACTACGTAAGGAACTACAATTATAATTTTAGCTTAAAATATATACATAGAGAAAAAAGTTGAATAAAAAAATCTCTGCTATTATAATTACCTTTGTTCACAATGCGATTTCTCTTGTCTATACTTGACTATCACTATTGAGAATAAGATTTTAGTATGTCTTTAAATATTTTAAATAGTATGATCTTATAAAGCACTCACTCTTGTGGTTAAGTCATAGTGAATGAGGCAATGCTTGCATAACGTTTTGGTCTTGACTAATGAATCACCAACATTACTGGCAAAAAATAACTAGTAGATCTACATTATAATTGTACTATTTGATGGTGTTGTTGCAGAGTTTTGATGGACAAGCAACCAGAGTAAACGTTGCCGAAAGGAGACCAAAGCGTCATTCTATGATGATGGATAATCTTTGTGTAGAGATTATTTATTTTTTACTAGCTACGAATTTGAGTTTGGACTCGAATAGTTTTCTTATTCGTTCATGTAGTTATAACTTCTCATATAGTTTTCTTGTTCGTGTAAGACATGACCTAACCCAAATTGGTTGGGTACACATTGTGTTGTGGCAATGGTAGTATTTTGTTTACCAAATGTAATTTACATTATTATATCATACTTTATACGGATGAATTAGCAGATTGTCTTTCACTTCTAGTTGTATTGGTTTTTACAAGTAATCTTGGTAAGATTGGTGCTTTGACACTTGAGCAAATGAGCAAGTTTCAGAAAGAAAAAAAAAACATAGAGAATATGCAAGTAACAGTTAAAACATTCACATAAATATTAGAAAATTTATATAACTGTTGGTTCAAAAACATTCATTTTAAGGGAGATTCTTGCATAACCTGGGTAATATATGACCAAGTATGTAATTTTAGTGGGGATTACTTGTGTAACCCAGATTATCTATTACCCAATTCATTACCTACTATTGCCGGTTTCATATTAATATTTTTATTAGTTACCGCATCATTTCCGCTATCCACGTTCAGTTCTCCTAATTTATAGCATTTCCGCTATCCACGTTCAGTTCTCCTAATTTATAGCATTGAGTTATTTGTTTAGCATAAATATTTATATTTTCTTAATTCTAATTTACAATCTAAATATGATTAATTTAAAATAGTATTTTTAGTCTTTTCATATATTCAATTCATCATTTTAATTTTTTTTTCAATTTTTATCATTTTAAGTTCAACAATTTAAATTTTTTTCTGAATCTCAAGTTTTATATTTTACACTATGTTTTAAAAATTTTTGAAATTTTTTAATAATAGTGAACAAATAAAATAAAACATATATATGTCAAATTGGATGGAGAAAATATAATTTTATTAATTTTTTTTAGTTTTTTTATATAGTAATTATTTAAATTTTTATTCATTCATAAAATATTAAGTGTAAATTTTTATATTACTTCCAAAAAAAAAAAAATCAAAATGACACCTATAATTAAATATAATTTTTTTCCCTAAAAGTTTTAAATTGATTACACATTAATTATCTACACATTAATATTTTTAAAATAAACTTAACATTTTTTTTCCTTTTAAATTTTAATTATTTTAAATTAAAAAATTAAAAGAATTATAGAAGAATAAAAAAATTGATAAATTTAATGAATACTCAATTAGCTTTTTTTTTTAATGAAAATTTGAATGTGTAAAAATTATCCAATTATTAATAAAAAACAAATATACATTGTTAAATAAAAATCAATACAAATATGAGTGCATGCTTGCATTTGGGTGTACAGGATATCAATTCATATTAATACAACTATTTATTATTACACAAACATATATCTTGAAACACATAAATTAAAAGTAAAATCTTTAATACTATATAAAGAAAAGTTTTATTCTAATATGGGAGTTGATCTCTGGTGTCCCGCGTGTACAAAATGTATAAAATTATAAGATTTTATTTTAAAGGGTATATGCTCTAATTAATAAGAGTATACTTTTTACATTGAAAAAAGATTGATTAAAATATGAATAATATAAATATTTGATTAAAAAAATTCTTAGAAAAACAAGGGTATAACTTCTTATACGAAAACGTATAACATTTAATACTAAAAAAAATATACAAACTTTTGAAAAATGTAGGATTTGGGAGTACGGTATCGCCCAAAAGGGCACATTGACACAAGCTTTTACCTAGATAGGTGTCTTCTTTAAAATTACTTTAAGTTATTTTAATTATTAATTAATTTTTAACGTAGATAAATACATATATTAATTTTAAGATTTTAATATGAATGTGATTAAATCAAAATTAATTAAATTTTCATAAAAAAAGTATTCTAAATTATTTTACTTATTAATTAATTTTTACTCTAGATAGATATAGATATTAATTTTAAGATATGAACGTGAATATGATACAATCAAAATTGAGACTCTCTTGTGAGACGGGTCGACCCATTATTAAAGTATGCTTATTGTATAGATAAAATATGTTTATTTATAGTTAAAGCATGTTAATAATAAATTATATTATAACACACTAAATTCATAATTTAATGCATAATCCATAATACTTTAGAAAATATACTTTAATAATCATTAAACATACTTTATCAATACAATAAGCATACTTTAGTAATGGGTCGACCCGTCTCACATCCGTCTCACAAATAACCCGTCTCACAAGAGACTTTATCTAATTATTAATTAAAATTTAACTTTAGATAAAACTTTTCTAAATTATTTTAATTATTAATTAATTTTTAATGTAAGATAATTACATAATGAACTTTGAGATTTTATATGAATATGACCAAATTAAATTTAAATATATTAATTAAAATTTAATATAGATAAATACATATATATTTACTTTAAGTTTTGAATATAAATGTGGTTAAATCAAAATCAAATTTTATTTATAAGCATAGTATATATATATATATATATATATATATATATATATATATATATATATATATATATATATATATATATATATATATATATATATATAAACCCTATTTTTTAAAATTACTTTTTAGTATATAAAATTTATTTTTTGAAGAATAACAATTTTTATACAGAAGAGTAATAATTCATGTTTTTAAAGAGTAATTTTTCATATACTAAAAAAGTAATTGATAAATCAGGATTTACAAGAATTTAAAAATTAATTATTTAATTTTGAAGAGTAATAATTTATTTGTCTAAAGAGTATTTTTTTATAAACTAAAGAGTTAAATCTGGTTTACACTAGTAAGAGCTTATGTGAGACGGTCTCACATGAGAGTTACCCAAAATAATAATATGATAGATGAAAAGAAGAATATAAGATAGAAGAAACATTAAATATTAATGATTTAATATATATATATATATATATATATATATATATATATATATATATATATATATATATATATATATATATATATATATATATATATTAAATTTCTTTAATTTTGCTTTACATTTTTAAAAGTAATTTTAAATTAAAAAATTTCGTATTCTTTAATTTGTAAAAAGATATTAAGGTACGAAAGCCTATAAATTTTAGTAATTTATATAAAAAATAAAATAAAATAAAATATTTAGATATCATAAAAATTATTTATTACATTAATAAATAAATTATTCTAATTATTTGATCATATATTACAACTCACGCAAATATATCGGATAATAACTTAACGAAAAAACCTGTTGCCTAAATAGATAATTAATTTTTTAAGATTATTTTCTTCATCTAATAATTATGCTTAATCCAACTGCTATTACTTGTTGGGTTATATATTACCCAGGTCACTCAAGAACTTGCCAGTATTAGATGAAGAAAATATTTTAAAAAATTAATTATCTATCTATGTAGCAAGTCATTATCCATTTCTTTTATTATGTGTGTGTGGGGGTGGGTTACAGAATATATGATCAAAATAATTAAAATAATTTGTATTAATTAATCCAATAAATATTTTTTAAGAATATTTTTCATATTTAAAAAGAATACGATATTTTTAATTTAAAATTACCTTTAAAATGTAAACTAAAAAAACTTAAATAACATAATACACGTAATAATTTTTTATTAAATTATTAAATATGTATTTATTGACATTAAAAATTAGTTAACAATTAAAATAATTGACAATAATTTTGAAGACGATATTCGTTTACAATATTAAAAAAAATTAATAATTTATTTTAATGGGATTTCTTTTATATTCAAATCTTAAAATTAATATATGTATTTATCTACATCAGAAATTAATAAATAATTTAAATAATTGAGAATAATTTTGAAGACGACACCTTATCAAAATAAAAATCTCCTTTAATATATTAAACTAGTATGAATCTCATGTATTACACGGGTTGTAAAGTTACCATTTTAAAAAATATAATTTAAGTCTAATATAACAATTTATTCAACAATTTAAAAATAATAATAATTCAAGTTTAATATAACTATTTATTTAATTATAATCTAATATATATAAGTTTATATTGAAGAGTAAAATTCAATTTATATACACTCAAATGTGAATTTAATTTTGTTGGTAAAAGCTTAATTTCATTATTAAATTGATTTACTAAATAATTTTTTTAAAAATTATTGAATTGATTTTTCAAATTTTGTTATGATTGTTGTTCCATAATTAAATTAATAGCAAAAAAAATTAAAATATGTTAATTTAATGATGAGTTGATTTTGCGTGCCTCGGGGCACACCGTGCGCCTTTAGAATTTAGTATTATAGGTAATTGTACATTATTTTGTTCTAAAGGGTATATACTTTAATTAATAATATTTTTTATTTTTTTCAGAAAATAAAGGGTACACATCTTTATACTAAAAAGGGTATACAATTTAATACAAAATTTTAAAGGCACATGGAGTGTGCGACCGGAAGCACACAAGTTTTTGCCATTAATGATAGAAGAAAAAATTTTATGATAAAGTTTATTAATAAAAAAATTAATTTAATATAAATCAAGTTGATGAAATAAAAAAAATTAACAAAATTAATTTAAAAATATAAAAGAAAAGCGTAAGAAGAATATAATTAAAAGTAAAATCATAAAAAAGTTAATTAATTTCATAAAAAAATTAATTAATTTTTTTATGATTGTTGTTCCATAATTAAATTAATAGCAAAAAAATTAAATATGTTAATTTAACTATTGAAGAAAAAAATTTATGATAAAGTTTATTAATAAAAAATTAATTCAATATAAATCAACTTGATGAAATAAAAGAAAATTAACAAAATTAATTTAAAAATATAAAAGAAACCGTAAGAAAAATATAATCAAAAGTAAAATCATAAAAAATTAATTAGAAAAATAAATAAAATTAACCATTAAAAAAAATTAATGATGATAAAAAAATCAAAATATTATAAAATTATATAATATCTTTAGAATTTGAAGAAAGCTTAAGTTTGTCATGATAAATAAATTAGATGTAAAATTTAAATCTTAAAATAAATATATGTATTTATCTATTATTAATTTTTAATTAATTTTGATTTGGTAATATCATATTAAATCTTAAAATAATATATATATTTATCTACATTAAATTTTAATTAAAAATTAAAATAATTGAAATTAATTCTGATGGCGACACCTCATTAAAATTAAAATCTCCTTTAGTATATTAAAGAAGATGTTAAAATAAAAACATGAGTTAGATATTCGGTGCACCCGGGTGTAAGGATGTATCCATATTTGTATAAATTTTTATTATATTTTGTATACATGTTTCTTAATAATTGTATACTTTTTATACACTCAATTTTTTATTAAAAAAACTAGCATTCATATGTGTATAATTTTTTATTCAATAGTATATACATATTTTTTAATAGTTATATATTCTTTTACACTCAATTTTTCATTAAAAACTAATAAATAAATTATATTTTTTTTTTCATAATTATATATGTTTTTGTTTATAATTGTATACGATCTGAAAGTGGGTATATTGTATCCTGAGGTGCATCCAGATGCACAATAGTATTAGCCTAAAAACATAATATAAATTAGATATATTTATATTATTTATTTTTATAATTGAAGTATAATTTTTATTTTTAAGTGAATGTGAATAATTTACCTTTTGATTAGTAATTTTTTCTAAACGAAATTAGAAGAAATTAAAATAAATAAATTAAATATATACATTTTTATTAAATAGTGTATTCATTTTTATTTATAAATGTATAAGTTTTTAAAAGTGAGTGCACAGTACACCCGAATTCAAAGGATAATTAGTCTAATTATATTCAATGTTATGATTTGGTTTAAAATTGTATAATATTTTTTTTATAATTTGAAATAAGAAAATAAATTTATTGTAAATCTTAAAATGAAAAAACAAAATTTAAAAATTATAATTTAGAAAATAAAAAATAATTTTAAACTTTAATTTAAAATAATAGAAAATAATTACAAAATTAATTTATTATAAAAATATTATTTTAAATTAATTTTATCACTATTATTTAGATCATGTAAATTAGAAGAAAAAAAGAATACTAAACAAATAAAGCTATAAATTAGGAGATGTACACGTGGACACGAGAAATAGAGCAATAATTAATAAAAAAAATTATTTAACTGTTACTACCGGTAGATATTAGGGTAATAGATGACCTGGATCACGTAAGCAATCTCCTCATTTTAAATATCCACTAAAATATAAAAAAAATTTTACTAATTCTTTGTAAAGTTAAAAGACAAATTCCACTACCAAAACCTTAAAGCTTTATATAACAAAATTTTTAACAAACCTTAAACCGTAAAAGACAAATTCCACTACCAAATTTTTGACAAATTTATATAACGAAACTTTTTTTCAAAGCTTTAACAAAACCTTAAAAGAAAGTTTCACTACCAATAATTAGTACATAAAATAGAATCAAACTTCTCTCCTCTCAACCTCAGAAACTATGAGATACTTAATTAGTACATTAATAATACTTCTCACTCTCAAGTAAATAATTAGTAAGGAGCATAATTAGTAAAGGAGATATTGAAACCATGATAAGTCATAAGATACCACATCAAGAATAAGTAAAACTACAAGCGGCAACCATCCATGACAAATCATAAGATACCACATGAAGAATAAGCAAAACTACAAGCAACAACCATAATACTATAGCAACACATTTTATATTTTAGCAGCACACTAAAGCAGCAACAAAAAAAAAAGAAAAAGCAGCCTAATATACATAAATAGCAGCAACAACAAATTCATCAAGAAGGCATTAGAATCCTCCGTTCTTGACTTCCTCATATCATTAACTAAATAGATGCAAAATATCATTTATTACATCAAAGGAAAACTAAAAGATGCTCAAGTTTTCCAAAACATATCATTTTGCAAGACAACATTAAATCTGCAAAATAATGAAACTCAAGCATTCTTAGATGTTTTTGCAGGAATATTTTCTTGATTTAATAAGATTGTTAGCAAAAAATCAAAAAACTATTCCAACCACTATTTTATCACTTTTTATCTTTTTGTGGTTGGTTAACTTTGTTAATCACACGTTGCCTCCATTCTTGAAGTTTACTAGATGTTGTGCATGGTTGGTCATGCCACTGTAATCCTGGTGCTTTAAAGGGGAGATTTGTGGACAGCTGCACGTTATAACCATCACCAACATATCCAATCTTTCTTGAGCCAGTACTACTAGGTTCTTTAAAACCTAGTTTTGATTGTCTGATTTCTCACTCATTTGGGATTGAAAATCTGACTTCAGGATCAGAGCTTGTGCTAGCAGGTTGATTTGCTAAAACATCAGCTTGAACAACAAATCTTTCATTTGACATCCCAGGCTGTTTTAATCCATATTAGTCATCAAAATTAGGAACTAAGAAATGAAAAATATACAAAGTCAAAATGAATATTTTCAGAAAAAAAATAAATAAAGTTAGGCACTCATAATATATTGTATACTCACATTTTCTATGATGTTGCCATTGTTTTTATCAAAATAAATCCCAAAACCACTTTGTGCTCCTCTTGACCTTTTACTACATTTACCCCCTAATAACTTGGCACTCATATTAATTAGAAGGAAGTCTTTCTTGGCTTTCTACTGATCCAACAAGTTTTTTTTTTTTTTTGCCTTTAGAGGTAGAAGTTCTATTAGCTGTGATGAAAACATTAATATCGAATTATAATTCAAACCAAAAAGTCATAGAATTAAAAACATTATAAAAAAATTTTATAAACCAAAACATCTTTAACATGTTGAAATGGTGATTGTAGTGATCTAATAGGTTCCAATGAAATCTGAAAAAATAAGAATCACAAAGAATTTAGTATTGTAAAATGTAAAATCATATATCGAAAGGCACAAATATATAGAAAATACATCAGAAATTGGAGTTTTACATGTGGCTTGATTATGCCCTTCACCGTGACACTTGGAGCATGTAATTGTCATTCCTTTTTTACTTAATTTCTCCACTCGTGATTTTTTACTTTGACTCCTGGCCCCTTTTTTTTAGATCTGCCCGGCATTTTTGTTACAGGTGGAGGCTCAATAGGCTCAAACGAATCACACTTCATGAATTTCTTACATAGCATAGGTTCCATAGCAAACTCATAGCTGGTAGCATAGGACGATTTGTGATACCAATATGATATATGAGACATCGAATCAATCCTAGCATGTTCAAGTGCTTTAATTGCATGTGGACAAGGAATTCCAGTAATATCCCATGCTCTACATGTACATGATTGCTTATTAATATATACAGTATGAGAATCATCACCATCAATGATCCCGTATCCTTCTGCTCCATTAAACAATACAATAGATTCAAATGTTTTTGTCTTGTTATCATGAAAAAGACCCATGCTTGCAGGACTCCACTGAGTTTTTCACTTTTCAATCATAATCTTTCTTGTTGCAATTCTAACCATTGCTTCTTTTTGAATCTCTTCTAATATGCTGATTATTGGCTTTTGTCTTGCCTCAAGTATGCTTGAATTGAAACTCTCACACATATTGTTATCCACTGTATTTGATTTGCACCTACTACCAATGAAAGCTCTACTCCATGTTAATGGTGTAAGATAATTATGGCCTAGTGCCATTAATAATAAATATATATAAGATATTTATTATGATCAAATATCTTAAATAATGATATGGTTTAAATAAATAATATATATGAGATAAATAAGGTCATATATATTTATGGATAACAATCACATTGATAGAATGTGATTTGATAAAGATTTAATATCCCGATCTGGTCCTTTCTCCACCTATTAAAGAGACACAGTTTTATTAATTCTCTATCACATTAAGTCTTACGTACTGTGCCATAAAGAAAGGAGTGAGGAGAGAGAAACTAGTTCCCGGCGTAATTGACAGGAACGTATCGTTGGAGGACCGCCAATAGTGGCGTCTCAAGGTAAGTCTTCTAATCGTGTTTATGTGGTGTGAAAATCATGAAGATCTAAGATCCATGTCAATTAATAAATTAATTGTTTATGAAATTATGCTTACATGTGGTATCAGAGCATGGTTTTGGATCTCATGATTTTTCATCGAATAATTAACATTAAATTTGGATGTAGTAAATTCACGTATTACGTTCTTGATTGGATATGAGATGTATTCTATAACCAAATTATCTCAATTTTAATTTACACTTTATTATCAATATATTATGATGTGTGAATATTATGTTTTATGTATCATGTACTAAAGTGATGTGAAAAAGTAATTATAATGAGTTGATTCACGTTAAAAATTTACATGATTATTAAATTGATATATTGAAATCTTATGACTCATGCGAAAATTATAGTGATATGATTTCCATATTAAGAAAATGTCAACTGCCCTATTTAGTTTTTGGGACTGAACAATTAAAGATTGATTATGGAAGTTAATTATGTCAGCATAAGATATGAATGTTAATTATGTCATGAGATTTTAATATAAAATTACATGACTCCCTTTAATTTTGGGGAGTATAATGACTAATTAAGAATAATAATAACTAATTACAGTCAATAAATCAACATGTCTTATTCATAAAATGGCTTGAATATCACACTTTAATGCCAGTTATTAACATAATTATAATAATAAAGTGACTCATGTATTCCTCAAATTTTCCAATTAAAGTGATTTAATAATGTTAATGAAATCGATCCATCACTAACGTTTATGACTTATATTATTATTGATAATAATTAAAGATTATGTTATTATTGATACTAATTTATTGGAATTAAAATATCTCACTTATGTTAGGTATGTTTGACTGCTCATGGCATTTATAATGTTAAGATGCCAAATTTATTATAATATGAATACAAATTATACATGTTATCTTTATTATTAATGTGATATATATGGATATATTATGTGTATATATGATGACAGTCTTAAGATTTTAATTAATGATATTGACTGTGATTTATGAATATTTATGAAATAATGATTTGATTATTACTCACTTTCCTATTGAGTATAATCTAAGAGTCTTTGATAAGATTAATAATGATTTGATTATTACTCATTTTCCTATTGAGTATAATCTATTATGATAATCTTTGATAAGATTATAATGAATGATTTTATGATTTAAATTTATTTAATGTTGGTCTGTTAATCACCAAAGTGGTCTGATCTGAAAGAATAATAAAATTAAATCGTATAGTTAAATTTTAATTTCCCATATTTAAGTGATGCTTGAATAAAGAGAATTATTATATGGGTTATTAAAAATTTCACAATTATAAGACTTTAAATTCACCCAAAAGTGATTGCTAGTCTTTATAATTCATGAATATGAAGATAAATTGATAATTAATATATTATGACAAACTGTTTTGTATGTCCAAAGATGACAAAATAGTTTTAATGAAAATATTTAATTATCAAATTATGTTATATTTGAAAGCATCATTATGATTATGATTGTATATTGTTGTATCACCCAAAGGAGAACTTCAATATACATTTATTGCTTTCGATCCTGAATCTATTACTCCCTCCGTCCCATCTTTATTGCTACTTTTGACTGCAAAAAACTCTCACAGAAGCTACAGTAAAAGTAGTAATAAAGATGGGACGGAGGGAGTATTAAATTACTCAAGGTATTTATAGGAATAAATTATATTATTCTTATTCTTAAAATTACTTATATTATTTAGTCTCTATTCGCATGATGCATCTGTTCCATTACAATATGGATTAAAGTAATTTAAATAGTGTGGATAAATTTAATTTCACCAAAGTGCTTTGGATTTTATTTATCACTTCAAGATAAATTGCTCATTTGCTTTGTAATAGCAATAAAGCTAAGTAATCTGACTATAATGCTCGGGTTAGATCAAACAGACTGGGTATAATGTTTATGCGAATGAATGAGACTAATAAATTAAGTCTAACATACCTAAATTACTAATAAATCTCTTGATGAGATGCTAATGACTACTTTAACTACCATAAAGTTTGATGGTTCTCATGGCACACATGAACTTATCATTAAAGATAATAAATATTGCAACAAGATTAAAGCCTTCCATAATGAACGTAGTTTACAAATTCATTACCTTCTAAGTATGACCTATTCCTAATAAACTATAACACCATGAAAGACAAATGGAATGTGAATTAAATTCACGTAATTTAATGATGGTTCAAAAGAAAAGAAGGTTTAAGAAACAATTTAAAATTTAAACATTATGTTCGTTTAAAAGTAATGAAGTTTGAACTAAACGTGGCTTTAATGTTTGGGGAAACTTTCCAAAAGAATTATTCCAAAAAGATTAATTAAGAATAAAGCCTTTTATGAGATATGCTTTTACTGATCTTGATATTTGTGTGAATTGCATTAAAGAAAAGCAAATAAAACACACAAAGAATAGAGTCACGATAACTACACAACTTCTTATAATAGTTTACACCGCTAAATGTGAATCTTATAATAATACCCTTCTTAAAGGAATAATAATATTCCATCATTTTTAATTTTAATTTTAATTTTTCACATTATGATTATATTTATCTTTGCAAGAAAATTCTCATTCTATAAATGCTCGATAAGCATTTATTAATGATGTTAAGAAAATTAGATAGAAAAGTGAAAATTACAAAGATTGGAAGAAGTGATGAATTTTATGGAAAGTGTGATGGATTATCATGCCCAATCACTTAATTACAGGAAAAAACTGACATTTATACTAAATGTTGCACACCATAATAAATTGGTGTAGCAGAATGACATAATCATACTTTATTAAATATGGTTATAAGTATGTTGAATGATTAATTTATACCCATATTTTGTGGATTTATACATTTAAAGCTGCCACTTACGTGATGGTCGAGTTTTTTGTAAAACAATTTTCAAAACACCTTATGAACTTGTAGAAAAACTCGATCTTAAGCAGTTGAATATTTTAAATTGCCCGACAGGGATTATGATTTACATCCATATGAAAAGAAATTGGATATAAGAAAATTAAGTTATTTCCTTATAAATTATCCTTAAAGTCTAAAAGGTATGAATTTTATGGTCTTAACTATAGTACAAGAATTTTAAAACTAGAATGTTAAATTCATTAAGAATTGTAAAATCAGTGGGAGTATGAAACCATGAAATGTGGTTATTGAAGAAGTTGGGTAGAGAATTTGAAAATACATTCATCTAAACTTCTTCTAAAGTTGTTATATAGTTGTTAAATAGTCAAACAACTTTTAAGTACAACATTAAGTTATTCTACTCTCTTAAAGGATCCGATTTTACTAAATCAATTATCAATGAGCTTTCATTTGATATATCACATCAAATAGCATTAAGAATGTCTGAAGGACAATATATCTGCTATTTCTAACGATTGCATATGTGGTATAATAAAATGAGCTAAATTTGACATTATAATAAAAGCTAAAATTTCAGTTTTGGAATAAGTCATGGAAGTACTAATTCTATTAAATGAGTAAATTCAATGAAAGGCGAGTTGAAATCAATGGCTCATAATGAAATTTAATATCTTGTTAGAATTGCCAAAGAGTTATAAAAGAATTTGAAACGGATGTATCTTTATGATGGCGATTTCCAAAGATATAAAATTAGAGTTGTTGCTAAAGATTTTACTCAAAAAGATGACATAATTATAAGGAGATATAACAAATTATTTCTTTACAAGACTCTATTAGAATTATCATGGCTTTGATAACTCATTATGACTTAGAGTTGCACCAAATAAATGCTATGCCTGCTTTTCTTAAAGGTGATTTGGTGGAAGATCAAGTTAAATAGATCAACTCAAGTTTTTTTTCCATTAAAGGAAAATATCACATGGCGTGTAAACTTAAAGAATTAACATACAAACTTAAGCATGCTTTCCTATAAAGATATCTTTTGAATTTAAGAAAAACATCATAAACGGTGTACATATATATCTGAAAGTTAGAGGGAGCACATTAATTCTATACTTGATGATAAACTTGCTTACAACTGATGAGCTTGGTTTATTATGTGAAACAAATAAATTTCTCTCAAAGAACTTTAGAATAAAACATATGATGAGACAATTAAAGATGTCTCTGTAAGTATATGTTAATAAAGTTCAATAGAGGTTATAGATGGAAAAGTGTTTGTAGAGAACGTTCCAATCCGGAAGGGAGATAAGTTTAACATTATGTAATTTCCAATAATGAATTGGAACGTACTACAATATTCCTTATATGTATATTATTGGTAGCTTAAGATATACAAGATTGTATAAATACCAAATATCAGTCTTACTGTTAGAATGCTTGGTCATTATTGAAGTGATTCATAAATGAATGACCAGAATGTTGCATAAGGAAATATTATAAGGTATTCTAATGAACTAAAGCACTCGTGCTTACTTATTGAAAATTTAATTACTTAGATGTAATTAAATATAGATTCAGATTAAGATGATTATATGATGCAAAAAAGTTCACTTTGACTTTTACGTTTCTTAGTCAGGGATATTGTGTCATGCAATATTGTGAAGAAGTTTTTAAAAATTACATTCACTATTAAAGTTAACTTGTGGCATGATTTGAAGCTACAATTTAAGGACATTAAATGTGGAGTTTAATTTCAGGACTTGAAATAAGTTGACAATAATGTCAAGTCGCTGAAAACTTATTATGATTATTCCGCTGCATTCTTCTTCTTTAAAACGATGGATATTCCAAAGTTGCTAAAACATATGGAATGAAAGTATTTATCATTAAGAAGAACTTTAGAAACAAATATGTCAATTGAGCATAATGGAATCAATCTTATGATTTCGGATCCGTTACCCAAATGATCTTCTCTAAAACATTCATTGAACGTTACATGAATATGAGATCATTGAAAGGCTCTAACAAGCTTATGATGAACAATTGACATTAAGAGCTCATTATGTTTTGTTTCTAATTGATATATCTTATTTTGTCATTTTAGTATACATGAATGTTGACATTAATAAAACAAGATTTTATCTCAAATTTGAGATACTTATGTGGACCATTATTGATCCTTACGTTTACGAGTTACGTTGAGTAGAAAGCTAATATCATAGTATATGGAAGGAACTATGTCGAGTAAATGATATAGAGCCGCTATGACTTGTGTTAGTCTATACTCAATATTGACTTTATGAGTTGACCAGTTAATTTATCTTATGTCGCGCATATTATGTAAATTATTTATACCCTTACGTTTAAAGTTTAATTGTGTCACTCGGCCAAGTGGGAGAATGTAAGATAATTATGGCCTAGTGCCATTAATAATAAATATATATAAGATATTTATTATGATCAAATATCTTAAATAATGATATGGTTTAAATAAATAATATATATGAGATAAATAAGGTCATATATATTTATGGATAACAATCACATTGATAGAATGTGATTTTATAAAGATTTAATATCCCGATCTGGTCCTTTCTCCACCTATTAAAGAGACACAGTTTTATTAATTCTCTATCACATTAAGTCTTATGTACTGTGCCATAAAGAAAGGGGTGAGGAGAGAGAAATTAGTTCCCGGAGTAATTGACAGGAACGTATCGTTGGAGGACCGCCATTAGTGGCGTCTTAAGGTAAGTCTTCTAATCGTGTTTATGTGGTGTGAAAATCATGAAGATCTAAGATCCATGTCAATTAATAAATTAATTGTTTATGAAATTATGCTTACAAATGGTGGATACTTCATAAGCTCTTCTGCAGCCTTTGTAGAGATTGTGCCTAGCAGCTTTAGATTATCTTCAAATTCCTCTTTGTACGTGCTCCAAGCGCATATCTAGAACCTTTTCTTTAACACTTCACTATGCCATTTCTTAGCCCAATTCGCTTCAATGTGTCTCGCACACCATCTATGTTCAGCTACGGGTAGAACTTCTTCAACAGCTGCTAGAAGTCCCTACATAATATCAATTTCAAAAGAGGAAAGTTATTAACAAAGACATAATTTAGTCCCAAAAAAAAAATAAAGACATAATTTAAGATTTGTGTAAGTATGGAGTAGCATGTTTCTTACCTTTTGCATATCTGAAATCAGTGTAAGCTTGGCCCCAGTTTCCAAATCAAGCTCCTTTACAAGCCATTCTAAAAACCACTTCCAATTAACTTTATTCTCTTTGTCTGTCACTATCCAAGCAATAGGATAGAGTTGATCTTGTGCATCTATTCCCACAGCTACAAGCACTTGTCCCTTGACAATATCTTTAAGAAAACAACCATCTACACCTATGAAAGGCCTATAACCTGCTTTCCATCCTCTTTTAAGAGCATCAAAACAAATGAACATCCTTCTAAAAATTCTTTTTCCATGCTGCAGTCCCTCATTACATAAATCAATTTCAGCAGTTGTACCTGGATTTGTTCTTTTCATAGCATCAATATAAGCAGCTAAATGGCTAAACTCAACTAGGTAACTTCCATCTAACTCATTCATTATAATCTTTTTTGCCCTTTTGTGCTTAATATAAGTGACATCTAACTTCATTTCTGTTTTAGCTTCACCAATAAATTCTTTTACTTTTATACTTGGATTTCTATACACTTTATCCTTAAACTCGCTTGCTAGAAACTTAGCAGTAGCTAAGGAATTCTTGAACACCTTATAATAATTGTGTTCAGGAAGTAGCTTTTTTACAACCAAACCTCCATTTCTACCTTATCTTGAGATGAATAACTCAAATGGACAACCATCTTCTTTGCATTTAGCTCTGAGTCTGTAAGGCTCATTGAGTTTCAACTTCAAATCATACCCATTTTTATGCTATATCTGGTAATAGCATCTCTAGCTTCACTTGCAATTCTAAAAGTCATTCCAAGTATGAAATATGAACTATGACGATCATTTTCGTACAATAATCTATCACTGTTATATGTCATCATGGAAATATCAGTTTTCATGCCATCATCTTCAGAAATTTGATCTTCAGTATCTTTATCTTCTTCTAAACTTTCATCATTCATATCATTATCATCACAAATAACATTGGTTAAATTGAGAGGCTCATCACAAATATCGCCCCCATCTTCAAGTATATCAACTGGAATCATGTCACCTTCACTTGAAACAACTCTTTGACCAAAAACATCACTTGTTTCATTTTCTACATTTATATCAAAGGACACATCCCCCTCAGCTTCATCGTTCAAATTATCATTAACATTTATGCCCCAACTCCCTTGAAACTTATCATTACCATCATTTAGCAATAAACTCAAACGAGGAGGAGTCATATTCTCTACAAATAAATTTTCAACCCATCCCGAAAAATTCAAATCCGAAACTATACTTCCTTCACTTTGAACTTGTTTTGGAGGTTCAACATAACTACATTGAGTCCCAATTTGACTAACTTGAGTTTCATGATCATGATCATTTAAAAGTTCACTTATGTTTAAGTGAGGAAGATCATGAGCATCATGTGCATATATATGCATCAAAAGCTTTTTCTTTGATTTCATCAAGTATTTAGTCAATATCTTAATGCACTCATCGCCCTCGACTAAAAGCAAGCCATCATCAAAAATTTTACCAGGTTTAAGGATATATATTTTTGCTAGAGAGGAACAACCAAAATGGGCGATAAACTTCTTCCTAATGTGAGTATAAGAGAGAAAATCCACATTAAAATTCTCAAGAAGATTAGTCTCTCCACCAACATATGTTAAATTAGGTGAAAACCCCACGTACCCTTATAATGGAACATTAAGTCCACACTTGCTTCCATGCTGCAAAGCAAAAATATAAAATACATTAATATGCTAATCAACAATATGTATTTTATTTGCATCTTTTCTTAATATGTAAAATTACCCATTAAAGCCTATTTAAGCACACATTTATATTTGTTGAATTATATATATTTTTCTTTCTTAGTAGGTAAACAATATTGTAGTATCTGTTTTGTCAAAGTATAGCAGTTGGTCTCTCATTTTTTTCAACTCCATCTATGTTATGCAAATTAAAATTATTATTATTATTATTACATAAGCTTCAATTTTCATTATGTGTATCAACATATACCCATCTATCCAAAATTCTGAGAGTTCCACTCTTCCTGTTGGATGAAGAGTTTTATATTCTCTAATAAAAGGATAAAAATAGGACATATAAGAACAAGAACTATAATGAAAAGTTTTGAGTGATCGTTCGGGGACCCCTACCTGGAAGTCCATTCACTTTCCCTCAAGGAAAAATGAGCAAGAAATCTCTCATTTCGAGCAATAAAAAAGGGATAACAGGAGATAAATTGAAAGAGAAGAGATGATATAAGACTAGGTAGACGAATGACGAACTTAGCAGACAGATATGATCATATGAGTTATGACCCTCATCTTAGCGGGTACTATACGGTCGGGAACTAGGGTTTGCTAACTAAACAGAGTGTGTTGAATCAGAAGATACTACTTGGACATGGAGGCAGTCGCAAGGAAGAAGACAATGAGACATTTTGCCGCGCTAAATGTAAAGAAGAGGGAAAAATTATAGAGTCTGAGTCATCTGATGCCATGTGTTTAACGCCGTTCATTGATTTCTAACGTGAGTGTCAGTATGTTTTATTTTAAGAAAATTAAGGGCCCATTTGATCCAAATTATAAATAAAAAGGATTTGGATGAAAAAAAAAGATCAAGGGCTGATTTGATCCGTTGAAATAAGATTGAGGGCGTACATAACCTTTTGCCCTTTAAACATTTATAGCTAAATATATGACATTAATAAAATTAGTTAAATTATTTAGGGCAATTAAAAATTTAACCCAAAGTATAGGCAGAAAGAAAGACAAATATATTGGTCGGCAAGGAAGGCAAGAGAGGCAAGTTGGCATGCCTACTGGAATCTAGAAAACAAGAAACCCAAGAAATGGTTAAGGATTGCTTTTTCTGTATGCCTCACAAACTTTGCTTGCACTCAACACATAATTAATAAACACACACACATATATAGTCATGCGTACATGCATGTGTATACGTATACACATTTTTATTTTACAATATATATATATATATATAAATTATTTTCCTTGCGTACACTTTTGATCCTCCGTAGTGAAAAAGAAAGAAAAGTTGTTTGTGGGGGTAGTCAATGGACGAAGAGCGAAGGAAGCGAATGAGGCGAACGACGCTGGAACAACTCGAAGAGGTTGTAATAAATTCATCTTTAAAATTTGTAGGAATATAAGGTTTTGTAATATGATGAAGTAGTGATGTGGTGTGTTGGTTCAACTTAGGGGAGAATTCATCATGTGGGAAGTGCAGATGTCAATGAGCAGGCAACCGATTCATGTGGTCATTCTGATGAAGATTTTGAATTTTGCAGTAGTGATGATGAATTCATCTCCTATAGCCAGACCCACTGTAAGTACTCTATTCACCACCTTCTTCCTATCAAGATAGGCTACACACCTCTTCTATATACTTTAATTCGTTTGGTAATTTATCTCTCAAATGATCGTCCAAATTAAGCAACTTCTTTAGAAGGCAAAAATTGGTGTGAGACCGTCTCGCGTAAATCTTAACGGATAAAAAGTGATAGCATTATTAATGAAAAGTGATACTTTAAAAAGTAATAATAGTGCAGTTAACTATTTGAACAATTTTTAGAATAAATAAATTAATAAAATTTTATAACGAAAGTTATAACTAATTATGAAAGCGTAAAATAATCTTATGAGTTATGAAAGGAATTATGAAAGGTAAAATAATCTTACAATGACACGGTATCAAGTTACCCACTTTAGAATGAATATTCAATTTTGATACATTAATGACTCCTGGCATTTTGCACCGGCTGCACAATATACTTTGCACTCAAGAACTATATTATCTTTTTAACTTTGTGTTATAGGGCTTATCCTTTATTCAGCGCATTCTTTGTATCCTTTATTATAAATGTTAGTGTTTAGTATAAGAATATATATTCTTAATTTTTAAGAAAGAGACTTAATATTTTTTTAATCTAAATTTATAGCATTCATATTTCATGAGCCGATTTTTTTAATGAAAAAATTATATTTTTATTAATTAAAGTGTACATCCTTTGCCCTTTAAAATAAAATGTTATACCCTTATACTCCTTGTGCACCCGGAACCCAAGAGACCAACTCAACCAGCCATGCAACTTATACACGAATGCCTTTCAACCATAACCCAATTTGATCTTCCATGTTGCTCATAATTTGATTTATCAAATTTAAAAAATTTTATAGAGACCCTAATTTTGATAATTTTGAACGGGGAGAAATATGGATATAGAGTTGAACAAGACCAGTTTTTGAGCATTCCGTTACATTTTATTGTCAGTTAATTACTCCTTTCGTGTCATGTAAAAAATTGTCATATTTTATTACAAGTTAAACGAGTGATACCATATGAAAGATTTCCGATAATTTTCCCATCCATCGATTAAGTAATTGCAAAATTTTGTGCGCACCCGGGCGTATGGGAGCACGCTCCGTACGCTTTTGAAATTTTGTGTTAAATTGTATACCCTTTAGTATAAAAATGTGTACCATTTATTTTCTAAGAAATATAAAAAATATTAATGAAAAGTGTATACTCTTTAGAACAAAATGGTGTACCCTTATTAATTAAAGTGTATCTTCTTTAGAACAAAACAATATATCCTTACTCATAATACTAAATTCTAAAGGCGCACGCACTACAACATAAGTAGTATATTCAATAACACCTCATAATAACACTTTAAATTTATTTATCACAAAATGGTAACACTTTTAAAATTATTATGATATGTAACATTTTTTAACACTTTCTATATAAGTAACAAATACAGTAACACTTTTCTAATATGTAACACATACATATAATACTTTTATATATATAACACATTTTATATAACACTTTTACAAAGATAACACTATAATATAACACGTATACATAAGAAACATTTTTAAGTAATACTTCTACATACATAAATTATTTACACAACATTTAAAATGGAGTGATATTTTAATACTTAATATTTATAAGATGAATATTAATTAAAACGCCACACACACACGCGCATATATATATATATATATATATATATATATATATATATATATATATATATATATATATATATATATATATATATATATATATATATATATATATATATATTACCCATATTTAAAAAATATATTACATACTTTTTAATATATATTTTTTAAAATATATATATAAATTAATTTAATGTAATTATATAATACAAAATATATATAGTTCATGGGATAATATAAATTTAGTCCTGTAAAAATTGCTTAATGCCAAAAAAGTCCCAACACTGGTAGATTTAGTCTCATAGGAATTTTTTATCAAAATCTATTTATAGTTGACGAAATATTTTGAACCATTAACAAGATCAAAATGGATTATGTCTATTTTGAAATATAGAAATAATATAAATCTGGTAGTTTATAATAATATAAGTTAATTTGGGATGAAAATTTTCGAAAATTATGATTATAATATTCTTATGAGACCAAAACTGCGAGCTATGAGACCAGTGTATTCTTACGGGACTATAATTGAATTGAATGAATTCTTATGTGACCAAATATGATATTTTCCTTATAGTTTGTTATATAAAATATATTTTATTTTAATATATATCATTTAAAATTGAATTATAAAATTAAAAAGAATACTATTATTTACAAAAAAATATTTTAAAATATATTTACTCATCTTTTATGTTAATGGTTAAAATAGAAAATTGCAAAAAATTTATTTAAAAAGGACAAAAAGACTAGAAATATACATTTTAAGATTGATGGACTATATAAGTTGGTAAAAGAGGTGCATCCTAAAAAATAGGTCATGGGATCAAATTCAAATAATTACAATTTTATTTTTTTATTTTATAAAGTGTAGTGTTATCATTGTCTATAATAACACATTTTTATTTTATAAAGTGTTACATAAACATTTTATTGTAATTTTTTTAAAGTGTTACTATATTAAGAAAAAAATGTTACATAAGATAATAGGTAATAGGGGCAACAACGATACCCTTAAGAGTATTATCTATCGTCTATAATAACATATTTAAGCTATTAAATACTCCATGGGTCCCGTCCTTATGGTTACGTTTGCTTTTTGCACGGGGATTAATGAGTATAGTATTTTAATGTGTATTGAGCTGAAAGAAATAATAATTTAATGTAAAGTGGGTAGGTGTATTAGTGGGATGCGTGGGCTCATGGAGAGAGAAGTAATTAATTTGTGTGGGTCTCATATGCTAAAAAGGAAAATGTAACCATTAAGATGAGACGCCCAAAATGAAAATATGTAACCATTAGAATGGGATGGAGGGAGTAATATTTTTTATGTGTTACGTAAAGTCATTTATGTTGTAGTGATGATGTGTCCCAGGGTCACGGAAGACCAACTCCCTCCGTCCCACGCTTATCTTCACACTTTCCGTTTTCGTCCGTTCCATACTTATCTTCACCACCCAAAAAAGAAAACTTCACATTAACCAACAACCTCAAAAGTTACCTTAATTTCAAAAATATCACTCTCACCTAACACACATAACATACTTTATAATTTATTTATTAACTAAAAATACCACAATACCCCTTAAAAGTCAATAAAGTTAGTTAAAAAGTAACTTTTCTTAAACTCCGTAAAAGTCAATAAAGTTAGTTAAAAAGTAACTTTTCTTAAACTCCGTATCTACAGTAACGGTGAAGATAACTTTGGGACGGAGGGAGTACTATATTGGCTGAACTAAGTGATGGCGTATGCATTAATTGTATTTTATTCTTTATTTTATTTAATTTTTCTTTGCTAATGGCAATATTGCAGCTGGACTAGATTTCTGGGAGGAAGAAGATTATTCCGATAATGTACGTACTGACTCATTTTGATTTCTCCAATAAATTACAAATTAATTTAATATTTTTATGGATTTTATATATAATGAAGAAATGGTGAAAAACACTTCATAATCCCTTCACTGAATTTGTTCATATAAACTCCAGAAAATTGACATGGCAATCTTTCTATTTCTATTTATTAACCATTCAACTTTTTTATGTGCGTGCATGTTAATTGAACTAATTAAAGAATTCCATAGGCATGATTTAGAAAATTAATTAATTAATTAATTAATTAATTTTTTCTTGGAATGATGTACGCAAGTACTGACTCATTTTAGTTTCTTTAAGGATTTACTAATCATAATTTTTTTAAAAAAAAATGGATTTTATAATGAAAAATTCGTGAAAAACACTTAATTTTATAATCCCTTTATTTATTGCATTTTTTTTTTGTAAAACACTTCAGAAAATTGAGACGGCAATCTTTCAATTTCTATTTATTAACTCAACTTTTTTATGTGCGTGATAAATACTGTGCAATAAAAAATTTTCATAATATATATGAAGTCTTAATTAATCTTTTTCTTTGGAATGACACTAAAAAACTGTTTTTTAACAACAGAATATTCCGTTGCTAATAGTCATAATTCCATTGTTAAACTGGTTTACCAACAGATTAGCAACGGAATCCGTTGGTAAAATTCCATTGCTAAAGTGGTGGTTCGTAAATTTTTAGCAACAAAAAATCAATTTCGTTGGTAAATAATCCCTTTGGTAATTCGTTGGTAATAATTCTGTTAGTAATTTATATAATGATTCCCTTGCTAATCCGTTGGTAATTACCAACGGATTGAATTCCGCTGTTAAAATAGAGAATAAATTCGTTGGCATTCCGTTGCTAAAACATAAATGTTATTTTTGTTGCTAATACATTAGTAATTACCAACGGATTGAATTTCGTTGCTAAATTTGGTTGCTAAAAATATTTTTTTTTTAGTGTGATATTATCGATAATAATGTAGTCGTGAATTTAAATCAGGAAATTGAAGAAGATGATGTGGATCCAGACGAGTTATCATACGAGGTAATTAAAATAAATCATGTCAAAATTAATTAATTAATTGAGAGAGAGAAAAATTAAAAAAGTAATAAAAAAGTACTCAATTTAATTAATTTAATTAAGCAGGAGTTGATTGCTCTTGGAGAAATGGTGGGAATGGAGAACAAAGGTTTACCTGAAGCTGAATTAAGTAAATATCTACGTCCAATCACATCCATCTCAAGCTCACACTTACTTATTGACAGGTATCTCACGTAGCATTGATTTACCCTCGTCACATTTTAATTTTTACATAAATTTAATAACAAAGAGAAATACTTTCTTCATCTACATTTAACCATGCAACACTAGTTTCAGAAAAGTTATTATTTAATTAATTTTATTAACTTTTTAATGGTATTGTGTTATTTATAAGTAAAAAAAAAATATAAAGTAGGTTACATATATTAGGTGAGATAATATTTTTAAATTAAAATAATTTTTGAGATTATTAATTGATTTGATGTTTATTTTTTTAGCGGTGAAGATAAGTGTAGAATCGATGAAAATGAAAAGTGTAAAGATAAATATAAGAGGAAGGGAGTATATTATTTTATATATTGAGGGTTGAGATATACTCTCTCCGTCCCGTCCTAATAGTTTCGTTTCCTTTTTGCACAGGGATTAAGGAATATAATTTTTATAATTTGTATTGAGGTGAGAGAAATAATAATTTAAGGTATAGTGGGTAGTTTTATTAGTGTTGTAAGTGAGTTCATGGAGATATTTTGATTGATTTGTGTGGGTCCCATATACCAAAAATTGAAATGTAACCATTAGGATGAGATGCCCAAATCGAAAATATGTAAATATTAAGATGAGACGAAGGGAGTATTATTATAAGAGCAATTAGTGTATAACTAGCTGTACACATCTTAGGTAGAATTTTTGGTCCCCTGAATTAATGTTACCCTCCCCATCCCAAAAATACTTACACGCTTTCTATTTTGGTTTATCACAAGAATATTTGTACACCTTAAAAATGAAAATAATATATATACACAATATCAATAACTTTATAATAATACAATATTACAAAAATAATACTTTCTTCCTACACACAATTTAGTTAAAATCAACATATCATACATTTTATTCTATTCAATTATCCAAAATACTTATTCTTTCTTATATTATTATAATAACAAAAAGTTAATTTTCTTAAACTTTGTATCACGAAGGGAGGGAGTATCTTATTATTATTATTATTATTATTATTATTATTATTATTATTTAGAAGACCATTATACATCTTAGGATTTAAAGTTATACCTTAAAGTTAAAATTATAATTATACACTAAACTCTAAAGTTAAATATATCTTAACCACAATAATGAAATAAGTCCTAATCCAATTTTAAGATTAAATAATTCATTTAGTTAAGCTTAGTAAAATTAAATTTCATAAATCTTATTTACATACATTACATCATAATGTCTCACACATTATCCTCTATTCTTACACATTAATTTTACTTAAAATTAAGTTCTAGTATACTTAAATCTCCATAACAAAATTAACACTGTTGTTGGATTTACTAAATCCTTCTAATTCTAAAGTATTCTTTCTTAAACCCAAAATAAACGCGCGTATCAAACCTACATCTTTGAGGAGAACAGAGTAGAGGTTCTCCACTTAGATAATGTCTTATATTGTTAAAAATGACTGCATATATAGGTAATTATCTAAGGTATATTATATTTTTTGGTTTAGGGCATATTTTGTTGCTAATGTTTATTATTTATTTTTATGATTTAGGGTTAATTTTAAATGTTTAATTGTAATTTTATTCTTGTGATTTAAAATACTAGCTTTTGAACCCGTGCGATGCACGGGATAAAGGTAAAAACTACAAAATTTTGATTTAAAATTAGTTTATGCATATGGATTATATTAAGTAGTGACGTTGATAATTGTGATGTTGATAATTGTTTAGTTATAATTGTAAATAAGGTGTCAATTTAATGTAATCTCATAATTATGATGAATGGATAAGATTCAATAATGTGATGAATGGATGAGATTAAAAATTGATTAGTAATCAAAATCAAAGGTGTAAATTAAAAATTGGTTCACTAAACCCTAAACCCTTAAACCCTAAAACCCTAAACCCTTAAACCCTAAACCCATAAACCCTAAACCCTTAAACCCTAAAACCCTAAACCCATAAACCCTAAACCCTTAAACCCTAAAACCCTAAACCCTAAACCCTAAAACTTTAAACCCTAAAACTCTAAACTCATAAACCCTATGTATAATCTATAATATAAAAAAACATTATATTAAAAAGATTATATACTTAATTATTTTAATAACTTAAATTATATCATAAATAAAAAAAACTACTAAATTTTGATTTAAAATTAGTTTATGCATATGGATTATATTAAGTAGTGACGTTGATAATTGTGATGTTGATAATTGTTTAATTATAATTGTATATAAGGTGTCAAATTAATCTAATCTCATAATTGTGATGAATTGATAAGATTCAATAATGTGATGAATGGATGAGATTAAAAATGGATTAGTAATCAAAATCAAAGGTGTAAATTAAAAATTGGTTCACTAAACCCTAAACCCTAAAACCCTAAAACCCTAAACCCTAAAACCCTAAACCCTAAACCCATAAACCCTAAACCCTTAAACCCTAAACCCTAAACCCTAAAACCCTAAACTCATAAACCCTATGTATAATCTATAATATAAAAAAACATTATATTAAAAAGATTATATACTTAATTATTTTAATAACTTAAATTATATATCATATTTTATTAAAAAGATTATATACTTAATTATTTTAATAACTTAACTTATATATCATAAATAAAAAAACTACTAAATTTTTATTTAAAATTAATTTATGCATATGGATTATATTAAGTAGTGACATTGATAATTGTGATGTTGATAATTGTTTAATTATAATTGTAAATAAGATGTCAAATTAATCTAATCTCATAACCTTAAATCCTAAAACCCTAAACCCTAAAACCTTAAAACCCTAAACCCTAAAACCCTAAACACTAAACCCTTAAACCCTAAAACCCTAAACCCTAAACCCTAAAATCCTAAACTCATAAATCCTATGTATAACTACCCGTACTCGTTCTTTTTAAGGTTTTGGAAATCAGATATTCGAAAATATCTGTCATGTGATCACCCTAATGTTTATTTAGTCAAATTCGTACCCACTTTGTTAAAAAAATTATGATACTCATACTCATACAAAACTCGTTTATCATTACCCGTTGATTATACATACTAATTTAAAATTATTAAGATGCTATGACGAATAATATTAATTCAAAATTATTATTAATGAAGAAAATAATTTAATAATGAATTAATTGTTACGTACTCGTATCCATTTAAATATAAACTACACATTTAAGTACCCGTTTCATTAAAAATATATATTATGATTCTCCCTGTCTCTAATCTGTTTATCATTACCCGTTGATTACACATACTCATTTAAAATTATTAAGATGTTAGGATCAATAATATTAATTCAAAATTATTAATAATGAAGAAAATCTAATCTCATAATTGTGATGAATTGATAAGATTCAATAATGTGATAAATGGATGAGATTAAAAATGGATTAGTTATCAAAATCAAAGGTGTAAATTAAAAAATTGGTTCACTAAACCCTAAAACCCTAAACCCTAAACCCATAAACCCTAAACCCTTAAACCCTAAAACCCTAAACCCTAAACCCTAAAACCCTAAACTCATAAACCCTATGTATAATCTATAATATAAAAAAACATTATATTAAAAAGATTATATACTTAATTATTTTAATAACTTAAATTATATATCATATTATATTAAAAAGATTATATACTTAATTATTTTAATAACCTAAATTATATATCATAAATAAAAAAACTACTAAATTTTTATTTAAAATTAGTTTATGCATATGGATTATATTAAGTAGTGACGTTGATAATTGTGATGTTGATAATTGTTTAATTATAATTGTAAATAAGGTGTCAAATTAATCTAATCTCATAACCTTAAATCCTAAAACCCTAAAACCTTAAAACCATAAACCCTAAAACCCTAAACCCTAAACCCTTAAACCCTAAAACCCTAAACCCTAAACCCTATAACCCTAAACTCATAAATCCTATGTATAACTACCCGTACTCGTTTTTTTTAAGGTTTTGGTAAATCAGATATTTGAAAATATCTGTCATGTAATCACCCTAATGTTTATTTAGTCATATTCGTACCCACTTTGTTAAAAAAAATTATGATACTCATACTCATACAAAACTCGTCTATCATTACCCGTTGATTATACATACCAATTTAAAATTATTAAGATGTTAGGACGAATAATATTAATTCAAAATTATTATTAATGAAGAAAATAATTTAATAATGAATTAATTGTTACGTACTCGTATCCATTTAAATATAAACTACACATTTAAGTACTCGTTTCATTAAAAATATATATTATGATTCTCCCTGTCTCTAATCCGTTTATCATTACCCGTTGATTACACATACCCATTTAAAATTATTAAGATGTTAGGATCAATAATATTAATTCAAAATTATTAATAATGAAGAAAATAATTTAATCATGAATCCATTTAAATATAAATTACTCCATTTAAAATTATTAAGATGTTAGGACCAATAATATTAATTTAAAATTATTAATAATGAATAAAATAATTTAATAATAAATTAATTGTTAAAACTACATTATAAGTTATAATTATTAATTAATTAATTATATAACATAACATATTTGAAATACCTGTAGTCGTAATTATTAAATAATTTAATAATGAATTAATTGTTAAAACTATATTATGGATTTTGTTAAAATATAAAAATTAGTGAAATATGATATTATTATTTCAAAAATTAAATAAGGATTTTAAATAAGGTATCATTATTAATGTATCATTTTAAATAAGGTATCATTATTATGACAAAAAAATGAATGTTCAAGATCTAATCTTATAAGTGTGATGAATGGATGAGATTCAGTAATGTGATGAACGGATGAGATTAAAAAAGAATTAGTAATTAAAATCAAAGGTGTAAATTAAAAATTGGTTCAATTTTGACTTTTTCACTTTGCTATTATATTAATAGAGATATTTTACCTTCAAAATTTACTGTTAATTCTAACTTTTAAGAATATAATTATAATTTTACCCTATGATATATTTTACTTCTAAGACTTAAAATTAATTTTAAAAGTATATATATTATTGTAATTTCACCTTCTGATTTAGGTATATTATAAAGAATTTAACAATAATAAAAGGAGCTAGAATTAAAAATCAGGTTGTATGCTATTAATATACAGTTAATTGATTGTGTTGTGTGGTAGTCATGCACTAGATTTTATAAGAATATATATAAAGTCGTGCCAAAAAATGAAAAAAAAAAAAAAGGTAAAGTCATGTGTAGTTACAAAATTAATTTTTAAATTTTTTGTATTTGTGAATTGTGCAATTGCATCGATTCAATTCGAAGTAAAAGTTATAATGGAGAAAATATAGAAGATACAGTGGAATGGTTTTAGAAAATCAATTCATGTAGAACCGCATAAATGAAGGATATCTTCTTTTTAACAATGGTTATCTTTCTGTATAAAAATGATTTAATTTCCCCTCTAAAAAAGTTATTTTTTCTATTAAGTTTTGATTTCCAAGGAGTGATATATATATTTTTTATATAGAACATGGGATATTTCTTCCATACGTCTCTTTCCCTAAAAAGAGGTGCATCACTTTTTTTAAAGATAAATCGACACTATTTTCATGATGATCAAGTTCATATTATCAAAAAGTATATGTAACATATTATGCCAAAAACACAACAATATAATGTTACATATATGGATAAAGTTATTAAGTTACATTGGTAAAAGAATCAGTAGAACACTTTACGATAATTTTCAATAATACTCTAACTTACTATAATGTTGCAATACTTTTGATTGTATTGTGTTATTTAGTATATTTTAGATTAAATCCAAATAGACTTCAACCTATTACATGATTCAATATTCGTGTAAAAGTTGCATATTAATTTTTAGAAAATGTAGCATTAATGTGCATTACTAAAAAATTAAAAGGGTTATGTTAAAAAAAATTATACTATAATTTTTTTATTCTTTGAATTAATTTATTTTCTTCCTTTCAACTTCAACTTTGCACATTTCGTTTTAGCATGTCTCAACTTCAATTTCACTAATTAATCCCTATAAAATATTTTAATTTTAAAATTGTCGTTTTCTTTTTAGCACATACTTATAAATTTATTATCCAAAAATATTAACCTCAAAAGTGACTCATAAAATTATTTTTCTTAATTTATGTGCCTACATCAAAAAAATGAAAATGAGAGAATGAAGTAATTATATACAATGGTTTGTTGTTGAATGGCAGGTGTGTAATTTGTCAAGTGGAGTATGAAACAGGGGAAAATCTAGTGGCCCTGCATTGCGATCACTTATACCACAGAGATTGTATATCCAAATGGCTGCAAATTAACAAGGTTAATTTAAGGATTTTTTTTAACCATTCTCTAAATTTTATTTACTAATTTAATATATAATTATATATTCCTTTACTCCCACTAATTAATGCACACTTTCTTTTTTTATCTGTCTCAATAATTATACAATTAAAGTGAAAAAATATATTACAACACTACTCACTTTTTACATATATCCCAATAATTTTATACATTTTTTTTATTAAATCATCTGAAATACTCACATTTTACACACATTTCAATAACTTTACATATCTTTATACATAAAAATTTAAATTTGTTAATCTCCACGCACTAGAATATGTGCACAATTTGTTGGTACGGAGGAAGTAGTATTTTTATTTTTCTCTCTGTTTTTAATACATAGTATATTTTTGTCTCTGCAGACCTGCCCAATATGTAACACCGACATCTCATCTGCAGAAACTTCAAAAGCATAAAAGGACTTAGCATGCAAAATGTAATTAAATGTTTAAGTGAAATTGTATAGAATCTACAGATTAAACGTGTTGAATTTAATTAATAATAAATTTTAGACAGGTACTTGATTGTAATGGATGACATATGGAGTGTTCAACATTGGGAAAGAGTTAAGTTCTTCTTTCCTGATAATGATAATGGAAGTAGAATCATGATAAACCACTATACTCTCAAACTTGGCTTTGAATTTGAGTGGTTCTCACATCTTTCATTTGAGTTTTCTTGATGTGGAAAAGAGTTGGGATTTACTTTGCAAGATTGTGTTTGGGAAAGAATTAGGATGTCCTATGGGTGAGCATAGGGAGGGAGATAAATTGCAGAGGGCTTCATTTGTCATTAGTGGTGATGGGAGGACTTTTAAAGAGATCCAACATGACTGAAGTGAATTGGAGATGTATTTTAGAAAATGTAAATTGACTAATACATTTGGAAAATGATAAATATTGCTTACAAATATTGCGAACAAGTATGTTTTCTATACTTGGTTGTTTTTCCTGAAGATCATAAAATCCATATATTAGACCTCATCAAAATGTGGGTTGCAGAAGGAATTTTGAGACCAATTGATGGGAAAAGTTTAGAAGAAGCCGGTGAAGAGTATGTGAAGGAGCTTATTGACAGAAATCTCATCTTAGCTCATGAAATGCGCAAAATTTTGCAAAATTCATGATCTTCTAAGAGATGTATGCATATGAGAAGCTCAAAAGCATAGGTTTCTTTGCATACTCGATCAGCATAGTTGTTACGTCAACGATCCACATGGCATGAGTATGGTGCGCTGCATTTGTATTAATAATGATAAATACTCATCAATGGTGCATTGCTCGAAAATCTTTCGTATCATGGAATGTGCATCACTAGCTCGTTCTTTGGTTTCAGTAGAACCTATACCATCATTAGTTCTAAATTGATGAGGGTATGTCGGTTTTCAGGGTGGTTTTACTAATGTGCATACCACCAAATTAATGTTCAAGCAGGTTAACTTGAGGTACATTTGTATAAAATCTTTTGCAAAATCATTTTCATATTCTCTCCTTTGGAATGTACAAACAGTTGAGATATACGTATCCTTTTCAAGAATGTCACCTCCACCGTTTGAAATTTGGAAGATGCCTCTACTAAGGCATGTCAAACTAGGTGGGCTTCGTCTCATGGATCCTCCCGAGGGGGAGGACGCCTTTGTTTGAAGAACTTGCAGACGTTGTCAATGGTAAGAAGTTTTGATTGTTGTGAAGAGATGGTTAAGAGAATCCTAAATGTGAGGAGGCTGAAACTTTTATGTATAATATTTTATTTCGATGAAGTGCTTCCTAATTCACGTTTCAACCGTTTTGGAGATCTACAACAACTGGAATCCCTTAATCTTGAAATTAAAGTCCCCCATGAGGGCTTATATATAGAATGATGAAACGATGGATACTTTACATGAAGAAATAAGCCATATATCGCAACAGAGCATCACATTTCCATATTCACTGATGTTCGTTTTTGGGTTTTGAACCCAAGTTTTGGTTTTCAAAATCCACATTCACATTTTAAAAATACACTTATATACCTACTACATTCTCTCTTTTTAATTAATACACTTTCTCTCTTTTTCTTTCCTATCTCATTTAATTTTTTTAAAAAATAAATTAATACATTGATTTGATAAAGTTAAAACCTACCCTACCCAAAATTCAAAACAAATATAGAATGACTATTTATAATTTTTAAACCCCACATAACTCCAAACTAGGGGTGGGGAAATACGGCATACCGAAAATATTGATATTGTACCGAAATTTTCGGTATGCTATTTTGTATACCGATATCGATATCGAAATTTCGATATATCAAAATTTCATTATTTAAAAATACATACAGTTGCCAATCCGTAATTTATAACATACCGATTTCTTTGATATATACCGCGTTATACCGAAATGCCGAAAATTTATTACATATCGAAAATTCAAAATATCAAATCATGCCAAATATTATCGGCATACCAAATTGTACCAGAAAATAAACCTTTAAATCAACATTATTTTTTCCAAGATAAATCATTTATTAAATTTTGTTTAGAAGCATCACACAATTTGGGTATGAAAGCTGCAGAAGAAAACCAATGGAGAAGTACAAGCCTAGCTTTTTAACTCCTAAAAATATCAATTGTAAACCAAGAATAATATTACTTATATCTCTAAACAAAATAAATTATGCTTATCAAGCTCAAAATTGACTTATTCATTAAATTAGCAATCTCATAGCACCAATATGAAGAAAACCAAATATTCAAACAAATTAATGTTTTTGTAAATAGGAATGAGCAGAAATTGAAGAATGGAAATATTCTCATTGTCGTCGAATGCGGAGCGACCACACAGAAGAAGGTACGAATGAAGAAACAGAGGGGTAGAGCAACTTTAATCGAAAATTTCATTTTCCTTTTCAAATCAAGAAATAATACAGCGGATTTAGAGTGTTGGAATGATTGGAATATGAAATAGAGAATTGGTAAAAGAAGGAGACGATGGAGAGAAGCCGATAATGATTGCGGCCCTGCGGCAGATCCTGTAAGCCAAAGAAAGAATCGTGATTTGGGAATTGTAGAGTGAAATCGGTAATGGCAGGTAGGGTCAAAATGTTGTTAATGATAAATGGGCTAGGCCCTCTTGGATAATAAATTTGGGCTTAATTAATATATTGACAAAGGCAGCATTGGGCCACAAATTAAATCATAAATACAAGAATAAAATAATAAAAATATATATTTTTTTTCAGTATACCGAAATACCAAAATGTTAATTCGGTAGATACCGATACCGAACTAATTTTTTTGGTACGACGACTATACCATACCAAAAATTTTGATATACATAAATTTCGATATTTTTTGGTAAGACGAACTCGGCATACCGAATTTTTGGTTTTTCCCCCACCCCTACCCCAAACCAAATATTGTTGGATTGTATACTAAAAGTCTAACTTTTTGTATGAACAATATTGTGACAATATTTGAAATGAGAATCATGTGATCAAACGTTTACAATTAAATTATTGCAAAAGTCCGTTTACTTTATATTGTAGATAATGTGGTGTGCGGTGTCACACAGAAGATCATATTATCAGCTCCTTATAAAGTATAAATAGATGTTCACAACTGAGATAGACGGGGACTATCTATTGATATAGTTGTAGTATGATTTGGCTTTAGTCTGTCTTGACTATAAGATTGCACTAATGCACTTTGTGTATTGAACAAGACAGCGTTGAGATCGTTCGGTTTATACTGACTATATAATAAAACTTGATCTTTGTTATTATGGATGTTCGTACTCTTAATCCCTATACAATAACCTCGACACGTAAGCCAGTATTTATTTCCTTGTTTCATCAATGGGTGAGATTTAATTATTAAATCAATATGTTTGGTGAGTCAGAAGATGATACTGTCTCTATGGTGGGCTGTTGATTGTAGAAGAAATTTGTATCCTAACAGAATTAGTTGATGATGTCCCCTTGACCCTGTAGGTGGATTTATTCCGGTATGATAATAAGGTTGAGTGGTACTACTCTCGGTGCATATATTAATTAATTGAATTGTCAGTAATTTAATTAATTAATGGGCATTGAATCTTAAACACGGGGAGATTAACGGGCTCATAATAAGAAGGAGCCCGTAACGTAATTTGGGATTAGGGTGGCAGTGCAATAATATTTCTTTAGTGGACTTAAGTATAAGTTTTGGGCTAAACTTGGATGCTTAAGCCTAATGGGAGGCCCAAACCCTGATTTCTCCTCCTGGTCCATGTTGTAGCCTATATAATAGCCAATCTGAGCAGTCCGGATAATTGATTCACATGACAAAAATCATGAAAGAGAGAATTGAACTGCAGATTGAGTTCGTCTTGTAGATCGTTGCCCACACAACGTCAAGATGTGGCTTAGGAATACGACAGAAGATCGGAAGGTTGTTTGTTCCTGCTACTGCTGTTCAACCTCTACATTGAACCCTGGTGAAAGGTAATCAATTCCATGTTTATGCTTCCGCTGCAGTAGAATTGCATGGAACCCTAACGGTTCACGTTAACCAAAAGTTTCAAACGCCAACAACTGGTATCAGAGCATAGGTTCTATGGCTAAACGTGACACGTAAGGCTAGGGTTTGAGTGGAATATTTGATATTAGGGTTTAAAGTTTTATTCTTGCTGAAAACCCTAATTGTACACAGCACACACTTATCCACACAGTATCTCGTGATGGCAACCGATGGTGAAAGCGATGGTGGACGACGACACATGCATCGCCGGTAGATGGCTGTTGGAATGCAGCGATGGTGTCCGATAAAAGGCGACTAATGATGGTTGTTGACAAGCCTGTACAGTCAATGGCCTTCCCGTTGGTGCGGATGTAAGAACCAAAGGGCAGAGTTTTGGAAACTTCACATAATTGACGGACGGGAAGGCATGGCCGGCCGGAGGCATGTGCTAGTTGACGAGTGGAGACGCTTCGTAAGGCAGTTGGGAAACGGTGAGTCCAGATGGGCCTGGTGTAATTTCCCAGCGGGTCTACAGTGCTTCCGAGCGAGTCTACTACGTCTCTGGGAAAGTCATGCCAATTTCCGGTCGTGTCATTAATGATTTTCGAGCGAGTCTGGGTTCAATTCCGAGCGGGTCTCCATGTTTTTCTGGGCGAGTCCGCTGATCACTGGGTCTGAATCATGGCGGGCGGCGTAAAGGTGAAGCTCCTGCATAGCATTTGTAAATAATAATTATTTATTATTATTTATTTCCACATAGGAAGTGGATAATGCAGAGATGAGGGAGTTAAAAAGTAGTTTCTTAACTCCCATCTTCTGGGAATTTATACTGCGAAAACAGAAATCTGCATGGACAAGTTGAACGCGTTTCAGAACGTAGAACTCAACACTGGAATATAATTCCCTCTCGCCATTTCTTCTTCCGTAAATCACAACGTGAAAAACCAGTCATCATATTCCACAGTTAATACACATTCGTGGAAATATATTCTCTCAACCCCGTGTTGGAGGATTGATCCAGAGATCACAGTTTACCAAGCGTGAGTATCAACCGGGTTCTTAAGATTCTTCTGCTGCAACATACACGGTAAGAGGTAAGTGAGATTACTCTCTTCGTATGTTTGTACGTTTATTGAACGTGAGTTTTCCTACATTGGTATCAGAGCCAATGGTTGGTACTCCGTTAATGTTGTCTCTGGATTTTTGCGTTAAGTTTTCTGCTTTTGTGTTTTTTAAACATTCTCACATGATTTTGTTTGAAGTTACATGATTAGTGAATTGTATGACTTTGATGGATTATTTATGTGAGTATGAGAAAGATTAACTTCTTTTCCAGTGCATATGTGTTCATGACTATGTGATTCACCATGAAACTTACAAGGGTGAATTTTTTTCGTCATTTTTTCGTGCAAGTAAAAGCATGTTTTATTCAATCCACTGGATAGGGCTCATCGAGAGGAGTCCGGCAGTATTTTTTGTGATTTTTTTGGCCTTCTAAAACTCAAGATATGAATTTTTGAAGTTGTTTTCGAACTTGGGGCTAAATTGCAAAGTTTCAGAAACTTCAGGGGTCGTTTTTTGAAAATTTGAGAAAGTTCAGGGACCTTTCTGTAATATTAAAAATGCTGCTGTTTATGGGTCGGACCGGGTCGGTCCAGTCTCAACCGGGTCGGATTAGGAAACCGGGTAGGGCCATTGGGTCAGCCCGCGACAGGATCCACCGGAGGACAGCGGCATGCGAAGGCGCGTGGTAGACACGCTCCGTCAAGGAGACACCGGAGGTGGCGCGTGAAATCCACGCGCCGTTTATCGGTAGAGGCGCGTGTGATGCACGCGCCGGCGGTTGCCGGAGACGGCGGTGGCGCGTGAATTACACGCGCCGGACTCAGTCTGCTCCCAGCCGCGCGTGGAGGCGCGTGAGCGGCGTGTGAAGCGTCCAGTCTGTTCGTTGTGGCGCGTGGAGGCGCGTGCAAGCATTTTCCGGCGCGTGTCCGGTGGTTTCCGACGTGTTTTTCAGCATTTTGAGTCCAATGGTTACGTTTCTGAGGGTGTTTGACGTAATCTTAAGTGTGTATGTGTGGTTTTACTTCATTTTATGACATATTTATTGAATATGAACTCACGGGGTAGCTATTTCAGTTACATTTTTGGTAATAAAGCACCTTAATATGTCATTTAATTCTAAATTCATGGTGTTAACTGTTGTTAGATTGTTCAAAACTCCTTTAGCCTATGAAAATGGTAGCCAAAGTGAGTTGGACTGATTCACTTGTGAATATACCTATTGCATCTTGGAAAGTTGTTTCCATATGCATTAAATGGAGAGGAAATTCATGTGATAGAGTTTGACTAACACTGGTATGTTTATTTTTGGTTGCTCGTTTTCTCAGAGGTATGTTAGGACGGGGAACAATTTCAGAGGAAGACATTAGGACTAAAGATGAAGTCCTCCATGAATTCTTGAATTATAAAATGAAGCCTACACACAACATAAGGGACCACGCAATTGTTTTGTTTGAACTCTCCAACCAGATGATGCGCTTGATTTATAGCAAAACGATTCCAAGTGATGAGTATTTTCAAATTACTAGTCCTCAGACCTGGGCGAACACTTTGCCTCCCCACCTACAAAAGGATTTTTGGGCTCAGTGGGAGACTTACCAAGTGAAGCCTAATGGTTATTTCATTATGCTTGATATGGTCGATGCTTCTAAGGCAGAAGATAGGACACAGGCACTGAGATCAGCCTGCTTGAGGATGGGAAGGGTTCGACGTTCTGATTTTTTGAGACTTAGTGGTCGAGACAAACGTCAGATAAAGAATCCTCATATAGATCCTCTAGATCGAGCTGTCTTTAATGTGGGGACTAAAGATTTTGATTGGGAACGTTATTTTGAATCTAGTGATAAATTAAGAGATACAATTGATATTTATCGCTAGTTTATTTCAACTGTATTTCTAATTGGAAACTCAAGAAGTTCATTAGAATTTTAATGTTCATGACTTGTCAGACTTGGACATTTTGCTATTGTGAATGGTTGTTATTTATTGGACATAGCGTGAGATATGGTGGTACATCGGTTATAAGGCTTAGGCAGTAGACTATTAAGTTTGACACCTTCAAAAGGAAATATGATCATAACATTAGACAAAATCTCAGGGAGATGTCTAATATGATAATCGAACTTAAGACTGCCGGTCATATACTCTCTGATGAACAGTAAATCTAAGCCCTGTTCCGCTATTTACCAGATCGTTGGAAACGTCTCAAAGTAAACTTGATGCATTATAAAAGAATTGAACTTTCAATGATGCTTCTTGTCATGTTGAGTTAGAAGATGAGAGGCTCGGAGCCTCAAAGCCTTCTTCTGGGACCTTTTTTGCCAGTTCTACTTCTAAAGGAGCTTCAGGCTTCAAAAGAAAAGGAATTGGAAGAAGGAAAAGAAGATAAGACGATCTGATGGTAGTGGTGGTAAGCCTGACAATAATTCAACTACAAAACTGATGAACGGAAAAGGAAAAACAAGCGTGACAAAACGAATAAGAAAAATAAAAGCAAGATGCCATGTTACAATTGTAGTAAGTTTGGCCATTATGCTCGTGAATGCCCTGATCCCAGGTGGGTAAAGGTGGATTCATCTTATTCTATTTTATGTGAAATTAATGTCTTGAGTACTGTCTGGCTGTCTGATTCTTATCCTTTGAGGATTATAGACTCAGGAGCAACGAATCATGTGACGAGAGACAGAGGAGTTTTTTGTAGATTTTCGCCATGTTCCGAAGGGGACTAAGTAGAAATATGTGGGAAACAATGCATGAGTTGAAGTCAAAAGGACTTGGGACTTGCATATTGTATCTTGACGATGGTCCGGACATTATCCTACATGATGTTCTATATGCTCCGGAAAATCACGCGAAATTTAATTTATGTTTCAGTTCTACTTAATTTTGGTTATATGTCTCTAAAGGCACTATGGTAATGAGCATAAATGATACTTGTTATGCATCTGGACATATAACTGATGGCTTTATGGTTTTAAATTGTAATAGAATGATGTTTAGTTATTATGATGATTATTCATATTCGCTAAATGCTCATTCTTCTAGTAATGCAAATATGAATGATGTTTGGCATGCTAGATTAGGTCATATGGGGCAAGATAGGATGAATAGACTTGTGAAAGAAGGATTGTTGAGTTTTTCTTCTAAAGTTGAATTATCCAAATGTGAACATTATCTTGCTGGCAAAATGACTTGAAACTTTTTGGTAAAGTTATTATGTCTGAATCTTCATTAGAAGTAATCCATTCCGATATATGTGATTCTGTAAATGTGAGAGCACGACATGGAGCTCACTATTTCATTATGTTCATTGATGATTATTCACGTTTTGGATGTCTATTTGATATCTCATAAGTCTGAAGCATTGGATTGTTTTAGACGATATTTGAGTGAAGTTGAAAATCAAAAGACAAGTCTATCAAAGTTCTAAAGAACTGATAGAAGATGTGAATATCTATCAGAACAATTCAAGAAATTTTGTAATGAAATGGTATAATCCGACAATTAACTGTTCCTTATACACCTCAACTAAATGGTGTTGCTAGAAAAGGAATAGGACTTTGTTGGAGATGGTAAGATCCATGATGGCACAAGCTATTATAACGAGATGCGTTATTTACGGGAGCTTATGTGCTTATCGCGTGCCTTCTAAGTCAGTTGTTTCGACTCCATATGAACTTTGGACGGGTAGAAAACCTGACTTGAGTAACCTTAGAGCTTCAGGGTCAGCAACTTACGTATATGATTCATCGAGTCAGTATGGAAAGTTGGGTTCTAGAGGCAAAATAATGTATCTTCATAAGATATTTCTAATTCTAAGGGTTACATGTTCATAGGAGATCACGATGGGAGCTTAACTGAGATAGAATAACATAATGCTCATTTTCTGGAAACTGAATTTCTTAGTATAGGAGGCATCAGGGATGCTGGACCTGTTTTCGAGATAGTAGAAAAACAATACCTACAAGATCCAACTGGGAGTAATAAGCTGATGGTGGGGATCTTGATAGTTGATGGTGTGGATCTTGATAGATATTTGTCGATTGAGAATCAGGTGATTCCCAATGAGAGTATTTTTCTACAGAAGACCATCATAAGTTATCTTATCTCGAAAAGTTCTAGGAAACATGTGTCTAAAATGCATTATGACATTGAAGGACATGCCTTCTTGATTTCACCAGAAAGTTGAGATGTTTTTCCTGCTGATGAGGAAGAACCCAGAAACATTAAAGAAGCTCTAACTTGTCCGGCAAAGGAGAAATGGATGAAAAAGGAGATGGAGTCTATGAAGTCAAATCGAGTCGGGGACTTGTAGATCTTCCAAAGGGACGAAAGAAAATTGAGAATAAATGAATTTTTAAAATCAAAAGAAATGCTGATGGCTCAATAGAGAGGTAGAAAGCTCGCTTGGTGGTAAAAGATTATACTCAACAAGGGTATAGATTACGTGGAAACCTTTTCACCTGTGTGAGGTTTACTTTGATTCGTCTACTGTTGGTTATAGTAGCTAGTATGGATTTAGAATTACAGCAAATGGATGTTAAGACCGCATTTCTCAGTAGAGAATTAGAAGAAGTAATCTACATGCAACAGCCTGTAGGATTTATTCTTCGAGGTCAAGAGGATAAAGTTTGTAGATAGAAGAAGTTGTTCTATAGACTCAAACTATCCTTTAGACAGTGGTATTTGAGATTTCACACTACGATCATCTCATATAACTTTGTTATGATAAACGAAGACCACTGTGTTTACTTTAAACGGTCCAATAATTATTTTGTGATTCTATCCTTGTATGTGGATGACATATTTCTAGCTGGAAATAACAAAAGAGTATCTTGAAATCATAAAAGGATGGTTGTCTTCAAATTTTGAAATGAAAGATATGGGTGAAGTAGAGTACATACTTTGGTGTGTAGATCCATAAGGATCGTTCAAAGAAATTATTGGGTTTGTCTCAAGAGACTTACATCAAGAAATTTTTAGAACGGTACAAAATTGGACACCTGCAAACCTATTGATACTCTCATTGTGAAAGACGAATTATTGAGTTAGCAGATATGTCCCAAGACTCAAGATGAAAAGAATGAAATGGCCAGAGTACCATATGCCAATGTGATTGACTGCAGACTATTCTATCTGTTATCAAGGGAATAACAGTACATTGAGTATATAGATATTGACTGGAGTGGTGATTTAGATAAACGTAAATCAACTCCCGGTTATGTCTTCTTGCTCAATGATGGAGCAATTTCATGGTGTAACAAGAAACAGACTACGTCTGCAGTTCAACAGACTATTTGGTTGAGAAGATTCATGAAACATTTGGAGGTCTCAAACACTCCAGTGGGAGCTGTTTTAATTGTGATAATCATGCGGTTATTACTTACTTAAAGGACCCCAAATATTATGAAAAACCAAACACATTGACATTAAGTTCAAATTTGTTAGAGATATTGTAGACAAGGAGAAAGTGATTCTTAATTACATTTCTACTCGTTTGAGTCTGCGAAGGATTTAAAACGATGTATATGTATGTTAATGGAATAGTTAATGGCTTAACTATTCATATATGTTTTATAAATTATATGTGATGGTTCACATATAATAGTATGTCGGCAAGTTATGATTGGCTCTCTCATACCAGCAATCGCCTCTGGCTCAGTGGGAACGCAGAGATGAGATTACGATAGCTAATGTAATCGGAATAGATTTCGCCACGAATCTAATCCAACTTGTTATAAAGCTAAATATACGGAGATCCTATACGTTGGAGGGAGGATATCCGGGTTAAGTGTATGGGACACACTTGAACTTTGATTTACACGATGTCTAAATTAAATGAAATACGACATACACTTTCTTGGAAGGAAGTTAAAGACATTGTGACATGTGTTTTAGAAAAACGACATGTGCAAAGTTGACCCCAACAGGATTGAGAAAATAATCCTTATTTTCTCAAAAGTATGAGTCCTTATATATTGGTTACCCTTATGACTTTCTACTATATTCTAAGTCTTCACTTTGGTGTTGCTACTTTAGCATGCTACCAAAAGAGCTATGGTTAATAACGGCGATGCGGTACATGTCTAGGAAAGCAGCTATAGTGGGAGACTGTAGATACTTAGTAAGATGGGAAGAACGTCTTAAATTAACATATACTATTGTGATTCATTGACTAGTCAATCAAGCAGGGTCTTGATTATGAATACATGGTTATTTTTGCAAAAGGTTGAATATGCTCTGACAAAATTCAGGGATTAAAAAAGAGATATGTCAACTTATGTTAAATGTTCAAGAGTTCTGGGGTATAGCGAGCTTGTTGAGTTTCATTGATAAACTGGTTGAGTTGCTATATATCTCTAACAAGTGTATGGCGATTAAAACTCATATCTCGTGGGTCACACGATGTATTAATCTGTGCGAGAATATGATTCATGAAGAATATGAGTCAGGCGACTTTTAGACTTCATATGTGAGTGGGAGATGTAAATAATAATTATTTATTATTATTTATTTCCACATAGGAAGTGGATAATGCAGAGATAAGGGAGTTAAAAAGTAGTTTCTTAACTCCCATCTTCTGGGAATTTATACTGCGAAAATAGAAATCTGCATGGACAAGTTGAACGCGTTTCAGAACGTAGAACTCAACGCTGGAATATAATTCCCTCTCGCCATTTCTTCTTCCGTAAATCACAACGTGAAAAACCAGTCATCATATTCCACAGTTAATACACATTCGTGGAAATATATTCTCTCAACCCCGTGTTGGAGGATTGATCCAGAGATCACAGTTTACCAAGCGTGAGTATCAACCGGGTTCTTAAGATTCTTCTGCTGCAACATACACGGTGAGAGGTAAGTGAGATTACTCTCTTCGTATGTTTGTACGTTTATTGAACGTGAGTTTTCCTACAGCATTGGTCGGACGTTGCACTGGAGACGGTACAGGGTAGTCGTGTGTGATGGTGGAACAAGTCAGACGGCTAATTAGAGGCGACACGTTGCGGCTCTGGTGAGTCGCAGTAGTTTATTGAGGATGGACGACCGATAGCTATTATCGGTAAGGAAGCTGACAGTGAACGGCGAAGGCAGTTTTCCGATGAGTTTTCATGGCGAGCAATGCGAGGTCTCGATCGGACCAAGAAAGGTTTCGATCGGGCCTAGCATTTTTTCGATCGAGTCTGCAGATTATCAGGTCGGGACTGCACTGGACTTGAGCCGGTCGGCGTGAACTTTCAGGCGAGTCTGCAGCCGAGTGTCGATCGGGTCTATCCAAGCTGGGGTGAGTTCAATGCATTTTTGGTGATTCCCTTATCGTGTTGGGCAAGCACACTGCTAGCAGCACGGCAGGGGACTGCTCGAAGGCCGGTTGCTTATGGCTGTAAGTTGGCGGCTGGTCAACAATGAGGCAGTGGCTCGACGTTCACGGCACGGATGTCGTGACAACACGGCTGGAGGCGGATGACCGGAAAGACGAGAGCCCCGCACAATTAGTGGATGTTGCCGGTGGGGTCTCTGCCGTTCACGGGTGTGCTCGGCGATGGGAATTCTGGAGTGCATCAACACGTCTGGAGGGATGGCTTATCGGTGGCGGTTATCATGGCAGAAGCTGTGAACTTGGCTAGGCGTTGGGACTCCGGAAAAAAGAAATTTCCGGTGGGCTGTTTCATGGCTAGATGACGCTTTTTCATGCTTTTATTTTAGGCTGTTGTGGGTCCTATGTAGTGTTGACTTGGCACACAAGGATACCTACTTGTTGTGCAAGTCACGTATTTAATTGCTTGGAGTGTTGACCAAGTCAACTTATTTTTGGTAATTTTTTCTTTATATATAATTATAATAATTGTTTTATTTGTCAATTATTGTTATATATTTGGATTGCATATGCTATTTGATTTACACCTTTAAATAGTAGCATGTTAGGTTGCGTATTTTATTTTAAATATTATATGCATGTAAAAATCCTCTTGTTAAATAACTAAGTGGGAGAGAGATTGGTCAATTAATCCCGCGGCCTCCATTATTGATTTATTATGTGATGAAAGTAAGCTTATGAGTCGGTTATAGTGTCTTCCTCTCCAACGGATGAGTTATACTTGTGGATCACTGGAATAAATTTTATTAAATAATTATTATTTGTAATGTGATGTAAGTAAGCTTATGAGTCGGCTATAGTGCCTTCCTCTCCAACAGATGAGTTTTATTTGCGGATCACTGGTGCAAATTAATAATTGATGATTGTAAGAAATTATTTGAGGGCGTGTGGACTTTCCCAACTGTAAGACACACAAACTTGGGTAACGTACTTAATATCAAATAATGGTATACACTTAGGTGCAATTAATATGTATCCTCCCCAACGGAGTCACTGCTATTAAATTGCATGGCTAAAAGACAATCGACTATTAATCATTGAGTCATAAGTTAATTATGACGTATGGAATTAATGGGTAAAATATTCTCTTACGAATGTTAGGGTTTGTATATGTCCACACTAACGTGGCATGCAAATTCACGATTCTTGAGATGTCGGTGAATTTATTTTATATTATTTGTTGAGGGAATCAATATAAATTTAAATTCCAAGAGTTTGATCATTGTATTTATTTACTTGATTCTCTGAATTTTCGAATAGTTTATTTCACTTATTGTTAACTAAAAGAAAACATACTTACTGGTCTAAAATTAGTTGATTAGAAAAGAATTTGTTTTAATTCTTACTGATTAGAAATAAAAATGTGTTCTCACTAAGTATGCCCTCTAGTGCCTATAAAAGTCTCTAGTGAAGAGGTGAGAGATTCATAGAAATATGATGGACTCATGCGACTCTTCGGATACATGAGTAAGTTAAAAAAGACAAGAGGTTATGGTTAAACTTGATGAAAGAATTGGAAATACTTAGAATAGAAATTGATGGGGAAACCTAGGTCAATTTATTCTTCATAGTTTTGCCTAGATGTTTTGAGCAAGTTCCACCTGAACTACAAAAAGTTGTATATGGTGGGAAACTTCTGACAAAATATGTGGCGAAACAAAGCCAATTTCATCAAGATATGAACAAGATAAGTATCTTATTCACTAGTAGTTGAAGCATGAATAGTGATGGCATCTACTGACACGTTGTGTATGGATACCAGAATCATTAAATATTTATAACTAAGTGATGATGAGATTACTGTATACATGGAAAAAGCTACAAGAGTAGTGGTTGTTGCAGTGGAAGTTGTTTATTTATCTTATGATATGAATAAAATTTTGATTTTGAGAAATTGTTTTACGTACGTTTCATAGAAAGAATTTGATTTCAGTATAGGAAGAATTTGATTTCAGTTTCTATGCATTTAAGGGATGGAGTTATAATTTCTTTTGGTACGTTGGTGGCAATTATTACAATCTTAAATCATGTTTATCCCACGGATGCAATAAATAAATAGTAATTAATAATTCATCTTATAATCTTAGTAAGAGAAAGGAACCTTCAGAGATGAACTAAACATACTTTTGGCACCTAAGACTAGATCATTTTACTCAAGCACGATTCGAAAGTTGATAGCCAGTGGACCGTTAGGTTTATTAGAAGTGAAAACTATCGAACTTGTGAGTTTTACTTGGAAGTGAATGTGATTAAATGCTTCTTCAAGGGAAAGGAGTATAGGGCCATGTAAAGATATGTTGAAATTGGTTCATTCTAATTTAAGTGATCCTAAGATTGTCCTGTCGAAAGGTGGTTATGAATATTTGACGATTATTCTAGAAACAAGATATATTTATTTGATGCACTGCAAGCCTGAGTACTATGATTAAGTCAAGAAGTGTATGGCTGATGCGGTGAAGCGTCATGGAAAATATATCAAGTCACTGTGATCCTATCGTAGTGGCGAGTACCTCTTAGGATAGTCTAGGAGCTATTAATTTGAAGTTGGGATTTAAAACCCAAGTTGACTACACCGGACAAACCCCAGCTGTATGGTGTGACAGAAAGAAGGAAAACACTCTTATGAAAATGATTACATAGATGATGAATTATTTGGAATTACTAAATTTATTTTATGGGTAAGCCCTAGAAACAGCATGACATATGATGTTTGGTTTGTGGGATATCCTAGAAAAATGAAGGGTGATTTATTTATTAGTCCAAAAGATCAGAAAGTGATTGTTAACACGAATACTAGATTTTTGGAGAAGGACTATGAAATAAATTACAAAACCATGTATAAAATATTTTAAAGGTGTGAGAAGGGAAACACAAATTTTAGTACCAAGACTACAAGAGGATATACCACAAGTAAACTGCATCGCGTGTCACATCTGATATACAATTGCATGTAATGCTTTGTCATAGTGGGTGGGTTATTTTACAACACGATAGATTTATGTTTTAGGAAAGTCGTGAGACTTGGTCCCTATTAAACATAAAATTAGCCCATGGATACGACGAAGCACTACGAGATCAAAATGTGGAATCATATTAAGTTGCAATAAATTTTGAAATAAAATCTACGGATTCTAAATCAAATCTGGGAGCTTGTAGGACCACTAAATGATGTAAAAGCTGTTGGAAGTGGTCATACAAAATAAAAGAGGATCATACGGTAAGGTGAAAACCTTGGATACCTATGTCGATCCGGATTCTTTGTCTGTTGCTACTCATATGAGTTATGAGATATAGCAAATAGATGTCAAGATAATTTTTCTAATTGGAAGTCTTGAGGAAAACATCTATGTGAAGCAACCAGAGTGATTCATTGCAAAGGGCTAAGAGCATTTTGAGTGTAAGCTTAAAAGTGTCCATCGATGGACTAATGCAAGCTTCAAGATCATGGAACATCCGTTTTGATAAGAAAATCCAGTCATATGGATTTAATTAATGCCCGAATGGGTCCTGTGTATTGAAAAGAGTGACGAAAATATGGTGGTATTTCTTGCATATCAGTAGATAGTATCTTACTCATTGGAGACAATGAAAGAGTATTGTCGGGCGTAAGGGTATGGTTGATAAACCAGTGTGAAATAAAGGACTTAAGAGAAGCAAAATATATCCTTGCGATCATGGTGATAAGGATCACAAGAAATGATATTTTGCTTATCTCAAGCTTCGTATAAATGATACAATCCTTACTCGTTTTAGCATGTGACTCTATCTAAGGATTTGTGTCTTTAGACACAAAAGAAGATAAAATAGATAAAGGCGGTTTCCTATGCTTCGACAATAAGGAAGCTTAATTTATGGAATGCTACGCACGAGATTGGATATCTGTTTTGCCAATGGCATAGTCAGTGGGTATCAAGGTAACCCGAAATAAGAATATTGAATTGTGGTAAGACATATTTGAAGTGTCTGAGAAGGACTGGAAATTATATGTAGGCTTACCGGACAGATTCATTAATTCTTGACGGTTACATAGATTCAGATTTTCAAATCATGGGGATGATAGTAAATTCACCTCAAGGTTATGTGTTTAAATTGGGAAGTAGATCCATAATATGGAGGAGTGATTATATTGAAATATATTTCGGACTCCTTTATGGAAAGATGATAAATTGGTGCCTTATGGCAGTCAAAGTATCTATATGGTTCTAGAAACTTCGTAATGGACTTGGATGTGATTCTGAGTTTGCCTAAGGTGATCACAATTTATTGTGATAATAATGGTGCAGTTGTAAACTTGAGGAATCACGAGCCCATAAGGCACTTAAAAACATTGAGAGTGAGTACAACCTGATACGATAAATCGTATGATGAGGGGAAGCTTGTTGTCGCCTAGATTGCATCGGATGATAACCTAGTAAATCCTTTTACAAAGACCTTAAGATGCAAACTTTTGATGGTCATGTAGTGGGAGTGAGAATCAGATGTATGGCAGCAGATATGGCAGCATAGTCTTTTAGTATAAGTGGAAGATTGTTGAATTGTATACTAAAAGTCTAGCATTTTGTATGAACAATGTTGTGACAATATTTGAAATGAGAATAATGTGATCAAACGTTTGCAATTAAGTTGTTACAAAAGCCCATTTACTTTATACTGTAGATAATGTGGTGTGCGGCGTCACACAGAAAATCATATTATCGGCTCCTTATAATGTATAAACAGATGTTCACAATCGAGATAGACAGGGACTATCTATCCATATGATTGTAGTGTGATTTGGCTTTAGTCTGTCATGACTATAAGATTGCACTAGTGCACTTTGTATATTGAACAGGACAGCGTTGAGATCATTCGATTTATACTGACTATATAATAAAACTTGATCTTTGTTATTATGGACGTTCGTACTCTTAATCCCTATACAATAACCTCGACACGTAAGCCAGTATTTATTTTCTTGATTCATCAATGGGTGAAATTTAATTATTAAATCAATATGCTTGGTGAGTCGGGAGATGATACTATCTCTATGGTGGGTTGTTGATTGTAGAAGGAATTTGTGTCCTAATGGAATTGATTGATGATGTCCCCTTGAGGAGTTCATAATGATTATCATGTAAACCCTGCAAATGGATTTATTCCGGCATTATAATAAGGTTGAGTGGTACTACTCTCGATGCATATATTAATTAATTGAATTGTCAGTAATTTAATTAATTAATGGGCATTGAATCTTAAACACGGGGAGATTAAAGGGCTCATAATAAGAAGGAGCCCGTAACGTAATTTGGGATTAGGGTGGCAGTGCAATAATATTTCTTTAGTGGACTGATTTATTATTATTGGACTTAAGTATAAGTTTTGGGCTAAACTTGAATACTTAAGCCCAATGGGAGGCCCAAACCCTAATTTCTCCTCCTGGTCCCTGTTGTAGCCTATATAATAGCCAATCTCAGCAGCCCGGATAATTGATTCACACGACAAAAACCTTGAAAGAGATAATTGAATTGCAGATTGAGTTCGTCTTGTAGATCGTTGCCTACACAACGTCAAAACGTGACTTAGGAATACAATAGAAGATTGGAAGGTTGTTTGTTCCTGCTGCTGATGTTCAACATCTACATCGAACCCTGGTGAAAGGTAATCAATTCTATGTTTATGCTTCCACTGCAGTAGAATTACATGGAACCCTAACAGTTTACATTAACCAAAAAATTCAAACGCCAATAAATATCACCTCAGAAAGCTGAGTTTACTTGGCACAATGCTCGATTGGGAGGATCTGACTACGAAGATAGGTCCATTGCCCTGTCTTGAAGTTCTTAAGCTGAAATCTAGAGCATGCTAAGGAGAGAAATGGAAAATAGTAGAAGGGCAATTCTGCAACCTCAAGCAAAAGTGATACTTGTCCTATATAATTATTTTAAAATTAGTAAGGCGAATAAATTATAATTGTATTTTTAATAAAAAGTTATATTTAATTATGAAAAAGTGATAAACATTCAATTAAAATAAGACTTTATTTTTTTATAAAGACTTCAAAGGAATTATAAAGTAATAATATTTTTAATAAAAAATAAGAGTATCTCATAAGTAAAAGTGATACCTATTGAAATTAATTATTTCAAGAGTCATAAGACAAATAAAAAATAATAATATTTTTAATAAAAGTATAAAAATTATATTCTTTTAATTAAATTATTTAAAGATCATCGGACGAATATAAATTAATAAACATTTTTAATAAAAAAATTTATCTAAAAAGAAAAAATGATAACTATTCATTCAACTATTTCATGCTTGAATAATTTATAACAAAAATAAATAGTAATAATATATTTTATTTATAAAATTTGATATCTTATCACGTAACAGATTGCACTATTGCATTAGAGAAATATATTAAATTAATTGATAAATTTTAATTCTTATTAAATATTATTTTTATATTTTATTTTAGTTAAAAAATTAAATAAAAAATTGAGTGAGGCTCTGGTGTGTCCGGACGCACGGATCTAATTACGTGGCCCTGATCATCCATTAGAAAATGATCGTATATAAATTAAAAAAATATTCAAAACACATACCTCACCTTCAATTGTGTGATTTCAGCGTTGCAGCGCGATAATCTGGAGTGTGGAAGACGGAGTGCGGAGGTGAGTATTGAGGACAGCAGGGAGAGAAGGTAGGGTTGAAGGCGTGAACCAAACAAGCCAGTTTTTTCCATTGATTGGAGGTGAGATTGAGGGCAGAAGGGCGAAAAAGTGTTGTGTTGATAGTCGAAGACGCCGATGTCAGGTGGTGGGATGTTAGAAGGTGTTTCCTGATCACTTTTCGTAACACATAATAAAGTTGATTTGTGTCTTCTGCGCTCACCAGGTAATCACTAGCCCTATCTTGTTTTTTATAATTTCAGCGCTAATTTGCTTTGTTTATTGAAATCAATGGCGCCATTCAATACCTAACGCTTGCTTTGTTTTCTGTGTGTGCATATTACTTCAATTTGTTTTTATGTGGAATGGTTCCTTTCTTCACAGAATTTGAGACTTGAGAGCATTACTCTTTTACATTTCGCTTGCTGCTTGTTTTCATCTTCTACCTGTTGTGCTTCAAGTTTTTTGCTCTGAAAAGGCAGGGTAGGGCCTCGTACGGAATTACAAGGCATATAGGTTATTATTGAGATGGATTAATGTATACTACCTTGTGCTTAATAGTAATAGTATAAGCATGTAGGTTATTATTGAGATGGATCAATGATTGTGGAAGGCCTTGACAGAAAGAGCCATGCATGTAAGATAAAGGATGGCCAAATAAGTTGATCTCTTGTGGTGGACCCACTATGTTTGAAATAGTTAATGTTGTATTTTTGTGAAGTGCCTTGGTTATAGCCACTGCTGCTTGCAGTAAATACACAAATCAAGGAAGTTAGTATGAGTAAAAGAGATGTAGCTAGTAATAGAAAAAGGTATCTTGGTTCCAAAAAGCAGTGCTGCAAGTGTGATGGCATGGAAACCATATTTGTATCCACGTGTGAGTTTCTTTCGATCCATGTTAAGGTTAGCGGAGCGGATGTAACTCAATGGATCATCATGGAATTTGTCTTTCTTATCATCTTTGTTGTGGATTCTGATTCTCAAGGGTACTACACCCACGCTGATCTTATTACCCCACGTTCCTCCGATCATCTCTTTCTCCATCATACAACCTAAATCCTGTACCACTAGCTAGTATACATTAATCCTGCTTTCGGTGGTTAGTTTGGAGTTTCATTTCTATTTATTTTCGTGTATTTGGGAATCAAAAAGTCTTGCTGTCAAGAAAACTGAGTTGGAATTGTTGTCAAGATTTTCAGCACATATGTTTAAATGATATTAAGATTTCCAGATGTTATTGGTTTCAATTAGTGTTAATCAATGAAAATTGGCAACTATTTTGAGTTACTTTAATTCTAATGTGTGCTCTTTCTTCTAGTCAATAGAGAATCAGATTAACTTAATTAATTTAACAGGAATTGCTCTCAACTCTTCTTCTTTGGAAGGGTAAATTATAGCCACTAAGTTGGTTGGTAAATCAGGTTATGAATCTGCAATAGGAATGGTTAAGCTTGCTCTAAACTGTCTGGAACAGAGTCTAAAAACAAACCAGCAATGCAACAAATAGTTGAGATACTGGAAAATATAGATGCAGCTGTTGACAAACCTAGACACCCTAGAGTACACTTTACTTAGTCATCCCCTTATCACCTTAGACTACACTTTACTTTTTCAGCCAACTTAATAGTTATCTTATCTTAATAATTTAATAAAGACGCACGGATCTAATTTCGTACATCCAAATCCAATTTTGTAATGTTTAGTATGGATGTTATATCCTTGATTTATGCAAACATGTTTGAATACCAAAACTACTTTAAAGAGTAATTATATTTTCTTTGAAGAGTAATTTGTTTTTGCCTAAAGAGTAATTATTTTTTGCTTAAAAAGTAATTTATAATGTGTCTAAGGAGTAAATGATCTATTTGAGTTTATTGAATTGCCTCTTGAGATTTATGTCTGTTCTCACTTTCTCAGAGTTTCATAGTTGCGTTTTCGTGTTGGGGAACCTGATTTAGGGTACTTGTATGACATGATCTTATTTGTGCCACAAATTTAATCTTGAAAAGGAAAACACAGTTTGTGGATTATTTGGTTCTAATCACAAAATAATTGATTAAATGTAGCAGGTATATTAGGCAAATACTTGTATGAAAACATGGAACTGCTCTCTAGATAAGTTCAACTTTGTATTGATAGTGTGTTACCTTCTAATCACAAAATAATTGATTAAATGTAGCAGGTATATTAAGCAAAGAAGTATATAGATGATGCATATGCAAGAGGTTTGTTAGCTATTGATGCTTTGGTAGCGAATTCTTCAGCACAATCAGAACAAGTTGTCCAAAATAAGGAAGTTGTCCAAAACAAGGATTTATCTAATATTGTGTTGGATCCAGTTAATTCAATTACAAAAGGGAGGAAGAAGAGGATAAAGGGCCACTTCGAAAAAACCAAAAAAAGTAAGTGGAAAACTTTAGAGTTAGCAAAGGAATTTGGATCTAAAAATCCAAAGGAATTTGGATCTAAAGCTCCAAATGCTCGTTCACTTTAGTTAGCAAAGGAATTTTCCTCCACTTTCTCCACTGTCATTGACAAGGCTATTCTACTTGATTGTTGTTGATGTTGCTTGATTGTGATCATGATCAAGAAAATACACCTCCAGTGCATGTCATGACTCATGTGTGTGTTTTGATTTTCTTGAATGATGAAAATTGTTAGTAGTTTATTTCCTTTGTTTAAAGTCACATGAGCTATCTTCTAGTTTAATTCTCAAGATCAGTACTGTTTTTAGAAGTATCTGTTTGCTATGTGTTAATGTTATAGTAGAATACAGAAAGTGAAGTACTCATGTAGAAGTATATCTATTAACCAATAAGCATTACTCATGTAGAAGTATATCTATTAACCAATAAGTATATCAATGAATTAAGACTTTGCTGATTACTTTTCTGAAAAGGTCAGGAGTATATATTTTGAAAATAATTTTCTTTAAAGAGTAATTTTTTTGTCTAAAGAGTGATTATTTTATCCTTAAAGAGTAATTTATTTTTATTTAAAGAGTAATTATTAATGTCCCTAAAGAGTAAATCTAGATATTTATAAAGAGTAATTATATTTTCTTAAAGAGTAATTTATTTTTATCTAAAAAATAATTTTTTTTGCCTAAAGAGTAATTTATAATGTGTCTAAAGAGTAAATCTAGATATATTTAAAGAGTAATTTTTCTTTGTCTGAAGAGTAATTATATTATCCTTGAAGAGTAATTATTGATATATTTTATCCTTAAATAGTAATTTATTTTTGTCTAAAGAGTAATTTATTTTTTCCGAAGAGTAATTTTTTTTGGTCTAAAGAGTAATTATTTATATATCTAAAGAGTAATTCTTGACTTATCTAAAGAGTAATTATCCGTCTTTTAAGAGTAATTATTGCTATATTTAAAGAGTAATTTATTTTTGTCTAAAGAATATTTTTTTTTTGTCTGAAGGGTAATTATTGCTATATTTAAAGAGTAATTTATTTTTGTCCAAAGAGTAACTTTTTTTTGTATGAAGAGTAATTTTTTTTGTCTGAAGAGTAATTTATTATGCTTCTAAAGAGTAATTATTGGCTTATCTAAAGAGTAATTATTTGTATTTAAAGAATAATTATTGCTATATTTAAAGAGTAATTATTTTATTTTATCCTTAAAGAGTAATTTATTTTTGTTTGAAGAGTAATTATTAATGTGCTTAAAGAGTAAATCTAGATATTTATAAAGAGTAATTATATATATATATTTTTTAAGAGTAATTTATTTTTGTCTAAAAGAGTAATTATTTTTTGTCTAAATAGTAATTTATAATGTGTCTAAAGAGTAAATCTAGATATATTTAAAGAGTAATTTTTCTTTGTTTGAAGAGTATCTTTGAAAAGTAATTATTGATATATTTTATCATTAAATAGTAATTTATTTTTATCTAAAGAGTAAGTTATTTTTGTCTAAAAAAGTTTTTTTTTGAAGAGTAACTTTTTTTTCTTCTGAAAAGCAATTATTTATGTCTCTAAAGAGTAATTCTTGATTTATCTAAAGAGTAATTATTGTTATATTTAAAGAATAATTTATTTTTGTCTAAAGAGTAAAACGTTTTTTTTTTGTCTTGGTAGAGAAATAAACATGGAGATCAGTTACATGAACAAGATCACCTGATGATCAAAACTATTATTACGATCTATATACAATATCCCAACATTTTTATTCTATTCTATACTAAACCGAGAGTAGAACAACAAAATATTGCGAATCCCTTCCGATTAGTTCAGTAGATAACGCACGCATGCGGGTTTTCCTCCACGCTGTGATGCACTTGGTAGTAATTAGTGTTCATCGGGGGATAGTACGGTCTGTATCGCCGGAACGAAAATGCTGTGGGGTACGAGATTGTTGTCGGGATGAATATCCCAGTGCTTCGACCTTCTTGGGTTCTTCTTTCTTTGCTTCGTCCTTCTTCGCCTCGTCCTTCTTAGGTTCTTCTTTTTTAGCTTCCTCTTTCTTGGCTTCTTCCTTGGGTGGCTCCTCCTCCTTTGCCTCTTCTCTCTTAGGTTCTTCTTTCTTTGGCTCCTCTTTCTTCTCGGGCTCTTTAGTCGGCTCGACTGATATGTTGCTTGCTGGCCACCAGCTCTTCTTGCGCAGTTGGCTTACAACAATCACCGGATCAACTTTCCCGATTACAGTTAGTTTTAGGAGTGGGGAAAAATCGAAAACTCGGTATGCCGAGCTCGTCGGACCAAAAAATATCAAAATATAGATATATCAAAATTTTCGATACGGTATAGTCGCCGTACCGAAAGAATCGAATCGATATCGGTATCTACCGAATTAAAATTTCAGTATTTCGGTATACCGAAAAAAACTATATTTTATTATTTTATTTTAGTATTTGTAATTTTATTTATGGGCCCAATTAACTTTGCCAATATAATAAGTAAGCCCAAAATTATTACTTATTGGTCTAAGCCCATTTAACGCTGCAACACTCAACCATATTTGAGTCTCCATTACCGATTCCAGACTAGAGATTCCCAAATCACAATTAAAGATTCACGCCGCTATGGTTTTCAGGTTGCCCTAGTTTCAAGAGAGAAACACAACATAGAGGAAAAGGAAAAAAACTGTAAAATCGTTTCACTATAACACTTAGCTTCCGAAGGTTATCTATAAATTCATTGTTCTAATCCATGTAAGTTTGCTTGTTTCTATTTCTTCGTTGATACTTTTCTGTTTTTTTTTTGAATCGGCGTTTCTTTTTCGAGTTCTGTTAACTGCAAATTCATTTCTTGCAGTTGTTGGAGGTGGAGATCTGACAGATCTGCGTGAACACCCGCTAAATCTTCTTCTCTCAGCCCAATCTCCTTTCCATTCAGGCCCTTATCAGGATCTGCGGACTCTCTTTCTTTCTCCTCTCTTTCTCTCTCTCTCTCACCATTAGATTTTTGTGCTTTCTTTTTGAATTCCGATGTTATGTGTTACATAGGGGGCATACATTTTTTGATTCGTTGGTCTTGATTTTGATCAAGAAAGTGTTTTTAAGTCTACGTTTTTTTAAGTTGGGGTATTGAGAATCTTTGCCTCTCTGAGGAAACATTATGTTAGTCCGGATTTTTTTATTGTTTTGTAATTACAGTATTGATAATGGGCTTTAGGCATTCTTAAACTTATGTCAAGTCATTCTATTCTTTCCACCTTAGTAATCTCTGTAATCCACGTTGTGCTCTTCTCACCATATCTGTATTTCATGCATTAAATTTGGAAAAGTTGTCCAGAACTTGTTTGAATCTGTTATTTTATCTGTGCAATTACTTAATCAGTATTGTGTGAAGCTTATACAGAAATTTAATCAAATGATTTATTTTGAAAAAATAATGTGGATTTTATGGGTTATTTTTCGGTATGTTGATGAAATTCGGTATGGCTGAGTATATTGAATTTTCTACCTGTAATAAATTTTCGGCATTTTGGTATAATGCAGTATATACCGAAAAAATCGGTACGGTATAAATTACAGTTTGGCAACGGTATGCATTTTTATATACCGAAATTTCGGGATACCAAAATTTCGGTATCAACATCGGTATACAAAATAGCATACCGAAAATTTCGGTACGGTATCGTATTTTCGGTATGTCGTGTTTACCCACCCCTTGTTAGTTTATTTTCTTTCAGATCAATGGAGACTTCATTGATTCCTAGAACGAAAAGGAAACATATAAAACTTGTTTTGCAGAGCATCAAAGCTTCAACATTAAGTGACAGATACATGCATCCTACCTTATATGGTTAAGATTGTTTCATTTATTAATAATTAACAAAAAATATGGAAAGCATTAATATTTCTTCAAATGTAAAATCTTTATCAGGAGTAGTTAGTGATTTATGTGCTATTGTTGAAGCCTAAAGAGAGGTCAAAATGAAAGATACGATAGCTGAACTAACCAGATATAATCATGATATTGGTGACTTAATAGTTTCTCCTACATAATTTAACCCTATTTACCCCAAGTAGATCCATAGGAGGGCATTTGAAAATTTAAATGGTGGATAATGCATACGGGTCAGAGAACAACAGCATCGTTAATTACTATGTATACCGAAAATTCTTCACCAAGAATGATCATGTGACCCTCAAAGAGTATAGTATGTTCAATTTTAAAATAAGATGCAAGAGCTAGATAAGGTTACTGAAATTGAATGAGGTTAAGGCTACTTCTAGATGTTCTTGCACGTTTACATTGAATCACCATTCGTTCGACAGCAATTTTAAGCAATGCGTGGCTGAATTCATGTATGTGTCAACATGGATGCATTGATCGAATGCATCCGACTTGTACAAGTCCCCAAACTTTACATAGTCAAAAGGTATCCGATGGATAAGGTAAAGGAATCTAAGTAATCTATATACGAATACAGAAGCACAGTAATATCAAGTTCTTTTTCCTTCCACATACACTCTCCAGTCTCACCTTCAATTGCCAGTTGATGCAATTTTAAAAGCAGTTTAATATTAGAAGATTAGAGTTTTAGTATAGGCTGTTTTCTAAGCATCACCGTCATCTTTTTTCATGTACAAACAGTCACAGCCTTTCTAAATGGTGTACCCCACCATTAAGGGCCCCCACCGCCCCTACCCTGGGGATTGGTGGAGGAGGTAAATCGCAGGATGTGTCTCAAGTGGCTTATAGGGAGGGCTCACTGTTAAACTTGTGCTTGCAAGGGGCCAAATCTATGCCAAAGGCAGGATTCGAACCCCCACCCTGCAGCAACCAAGCTCAGCTGAAAGGCCTTTCCACCCTCCCCTCTACCACTTGAGTTATGCCCTGGGGGCACAGTCACAGCCTTTCTACTCTGCATTTATGCATTTCTTCCTTCCAAATCATAATAATAAAGGACAAACAATTCACAGGCATAAGAAAACAGATCATCACATAACCAATACAGCAAACACTTAGAAGAAATGTCAAAATCAAGAATGCAAAAATGCAAGTTTGATACACAAACTGAAAAATCAGAGGAAAATACCAAAATTATCACTTCAAAGAACTGTAGTCATACCTGAAAGAGTCGACACCGTCTTCAATGCCCTCCTCTGCTGTTCTCTTGTCATTTTGCAAATCCAAATTCAACACAAACTTCTGTAGAAAGATTAACCAAGAAAATTAATTAATTTCCATAAAAACACAGATAGATGAGAGTCAAAATCATTGACTGCTGCCAAAAAGGCCAAACATCAGGAAAATGAAAGATCAAACTCATGAAAGTCGAATAGAATAAAAACAAATGGAATTGTTAAAAGGCAGTACTTAATCATGCTTTTAAGTTTCTCTACCATCTTCTTTTACTTGTTAAGTATCCATTTAACACAACCAAAAACATATATTAGCCAACATATATTATATTTAAACACATTATGTTGTATGATTATATAGAGCTGATATTATTTTGAGAAACACCCGGAAAATATATACAGGATCCCCAACTGTGAGTGCTTTAGCATCCTGATATCCCATATGTTACACAGCCTAGGACATTACACAATGTGACATCTAATCTTATGCTTGGAGGCAGGATTGATGTCACTTTGACTAGAATAGAGCAACTCTTTTATATTTAAAGACATTCATCCTCAAGCCCAAAGCACACTCATGCATTAGTGTAAGCATTCCACATGAAAAATCCTAAATCTTAGAAGAAAGAATTACCCCATTCAATGCAAATTACTAACAACAATTAACATGCAATGAATTATTCAAACAACATCATAGCAGTGGAGACTTCCAAGTGTCAATTCAGGAGGGAAAACTCAGAATATCAGGATCAATTTCAGGAGACAAACATAATATTCAATAAAACAAGCAAAAATCCACAGAAAATGTCTATGTTTTGTCAACCGATGTCAACCATGATTAGATTTCAATAGGGAGATGATGGAGAAGGTGTTGGCTCTGGATAAGGCTTACTCGCTGCCTCTTCTAGGCGCGATGCTGGAGAAGTTTCCGGCGACGGTCGAGCCCGCAGTGTGGTGGCCGGAGCAGTGAAGAAGACAATCACCCAGGGGAGAGAGAGGGGTAATGGCGTGAGAAGGAGAGAACGACGTGAAAGATGTGAACCCTAGATGAATTGATTTTTTTTCTTTAAATATTCAGGGTCGGGTTGATAATATGGGCAGGGTCTGGTTTGGGCACACGAGTCTAGATCCGTGCGCCCGGAAACACAAGAGCTTTTGCCAAGATAATTTTGCACCTTTTAAATTAGTTATCACTTTCACTATATAATGTTCTCATTTTCGCTATGAAACGTTATTATTTTTCATTTATATTATAAATTATTTATTAAATAACATTATTATTTTTTATTAATTAAATATTATTTTTTATTAATTAAATATCATTTTATTTTTATAAAAGTTATTATTTTTTAATAATATGTAATTTGATTTTAGTGAACTCCAACTGAAAAAGAGAATGAATTACATGATCTAAACAACTAAAAAACTGAAAACAAACAAGTGTTATTCTAGTGATATAAGTAAAAACCTCTCATTGAAACGTCGCCTGCATATTACAGGGAGAATGACATCTAATACTAATACAAGCCAAAGTATTGTCTGAATGGTCACACATTAAATCATGGTCGTAGCAACATCCCACAACGAAATTCTGCTACTTCTCTATTGCCAAAACTTAAAACATTTTTGTACAGAAACAATCAGCCTAGCTACACTGCTTCTTCATCCGGCAAGATCACAGCTAACAAAGAGTACTTGACCCGTACTGATATTTTACCATTGTCGACTACAAGCCTAGCACCTGAGACCACCCAGTACCCAGGGGAGTCCTGGGGCCCTCGCATCATTTCCATGGTGTCAACATACCTCAGAAGTTTAACAGTTTGCGTGGGAATAGGAGGCCCATCAGGATATAGAGCAGAGTTGATGTTAATATCAGATGGCTTTGGTGCAGGTTTTTGCCCAGTGGAGAAATGACTAGAAATTAAAGTTGATATAATACCCGACTTTTGAGCAAGGGAAGGGGAACCATCCCACTCAGGTTTCTTCACCACAGATGCACCACTCACTCTGGAAAACTGGAGGCATAGAAATAGAACGTTTTTCATGCCGGATTCCTTCACTTGGAATTGTGCTCCAGTGACAATGGAGAGATCATCATCGGACTCGACAGGAGCGGTGCATACATGTGAAAAACTTTTCCACTGAACCCTCTCATAATACCTCCGATCAAAGGAGGAATTGTTTTTCCCACTGGACTCGTCATGAAGTTGGAAACTTTTAGGCAAGGACGATAGGTGCTGCAGATGGATTGCTAAACAATTACTCCTTTTTCCTTCCAAATATAGCCGCAGCCCTGTTACTGGTCTATTTCCCACGTCCACCTGTTCGAGTAAATTTAGCCACACAAATTATATTAACTATTGATTGTAAAAAAGACAATTCAGAATTTTAGAGAAATAAATATATCAACTAGAGATGATAGAAATTATAACTCATCATTGGTCCAGCAGCTATATGCAAATGGATGAATGGTCAAATAGTAGAGTCTACTTCCTCAAAGACAAGATTGATTACATTCTAAAACTCAAATAGTACAAGGAAATAAGGTAAAAAAGCGAGTGGTTGTTTGGGCCACCCATTAGTTGGGACTGTCCTAAGATAAAATCACATAGTAATATGGTACCAAGCAATTCAGAATCATGGTATCTAACCAACTGAGATTTAAGACTTCTAACATGTCAAACACTCAACCAGTAGCTATGCCTCAACATATGCCTACTCATTTCCGTCATAATATAGTACAAAGAACAAGACTCGTACTTTGAAATTTGAATGAATAGGATTGTTTATTGTATGTACTGACGGCTGATCTGCTAGTATTTTATTTTATTCAAAGAAAGATTGTTTAGAAAGAAAAAGAAAGCTGTTCTACGTATTAGTTTCTCTTCATTGCATGCCCTGGAATGTGGAAATTTAGAGTATACCTCATCAGTGTTAACATAAAGTTTGGGTCCCATCAAACTGAACTGCAAAGACGCAGCACCGTGCTGCTTTCTGTCGGGACCTAGGGGAACATCACCAAAAACAGGTGCCCATTGCCTTGGAAGTTGAAATTCTAAAAACTGATATAATTCTTCAATAGGTGGCTTATCTGCAAGTAGTGAAAAAGACTTGAAACAACACACTATTCAAAAGAAAATCACTCTTAAGGCTTGGGAATCATAATTCCGGAGATACTACTGCTAGTGAAATTAAGATAAACTTATCCATATTTGAAGTGGTTAGCGCATCATAAAATGGTATAATCACATGTCATGGTAAACCATCAATAAAGTAGACTTCATTTAGCATTTTCATAGTCTGCAGAGAAGTGATTATCCATACGTACATCTCACAACATTATATCAACTCTAGATTGCACTGAAATTAGATCACAGAACATGAGAAATTAAAAAAGGACCAAATAAATTTTAAAGTATAAAACTAAGGCATCGATCAACTATGAACGGAAATTTTGCTTACAGCGCAAGTATAGATTGATAGCATGACCTAAGAATCCACTCCCATCAATTCCACTCAAGAGTGATGAAATAGGGATAAAGGACATAGAGATCACTTCAGGCTCAAGCTGAACAGATTGACACCACTTATTATGAGGCAAATTCCTTTCACTGCTTCCTCCTCTCCTCCTCCAGAAGAAAGTTACTTCCTGGAAATATAATGAGCAACCAGTATGAAGTTCCATGGCCAATGTGATTCAAGGAATCAAGAAAAAGAATATCATCTTACTAAGACTAAAATGAATAAAGTTAACTCTTATATAAGTCCCCAGTCAAATACACAGTGTCAATATTTAAATAAAAGGATACTTTGATAATCATCCATTAACTATTCAATTTATTTTTTTAAATTGTTACCTCTTGGTTTGAGTGAAAACTCGGTGTACTGGGATCCAAGAATGCAACTCCTCTTTCATTTGCTGCTCGCTGAAAATAAATTAAATGCAACTATTGAAGTTCATGAAAATTTTAAAATATAGCGCATCAGATATCAAAATTTAGAAGGTGTGGGTATGAACTTCAGGATAACCAAATAAGTTCAATCACTTTAGCACTCAAAACATACTGAGATTCTAACCGAGTAATGAGTCTTCTAATCTCTTTTTAACATGCAAAACAAGAACCAAATTCCTTATCACATATTGAATTAGAGCTAAGCTTATTACCACAAATAGCTTATATAGATAACAGCTCGAGTTGGTAACTGATGGAAAAGATGTCATAAGATAACTCAGATCAAATAATGAATCTTTCAGGTAAACAAACAAAAGATGATAGACTAGAAAATCTTCTTCGTCAAAGTATGCATAGTTGTTAAGAGACTCTCCTGAGGGTGCTCAAGCCAATGAGTCTCTTCTTTTAGAGTTTTGCAGATTTCAGGCTCTGTACAAGAGACGTGTGCCTCCCTGTGCCTTTTCTGCGCCTTTCATCATGTCCTGAGGCACGCCTCTTGTACATGTGCACATGGATTATCTTTAGGGTTATTATTAATAATATTATTTTAAATTAATTTAACCTCATATTAAGTCTTGGGGGAGACGTTGAGTTTATCTAGGGCTTTATTTGAATTAGAATTAGGGTTTCATAAACAAAACATAAGGCAAACGAAAAGATGCTCAAAAGTCAAATCATGAATCATGATGATAATTGATTAGTTTTCTAATCTTTTGAAACTTGCTCACCTTTTGAAACTTGAAGACTTTGTGTTATCGGCTTATTGTCTATTGGTGTTGAACATTTTAACTTTGAAGTTGATTATGTATAGATTTTTTTTTTTTGTTATTATGTTATTTATTTATGAGTTAATATGTATTATCATGTGATGTTATGTGATTTACACCTTTATTTGGTTATGTAATTATGTGTAAAGTAGGACATACTTATGTATATACAAGTTACGCCTTTATGCGCCTCTCGCCTCTAACAACCGGCTCGGATTCTCTGTGCCATTTGCTACATCATCTCTTGTGCCATATCGTTGGATGGACGACACATAGGAGAGAAAAACTATGCCCTAATCCTTAAACCCTAGGGGCAATGGTTGGATTTATTTCCCCCTCTTACGTGTCAATCACTTAACGTGTGGTACAGAAGATGATGCACGAAAATGGCGTAGAAGATCCGGTGTGTCTAACAACTATGATTGTATATCAATTAGACGTGACTATTTTAATAATCCATAAACCAAGGCAACAGCCAACAGGATATCCCCATCTGCATAGATGCTAATTTTGAATCATTTAAACATCACTGCATCTGCAAAGATCCATATATAATACTTAAGGATCAGTCTTCCTTTCTAATGCAACTTAAATATGGCACATATTATGTCTTCTTAAAATTGACATGTTACAGTTAAATTCTGTATTTTATTTTTAGGAGATTATGATTTAAAAATAATGATGACTCACTTCTGTAATTAAGGTTTGAGAAAGAAAATTATACATAACAGCCACAAGATAGGTCACCATCTTTTACCCAAGCATTGTGTCTTTTCAATATTATCATCCCTACAACATGTTTTCATATAATAAACCCTTATATCTAATGCTACTAATTGAGCGTTCTTCTGTTTTCCATTGTTTAGGTAGAATACAAAAAGAACTAACCAGAGAATTAGTTATCTTTACATTCTTTGATGTTGCCAAATGAAATTGACATGCAAATTAATATAATTTCCACAGAATCATAACTCATGAGTACTAGTTGGTCCAGTGATAGAAAATTCACACTGCTTTTACAACCTTCAATATTCTTGGAATGCAGTTCTTTCAATATTGACTAGATTGTGCATTCCTCAGGTGTTTTTATATACATTCCATGGCAAATTTATAATTTCTTTCAATATACAGGATAAAAATGCATCACTTAGGCAGCTTAACTATTTATAAAAGGAAAACACTATATCATGTTCCTTCTGAGTGTCTGACAATAATTCCTCCATATGCACAAGGTTTAGGTAGAAACAGAAACTAAAATCATAGTCCACATATGGATCTAATTATAGAAAAATGCATGATGATAGAAATTTAAACAAAGAGAACGAACCATTTCCCTGCCATAAGCTTTCTCAGGTTGCACGCTAGATTGTCCACTATCATCACTGAACCTCTTGTCTGCCACATCCTTCAATCTTTTCTGTACATCAGTGGGCTGGAGGGGCGATGAGTATTGCTGCTTTGCATAGACAACATCTTTCCCACCCATCTTTACACCAACAATGATATGGGTTCCATATTTCTCAATAAACCTGCAAATGGAGTTCTCAGAAAAATAAAAAAGATTAGTCATGATACATTATAAACATCATAAGTTAAGTCAAATTTAATATTAATTAAAAAAGGCTCATTCCAATAATTAATTAAGATCTATAACCAAAGAGCATATAAGCATGCACTTAAACAACAGATGAATGGCGCCTCAAAATTTATAATTGTTTAGACAACAACCAGAAAATGAGGAAAGCAAATATACAGAGAGGGATAAGAATCATAAATAGGTCCCTTAAGCACACTTTTTTTTAAGTGCAAACTATAATTTTCAGAAAAGAAGAGGTGAATCATAAATTGGTATTAGTGTGAGTAATCATGTCATTCTCTAAACTGCCATTCTCTAAAATTGCCAAAATGAGACAATTAGGAAATCACGTGGCTGAGTATAAGTTCAAACATAGCTAAAAGCATTAAACCTGGAGAGATTTTCAAAGTTGTGGAATAGCTCGAAGAAAATAGAATAAGATGACACGTGTAGATGCAGAGCGTGCACACACCACAAAATTGAGCAAGTAATGGATGAGACATACTTGTGTGCATAGACCCTTTTTAGTAATGCGTTGAAAGACAATTATTCCCCAAGAATTTACATTAAACCCAAAGGATAAAGATTAAATCCTAAGGGCAAAATAGGACAAGAACCACAAAGGTAAACTATCACATACTGTAGACCATAAGGCTAGAATATTACAAAAACCATAAATTAAAATTACAATTATGCTCTTAGAATCAATACTAACCCTATAGAATATGAACCAAAAGAGGCACAGAACTTGTACCCCCAGTTGCATACAAGTCTTTCCCATGATACATTTACTGCTCACCTTGTCAATGCAGCAGGATCCCATGACGATGGCACTGCTTGTCTGACATGATCTTGGAGCGTAACTTGGGATTTTTCTAATGCTATGCTATAGAGGGTGATGAAGACCCCATCAAAAGCTAGAGATTTTGTAAAGGCAGCATCTTTCTGCCAGGACCCCGTAAATTCAAATGCGGCATTGAAATGGCCTGTTGGGATTTTATTTGAAAGTGATAATTCTTGGTTGAACTGCTCGGACATCTAGAAAATGAAAGGAGTTATAAACATCTGCTTTAGAAGCTATCTATACTACATCTGTCAGAAAAAAACTTAGACTCCCAATCGTGATGCATCACACTAGTACAAACATATTTCAAAATTTTCAATATCATGATGACATCTTCTCAATTACAGAATTCGGCTTTTCAATTCCAAGAATTATGTAATTAAATAAGCTGAACTGTCAACCGTGATGTATCATAGTATATACCTAAATTCAACTTATTTTTTCAAATATGCCACCTTCTCAAACTGCAGAATTCAGCTTCTCTTCGCAGAAAAAATTAAAACATTCAAACATAAATACCATAAATTATTACTCAATGACAACCACACTAGTACCTTCTGAAATGTCAGTACATCAGAGCTGAACCGCATGCGCTCGCCTTTATCACAGTTAATAGTCCTGGGCACATTCTGGACTAAAATTCCCCCAGGTATGGCGATATCTCGTACCTGATCATCATCTATGGAGATCAACGTTGACTGCTCTTTAGTTTGTTGCTTCTTGCAGTACTTCAATCGCAAGTCCAGCGTCAAGTCGTACCCCAACCCAATACACTGCACCGCCTCCTCCGCCCCTGCTCTCAGCCTCAGCGCTGCCTCTTTCCGACTATTACCACCCCTGCCTCCACCATTACTCGCCATAAATTAAAAACGGAAGGAGAAATTATCTTCGAACAATTGACGGAAAATCAATTCCAGCAGAAAGAGAAGCAGAGGCAGAAAATCAGGATGTAAAAATTGAATTCTGTTGTTGAAAGAAGCGGATTGGGATATTAATTGAATAATTGATAATAAAAATTCGGTGGTTTAATGATTTGGGAATTAGAAATTTGGTGGGGGTTAGGTTAGGTAGGGAAATTGTTTGGACTTGAACCTGCTCATCATATCATATGGCGGGAAAGTCAAAGAGCACCTGCTACCCTGAAATGCATGCTATAAAAATATAATAATATTATTTTGACGAAAATATTTTACTACTATTTTATTTTACTACTATTAAATTAAATATAATTATATTCTAAAAACAATGGATATTAAAATGAGGAAGAGTTGAATTGATGTAAATGTAAGTATTCGTACATGTTCAGATATTATTCCACTTATAAGGGTTAAAATTGATTTCTTTAGCCTTTCAGCCTTTTTCTAATTAAAACATAATCATAGTTGGAAGATTTCTTCTATAGGAAATTCAACAAATTTGATTAGTTGAAATAAAGAAGTAATACCACTTCAAGAATTGACCTTGTTTGATTAGGTCTACTGTCGTACAGAATTGAGAATCGAAATTAATATATATATATATATAATATTAATAAATTTTTTGTGCATCCGGTGCCCTAAACTTTCTATTATACAAAATTACTATTCCCTTGTTTCATTCATAAATCTCAATTTGTTTTTTTACTTGGAATATAAAGTGTTGATGGTCATTTTTAGCGAGTTAGATTAAGATAAATCAAGATTGAAGTTACCATTAACCGGACACTAAAACAGACATCAAACAAGTAAATTTTCTCCGTCGACCCATAAATTTGGTGCCCTTTCCATATTATTGATATTGTATTCAAGAGTTCCATCCAGAAACATTACACAGTAGAGAGAGAAAATACAAAATGAATTTGTTGAGGAAGAAGATGAAGTTCCCGTGAAGTGCCAACCCAAGTATCGTGTGTCCTCTTGCTGTAGATACATTGACTTTATAGGAGATATTTTGTGGATGGTCCCCCCTTGATTTGCCAAGTGTTGCCACGTGTCCCTACAAAGAAATCTTATCTGTAAGAAGGTACGATGATATCATGACAGATTATCTCCCTGTAAAATGCGTGTCTCTTTGGTCAGCTGGACATGCTTATCAGATCGATGGTAATTCTTAATGGGCTGAGATCCGATTACAATAGGCCGATGTAAAGGGTCGATGGCCGAGACCGAGGGCTGATTTTGTCCTCGATGTCGGCATTTAGTTATGCCTCCTCGGTGTCAGCATGTTGGTCGGCTTCTTCTGCTGTTTCCTTCTTTCTTGGGCGTATGTTCAAATTTCCACTCTAGCCTCGCTTATCTTTCGGGTTGCACCGTGCGTATAAGTCACGTCCTTATATGGGGGTATAAACACCTATAACATTAGCCCCCGAGGTTGCTTCTTATGTGAAACTACAAGGAGAAATCTCGAACCTGAGCTCTAAAATTCCGTCGGCCTCGTTAAAAACCTCCATACGAGAAAGCCCAGTGGGAAAAACTCGTATATAGGAAAAAGAGTACCGTAAGAACTTTAAAACTCTGATGCAGAATGAGCCCTCCTCTATCTGCTTATCCATCAATGTGAATGTTGCAAATGTGTAATGATCAGAAATCTTTTCTTCTTTCTGCTTCACTTTATCCGATCGTTGATTCCAACCTCGTAGAATTGACATATTCTTACATACTTTAATCAACCGAGCTATTTGATTTGACTTTCCTTCTTTAGCCCCCGAGACATAGTCTCGGTCTTATCTTTAGCCCCTCAAGTTCCTGAGATGGGGTGTCGGGTTCTTAAAAAAAAAAGAGGTAAGTTAGAGTCAGAGGTCGAGGGCCAAGACCGAGGTTGAAGATGAAGGAAGCCGAGGCAAGAAGAAAGCATAAGTTTGGGTTCAGCTAAGATCTGATTTGTAGCTCAGTTAGTTACAGCGTGTTTTTCTCATCAAGTATAAACATGTCGGTGAAAAATAAAATAGAGAGCTAAGACCGAGGAAAAAGACCGGCAGAAAAAAGGAAGGGAAATGTAGAAAACATATCGTGGCAGAAGAAAGGAAGAGAAAGGCAGAAAACATGTTTTAAATATATATATATTGAGGTCGATCCGTGGATACCGATAAGAAATGAAGGATGCCAGGAAGGATACAGGAGTAGGAAGCATGTTTTACGTATTCTTCATGTTTCGGCTTCAGTTTATAGCTTAATTAATTAGAGCATATTTTTCACATCAACTATAAGCATGTCGGGCAGAGGCCCATAAGAGAAAGGAAGAGAATATGAGAGAAAAGTAGAAGAGGCAAAACAAAAAAAGCTGTCTGGTACCTGATATCGATTAGAAAGGAAGAAGCCTAGCCTAGCGGAGGCCGAGGTCGAAGTTATTGAGGAGGCCGACCCATGTTACAGGGAAGAGGCCAACCCATATTGCAATGCCGAGGCCAACCCATGTTGCAATGCCGAGGCCGAGGCCGACCCATGTGATGTGTAACTCAGTTGGTTAGAGCGTGTGAAGAGAAAGAAAAGGGAAGAAAAGCAGAAAAGGCGTTTAAAAAAGAAATCATGGAAAGAGGATCTGTAGATTAGTTGGTTAAAGAGGCTAATCCCACGTGGATATCGATAAGAAAGGAAGAATGTGCATCCAACACATACTTATGCGCAAAAAAAAAGAAAGATCGGTAATACCGATAAGAAAGGAAGTGGTCAGAAGACGGAAAAATTAAGCTAAATAAGAAATGAGAAAGGAAAAGAGATAGCTCAATCAATTAAAACGTAGGGTGTGGTTACATGCAGATTGGACGAGGAAGATGAGACTCCACCCAGCTGAGGTGTAGAAGCACGTTCCATTCATTTGAGGTGTAGAAGTTGAAGCTCCACCCATATGAGATGTAGAAATAAAGACTCCACCCGAGTGAGGTGTAGATGCAAACATTCCATCCAAACAAGGTGTCGTAGCTGATGTTCTACCGAGGTGTAGATGCTGAGGCTTTACCCACGGTGTAGAGCTGATGCTCCATTCATTTAAGGGGGAAACATAAGGCGTGTTTGAAAAAAAAGAGGATCGATACAAGCCGAGGCCGAGGTGGTCAACTGACAAGAAAAGAAGAATGTCTAGCCGAGCAGAACTAATGCGCAGGTGACGTGTAGCTCAGTAGGTTAGAGCGTATTTTTCTCATCACTTTAAAGAGGAAGGATGAGACCCATAAGAGAAAGGAAAATAAAATGAGAAAAGTAGGGAGGGTTGACATTGAAACACACACCGACTAAACAACCTTGGTTGAAGTTAATAACGAAGGTGGAGTATCCATTATGAAAAAGAGTTGACATTAAATTTTTTAGGAGAATGATGTCAATTCCATTCTTAGCTCAGTTGGTTAGAGCGTGAAAGAAAAGAAATCAAGTCAATAATGAAATAAGAGGCAGAAACGAAGGAGAAGGAAAAGTAAAATGCATGAGACCGAGAGAGCAGAGGTGCGTCAACACAAGAAGAAAGAAAGAAATCGGTCGGTATATAGCTCAGTAGATTAGAGCATGTAGTGGATGAGATTTTAGTTGGAGATGAAGAGTCTGAGGTCTCCATCCAGTTAAGGATGTAGAGATTGAGATCTCCAACCAACTGAAGATGTAGAGGCCGAGGCTCCCTCTAGTTGAGTATGAAGAAGATGAGTTTTCAAATCGGAAGAGGAAAGAAAATGATTCCTAGTATGGAGGAAAAAGGTGTTAGCAAAGAAAAAGGTGTTAGCGTGGATTGTTAACTGCCAAGATTCGAGCTAAAAAGAAATCACAATGGTAAAAGTGGAGGTAATTAAAATAAATAAATAAATAAATGTCCGAGGCCCGATGAGGATGGAACAGATGGTCAAGAAAGAAAGAAAGAAGAAATAACGATAAGAAAAAGGTTGGTCGGTATATAGCTCGATTGGTTAGAGCTTGTAATGGATGAGACTTCACGTGAGAAATAAAGATTTTAGCTGGAGACGCCAAGGCCGAGGTCTCCATCAGCTCGGGTATGAAGAACACGTGTTTTCAAATGGAAGAAAGAAAGAAAAGAATTCGACATAGCTCAGGCGTACCCAAATAAGAAGAGGAAACTAAAATTAAAAAAAAACCGATACTGAGGTTGAAATCCAAGAGGAGATCGAAGACGAGGTCCAGGCTCTGAGGCCGATGAGCCAAAAAAGAAAGGAAGAGATCGGAGGTCAAACATGTAATTTTTAGGAAGAAATCAGCTAGCTCAGTTGGTTAGAGCGTGGATTGAAAGGGAAATCTAACCTCATCCATCCGTCTATCCATCGGTGAAAATGGAAACCCAACTTCATCCATTCATCCATCCATCGGTGGTGGTCGGATGTTCTGCCCTCTTAAGGAGGTCACTTAATCTTCAAGAAAGAATGCATGTAGTTCAGTTTGTTAGAGCGTGGAGCGTGGATTGAAAGGGAAATCCAACCTAATACCTCATTCATCCATCGGTGGTCGTATGTTCTGCCCTCTTACCTCGGAGGTCAGCGAAGGTCATGTAATCTTCAAGAAAGAAAGTAAGAGGGTGGATTGAAAATGGAAATCCGACCTCATCCATTAGAGATCAGATATTCTTTCCTCATACCTGTCAGATGTTCGGATACGCTGTCCTCGGAGCATGAAAAAGAAAAAAAAGGGAAATCCTATCCGATGGTGGCGCAATTGGTTAGCGCGTAAACAGAGAAAAAGAGAGAAGAATACACAGTTCAGAGGCTAAGGAAAGAACTTAAAATCAGAATCGATAAAAAAAAAGAAAAAAAAGAGGGTCGGCTCTTGCTAGCCTAGGCTCTGTTTTCAATCTTCAAAGAAATAAAAGGTTGGGTTTCTTATGGGGTAGTTGAGTAACACCTTATGCTACTAAAAAGAACTACAACATTTATTCAGAAAAGGTTGGTTGAGGTATCTCGGTTGGAAAATCTTTTGGATGGAAAGTCTGATATCGGGCATAAAAAATTGTTGGATGGAAAATCATGGTATTGGAATTTATTTTGGTATCGAATTTTATAAAAAAATATGGTATTAAAATTGGTGGAGTTATTGATATCGGCTTTTATGGAAATTTTGGCATTGGAATTTATTTTGGTATTGGGATTTTATAGAAAATTATGGTATTTGAATTGGTGGAATTATGATATCAAATTTTATAGAAAATTATAGTATTGAAATTGGTAGAATTATGGTATCGGTATGGAAAATTATTGTATGGGAATTGGTGGAATTATGATATCGAATTTTATGGAAAATTATGGTATTGAAATTGGTGAAATTATGGTATCGGTATGAAAAATCATGGTATGGGAATTGGTAGAATTATGATATCAGATTTTATGAAAAATTATGGTATTGGAATTGGTATGGAAAATATGATATTGTAATATCAACTCCAAGAAAAAAAAGGAATATGAGGTCGTATATCTGTCCGGAAAAAATATGGGAATGAGGATATGGTCTTATCCTCAACCCATAAAGGGAAATGCGAGTTACGATTCGGAGAGAAAGGTCAAGTACCAATGAAAAGGCAAGTTACAACTCGAAAAAAAATGCAAAGTACCAATGGAAAAATGAGTAACTACTAAAAAACATATCCTCACATCATAAGCATCACCATACCATCATCATAAGCATCATTATCATATACATCATCATTAACATCATCATTGGCATAAGAATCAGTAAAAATGCAAGGCATGGCTTGCAAGTGTAGTTCGGGGGCTCGCAATATGACTAATAAACGTAGCTCGGGGGCTGACAATGTGAATAATCTCTCTATAAGGGGAGAGATCTCGGTTGGTTAGAGCGTTTCGCTTAAATACTCAAAGGGAACGATTAAAAATGAATTGGATTATATTGGCAATCTCCCTATGAAGAGAAATAACTCGCTTGGTTAGAGCATTTTACTCAAATACTCAAACGGAATGGTTGTCCCTTCAAAGGCCGGAATAGCTCGAGGGCTCACAATATGAATAATCTCAAATGGAATGGTTGTCCCTTCAAAGGTTGGAACTAAATATAGTGGCTAAAATCAAATGGGATCATATCAACATGAACTTTCCAAATCAAGTAAGTTGGAATAATGTTAAAGTTATTATAATTAACTCAATTTTGCAGGATGGAAAGAAAATAAAAATTTCAGAACCCGTGTGTACACTTCGGGGGCTGAAGTTCCAATTTTAACAAAAATTTGAGGAAATAGCTCAGTTTTTTAGTATATGGATGAAATCTCAAATCAATGAGAAGAGGATCGAAACACTAAAAGAGAAGTAGGGAGAGAAAAGGCATTTGGGAAAGTAGAAACAAAAACATCTCATGCAGATGCGGATGCTGAACTAGAGAAACATTCTGGATGGAAAGCCGATACAACTCCCTCCAAGAAGAATAGCTCAGTCAGTTAAAATATAGAAGAAAATCAGATTGAGGTCTGAATGCGAAAGGCCGATGACACTGTAAGGAAAGATTAAGAACCCGACACCCCATCTCGGGAACTCGAGGGGCTGAAGATAAGACTGATACTACATCTCAGGGGCTGAAGAAGGAAAGTCAAATCAAATAGCTCGGTTGATTAAAGTATGGAATAATATATCAATTCTACGAGGTTGGAATCAACGATCGAACAAAGTGAAGCAGAAAGAAGAAAAGATTTCTGATCATTACACGTGCAACATTCACATTGATGGATAAGCAGATAGAGGAGGGCTCATTCTGCATCAGAGTTCTTCAGTTCTTACGGTACTCTTTTTCCTACGTACGAGTTTTTCCCATTAAGTTTTCTCGTATGGAGGTTTTTAACGAGGGCAACGGAATTTTAGAGCTCAGGTTCGAGATTGCTCCTTGAAGTTTCACACAAGAAGTAACCTCGAGGGCTAATGTTATGGGTGTTTATCCCCCATAAGAGGGCGTGACTTATACGCGCGGTGCAACCAAGAAGATAAGTGACACTAGAGTGGAGATTTGAACATACACCGAAGAAAGAAGGAAACAACAGAAGAAGCCGACTAACATGCTAAAGGGGTATAAGAAGAAGACAGGTGGCTGATGCCGACACCGAGGAGGCAGACTAAATGCCGACACCGAGGACAAGATCAACCCTCGGTCTCGGCCATCGTCCTTTTACATCGGACTATTGTAATCGAATCTCAGCCCATTAAACACTAATATCAATCCATATTCACGCGTAACCATAAGCTTGGCAAAGGTCTCAAAAATCAACTTATAATCAACTCTTCACTAGGATCACAAATGACTTGTTTTTGGGTTGTAATGTTGGCTCTTTGGAAAAAGGTAGGAAAATTTAGGTAAAGTGACTTAAGACACTAGTAGAGAGTTACCTTGGAGGTTCTCGATTTCTTCTTCTTGCTGAAATATCTCCTCCAACTTTTCCTCTTCTTTTCATGGATTTTCCTTCTTTTCCGTGCATCAACATCATCTCTTTAGATAATTCGGGTACCGGTTTTAGGCACTACCCTTCTTCTCTTTATCAATCAGCTGCTCTTAAGCTTAAAACTTCATGTTATAAGCAATCGAGGTACCAGTTTCAGGTACTACCCCTAAACAAGATTTAACCATATTCTTTTCATCCAACCATATTCTATCTTCCTTTTTCTTCTTGCAACACTTACTCACCTCAACTCTCTCTACCAATGAATAGGTTAATCAAGGCTCAAGTAAAGGTTTATAAGGTTATTTACTTCTGCTACCAAAGAAAAGGTTTTTAATGGCTCAACGGGGCATCCAAAGGTTAATAAAATCATTAGGAAGGATAAAATTTGGCTAAGTAGTTTAATCACAAAATAATGGCCTAAGATCATGTCCTAACAATTTATCAATCATAAGTCTCACACAAGACTCCAAGCCAAGTTCTAGAATACGTTCATATGAATGATCCTCTCAAGAATAAAATAATCATGATCAAGCATGATTAACAAGGCTCAAATCCTCACATAGGTAAATAGAATCCTAAGTACTCCTCATAGCACATAATTAAGATCAATTCCACAAGAACTCTACATACTTATCCAATTATACATGCTTTTCATCAATAGAAATTAACACATGAACATATGAATGCACAAAATCAACAGCCCATAAACCGAATCAACCATACAAGTATTCAACACTCATGAATCCATCTATCCTAACAATGATATCCAAGAATATACATGCCACTCACTCAATAAACACAACCCAATCTGTAAAGAGAAAAAGAAGAATGGAGGTGAGATGAATAAGAGAAAATCAAAAGAAAACCTGAAGATCTACTCCTCCAGAGCATCATCATCCTCATCATCATCATCCTCGTCATCCAATCTCTGCTCCACAGCTCGATACAGACTGCTAATGTTCCTATCCATAAGATCTACCTGACTACTCACTCTATCAACCCGCTCATTCAAGGCAGTGTACCTCTCGTTCAACATGGCGTAGTTGGCGTTGGCGAGTGCGAGATGCCTGTTCGTCTCCTACTGTACAGCTATGACCGCGCCCAGCTGCTCGTGAATCAAGCAAAGCTGTTTCCGGGTATTATCCCGAACAGCCCGCTGCTGCTGCAGTACTGGAGCATGCTGAGGCGTGTCGTGCTGCTCCTCCTCCGGAATCTCCATCTCTGGCTGCTCATCTACCCGATGCTCGACCTCAGGCTGCTGTGGTGGCTGTGATGGCTGCTGCGGTGGTGGACAGTACTCTCCCTGATCTACAATTCGCTGTAGCTCCGCCAATCTATCCTTCGCACATATCCTAGCCACGACTCTCCAATCCCCGTTGGTCTTCATAGTCACGGACAGAGCGGTGTGTCCTAGGGAGTTCATCAACAAGTTCCTCGCCTCCCGAACGGTGGTCATGTTGTTCACGTCAAAGGGAAATATGAAGTCGAATGGCTTTGGTCCTCTCGTGAAGAACCAATAACCATCTCTAAAGTGTGCAAATTCTCCCTTTACGCATGTGAACATCACCAAGTCGGGCTCTCCTCTAACAGGTGTAATGCCGGTGAAGTCTATGTTGTAGTGCTCAGCTACAATCGTCAGCAACCCTCCAATGTTTACCTTCTGAAATCCAACGGTCTTGAATCGATGCAGCTGCACGATGAAATATGCTCCCACATTGAACTTCACCCCATTCATCATACACCATAGGGCGTAAAGCTCTCCTCTAGACACACAGCCACCCTCCGAACGAGCAAACAGTGTGTTTCCAAGCACTCGATCCATATACTTCAACACTTGATTCTTGATCGAGGTCGCACGAGCCTGCTTAATCTTATAGTCTCTGATCTCCCCGAAAATTTCCCTCCAAAATCTATGGGCATTGAAGTAGCCACTCTCCACTAGAGAGATCTCAAGAGGCGTCTGAAACAGCTCGTTGAATTCGTCAGCTGTCCATCTCCTCCGGACTCCTCCTAACTGAAATGAGCACCGAAATTAGTAACCAAGAGGGTCCTTCTCCATCTCAAATGAGCAAATCACCTCAGCTGTAACATGGAAATATATCGGCCTCTTCAATTCCATAAATCGTCGGATCTCCACTCGATCGAACATCCAAAATATATCATCCCTGATGTGCATAATCCTCATGGCATCGTCATCCTGGTATCTCGTCCGGGCCACCTTAGCTGAGACTTCTGCCCACTTTTCTTTGATCTCATCCCAATCAGGCATCTGAATCTTGAAGTTCTCGGGAAGGCGTTCTTGCAATCTCAACGTCTTCGTCACCTTATCTACGTTCGAAGGCCTATCTTGCCTTTTTTTCGATCTTACTTCGGCTGCCTTCCCCTTCCCCTTGCCTTGCTCGGATCCTTGTCCGGATCCTTGTCCTGTACCTTTAGCTTTTCCCATGGCAAAAGAACGATCAAACACTCAAAACCCCCAAGAAATCGAGACTGAGCCCTAGCTTGCAGCGAAATTCACCCAAATTCGCATCCAAGTCGTGAATTAAAGGTGTGGTGATGTGTAATCGGTGCGAAATCAAGTGTAATTGAAGAATTGGTGCAAGGGTGTAGTGATTTCGTGAAGGTTTGAGGAAGAGTGAAGTGAAAAATAATCGAACCCTTCTAAAAAATCGAACTCAAAACACATACCTGGCTTGGTTCGACCTTGGGTTCGAGCTGTTGAACAGGTCGAACCATGACTGACGTGGTCCAATCACCCTTCTGGACGAGTTATTCTTCAGGTTCGACTTGGGTTCGACCTATTGGAACAGGTCGAACCAAAACACATCAGGTCGAACTACCCTACTGTATGTTTTAGATCACCAGTTCGACCTTGGTTCAACTTGTTAAACAGGTCAAACCAAGTACGTCGTGGTCGAACCGAACTTCAGCAGCATAGGTTCGACCTAGGTTCGACCTATAGGATCAGGTCGAACCATGCTTGTGAAGGTCGAACCACCTCACTGAATGATTTTTCAACACGGTTCGACTTCCACCGTTGGGTTCGACCTCCTGGCACTGGTCGAACCTACCCCCTGGAAGTTCTAAAATGCGTGTTCTTCAATCCCTACACACTTCAAACTTCAAAACGAATCATTAAGTACCAACTAGAGCACAACTTCATCAAGAATTAGTTCTTCAAAAACTTATCAATAATGAGTAACTCCGCAATCACTTAAAATACGAAACAACAAAACACGACGGAACATTAGGCAAGTTACAAAAAATCAACACATACAAACCAGTTAAAGTTTTAAATATGTCGCAAAAAATTAACTCCCCTAACAAACGTCACAAAGAAAAGATTATACTATTGGTGCTTATCAAGGTAAGTACATCACACCCCCCAAACTTAGTAGAAACTATAGTCGAAACTAAGTTTGCAAAGAGATGTAATTGCCGATAAGTAAACACTTCAAATATAAAAATTTCTTACTCACACAAAAGAAATAAAGCATTAAAACAGGAGGGAAAGCCCCCAACAAGCGCTCATGTTTAACTTCGGAGAGTCACGACGGTACCAACTCAGATCAAGGTATCCAAAAAGATGACACAAACATCATCCGGCGACCTATAATGCTTCAAGCGATGTCCATTCGCCACAATAATGTCTCCATCCTTGTCAATGAGCTCAAAACTCCCCCTCCTAAGGCTCGATGAATCATGAACGGTCCCGTCCACTTCGACTTCAACTTGTCTGCAAAAAGTTTTAAATGAGAGTTAAAGAGTAATACCTCATCTCCTTGCTTGAACTCCTTGTACGAGATCTTTAAATCATGCCACCTCTTCATCCTTTCCTTGTAGATCTCGGAATTCTTGTACACAAGACTCCGAAACTCATCCAAAAGATTTATGTGAGTCATCTTCAACTCCTTCACATCCTTGAGAGTCAAGTTCAAGCTTCGCAAAGCCCAAAACGCTTTGTGTTGAATCTCTATAGGTAAGTGGCACGGCTTCCCATAGACAATCTGATACGGTGACATATCTAACACCGTCTTGTACGTGGTCCAGAACCCCCACACGACATCATCGAGCTTCAAAGCCCAATCCTTTCTATTGGTTCCGATCACCTTCTCCAGAATTTGTTTGACTTGACGGTTAGAGACCTCCACTTGAGGATGATAGGGTGTAGTAACCCTATGCTTAACACCATACCCTTAAAGCACCTTCTCAAGAAATTTATTAACGAAGTGCGTACCTCCATCACTAACAAGTGCTCTAGGGACTCCAAAGTGGGCAAAGATATGCTTATTAAAGAAAGATATAACAGTTTTCGAATCATTCAAGCGAGTAGGAATCGCTTCCACCCACTTAGAAACATAATCCACCGCAAGTAGAATGTAGAGAAATCCATTAGATGGAGGAAAAGGCCCCATAAAATCGATACCCTATACATCAAAAATCTCGACCACTATGCTCGGCGGAAGCGGCATCTCGTCTCTCCTACTGATGTTCCCCATGCGTTGACATCTATCGCAAGATGCCACATAGGTCTCACAATCCTTGAACAACATAGGCCAATAAAGAGCGGACTGAAGTACCTTGGCTGCTGTCTTTTGAGCGCCGAAGTGCCCCCCGTTAGGTTGTGCATGGCAAAACTCGAGAACACTCTCCATCTCCATCTCGGGCACACACCTACGGACGATAGAATCCATGCAAATCTTGTACACAAATGGATCATACCATATGAAAGTCTCAACATCCCTCTTGAATTTAGCAAGTTGATATCGGTTGAGATCCCTTGGAATTTCTCCCACAGCAATATAGTTAACATAATCCGAATACCATGGATCAACCCCTGTGCAGCAACCACACACGCTCGCTCAGCCCCTTCAACAAACACGGCCATGATCTTTTCATCCGGGAACATTTCCTCAATATACTCGAAAGAATTATCACAATGCTCCCTAGTCTCCAACCTCGAAAGGTGATCCGCTAACACATTATCAGAACCTTTCTTATCCCGGATCTCCATGTCAAACTCTTGAAGTAGAAGAATCCACCTTATGATCCTAGGCTTCGTCTCCTTCTTCTCCATCAAGTACCGAATTGCTGAATGATCCGTGTACACAATAGTCTTCATGCCAACCAAATACTGACGAAACTTATCGAATGCGTACACAACAGCCAAAAACTCCTTTTCAGTCACCGTGTAATTCTTTTGTGCCGCATCGAAAGTCTTATCCGCATAGTAAATGGCGCAGAACTTCTTCTCCTTCAGCTGCCAAGCACCACTCCAAGAGCTACATTACTTGCATCACACATTAGTACAAACGGTTGAGTCCAATCCGGTGTGATCAAGATAGGTGCAGTGATAAGCGCCTCCTTCAAAACTTGAAAATCTGTTAGACATTCATCATCAAACACAAAAGGAACATCCTTTTCAAGTAAGTGAGATAAGGGCTTGGAGTATTTTGAGAAGTCTTGTATGAATCTCCTGTAAAAACCGGCGTGTCCAAGGAAGGACCGCACTCCTCTTTCATTAGTTGGTGGTGGAAGCTTCTCAATTGCCACCACTTTAGCACGATCGACCTGCAATCCCTTGGCTGAAACATGATGCCCAAGAACAATCCCATCCTTCACCATGAAGTGGCATTTCTCCCAATTCAAGACAAGATTAGTCACTTGACATCTCTTCAAAATAGTAGCAAGGTTAGACAAACAAATATCAAAGGAGGAACCAAAAACAGAAAATCATCCATGAACACCTCCATGATCTTCTCTATCAACCCATCGAATATTGCCATCATGCATCTCTGAAAAGTAGCAGGCACATTACATAACCCAAATGGCATTTTCCGAAAAGCAAAGGTCCCGTAGGGGCAAGTAAAAGTGGTCTTTTCTTGATCCTCGGGGGCAATCATGATTTGGTTGTACCCCGAGTATCCATCCAAGAAACAATAAAACTCATACCCTGCAAGACGATCTAACATTTGATCCATGAAAGGAAGAGAAAAATGATCCTTACACGTGTTCTCATTCAACTTTCTATAATCTACACATGTACGCCATCCCGTAGGAATCCTTGTGGCTATCGCTTCTCCATCCTCAGCTTTTACTACAGTCATTCCCCCCTTTTTAGCAACTACATGCAATGGACTCATATGGGGACTATCACTAATAGGATATATGATTCCAGCATCCAACCACGTAAGGATTTGCTTCCTAATCACCTCTTGAATCGCGGGATTAACCCTCCGCTGATTTTGAACACTTGCCTTGGCCTCATCTAACAATCTTATCCTATGCATGCAATACGAAGGGCTAATTCCTTTCAAATCCTCAAGAGACCAACCAATCGCAGACTTATACTTCCTAAGAACATTCAATAACTCCTCAAGTTGATCTTCATCAAGAGAAGAAGATATAATTACCGGATATTTTTCATTGTCACCAAGAAAGGCGTACTTCAAGTGTTCCGACAAAAGTTTCAACTCCTCTTTCCTCACTTCCATCGGAGAGCTCTCGTTATCCAAAGGCAAGTACTTCTTAGTCCACTTGACTTCTTCCACCTTAGTTCTTTCCGATTCAAACCTGTCATCACCCAAAGCAAGTAAGTTTTCAAGAAATTCAATACATACCTCGTTGAAGAGTCCGTCAAGCTCCGTAGTGGGATAAGTAAGAGACTCCATCAAACATGTCTCAAGAGGATCCTTTGATAGGATCAGAGACATATCCTCCTTCACAATCTCCTCCACCACGTCAATACTATAACACTGAGACTCCATGGGCATCTTCATTGTTTTGTCCAAGTTGAAAAGAACTTCTTCTTTGTCCATCCGCAATCTAAGCTCTCCTTTTTGAACATCAATCATAGCTCCAGCAGTAGCAAGGAAAGGTCTCCCCAAGATTAAAGGAATATTATCCTTGTCATCATCCATCTCTAGCACAAGAAAGTCCACAGGAAAGACTAGCTTCTCCACTTTGACAAGAACGTCTTCAATTATACCTTTTGGAAATGTCATCGACCTGTCTGCCAATTGGAGAACCACTGTTGTAGGGGTCAACTCCCCCAAACCAAGCCTTTGAAAGATAGACAACGGCATTAAATTGATGCTTGCCCCTAGATCGCACAAAGCTCGTTGTGCCGGCCCCTTTCCGATCTCACATAGAATAGTGAAGCTCCCCGGATCCTTCATCTTTTGCGGCAGCTTCCTTTGAATGATTGAGCTTTAATTCTCAGATAAATTCACCGTTTCAATTCCGATTAAGCTCCGCTTCTTCAACAATATGTCTTTAAGAAATCGGGCATAGTACGGCATCTCCATGATTGCCTCTGAGAAAGGAATGCTCAAGCTTATCTTGTTCATTATCTCTGAAAACTTCTTGAACTTCTCTTCCAATCCCTTCTTCACAAGCTTGTAAGGAAACGGCGGAGGTATCTTTGTTTTGGGAATCCCCCATTCATCACGATCAACCTTCTCCGCTTTCTCCTTTTCGGCTCTCAATCGCTTGACTCTCTCCCACTTTTTCTCAGCTATTATCTCTATACTTTGCTCATTCCGAACCACTAGAGTAGCATCAACATCATCGAGAGTGTTCGGAGTAGCAACAGGCAACTTCTGGATGGGTTTGACCAGGGTTCGACCTGTGGAACAGGTCGAACCAGGCACGTAATGGTCGAACCGCTCTTCTGGACAACTACTCTCTTTTTAAAGTTGAGGTTCGACCTGGGTTCGACTTGTTGAGTAGGTCGAACCACGACCAGCTAGGTTGAACCGAGTACTCCTTCCGCCCTCTGGTTCGACCAAGGTTCGACCTGTTGGATAGGTCGAACCATGTCCGTCGTGGTCGAACCATTGCTGTGACAAAACAGAGTGCTCCGAATTGTCAGGTTCGACCATGGTTCGACCTGTATGCCAGGTCGAACCATCTGCATTTTGGTCAAACCGATGCTGCAATGCCTTCTGATCGTGTCCAGTGCGTTGGTTCGACTTCCCCTGTATGGTTCGACCTTCAATGTTGGTCGAACTATGGTCGAATCTTGCCCTAGACATGTCCAAATTTGATTCCGGCCTCATATGTCCCTATAACTGCGTTCCCGACCTCAATGTGATGGTGTTGCAGGACCTTGGATTCTCAATACTTTGAGATGGGAACTTCCCCTTCTCAAGAGTTTGAGTAAGCTTGTTAACACTTCCTGCCATCTCCCCCATCAGCAATGTAAGGTCCTTCACCTGCTTAGATATAACCTCATGGTTTGCATCGATTTTCTTTTCAAGTTTGGCCTCAAGGCGGTTCACTCTTTCATCGTTCTTGGCCATATACCTGTTCACAATATCCTCAAAATCCGATTTCCCTTCTTCCACCTTAGCACCCGGATCAACACCCATCGGAGGTTGAATCGCATTATTCGGATTGCTCCATGAGAACTCAGGCCTCCTAGGCTGTTGATAACCACCCGGGGGACCACGATTATTAAAGTTTCCTCGATAGTTCCCTTGGTGGTTCCAGTTTCCTTGATCTGGATACCTAATCCCTTGAATACTTTGACCCATGGCATAGTGTGCCTCTTCCAACTCCTTTAGGATTGGTCCATCTTTCATTAGTTCCTGCTGCATGATCGGTACGCGCTGAGATAATTCACTGATTTGCTTCTGTTATGATTCAAGTAGCTTGTTGATATTGGACAAGCTAGAGACGATCTCATCCTCTCTACTTGTTTTCACCATTGCTTGTTCAACCTGAGCTACCTTCCCAAGGACATAAGTACCTCTAACTCTATCAGTTGGCCAATCCCTGGAATTCATTGAAATATCTTCAAACAACTTCTCGGCCTCTACGGATGACTTTGTAAGCAATGCTCCATTAGAAGAAGCATCCAATAACACTCGTGAATCACAATCCAATCCATTGTAGAATATACTGATATATTGAGCTTTAGATAGCCCATGTTGAGGACACTTTCTAAGCATGTCCTTGAATCTATCCCATGCTTCATGAAATTTCTCACCTCCACCGATAGCAAATTGGTTAATGTCTTGCTTCATCTTAAACACTTTTGAAGGTGGCATGTACCTCTCCAAGAACCTTAACTTCAGTTGCTCCCAAGTGGTGCACTCAGCTGCGTTGATAGTGTCGTACCAATCTCTCGCCTTTTCAGTAAGCGAGAATTTGAACAAGAGGATCTTCCTAGCATCTTCATGTTCTCCTGCATCTTTTTGAGTACTTGCATAGCCCAAGAACTTGTTCAGATGCTGCTGCGAATCCTCGAAAGACCCTCCTGAAAAGGAGTTCTTTTCTATCATGCTAATAAGAGCGGGATGAAGATCGAAAGCTGCATTAGTTCCCCTCGCTCCTAGAAGCCCAAAATTTCCAGCCCTATTATTTCTGAAAACCTCTCGGATGGCTAGATTATCCGGATTCGCTGCCATGTTGACTGTCTGTACTCCCGAATTAACTTCAGTTGTAGCTTCAATCATCTGCGAAATCTGCTCGTCAACTTCAACTCCAAAATTCAGAGCTTCAGTTGAATCAATAGTCTTTGCCTTGCTCTTCTTCTTCTTCTTCTTTCTTGACGATGCTCCGATCTCAGGATTATAGGGTTCAAGTTTACCTTTCTTTGATCTCGTGAGTATACATCTAAAAAGAACTAGAATTAAAATAGCAAAACAAGATAAATAGCCCTAATAAACTAGAAATAACAAAAAGATATTTTAAGCCATCCCCGGCAACGGCGCCAGAAACTTGATGGGTGTTTTTTTAACACACAATTTTAATCCCCAAGTATGAAGGATGCCAATTGTAGTTTTGAAGGTGACCAAGTTAAATATCGAATCCACGGGATGGGTAAATATTACTTTAGTAATTTTCTAGCAATTATGACTATGTTGAGAATCGTAATTGTTGGTTTTTAAACTAAGTAACAATTAAAATAGCAAATCAATAACAAGAACAAGAGAAGAGTAGTTGTGATCAAATAAGATGATAGGTAGTTCGTCAGGCCATCCAGTTTCATTCATTAATTCATACTTTCATGTGTCGATGTCCGACTCTGCCTTGTGGTTTATGGACGCATCGCTAGACCATGCAAATCTACTCTATAGACACAAATAGATAAGCTTTTGACACGGGTGAGTATCCTCAGAGCAAGATGTATACTTTACCCCCCTTTCTAGGTACTATCATAATCAATTATTTCCCGTGCACTTAGTACTCTAACCCGATTTGATCTCCCTTTTTAGGTACTATAAAGTTATACTCTTAATCCTACTTGTTAACCCGAATTCAATTCAATTAACAAACATTCATATAAGACGGTTCTAATAAAACCTTAGAATCCATTCACTTAGAATTATAACAATAAACCCTACTCATTAGTGAACGCACTCAATCAATAACCATATTATGCATTCAGACTCTACACAATGATTATTGATGCACAAAATAACTATGAGTATGGATTAAAAACATACAATCTTATATAAACTAAACCACAAGTAGTGTTGTACGGAGTATACACACAAAATACAAATTAACTCATGAAACCTTCGTAACCCTAGAACTACCGAAGTGGCTCTAGCCCATGATTGATCTAGGAACAATCATGGTTAGATGGACCAATCTTACTTGAATCTCCAGCGGAACCTCTTTCACAGCTCCTCCTAGTCTCCTCTTGTGCTTCATGATCTTACGCTCTCTAAAACTCTCTAAAAGCTCTCCAAAGCTCTGACTGCATGAGCCTCCTTTTATACTTGTAATCACATCTCCAGGGCTTGGAATGGGCTTTTCAAGTGGTCACACGCGTATTGGCCTAGAAAATCCAGATAAGGTAAGTTTCCGCATGATAGTTCGACCTCAGCAAACAGGTCGAACCACTGGCCGCAGGTCGAACCACAGGTCGAACCCACCTACTGGAAGTATTCTGCACTTGGTTTGACTTTTTGTACAGGTCGAACCACTCCGTCTTGGTCGAACCACAGGTCGAACCATGTGACTTGTTCGTATGTTCTCAACACACAATTTAATCCCCAAGTGTGAAGGATATCAATTGTAGTTTCGAAGGTGACCAAGTTATTATCGTACCCAAGGGACAGATAAATATCAATTCAATTATACTCTAGTAAACTAAGAATGTTTGGAAATATAATAATATTGAAATTGAGTAGGAACTATTAATCGAAATAACAAAAGAAAAGATAGAAGGTTGTGGTCAAGTGAGATGATAGGTAGTTCGTCAGGTCATCCAGTTTCATTCATTAATTCATACTTTTGTGTGTTGATGTCCGACTCTGCCTTGTGGTTTACGGACGCATCACTAACCCATGCAAATCTACTCTATAGACACAAGTAGATAAGCGTTTGACACGTGTGAATATCCTAGGAGCAAGATGTATACTTTACCCCCCTTTCAAGGTACTATCATAATCAATTATTTCCCGTGCACTTAGTACTCTAACCCGATTTAATCTCCCTTTGTAGGTACTATAAAGTTATACTCTTTATCCTACTTGTTAACCCGAATTCAATTCAATTAACAAACATTCATATAAGACGGTTCTAATAAGACTTAGAAATCCCTTCACTTAGAATTATAATAGTGAACCCTGCTCATTAGTGAACGCACTCAACCAATAACCATGTTATGCATTCAGACTTTACACAACGATCATTGATGCACAAGACAAATATGAGTATGGATTAAAAACGTGCAATCTTATATAAACTAAACCACAAGTAGTGTTGTACGGAGTATACATACGAAATACAAATTTAACTCATGAAACCTTCATAACCCTAGAACTACCGAAGTGGCTCTAGCCCATGATTGATCTAGGAACAATCATCGTTAGATAGACCGATCTTACTTGAATCTCCAGCCGATCCTCTGTCTCAGCCCTCCGGATGGTGGAAGATCGTCTCCTCCAATCCACGTCTTCTTATCTCCTTATGATTATTGATCAAAAGCTCTTCTTCTTGGACTACATGAGCCTTCTTTTATACTTGTAATCACGTCTCTAGGGCTTGGAATGGGCTTTCCAAGTGATCCCACGCGTTTTGGCCTCGAAAAATCCAGATAAGGTAAGTTTCCGCACGTAGGTTCGACCTCGTCAAACAGGTCGAACCACTAGCCACAGGTCGAACCCTAAGTCAAACCCCGCTACTGGAAGAATTCTGCACTGGTTCGACCTCTTGAACAAGTCGAACCTCTCAGGACTTGGTCGAACCCTAGGTCGAACCTCATCACTGGACAATTTCTGCTCTTGGTTTGACCAACCGTCAGGTCGAACTCCCAACGTCGTGGTCGAACCCAGCTTCTCACGAATTGGTTCGACAATGGTTCGACCTGATGAACAGGTCGAACCCCTCAAGTCGTGGTCGAACCTACTTCCTGCACTTCTCCAACACTTGTTCGGCCTGCTGGAGAGTCGAACCCTCCTCCAACAGGTCGAACCCACCTCTTTTCTTGGCGGTTCGCATGGTCTCGACTTTGTCTCTTTGATTTTTGGCACTTCCACTCCGTTTTTGCTATGAAAACCACTCAAATAGCTCCAACAACACCTGATTCATGCTAATTCACAATATATATAGGTTTTCCACCTATTTCCACATCAAAACTCTCCAAAACTAGCACAAAACTTGGTGCCAAACTCGTGAATTTACACACTCATCAAACCCCCAAACTTACATGTTGCTCGTCCCGAGGCAACCAAATCAAACCACAGGAGTCGTGTATAATTCACCAAGATAAAGTACAACACATATCACACATGCAACTTCATTAAATCAAACAAGTATCAATTGCTTCATATATATCACTCATGCCAAACAAATTCAATCACACACCATTCGGAGTACTAAGTAATCTTGCTCACAAGATAAGTATTTATTGTCTTTCACTCAAGTGCGTGAGGCACTATATAGGTTAATATAAACACTCATATCAATCCATATTCACGCGTAACCATAAGCTTGGTAAAGGTCTCAAAAATCAACTTATAATCAACTCTTCACTAGGATCACAAAGGACTTGTTTTTGGGTTATAATGTTGGCTCTTTGGATAAGGTAGGAAAATTTAGGTAAAGTGACTTAAGACACTAGTAGAGAGTTACCTTGGATGTTCTTGATTTCTACTTCTTGCTGCAATATCTCCTCCAACTTCTCCTCTTCTTTTCATGGATTTTCCTTCTTTTTCGTGCATCAACATCATCTCTTTAGACAATTCGGGTACCAATTTTAGGCACTACCCTTCTTCTTTTGTATAGGCCATCAGCTGCTAAGCTTCATGCACTAAGTATAAAATCTATCGGGGTACCAGTTTCAGGTACTACCCCTAAACAAGATTTAACCATATTCTTTTCATCCAACCATATTCTATCTTTCTCTTTCTTCTTATAACACTTACTCACCTCAACTCTCTACCAATGGATGGGTTAATCAAGCTCAAATAAAGGTTTATAAGGTTATTTACTTTGGCTACCAAAGAAAAAGCTTTAACGGCTCAACAAGGCATCCAAGGGTTAATAAGATCATTAGGAAGGATAAAATTTGGCTAAGTAGCTTAATCACAAAATAATGGCCTAAGATCATGTCCTAGTAATTTATCAATCATAAGTCTCACACAAGACTCCAAGCCAAGTTCTAGAATACGTTCATATGAATGATCCTCTCAAGAATAAAATAATCATGATCAAACATGATTAGAAAGCTCAAATCCTCACATAGGTAATCCTAGTACTCCTCATAGCACATAATTAAGATCAATTCCACACAAACTCAACATACTTATCAAATTATACATGCCTTTCATCAATAGAAATTAACACATGAACATATGAATACACAAAATCAACAAGCTTATACCCAATCAATCATACAAGCATCTATCAATCGATATCACTTATACATTCCACTCACGCATGAATCACACCCAAAAAGAAAAATAATGGAATCAAGATGAATCGGAGGAAACCAAAGAAAACCTGAACCAAACTACTCATCCGGAGCATCATCATCCTCATCATCAAGTCTCCGCTCCACAATCAGATGTAGATCACCGATGTGTCTATCCAAGTAATCCACTCGATCACCCAACCTACCAACTTTTTCATTCAAAGCAGTATACCTCTCATTCAGCGTAGCATAGTTGGCGTTAGCGAGTGCGAGCTGTCGATTCGTCTCCTGTTGGCTAGCAACGATCGCGACCAGCTGCTCATTAATAAGGCGAAGCTGCTCCCGTGTATCATTCGGGACAGCCCGCTGCTGACGCGGTGCTGGCTCATGCTGAGGTGCATCGTGCTGCATTGGCATCTCTTCATCCTGCTACTGCTCCTCCTTGGGCTGCTCTTCCTCCTCGGGCTGCTGTGGTGGACGGAACTCTCCTCGATCAACAATCTCCTGTAACTCCGCCATCCTACCATCGGCACACATCTGTGATACAGTCCTCCAATTACCACCCGACTTCACTGTCACGGATAAGGCGTTGTGTCCGAGAGAATCCATCAACTTGTTCCTCGCCATCTGGATAGTAGTCAAGTTACTCACATCAAAGGGGAACATAAAATCGAAAGGCTTGAGTCCCCTCGTGAAGAACCAATCTCCATCTTTGAAATGGGTAAATCCTCCCTTCATGCATGTAAACATCACCAAATCGGGCTCTCCTCTAACGGGTGTGATGCCAGTGAAATCCAAGTTATAATGCTCAGCCACAATCGTCAGTAACCCTCCAATATTCACCTTTTGAAACCCAATGGTCCTGAATCGATGTAGCTGTGTAATGAAATACGCTCCAACATTGAACTGCACCCCATTTAGCATGCACCACAAGGCGTAAAGCTCTCCTCTAGACACAACACTCCCCTCTGAGCGGGCGAACAATGTGTTGCTCAAAATACGATCCATGTACCTCAAAACTGGATTCTTTATCGAAGAAGCACGAGCCTGCCTAATCTTATAATCTCTAATCTCCCCTGTGATCTCTCTCCAAAACCTATTGGCGTTGAACGCTCCATCCTCCAAATGAGAGATTTCCAAAGGCGTCTCAAACAGCTCATTAAAATCCTCAGACGTCCATCTCCTACTCACTCCACCAAGCTGAAATGTACACTGATACGGGTACCCAAGCGGGTCCTTCACCATCTCAAATGAGCAAACTACTTCCGCTGTAACATGGAAATACGTCGGCTTCTTTAACTCCATAAACCTCTGGATACCCACTTGATCGAACATCCAAAAAATGTCATTCCCAATTCTCATTATCCTCATCACCTCATCATCTTGGTATCGAGTACGAGCTATCTTATCTGAGACTTCTTCCCATTTTTCTTTAATCTCATCCCAGTTTCGCATTTGAATTTTGAAGTTCTCGGGTAAACGATCTTGTAGCCTCAGCTTCCTAGTAACTGTATCCACATTCGAAGGCCTGTCTTGCCTCTTCTTTGATCTTACTTCCTCTGCTCTACCTTTACCCTTACTTGATCCTTGTCCCTTTCCTGGCTTGGTTCGACCTCAGGTTCGACCTCTTGAACAGGTCGAACCGAGGTCGAACCTACCTTCTGGACAAATGCTCTTACTTGCTGGACAGGTCGAACCACCCTTGTGTTGGTCGAACCAATCTTCTAGAAAACAGAGTGCTTTGAACGAACTGGTTCGACCTTGGGTTCGACCTTCCAAGCAGGTCGAACCATATCGACTCAGGTCGAACCACCCTACTGCATGATTTAAGACCTCGGGTTCGACCTTGGTTCGACCTGTTAGACAGGTCGAACCTAGAATGATCTGGTCGAACCACCTCACTGGATGTTTTCTGCGTCGGTTCGACTTCCTCTGCTCGGTTCGACCTCCAGGCTTTGGTCGAACCTACCCTAGCTTTGGTCGAACCACCCTTCTAAGCTTCCAAACTGAGTGTTCTTCAATCCCTACACACTTCAAACTTCAATACGAATCATTAGGTACTAACTAGAGCACAACCTCATTAAAAATTGTTCCACAAAATATTATTCATGAGTAACTCCGTAAAAGAAAATATAACCAAAACCACTAAACATTAGGCAAGTTGTAAAAAATTGTCACATCAAAATCAATTAAAATTTTAAATATGGCGCAAAAACCAACTCCCCTAACAAACATCACAAAGAAAAGATTATACTGTCGGTGCTTAACAAGGTAAGTACATTACAACCCCCCCAAACTTAGTAGAAACTATAGTTGAAACTAAGTTTGAAAAGAGATGTAATTGCCAATAAGTAAGCACTTCAAATATAAAAATTTCTTACTCACACAAAAGAAATAAAGCATTAAAACGGGAGGGAAAGCCCCCAACAAGCGCTCATGTTTAACGTCGGAGAATCACGATGATACCAACTCAAATCAAGGTATCCACAAAGATGACACAAACATCATCCGGCGACCTATAATGCTTCAAGCGATGTCCATTCGCCGCAAAAATATCTCCGTCCTTGTCAACGAGCTTAAAACTCCCCCCACCTAAGGCTCGATGAATCATGAACGGTCCCGTCCACCTTGACTTCAACTTGCCTGCAAAAAGCTTTAAACGAGAGTTAAAGAGTAATACCTCGTCTCCTTTCTTGAACTCCTTATACGAGATCTTCGAATCATGCCACCTTTTAATCCTTTCCTTGTAAATCTCTGAATTCTTGTATGCATGACTCCTAAACTCATCCAAAAGATTGATGTGAGTAATCCTCAACTCCTTCACATCCTTGAGAGTCAAGTTCAAGCTTCGCAAAGCCCAAAATACTTTGTGTTGAATCTCTACAGGTAAGTGGCACGGCTTTCCATAGACAATCTGATACGATGACATATCTAACACCGTCTTGTACGCAGTCCGGAACCCCCACACGACATCATCGAGCTTCCAAGCCCAATCTTTTCTTCACAAACTTGTAAGGAAACGGCGGAGGTATCTTTGTTTTGGGAATCCCCCATTCATCACGATCAACCTTCTCCACTTTCTCCTTTTTGGCTCTCAATCGCTTGGCTCTCTTCCATTTTTTCTCAGCTATGATCTCTGTACTCTGCTCATTTCGAACCACTGGAGTAGCATCAACATCATCGAGAGTGTTCGGAGTAGCAACAGGCAAATTCTGGTGGGGTTTGACCAAGGTTCGACCTGTGGAACAGGTCGAACCAGGTATGTACTGGTCGAACCTTACTTCTGGACAACGGCTCTCTTTTTGAATTTGAGGTTCGACCTGGGTTCGACCTGTAGAATAGGTCGAACCATGGGCACCTAGGTCGAACCTACCTACTGTACTCCTTCCGCCATCCGGTTCGACCAGGGTTCGACCTGTTTGAGAGGTCGAACCATGAACGTCGTGGTTGAACCGTTGCTACGACAAAACAGAGTGCTCCTGGCTGTGCGGTTCGACCTGAGTTTGACCTGTAGGATAGGTCGAACCATGATTGATTTGGTCGAACCGGTGTTCTGGAAAAACAGAGTGCTCCGAGTTGTCGGGTTCGACCAAGGTTCGACCTGTATGCCAGGTCGAACCATCTGCAGTTTGGTCAAACCGATGCTGCAATCTCTCCTGATCGTGTCCAGTGTGTTGGTTCGACCTCCCCTATATGGTTCGACCTTCAATGTTAGTCGAACCATGGTCGAACCTGGCCCTAGACATGTCCAAATTTGATTCCGGCCTCATGGGTCCCTCGTACTGCGTTCCCGACCTTAATGTGATGGCGTTGCAGGACCTTGGATTCTCAATACTTTGAGATGGGAACTTCTCCTTCTCAAGAGTTTGAGTAAGCTTGTTAACATTTCCTGCCATCTCCCTCATCAATAACGTAAGGTCCTTCACCTGCTTCGATATAACCTCATGGTTTACATCGATTTTCTTCTCAAGTTTTGCCTCTAGGCGATTAACTCTTTCATCATTCTTGGCAATATACTTGTTCACAGTATCCTCAAGACCCGGTTTTCCTTCTTCCTGTTGGGCAATTGGATCGTGTGGTCCAAACGTGATCGTTAGGGTTACAGTAAACATAAACAGCGGAAGCGATTAAACATGATTACCGTACTTCAGGGTTGATGTAGAGTCTGAATCACTGCAGAAGAACACCTCTTGATCTTCTGCTGTATGTCCCAAGTCAACTCTGGTGTTGGGTGGTCAACAATCCCCAGAGTTCTCTCAATCTGCTTCTCTCTAACTCACGTCAAAAGAGGCGCAGGAAGTTAGGTTTCCAGAAGCTGAGATGACTATATATATTGGGCTACAGCAGGGACCAGGAGGAGAAATTGGGCTGGGCCTCAATTGAACTTAATTAACCAAGCTTAACACAAAGCTTTTAATTAAATCCAATAATAATAATATAGTCCACTAAAATATTATTATTGCACTACCCGTCCAATCCCAAAATTATGTTCTGGGCTCCTTCTTATTATAACCCCGATAGTCTCCCCATGTTTAAGATATTCAATGTCCATTAATTAATTAAGTTACTGACAACTCAAATTAATTAATATCTCATCCGAGAGTAGTACCACTCAACCTTTTTATCATGCCGGAAATTAATCCACTTGCAAGATTTACATGATAAACCTTATGAGCTCCTCAAGGGGACATCATCAACCTATGACGGACATGGATTCCTTCTACAATCAACAGCACACCATAGATACAGCACTACTTCCCAACTCACCGAGTTTGTTGATTTAATACTTATAAATCTCACCCATTGATGAATCAAAGAAATACATACTGCCCTACGTGTCGAGGTTATTGTATAGGGATTAAGAGCACGAACTTCCATAATAACAGAGATCAAGTTCTTCTATAAGTCAGTATAAGTCGAACGATCTCAAGCGGTCCTGCTCAATACACACAAGTGCACTAATGTGATTCTATAGCCAAGACAAGCTAATACCAAACCACACTACAACCATACCGATAGAGAGTCCTCGTCTATCTCAGTTGTGAGCATCTGTTTATACTTTATAAGGAAACCGATAATATGATCTTCCGCGTGTTGTCGCACAACATATTATCTACAGTATAAAGTAAATGGACTATTGCATCATGCATATAAAATAAATTATAATATGCAATCATTTGATCAATGATTCTCATTTCAAATAATGTTATGACATTGTTCATACTAAAGCTAGACTTTTAGTATACAATCCAACAATCTCCCACTTATACTAAAAGACTATGCTGTCATGTCTTCTGCCATACATCTGATTCCTACTCCCACTACACGACCATAAAAAGCTCTCGCCTTAAGGTCCTCGTAAATGGATTTACTAGGTCATCATCCGATGCAATCTAGGCGACAACAACCTTCCCCTCATCATACGATTTCTCGTAACAGGTGGTACTCGCGCTCCATGTGTTTAATTGCCTTATGGACTCGTGATTCCTTCAAGTTTGCAACTGCACCAATATCAACAATGTAAATTGTGATTACCTTGGGCAAACTTAGAAACACTTCAAAGTCCATCATGAAGTCTCTAGAGTCATATAGATACTTTGGCTGCCTCTCAGGCTCCAATTCATCATCTTTCCATGATGGAGTCTGGAGTCTGAAATATATTTCTATATAACACTCCTCCACATTATGACTCTACTTCCTAAAATTAAACACATAACCTTTGAGGAGAATTTACTATCGTCCAATCTGACTAAAAAATCTGAATCTACGTAATCCACAAGAAGTAGTGAATCTGTTCAGTAAGTCTATATATGATTTCCAGTCCTTCTCAGGAACTTCATATATGTCTTACCACAGTTCATCATTCTTGTTCCGGATTACGTTGATACCCACTGTTCTGCATCCAGCAAAACAGATATCCAACTTCGTTCATAGCATTCCTTAGATTAAGCTTCCTTATTCGCCGAAGCATAAGGAACCGCTTTCATCTCCTTTATCTTCTTTTATGTCTCAAGACACATCCAACAAGATAAATTCACATGCTAAACGAGTATGGATTGTATCATTTATGAAACTTGAGATAAGCATAACATCCTTTCATGTGATCCGTATTACCGTGATCAAAAGGATGTATTTTGCTTTTCTTAAGTCCTTCATCACTACCGCTTTATGAACCATACCCATACGCCCGATAATACTCTTTCATTGTCTCCAATGAGCAAGATACTATCTACGTATAGTACAAGAAACACCACCACGTTTCCGTCACTCTTTACAACACACAAGACACATCCGCTCATTGATTTAAATCCATGCCACTGGATTACCTAATCAAAACAGATGCTTCACGATCTCAAAGCTTGCTTTTAGTCCATCGCTGGACACTTTTAAGCTTACTATCAAAATGCTATTAGTACTTTGCAATGAATCACTCTGGTTGCTTCACATAGATGTTTTCCTCAAAACTTCCAATCAGGAAAGCTGTCTTGACATCTATTTGCTGTTCCTCATATTTCAATATGAGCAGCAATAAATAAAAGAATCCGGATCAACATAAGCATAGCTACTAGCGAACATGTTTTCTCATAATCGAACCATTTCTTTCTGAGTACACCTTTTCGCAACAAGCTTTGCTTCTAAGGTTTTCACCTTACCTTATGATCCTCTTTTATTTCATTATTCATTACAACTTACTAAGATTCCGCATTTTAATCTTGTAGTGCTACGTCGTATCCGTGGGATAATGTCATGTTCACTAGGGATCAAGTCTCACGACTCTCCCAAAACATATATTATATGGATTGTCAAACAACCCTCCCACTACGACAAGTCACTACATTTAATTGTGTATCAGACGTGACACGCGTTGCAGTTTACCTTGTGGTATATCCTCTTGTACATTTGGTACTTATACTTAGTGTTTTCCTCTCACTTCCTTTAGAACAACTTATACATGGGCTTGTGATTTATTACATAGTCCTTTTCCAAAAATCTAGTTATTGAGTTAACAATTATCCTTCGATCTTTTGGACTAAATAAATCACCCTTCATTTTTCTAGGATATCCCATATACAGACAAACGTTTCACGAATTACTGTATCTAGGGCATATCCATAAAATGAATTTAATTATTTCAAATAATTCATCATCTATCTAATCATAACCATAAGAGCCTAATACCTTCTACCCACCACACCATTCAGCTGGGGCATGTTCGGTGTAGTCAACTTGAGATTTAATCTCAACTTCTGATAAATAGCTCCTAACTATCCCAAGAGGTATTCATCATCACGATTGAATCGTAATGATATGATATATTTTCCATGATGCTTCACTGTACCAGCCTTACAATTCTTGAATTAATCAAAGAACTTAGACATGCAGTGCATCATATAAATATATTGGTTTCCAGAATAATCTTCGAATATTCATAACCACCTCTCGCCTGGATAATATTAGGTTCACTTGAATCAGAATGAACTAATTCCAACATATATATCTTTGGCTCTACTCCCCACAGCCTTGAAAAGGCAGTTAATCATTTTTACTTCCAAGCAAGACTCGCAAGTCCGATAGTTTCCACTTCAGATAAACCTTACGGTCTATCGTCTATCAACTTTTGAATCCTACTTAAGTAAAATGAATTAGTCATAGACGCCAAATGTATGTTTAGTTCATATCCGAAGGTTCCTTTCTCTTACTAATATTAGAAGATGCATTATTTAATTACTATTTATTGCATCTGTGGGATGTACATGATTCAAGAGTATACTTTTTATCCACCAACGTACTTTAATGGATTATAGCCTCATTCCTCATTTCTATGACCATGTCATTTAAATGAAATGAAGTATCCATCCGTTAATGCATAGAAACCGAAATTAAATTCTTTCTATGAAACGTACGTAAAGACAATTTCTCATAATCAATCGTTTATTCTTATCATGAGATAAATAAACAACTCCCACTGCAATAGCCACTACCTTCGTAGTTTTACCCATGTCATAACTATCTTATCCTCACTTAGTAATAAACATTTAGTGATTCCAGTATCTACACACTTCGTGTTAATAGATGCCATCACTAATCATGTTTAAACAACTAGTGAATAAGATATTAAACTTGTTCACTTTATGATGAAAATGGCTTTCCTTTGCCACATGTTTTGTCAGAAGTCTCCCACCATATACATCCTCTAGTATTTCAGGTAGAACTTTCTCAAAATATCAAGGCTAAACATGGAGAATAAAATTGATCTAGGCTTCCCTTTCAATTTATACTCCAAGCTTTTCCAATTCATTCATCAAATTCTATCATGATCTTGCGCCTTTTAAATTACTCAAGTATCTGAAGAGTTACATGAGTTCATCATATTTCTATGATCCTCTCATCTCTTCACTAAAGACTTTAATAGGCATCATGAGCCATCCTTTGAGAGAACACATGTATTTTCTTAAGCAGTAAATTTCAAAATTAAGATTCTTTTCTAATCAGTTAATTTGGACAAGTAAATATAATTTCTTTTAGTTAACCATTAGTGAGACTAAAACTATTCGAAATTCAGAGAATCACAAATAAATTTACCGATCAAAACTTCGAATTTTATTCTTTTATATTGATTCCCTCAAAACAATATAAAATAAAATTCACCGACATCTCAAGCACCGTGAGTCTGCAAGCCACGATAGTGTGGACGTTTACAAACCCGAACATTTACAAGAGAAGGTTTTACCCATTAATTTCATTTGTCAACCTAACTTTATGACAAAATAATTAATAGTCGGTTCCTCTTTAGCCATGCAAATAAAAGCAGTGACTCCGATGGGGAGGATACTTATTATTTACATCTAAGTGTACACCATTATTTGACCCCAAGTCCGCGGCCCAAGCTTGTGCGCCTTACAGATAGAGAAGTACACACGCGCTCGGATAACTTCCTACAGTCATCAATTACAAGTTTGTACCAGTGAACCGCATATAAACTCATCCGATAGGGAGGAAGGCACTATAGCCAACGCGCAAGTTCATATGCATCACATTACAAACGTAATTATTTAATGAAGACTGTTCCAGCAATCCATGAATAAACTCATCCGATGGGGAGGAAGGCTCTAATGCCGACGCGCAAGTCTATTCACATTGCTAACAAACCAATAATGGAGGCCGCGGGAATTTATTACCAATCCCCTCTCCCACTTAGTTATTTAATACCGAGGATTTTTAACATGCATATAATATTTCGAAATAAAATATACATCTCAGCATGGTTTTATTAACAGCAATTTAAGTAAATAAATCACATAAAACATACCACATATATAACAATTAATTGTCAAGAAAAACAATTAAATCAATTATATATCATAATTAATTGCATAAAATGTTGAATCAATTAAATGGGCCCCGCTGACCCAAGCATCAATAGCATAAAATGAGCAGCCCATTAATAAATTAATCAAGCCCATTTACCCTGCCAATTTTTTTTTTTTTTTTTTTTTTGCATGAATAATCCAGCCCATTCTAAAATCAGGCCCAACATTAATCCCACAATTAATTAAATCCAGCAATAATAATTGGCCCAACAACCCTTAGCTTTTTAATTAAAAATGGGCCCAACAGCCCATAACCAAATTAAAATACCAAGGCCCAGCAGCCCATAATCACTTAATTAAAATCAGGCCCATTTCCATAGCCCAAAACCAAATTAAGAATAAAGGCCCAATGGGGTTGGCCCAAACAACTGCTGCCCTTAAAATCCTTCCAGCCGCAACTCCTACCGCGCACAGTAAGCAGCTGCAATCTTCATCTCACACGGCAGCTGTCATCGGCGCGACCTGGTGGCCGCTGCTTTCGGCAGTCGTCCCGTCAGCCCACCGGAGTCGCGCCGACAGCCCTCCTTCCATGTGCCGTCTGCCGTCGCTGCTACACCATCTCCGGAACTCCCAGCAGCGCCAGCCAGCAACGACATCAGCGCTGCCGCCAACCACAGCCACTGCTCTCGAGTCCTGCCTCCTGCCACCCAGAATCGAGCCTCCAGCCTGCATCATGCCGTCAGTCCCGATCGACTGGAAGAGAGGCACGACGAGGGCACAGAAACCTGTCGCAACTCCATCTCCGACCGACTGAAGGTGCCCGATAAGCATCAGGCATAGGCCCCATCGGAGAACAAGCAGGTTCTACCGGAAGATACACCAGATGCGCTCGGAAGATGCAAAGACTCGCCGGCCTGAACCCACTGCAGCCTTGCCAGGAAACTCTCGCCGTGGATCTCCTCCCAGTGGACTCGCCCAGGTCGCCGATCAACCGAGAGCTCTGCTGGTTCCATCACAGACTCTCCGGGGAAGAAGATGCCCCGCTCGAAAGCCTACTGGATGGGCTGGATCGATCGATCGATGCACCAGAAAACTGCCCAGAAACCTTGTTGCGACAGCGCTGCTTCCAATCAGCCCATCGCGATTGCAGGGCAGCAGTCCAATCTCGACATCGTCGTTCGGTCGCCGCTCACAGCCTTTCACCCATCGCTCATGGTGCAGTCATGAGTGTTCCTCGTTGTCGTTCAGCGTCACACCCACAACCCGTTTTGGCGTCAAACCCATAGCCGTATGTGTGTATAGAGCAGACAAGAATGATAGAATTTACATATCCAGTGAATAAAGCAAATAGGGTTATCATGGATAATTAAAATTATACAAACCCTAAAACATGCTTTGATTTCGATAAAAGAAACACGAGAAGCAGAAAAACATGTGATTACATCTAGATCAATCCACATAATCATATAATCACAAAAACCCTAACCAACGTCTCACGTCTCACCACAAAACCAATGCTCTGATACCAATTGTTGGGCAATTGGATCGTGTGGTCCAAACGTGATCGTTAGGGTTACAGTAAACATAAACAGCGGAAGCGATTAAACATGATTACCGTACTTCAGGGTTGATGTAGAGTCTGAATCACTGCAGAAGAACACCTCTTGATCTTCTGCTGTATGTCCCAAGTCAACTCTGGTGTTGGGTGGTCAACAATCCCCAGAGTTCTCTCAATCTGCTTCTCTCTAACTCACGTCAAAAGAGGCGCAGGAAGTTAGGTTTCCAGAAGCTGAGATGACTATATATATTGGGCTACAGCAGGGACCAGGAGGAGAAATTGGGCTGGGCCTCAATTGAACTTAATTAACCAAGCTTAGCCCAAAGCTTTTAATTAAATCCAATAATAATAATATAGTCCACTAAAATATTATTATTGCACTACCCGTCCAATCCCAAAATTATGTTCTGGGCTCCTTCTTATTATAAGCCCGATAGTCTCCCCATGTTTAAGATATTCAATGTCCATTAATTAATTAAGTTACTGACAACTCAAATTAATTAATATCTCATCCGAGAGTAGTACCACTCAACCTTTTTATCATGCCGGAAATTAATCCACTTGCAAGATTTACATGATAAACCTTATGAGCTCCTCAAGGGGACATCATCAACCTATGACGGACATGGATTCCTTCTACAATCAACAGCACACCATAGATACAGCACTACTTCCCAACTCACCGAGTTTGTTGATTTAATACTTATAAATCTCACCCATTGATGAATCAAAGAAATACATACTGCCCTACGTGTCGAGGTTATTGTATAGGGATTAAGAGCACGAACTTCCATAATAACAGAGATCAAGTTCTTCTATAAGTCAGTATAAGACGAACGATCTCAAGCGGTCCTACTCAATACACACCAGTGCACTAATGTGATTCTATAGCCAAGACAAGCTAATACCAAACCACACTACAACCATACCGATAGAGAGTCCTCGTCTATCTCAGTTGTGAGCATCTGTTTATACTTTATAAGGAAACCGATAATATGATCTTCCGCGTGTTGTCGCACAACATATTATCTACAGTATAAAGTAAATGGACTATTGCATCATGCATATAAAATAAATTATAATATGCAATCATTTGATCAATGATTCTCATTTCAAATAATGTTATGACATTGTTCATACTAAAGCTAGACTTTTAGTATACAATCCAACACTTCCACCTTAGCACCCGGATCAACACCCATAGGAGGTTGAATCGCATTATTCAGATTGCTCCATGAGAACTCTGGCCTCCTCGGCTGTTGATAACCACCCGGGGGACCACGATTATTGAAGTTTCCTCGATAGTTCCCTTGGTAGTTCCAATTTCCTTGATCTTGATACCTAGCCCCTTGAATACTTTGACCCATGGCATAATGTGCCTCTTCCAACTCCTCTTAGATTGGTCCCTCTTTCATTAGTTCATGCTGCATGATTGGTACGCGCTGAGATAATTCGCTGATTTGCTTCTGTTGGGATTCAAGTAGCTTGTTGATATTGGAAAAGCTAGAGACGATCTCATCCTCTCTACTTGCTTTCACCATTGTTTTCTCAACCTGAGCAACCTTCCCAAGGACATACGTACCTCTAACTCTATCAGTTGGCCATTCCCTCGAATTCATCGAAATATCTTCAAACAACTTCTCGGCCTCTACGGATGACTTTGTAAGCAATGCTCCATTAGAAGAAGCATCCAATAACACTCGTGAATCATAGTCCAATCCGTTATAGAATATACTGATATATTGAGCTTTAGATAGCCCATGTTGAGGACACTTCCTAAGCATGTCCTTGAATCTATTCCATGCTTCACGAAATTTTTCACCTCCACCGATAGCAAATTGGTTAATGTCTTACTTCATCTTAAACACCTTTGAAGGTGGCATGTACCTCTCCAAAAACCTTAACTTCAGTTGCTCCCAAGTGGTGCACTCAGCAGCGTTGATAGTGTCGTACCAATCTCTCGCCTTTTCAGTAAGCGAGAATTTGAACAAGAGGATCTTCCTAGCATCTTCATGTTCTCCTGCATCTTTTTGAGTACTTGCATAGCCTAGGAACTTGTTCAGATGCTGCTGCGGATCCTCGGAAGACCCTCATGAAAAGGAGTTCCTTTCTATCATGCTAATAAGAGCGGATGAAGATCGAAAGCTGCATTAGTTCCCCTCGCTCCTAGAAGCCCAAAATTTTCAGCCCCATTGTTTCTGAAAACCTCTCGGATGGCTAGATTATCCGAATTCGCTGCCATGTTGACTGTCTCTACCCCCAAATTAACTTCAGTTGTAGCTTCAATCGTCTGCGAAATCTGCTTGTCAACTTCAACTCTGAAATTCAGAGCTTCAGCTGGATCAATAGTCTTTGCCTTGCTCTTCTTCTTCTTCTTCTTTCTTGACGATGCTCCGATCTCAGGATTATAGGGTTCTAGTTCACCTTTCTTTGATCTCGTGAGCATGCACCTAAAAAGAACTAGAATTAAAATAGCAAAACAAGTTAAATATCCCTAACAAACTAGAAATAACAAAAAGATATTTTAAGCCGTCCCCGGCAACGGCGCCATTGACTTGTTCGTATGTTCTCAACACACAATTTAATCCCCAAGTGTGAAGGATATCAATTGTAGTTTCGAAGGTGACCAAGTTATTATCGTACCCAAGGGATGGATAAATATCAATTAAATTATACTCTAGTAAACTAAGAATGTTTGGAAATATAATAATGCTGAAATAGAGTAGGAACTATTAATCGAAATAACAAAAGAAAAGATAGAAGGTTGTGGTCAAGTGAGATGATAGGTAGTTCGTCAGGTCATCCGGTTTCATTCATTAATTCATACTTTTGTGTGTCGATGTCCGACTCTGCCTTGTGGTTTATGGACGCATCACTAATCCATGCAAATCTACTCTATAGACACAAGTAGATAAGCGTTTGACATGTGTGAATATCCTCGGAGCAAGATGTATACTTTACCCCCTTTCTAGGTACTATCATAATCAATTATTTCCCGTGCACTTAGTACTCTAACCCGATTTGATCTCCCTTTGTAGGTACTATAAAGTTATACTCTTTATCCTACTTGTTAACCTGAATTCAATTCAATTAATAAACATTCATATAAGACGGTTCTAATAAGACTTAGGAATCCCTTCACTTAGAATTATAACAGTGAACCCTGCTCATTAGTGAACGCACTCAACCAATAACCATGTTATGCATTCAGACTTTACACAACGATCATTGATGCACAAAACAACTATGAGTATGGATTAAAAACGTGCAATCTTATATAAACTAAACCACAAGTAGTGTTGTACGGAGTATACACACGAAATATAAATTTAACTCATGAAACCTTCATAACCCTAGAACTACCGAAGTGGCTCTAGCCCGTGATTGATCTAGGAATAATCATGGTTAGATAGACCGATCTTACTTGAATCTCCAGCCGATCCTCTGTCTCAGCCCTCCGGATGGTGGAAGATCGTCTCCTCCAATCCACGTCTTCTTATCTCCTTATGATTCTCGATCAAAAGCTCTTCTTCTTGGACTACATGAGCCTTCTTTTATACTTGTAATCATGTCTCTAGGGTTTGAAATGGGCTTTCCAAGTGATCCCACGCGTTTTGGCCTCGAAAAATCTGGATAAGGTAAGTTTCCACACGTAGGTTCGACCTCGTCAAACAGGTCGAACCACTAGCCACAGGTCAAACCCTAAGTCGAACCCCGCTACTGGAAGAATTCTGCACTGGTTCGACCTCTTGAACAAGTCGAACCTCTCAGGACTTGGTCGAACCCCAGGTCGAACCTCATCACTGGACAATTTCTGCTCTTGGTTCGGCCAACCGTCAGGTCGAACTCCCAACGTCGTGGTCGAACTCAGCTTCTCACAAACTGGTTCGACCATGGTTCGACCTGATGAACAGGTCGAACCCCTCAAGTCGTGGTCGAACCTACTTCCTGCACTTCTCCAACACTTGTTCAACCTGCTGGAGAGGTCGAACCCTCCTCCAACAGGTCGAACCCTCCTCTTTTCTTGGCGGTTCGCATGGTCTCGACTTCGTCTCTTCGATTTTTGGCACTTCCACTCCGTTTTTGCTATGAAAACTACTCAAATAGCTCCACCAACACCTGGTTCATGCTAATTCACAATATATATAGGTTTTCCACCTATTTCCACATCAAAACTCTCCAAAACTAGCACAAAACTTGGTGCCAAACTCGTGAATTTACACACTCATCACCATGCTACTGGACAATTTCTGCTCTTGATTCGACCAACTGTCAGGTTGAATCCCCAACGTCATGGTCGAATTAACTTTCTCGTGAACTGGTTCGACCATGGTTCGACCTGATAGACATGTCGAACCTCTCGAGTCATGGTCGAACCCATCTTCTGCCATTTTGCATTGCTGGTTCGACGTGCTGGAGAAGTCGAACCCTCCTCCAACAGGTCGAACCCACCTCTCTCCTTGGCGGTTCGCGTGGTCTCGACTTCGTCTCTTCGATTCTTGGTACTTCCACTCCGATTTTGCTATGAAAACCACTTAAATAGCTCCACTAACACCTGATTCATGCTAATTCACAATATATATAGGTTTTCCACCTATTTCCACCTCAAAACTCTCCAAAACTAGCACAAAACATGATGCCAAACTTGTGAATTTACACACTCATCATAGAACAATCTAAGAAGTATGCAAGACTAGCAACATCATGGAAAAGACTCATGCAGACTCACACACACATACATTGGAGGTCATCATGTTATGATATTAAGAGCACTCACTAAAAGTATCTCCAATCCTCACTATTTCTATCGGTACTTACGGATATTAATATACCTACTAGAGATATTATCAAGAAGAATTTTCTCTTTGAGGTAGGGATGTTATCCTATGTTCCCTTCTAAGGTTAAGTGAGTATTGGCTTGGTTCCCCTCATTAGGTCAAACACTTTCACAAGCAATCTTCACTAATGTCCTATCATGAGATTCTAGGCACAAGAAGCTTATGGCCAAACTCTCCACAAACTAATTAAGTCATCTCATACAATCAAGGATTCAGTTAAAACACTAAGCATAATATTGGAATGACCATCCTAATATCATGAATAGAGAATTTAACCACACAAGTAATAACAAGAGATGAGAATAAATATTCATGATAGAAAATATTCATAACAATAAATTTATCAAATATGTGGTGTACAAAATCTACATAATCCTCAACCAATCATGTTGCTAGCCTTACATGAGGACTACCCACAACAAATTATTATAAATTCATTACAATCCATGGCATGCTCCAATTAAGCCGTATAATGAATAAAATAATAAATCAAATGTTGATTGGCTTCTCTTTCAAAGTAGGCCCTCTCTTCCTTCAACATGCTCCAATCTTCACTCCTTGATGATCTTCCCTTCTAGGATTGGTGGATTGATGGGATAGTGGATGGATTTGAGGAAATCAAGTGGATTGGATGGATGAATGGCATGAAAATAGAAGGATGGAACGGAGAGGAAATGTGTGTGAAAAGTGGTGTGAACTAGGTGTAGAAGCTGTCAAGAATGAAGCCTCCCTTGATATTCACGTAAATAATGTATTTATAGGACTTGAACCTTATAGAATAACCGCCAAATCAAATTCCACTTAAAGAGCGAACTCGACTCAAGCCGGTCACTCGACTCGAGCTCAGCAGATTCCGGCGGCTTACAGAAAGAGCTCAACTCAGCTCTGAAGCTCGAGCAACAGGAGAGGCTGAGTATTTGATTCCGACATGTACAGTCGACCATCAAAGATTGACTGCGGCAACTCAACTAAGGCTATATGCACGTACTCGACTCGAGCTTATGACTCGAGTTGAGTCGGTTCGAGTTCTGTCCCTTCTTTATATTTTTAGGCTCCCGACTCCATTTTCACCTATTTTTCATATAATTAAGGTAATTTTTACACATTTATCAATTTATAGCACAAATCTCCATGATGACATAAAACACCACCAAAATATACACAAAGTGGATAACAACATACAAAAATCCACATAATTAAAAGATACTAAAATCTAAGTGAAAATAGCGACGATCAACCCCCAAACTTAAAGTGTTGCTCATCACCGAGCAACGAAAATGATAAAATGAGAGGAGAGATTTTCAACTAGGAAAAGACCTAACGAACATAATTAATAAAATATCATAAGTAACAAGGACTACAAACTACATTAAGTCACCCTTAACCTCATAATTGTTACATATTTGAAGTCAAAAGAGAAAGTTGAAAAATATATCACATAGGAATTACCGACTAGTAGCTTGTTACATGTTTTCTACACACTTCAATTTAATCCCCAAGTGTGAAGGATATCAATTGTAATGGACATGCGATCAAGCTAAATTATCGAACTCAAAGGACAACAAATTATCTACTTTTAAAATTACTAGATTAACAAAGACAAGTTTCCAATTTCCAATTATGAGAATAATTACTAACTAGATGACATAAAATTAAATAGCAAAATTAATTAAAATCATAGAAGAAAGAATTCAAGATTTAATCAAGAGATGATCAATAGTTCTAAGACAATTCGGTATAGAATAATTAATATGAATCCCTAGACATCCTATTGTTCATTTATGCAGAATTTACAAAAACATACCACATAAACTTGTTATCCCACATGATATGATCCGATTCAAAGCTAATAATTAAATCTGGTTTAATTCTTAAGGCGCTTGAATACTACCCTGCCCCCTTTTAAGATACCATCGAAGAAAAAACAATACCTCCGGAATAATAGGATTCTCAAGAAAGTACTACAAGACTTTATTCGATATCGTGCTTGAAAGTCTAATTTTATTGTTCCACTAGATCATTCAAACATCTGATTTACCAGTTTTGAAGAATTAACATGCTCACGTGCAAACTACCTTAATCCTTAACAAATAGACAATTCAATTCATGAACGCACACAAGCTAATTTAATAAATCAAGCTCATGGGCAATGTCATGAAATAATATGAAGACGCTATGGAGCATGATTTAGAGTCTCAAGATGAAATAGATAAATCAAAATAATAATCCACATGGATTCGAAAAAAATCAATCTAGTTCATCAAACCAATTACTTCTAACCATCAAACCTTAAAACTGTAAATGAAATTTGTCCATGGGGTTACAAGAAACTCCCATGGCTGGCTATTATCAAAGTCATATGAGAAATCTTGAAAAACGAAAAGATAAGATAGGAAATGAAAAACCCTAATGTCGGCGTTGTTCCGTGTTCCTTCTGCGTCTCTGATGAGAGTGAAAATAAGCGTGCTTTAGTGTCCTATATAACACCTTTTTATGGGAAATGTTGTTATGTATTAGCACAAATATTTTATATTCAATATATGTGAGAAAAAGGTGTGTTGTGCAACATGTGCAAGAATGCTGAAAAATGCACGTTCAACTTATGTAATTTTTCTGTGTTCGTGTGGAGTTCAAAACTGAAAATGTAATATATGGTTGGAAAGCCACAGAAGAAAGGACCATTTAGGCAAGTAATTTCAGAATTAGATCGGACCGGCCGGTTCGGTCGGTTCAACCGGGAACCAATACCGGTCCGGAACCCCTTAAAATTGTTTTTATTATTGAATCGGAAAAACTGATCAGAATCGGATAAACCGGCCAAACCGTCTAAACCAAAAATTGCCGGTTTAGTTTCAAATCTAAATGATTTCCAAACGTCTACATTACTATCTTCAAATATTGTAATTTCAATAAAATCTCAAAAACATAACTTGAAGTAACTCATACTATATACACACATGTGGTTGTTGTTGGTCAGATCCAATTAAAAAAGAAAAATATTGAAAATAAGTGAATTTACACCACTTCTACCATTCAATTTCCACTGCAAACTGACATTAAATCTTGACAAGAGGAAATTGATGCTTGGATTGAGGAAGAATTAACATCAAGAAGAAGAGAATAGGGTAGTCCAGAGTTAAGACTCACCATTTTTGAATTGAGAGAGAAATTGGGGAGAGAGAAAGCTGAAAAAGAAAGAGAGGAAGAGAGAGGGAGGGCGGCTCTATTAGATATAGAAGGGAGAGAGAGAGCGGCCATATTGCTGGAGCTTGATGAATAAAAAAAATTAATTACAAATAGCCAAATCCTAAAATATATTAGGTGGAAATGGGCTGCTCTAATTATATTATTTGGGCCATTTGCATAAGAAATAGTATTGGGCTGAAATTTTTGTTAAATATAAAAATTTATTATATATTTCTTTTAATAGTTATTTTAAAATATAATTAAAAATATATAGTTTTCATTTTTTCAATTGAACCATTTGTTGAACCAGTCCGATCGGTTCGACATCGAGCCGTTTGAGCTACTAGTTCGTCCTCCGATCCGGTTATGAAAACACTAGTTTTAGCGTAACAAACACCTCAATCGGAGTCTAAACGAGAAAATTATGATTAAAATGGTGACGTAACGCAAGCTATTTCTACTAATCATGACTGTGCCAATTTGCATGACTTGTTACACCTTCAAATGTTGGAGTTTTTTTAAGTTCTTTATATAGATTGAAAGTTAAGGATGAGAGGATTGCGTGAGCATAAAATCACTCAAATTGGAGTTTAGATGTGGAAGTTATGCATGAAACGGTAAAACTGTGCAATGATGCTCGACCAAGGTCGACTCCGCTCGACCAAGACCATCTGGTCAAGCGGGGACACACAAATCTATTTTTGACAGGTTTTACACCCCGGTGTGTGTATTTTCATATTTTACAAGAAAAAACCCATCCAAGGTCCATAAGAAGAGCTTACAAATATAAAATGGGATGCAAATCACACCAAGGAAGGGGCGGACAATATTTATCCTACACCCCACAAGGGGGATTCCACCACACCATCATCCACATCCTTTCCTCCATCCATCCATCATTGTGAAGATTTGTCTATAAAATCAAGAGTAGAACCAAAAGGAGTAATCAAGACGGAGAAGGACATGATGACTCCCGCATCTAGGGTTTTATTCGTTTTCTAATTTATCTTGTATTTTCCAGACATATGGGTAAGATCTATCAAACACCCATGATTTTTCTTTGCAACATCATGGGCTAGAACCGTTTTGGTAGATCTAGGGTTTTGAAGGTTTTATGAATTAATTAAACTCTTTTATGTATCCTCCGTACAACACTACTTGTGGATTGATTTTATATATGACTATACATTTTGATCCATATTCACAGTCGTTTTGTGCATCTTCAACTATTATATAGAGTTTGAATATATATCTTGGTTGTTGATTGAGTGCTGATGAGCATTTTCTCAACACACAATTAATCCCCAAGTATGAAATGTTATTGTAGCTTTGATAAGCGACCAAGTTATATTTATCGAATCCAAAGGACGTATTATTATTAATTTAATTATAATCTAACTTATTAAGACTAGGTTTGCAATAGAGTTGTGGAATAATTAATTAACTACTAAAAAAGTAATTTAAATAGCAAATAGAGTAAGCAAGCAGTAAAGATTAAACGAAATTGAACAAGTGAGAAAAATTAGGTAGTTCTTTGGGCAACCAGTTTCACTCATTAATTTCCCTTCCATGTATCAACAGCCGATTCTGCCTCATGGAATATGGACGCATCACTAAACCATGCAAATCTACTCTATAGACACAAGTAAATAAGCATGTAACATGTGTGAATATCTTTGGAGTAAGAGATATAATTCACCCCCTTTCTAGGTACTATTAGTATCAATTATTTCCCGTGCACTAAGTACTCTAACCCTATATGATCTCCTTTTATAGGTACTATGAAATTATTCTCTTTGTCCTACTTATTAACCCGAATCACTTTTAGTTAACAAGTATTTATATAAAATAGTTCTAATGAAGCTTCGGAGTCCCCTCACTTAGAATCATAACATGAATTCCTGCTCAGCAGTGAACACACTCAATCAATAATCAAGATATGTATTCAGACTCTACATAACAATTAATGATGCACAAAACAACTCTGAGTATGAATTAAAAAGTCATAGTCTTATATAAAATAAACCACAAGTAGTGTTATACGGAGTATACACACAGAAGTTTAATTAAATCATAAAACCTTCAATAAACCCTAGAACTACCGAAGCGGTTCTAGCCCATGGTTGATCGAAGAACAATCATGGTGGTTGGATAGATCTTACCCATAGTCTTGAAAATCACAAGATAAATTAAGAAGCGAAGTAAACCCTGCGGGCGCCGTCACTTCTCTCTCCGTCTTGAATCTTCACTTGATTATCACTTGATTCGACAGAATGTTGTGTAGAATGAAAGTGGTACATTTCTACTGCGTAGTGTGTTCCTTTTATACTTCCAGCTCCTCCAATGGACCTCTAATGGGCTTTTTAAGTGAAAATACAAACAGAAGATGTAAGAATACAGATCCAGAGATTTCCTGTATGGTGATTTGACCAAAGCCCTAGGTTGAACAGATAACACCCTGGTCGAACCAGGGTTGAATCATCTTCGGTGATTTAACGCAGCTTTAAGCATTTGGTTCGACCACGGTTTGACCTTCATAGCTAGTTGAACCACATAATTATGGTCGAACCATACTATAATGAACATGCATATTATTGGTTCGGCCCGAACCAGTGGTCGAACCACAGGCTTCTTAGTCAAACCAGATGCATGATTCTTCCTTTTCCAATTTTGAGCACTTCTGTCCTATTTTCTTTCAAAAATCCGCTCAAATGGACTCAAACACACCTGATCCGTGACTTTCTACTACATATCTCGTTTTATCTCGACTTCAGATCAATCACGCATCATTATCACAGAAATCAGAGCTCAAATTACGTGAACTTTCACTCTCATCAAGCATGTTCACTGCTGAACAGGATTCCATGTTATGATTGTAAGTGAGGGGACTTCGAAGCTTCATTAGAACTATCATATATGAATTTTTTTAATTGAATTGAATTCGGGATAGTGAGTAGGATAAAGATGGTAATTTTATAGTACCTATAAAGGGAGATCATATCAGGTTAGATTCCAGATGTGGGAAATAATTGATATTGATAGTACCTAGAAATGAGGGTGAAATTATATCTCTTGCTTCTAGATTATTCACATATTTTACATGCATATTTACTTATGTCTATAGAGTAGGTTTTCATTGTTTAGTGATGCGTCCATAGTCCACAAGACAGAGTCGGCCTGCACTTGAGAGGGAAGTTAAATAGTAAAACTGGATTACCCTAGAGCTACCTATTCTCCATTCTTGAGACACTTTCATATTCTTCCAGTGTTACTTATTTTATTTGTTATTTTAATTAATTATTTAGTAGTTGATAATTGATGAGTGTGTAAATTCACAAGTTTGGCGCTATGTTTTGTGCTAGTTTTGGAGAGTTTTGATGTGGAAATAGGTGGAAAACCTATATATATTGTGAAATAGCATGAATCAGGTGTTAATGGAGCTATTTGAGTGTTTTCTTAGCAAAAACGGAGTGAAAGAGCCAAGAATCGAAGAGACAGAGTCGAAGCCACGCGAACCGCCCAAGAAGTAGGTGGGTTCGACCTGGCTGGAGGAGGGTTCGACCTCTCCAGCAGGTCGAACCAACGTTGCTGAACGTACAGATATGGGTTCGACCACGACTCAGTTGGTTCGACCTGGCCATCAGGTCGAACCATGGTCGAACCAATTTGCAAGAAGGAGGATTTGACCACGACGTAGGAGTTCGACTTGCCAGTTGGTCGAATCGGGAGCGGGAGTTGTCCAGTGCCGAGGTTCGACCTGGGGTTCGACCAAGGCCTAAGTGGTTCGACCTGTCCTGAAGGTCGAACCTGTGCAGAATTCTTCCAGTAGCGGGGTTCGACCTGGGATTCGACCTGTGGCTCGGGGTTCGACCTGCTTGACGTGGTCGAACCTGTGTGCGAGAACTTACCTTATCCAGATTTTCGAGGCCGAAACGCGTGAGATCACTTAGAAAGCCCATTCCAAGCCCTAGAGACGTGATTACAAGTATAAAAGGAGGCTCATACAGAGAATAAAGAGAGCTTTTGATCGTCAATCGTAGGAGAGACAAGAATAGATGTGGTGATCCATCCGGAGGGCTGTGACAGAGGTTCGCTGAAGGTTCAAGTAAGAATGATCAATCTAACCATGATTGTTCCTAGATCAATCATGGGCTAGAACCACCTTGGTAGTTCTAGGGTTATGAAAGTTTCATGATGTAATTCGTGTTTCGTGTGTAAAACTCCGTACAACACTACCTGTGGTTTGTTTTATATAAGATTGCATATTTAATCCATACTCATAGTCGTTTTGTGCATCAATGATCGTTGTGTAGAGTCTGAATACATAACATGGTTATTGATTGAGTGCGTTCACTACTGAGTAGGGTTTATTGTTATAATTCTAAGTGAAGAGATTCCGAAGTATTATTAGAACTGTCTTATATGAATATTCATGAATTGAATTGAATTCGGGTTGATGAATAGGATGAAGAGTATAACTTTATAGTACCTAAAAAGGGAGATCAAATCGGGTTAGATTCTAGACGTAGAAGATAATTGATTATGATAGTACCTAGAAAGGAGGGTGAAGCATATCTCTTGCTCCGATGTTATTCACACGTGTCAAGCGCATATTTACTTGTGTCTATAGAGTAAACTTGCATGGTCTAGTGATGCGTCCACAAACCACAGGGCAGATTCGGACACCATCACATGAAAATACAAATTGCTAGTGAAACTGGATGACCCGACGAACTACCTATCATTCTTATTGATCACAACTCACTTTTCTCTACTCTTGCTATTTCTTTTGTTATTTCGATTAGAAGTTATTATCCATTAAACCTTTACAATTACCAACATAGTCTAAAATATACTAGAAGATAACAAAATTGATATTTATCCGTCCCGTGGGTTCGATATTGTAACTTGGTCATCTTCGCGACTACAATTGATATCCTTATACTTGAGGATTAATTTGTGTGTTGAGAAAACCCCTATCAAGTTCTTGGCGCCGTTGCCGGGGATGGCGTAAACTATCTTTTTTGTATTATTTCTAGTTTATTAGGACTATTTACCTTGTTTTGTTGTTTTCTTTCTTATTCGTTTTAGGTGTATGCTCACAAGATCAAAGAAAGGTAATCTTGAACCGTATAATCCTGAGATTGGAGCATCATCAAGAAAGAAGAAGAAGAAGAAGAGTAAGGCAAAGACAATAGACTCAACTGAAGCTCTGAATTTTGGAGTTGAGGTTGACGAGCAGATTTCGCAAGTGATTGAGGCTACAACTGAAGTTAATTTGGAAGTAGAAACAGTCAACATGGCAGCGAATCTGGATAATCTAGCCATCCGAGAGGTTTTCAGAAATAATGGGGCTGGAAATTATGAGCTTTTAGGAGCAAGGGGAACTAACACAACATTCGATCTTCATCCCGCTCTTATTAGCATGATAGAAAGAAACTCCTTTTCAGGAGGGTCTTTCGAGGATCCGCAGCAGCATCTGAACAAGTTCTTGGGTTATGCAAGTACTCAAAAAGATGTAGGAGAACATGAAGATGCTAGGAAGATCCTTTTGTTCAAATTCTCGCTTACTGAAAAGGCGAGGGATTGATACGATACTATTAATACAGCTGAGTGCACCACGTGTGAGCAATTGAGGTTAAGGTTCTTGGAGAGGTATATGTCACCTTCGAAGGTGTTTAAGATGAAGCAAGATATTAACCAATTTGCTATCAGTGGAGGTGAGAAATTTCATGAAGCGTGGGATAGATTCAAGGACATGCTCAGGAAGTGTCCTCAACATGGGTTATCTAAAGCCCAATATATCAGTATATTCTATAACGGATTGGATTGTGAATCAAGAGTGCTACTTGATGCTTCTTCTAATGGAGCATTGCTTACAAAGTCATCCGTTGAGGCCGAGAGATTGTTTGAAGACATATCGATGAATTCGAGGGATTGGCCTACTGATAGAGTTAGAGGTACGTATGTTCTTGGAAAGGTAGCTCAGGTTGAACAAGCAATGGTGAAAACTAAGAGAGAGGATGAGATCGTTTCGAGCTTGTCCAATATCAACAAGCTACTTGAGTCTCAACAGAAGCGGATCAGCGAGATATCCCAACGAGTGCCAATCATGCAGCAAGAGATGATGAATAATGGAACCATCCAAGACGAATTGGAGAAAGCAAATTATGCCATGGGTCAAAGTATTCAAGGAACGAGGTACCCAAATCAAAGAAACCGGAACTACCAAGGGAACTATCGAGGGAACTTTAATAATCGTGGTCCATCTGGTAGTTATCAACAGCAACCAAGGAGGCCTGAATTTTCATGAAGCAATACGAACAATACAGTGCAACTTCCGATGGGTGTTGATCCGGGAGAAAAGGTGGAAGAAGGAAAGCCTGGGTTCGAGGATACTGTGAACCGGTACATGGTAAAGAATGATGAAAGAGTGAACCGCCTTGAGGCAAAGCTTGAGAAAAAGATTGATGATCACCACAGAGATTTGTCCACTCAAGTGAAAGATCTCACATTGTTAATGGGTACAATTGTAGAGAATGTGAACACATTGACTCAAACTGTAGGAAAAGGGAAGTTTCCGTCTCAGAGTATAGAGAATCCAAAGTCGTGTAATGCCATCACACTGAGGTTGGGAACGCAGTACGAGGGACCGATGAGGCCAGAATCAAAGTTGGAATTTTCTAAGCCTCGGTTCGACCAACACGCAGAGGGTTCGACCAACTTTTCAGGTCGAACCCAGGTCGAACCTCATCGGCCAGAGCACTCTATTTTGACGCAGGAACGGTTCGACCACGATCAAAAGGGTTCGACCAACTCTTCAGGTCGAACCCAGGTCGAACCGAAGGATGGAGATTATACAGTGAAGTGGTTCGACCAAAGGGGCAGTGGTTCGACCTCCAATGCTGGTCGAACCCAAGTCGAACCTCCGGAGCGGAATGAGATCAGTCTTCCAGGAGAGAGGTTCGACCAATACAGTCCTGGTTCGAGCTCTCAGCCTGGTCGAACCCCAGTCGAACCTCGCCAAGATGTTTTGTTTGATGCACCTGTTGTTCCTTTTGATGTTGATGCAACTCCAGTGGTACAGAATGAGCAAAGTACAGACATAATAGCTGAGAAAAAATGGGAAAGAGCTAAGCGATTAAGAGCCGAAAAGGAGAAAGCGGAGAAGGTTGATCGTGATGAATGGGGGATTCCCAAAATAAAGATACCTCCACCGTTTCCCTACAAGCTAGTGAAGAAGGGGTTGGAAGAAAAGTTCCAGAAGTTTTCAGAGATAATGAATAAGATAAGCTTGAACATCCCTTTTTCAGAGGCAATCATGGAGATGTCATATTATTCTCGATTCCTTAAAGACATATTGATGAAGAAGAGAAGCTTAACCGGAGTGAAAACGGTAAACTTATCTGAGAATTGTAGCTCAATTATTCAAAAGAAGTTGCCACCAAAGATGAAAGATCCGGGGAGCTTCGCTATTCTATGTGAGATCGGGAAGGGGCCAGCACGGCGAGCTTTGTGCGATCTAGGGGCAAGCATCAATTTGATGCCGTTGTCCATCTTTCAGAAGCTTGGTTTGGGGGAGATGACCCCGACAACTGTTGCTCTCCAATTGGCAGATAGATCCATGACGTTTCCGAAAGGTATAGTTGAAGATGTTCAAGTAAAGGTGGAGAAGCTAGTCTTTCCTGTGGATTTCCTTGTATTAGAAATGGATGATGACAAGGATAATGTTCCTTTAATCTTGGGGAGGCCATTCCTTGCTACAGCTGGAGCTATGATAGATGTTCGGAAGGGAGAACTAAAGTTGAGAATGGACAAAGAAGAAGTACTATTCAACTTGGACAAAGTAATGAAGATGCCAATGGAGTCCCAATGTTATAGTATTGACGTGGTGGATGAGATTGTGAAGGAGGATATGTCTCTGATCTTGTCAAAGGATCCTCTTGAGACATGTTTGATGGAGTCTCTTACTTATCCCACTACGGAGCTTGACGGACTTTCTAACGAGGTATGTATTGAATTTCTTGAAAACTTACTTGCTTTGGGTGATGACAGGTTTGCATTGGAAAGAAATAAAGTGGAAGAAGTCAAATGGACCAGGAAGTACTTGCCTTTGGATAACGAAAAAACTCCAGTGGAGAAAAGAAAAGAGGAGTTGAAACCATTGCCGGACCACTTGAAGTATGCTTTTCTCGGTGATAATGCACAATATCCGGTAATTGTATCTTCTTCCCTTAATGATGATCAACTTGAGGAGTTATTAGATGTCTTGAGGTAGTACAAGTCTGCAATAGGGTGGTCACTTGATGATTTGAAAGGTATTAGTCCTTCGTATTGTATGCATCGGATTAGGTTGTTGGATGAAGCCAAGGCTAGTGTTCAGAATCAGCGTAGGGTGAATCCCGCAATTCAAGAGGTGATAAGGAAGCAAATTCTTACGTGGTTGGATGCTGGAATTATATATCCTATTAGTGATAGTCCCCATGTGAGTCCATTGCATGTAGTTGCTAAGAAGGGGGGCATGACTGTAGTGAAAGCTGAGGATGGAGAAGCTATAGCCACGAGAATTCCTACGGGATGGCGTACATGTGTGGATTACAGGAAATTAAATGAGAACACGTGTAAGGACCATTTCCCTCTTCCGTTTATGGATCAAATGTTGGATCGTCTTGCAGGGTATGAGTTTTATTGTTTCTTGGATGGATACTCGGGGTATAATCAAATCATGATTGCTCCCGAGGATCAAGAAAAGACCACTTTTACTTGCCCCTACGGGACCTTTGCTTTTAGGAAGATGCCGTTTGGATTGTGTAATGCGCCTGCTACTTTTCAGAGATGCATGATGGCAATTTTTGATGGTTTGATAGAGAAGATCATGGAAGTATTCATGGACGATTTTTCAGTCTTTGGTTCTTCTTTTGATATGTGTTTGTCTAACCTTGCTGTTGTTTTGAAGAGGTGTCAAGAAACTAATCTTGTCTTGAATTGGGAGAAGTGCCATTTCATGGTGAAGGATGGGATTGTTCTTGGGCATCATGTTTCTGCCAAGGGATTACAGGTAGACCGTGCTAAAGTGGTGGCAATTGAGAAGCTTCCACCACCGACCAATGAAAGAGGAGTGCGGTACTTCCTTGGACACACCGGTCTTTACAGGAGATTCATTAAAGACTTCTCAAAATACTCTAAGCCCTTATCTCATTTACTTGAAAAGGATATTCCTTTTGTGTTTAATGATGAGTGTTTAACAACTTTTCAAGTTTTGAAGGAGGCGCTTATTACTGCCCCTATCTGTTGGCATTCGATCGTTTGGTTAACGTGACCCGTTAGGGTTCCATGTATTTCTAACACGCAGCGGAAGCAAGTAAACATGAAACGCATTACCTTTCATCAAGGGTTGATGTAGAGGTTGAATTCTCGCTGGCAGTCTGCGCAGTCCCACGAGAATAGCCATAAGTTCCTCTTCTGATGTCGGAATTGAGTGATCTTTGTGCTCATACGATCTTCTCTTCGACGGCTTTCCATCAATATTTAATACATCAAAATCGAAGAACTGTACGATTTTATATGAATTTTGGAACATGACGAACTGCAGCAGCAAACGACCTTCCGGTCTTCTGCTGTATGTCCCAAGTCCGATCTCGACGTCGTGTGGGCGACGATCTACGAGACCTACTCAATCTGCTCTCAACCCTCATCACACGTGAATAATGAATTAGATTAGGGTTCCAGATAAGTTGAGGTGACTTATATACATGGGCTACAGCAGGGACCAGGAGGAGAAATTGAGTTGGGCCTTCATTGGGCTTAAGTATCTAAGCTTAGCCCAAAGCTTATACTTAAGTCCAATAATAATAATATATTCCACTAAAATATTATTAATGCACTACCATACCAATCCCAAAATTACGTTTTGGGCTCCTTCTTATTATGAGCCCGTTAGTCTCCCCATGTTTAAGATATACAATGTCCATTAATTAATTTAAGTTACTGACAACTCAATTAATTAATATCTCATCCAAGAGTAGTACCACTCAACCTCATTATCATGCCGGAATAAATTCCACCTGCAGGGTTTACATGATAATCCTTATGAGCTCCTCAAGGGGACATCATCAACCTATGACGGACACAGATTCCTTCTACAATCAACAGCACACCATAGAGACAGCACTACTTCCCAACTCACCGAGTTTATTGATTTAATTGCATGTAAATCTCACCCATTGATGAATCAAAGAAATACATACTGCCCTATGTGTCGAGGTTATTGTATAGGGATTAAGAGCACGAACTTCCATAATAACTGAGATCAAGTTCTCCTATAAGTCAGTATAAATCGAACGATCTCAAGCGGTCCTGCTCAATACACACAAGTGCACTAATGTGATTCTATAGCCAAGACAAGCTAATACCAAACCACACTACAACCATCCCGATAGAGAGTCCCCGTCTATCTCGGTTGTGAGCATCAGTTTATACTTTATAAGGAAACCGATAATATGATCTTCCGCGTGTTGTCGCACAACATATTATCTACAGTATAAAGTAAGTGGACTATTGCATCGAACATATAAATAAATTATAAGATGCAATCATTTGATCATATGATTCTCATTTCAAATTAATTGTTATAAAATTGTTCATACAAAAAGCTAGACTTTTAGTATACAATCCAACAATCTCCCACTTATACTAAAAGACTATGCTGTCATGTCTTCCGCCATACATCTGATTCCCACTCCCACTACACGACCATTAAAAGCTCTCGCCTTAATATCCTTGTAAATGGATTTACGAGGTCATCATCCGATGTAATCTATGCGACAACAACCTTCCCCTCATCATACGATTTCTCGTAACAGGTGGTACTTGCACTCAATGTGTTTAATTGCCTTATGGGCTCGTGATTCCTTCAAGTTTGCAACTGCACCAATATCATCAATATAAATTGTGATATCCTTGGGCAAACTTAGAAACACTTCGAAGTCCATCTTGAAGTTTCTAGAGTCATACAGATACTTTGGCTGCCTCATAGGCTCCAATTTATCATCTTTCCATGATGGAGTCCGGAGTCTGAAATATATTTCTATATAACACTCCTCCACATTATGACTCAACTTCCTAAAATTAAACACATAACCTTGAGGTGGATTTACTGCCGTCCAATCTGACTAAAAAATCCGAATCTACGTAATCCACAAGAAGTAGTGAATTTACCCAGTAAGCTTACATATAATTTCCAGTCCTTCTCAGGCACTTCATATATGTCTTACCACAGTTCATCATTCTTGTTCCGGGTTACGTTGATAGCCACTGTTCATGCGTTCAGCAAAATAGATATCCATTCTCGCGTATAGCATTCTTAAGATTAAGCTTCCTTATTCGCCGAAGCATAAGGAACCGCTTTCATCACCTTTATCTTCCTTTTGTGTCTCAAGACATATTTTCTTAGATAAAGTCACTTGCTAAAACAAGTAAGGATCGTATCAATTCATGAAGCTTGAGACAAGCATAATATCCTTTCTTGTGATCCGTATTACCATGATCAAAAGGATATTTTTGCTCTTCTTAAGTCCTTCATTTCATACTGCTTTATTATCCATACACATACGCCCGACAATACTCTTTCATTGTCTCCAATAAGCAATATATCATCTACGTATAGTACAAGAAATACCACCACGTTTCCATCACTCTTTTCAATACACAAGGCCCATCCGATCATTGATTAGATCCATGTCACTGGATTACCTCATCAAAATGGATGTTTCATGATCTTGAAGCTTGTTTTAGTCCATTAATGGACACTTTTAAGCTCACTATCACAATGCTCTTAGCTCTTTGCAATGAATCACTCTGGTTGCTTCACGTAGATGTTTCCCTCAAGATTTCCAATCAGGAAAACTGTTTTGACATCTATTTGCTATCCCTCATATTTCATATGAGTAGCAACAGATAAAAGAGTCTGGATCAACATAAGCATAGCTACTGGCGAACAAGTTTTCTCATAATCGAACCCTTTCTTTCTGAGTATACCTTTTCCCAACAAGCTTTACTTCTAAGGTTTTCACCTTACCGTATGATCCTCTTTTATTTTGTATGACCACTCCCAATGGTTTTCACACCATCCGTGGTTCTACAATCATCCAGATCTTATTTAGAATCTATTGATTCTATTTCAACATTTATTGCAATTTGTTAAGATTTCGCATTTCTATCTTGTAGTTCTTCGTCGTATTCGTGGGTTAACTCCATCTTTACTAGGGACCAAGCCTCACGACTCTCCCAAAATATATATCTATCAGGATTTAGAACAACCCTCCCACTACGAGAAGACACTACACGCAATTGTGTATCAGATGTGACACGCGTCGCAGTTTACCTTGTGGTATATTCTCTTGTACACTTGGTACTAATACTTTGTGTTTTCCTCTCACTTCCTTTAGAACAACTTATACATGGGTATTTGATTTATTACATAGTCCTTTTTCCAAAAATCTAGTGTTTATGTTATAACAATCACTCTTCGATCTTGTGGACTAAATAAATCATCCTTCATTTTTCTAGGATATCCCACAAACAGAAAAATATTCTTACGAATTACTGTTCCTAGGGCATATCCATAAAATGAATTTAGTAATTGCAAATAATTCATCATCTATCTAATCACTACCATAAGAGTGCTATTCCTTCTATTCGTCACACCATTAAGGTGGGAAATTCATTTCCGAAGGTACCTTTCTCTTACTAGATTAAAAGACTCATTATTAATTACTATTTGTCGCATCCAGGGGATAAACATGATTTAAGAGTGTACAAATTGTTCACCAACGTACCATAACAGATTACAACTCTATCATTCATTATAATGACCATATCATTTAAATGAAATGGAGTATCCATCTATTAATGCATAGAAACCGAAATCAAATTCTTTCTATGAAAATGTACGTAAAGACAATTTCATAAAATCAAACGTCTACTCATATCATTTAATAAATAGACAACTCCCACTGCAATAGCCACTACTCTTGTAGTTTTACCCATGTCATAACAATCTTATCCTTACTTAGTAATAAACATTTAGTGATTCCAGTATCTACACACTTCGTGTCAGTAAATGCCATCACTAATCATGTTTTAAACAACTAGTGAATAAGATATAAAACTTGTTCACATTATGATGAAAATGGCTTTCCTTTGCCACATGTTTTGCCAGAAGTTTTCCACCATATACATCCTATTGTAATTCAGGTGGAACTTACTCAAAAACATCTAGGCAATTCACAAAGAATTAAATTGATCTAGGTTTCCCTTCAATTTATACTCCATGCTTTCCCAATTCATTCATCAAATTAAATCATGATCTTCTGTCTTTTAACTTACTCAATTATCCGAAGAGTTACATGAGACCATCATATTTCTATGAACCTCTCATCTCTTCACTAGAGACTTTAATAGGCATCATGAGACGTCCATTGTGAGAACACACATGTATTTTCTTAAGCAGTAAAATTCTAAACCAAGATTCTTTTCTAATCATCTAATTTTGGACCAGTAAATATAATTTCTTTCAGTCAACAATAAGCGAGATAAAACCATTTGAAATTACAGAGAATCATAAATAAATATACCGATCAAATCTTCGAATTTTATCATTTTATATTGATTCCCTCAAAACTATATAAAAATAAAATTCACCGACATCTCAAGCACCGTGAGTCTGCAAGCCACGTTAGTGTGGACGTTTACAAACCCAAACATTTACAAGAGAAGGTTTTACCCATTAATTTCATTTGTCAACCTAACTTTATGACAAAATAATTAATAGTCGGTTCCTCTTTAGCCATGCAAATAATAGCAGTGACTCCGTTTGGGAGGATACTAATTATTTACACCTAAGTGTACACCATTATTTGATCCCAAGTCCACTGCGCGAGCTTGTGTGCCTTACAGTTGGAGAAGTACACACGCGCTCGGATAGCTTCCTACAATCATAAATTATAAGTTTGTACCAGTGAGCCCCACATAAACTCATCTGTTAGGGAGGAAGGCCTATTGCCAACACGCAAGTTCATGTACCACATTACAAACAATAAATATGTAATGAAGTCTGTACCAGTGATCCGTGAATAAACTCATCCGTTAGGGAGGAAGGCCTATTGCCTACACGCAAGTTTACTCACATCACTTACAAACCAATAATGGAGGTCGCGGGAATATTTACCAATCCCCTCTCCCACTTAGTAATTTAACACCGAGGGTTTTTACATGCATATGATATTCAGAATAAAATACGCAACGCTAGCATGCTTCTATTACGGCACATAAGGCAGTAAATCACAGAGAGTCATGCATACATATATAACAATAATCAATAATTAAATCAATCATTAACAGTTATATATCAGCGAATTCGATTGTTCGCCACTAGGCACGAATATCAGCAAAGACTTCCAGACTATCAAATTTTCAAAATTTCTAGATTGTCCAATTTTCAAAACCATCGATATCGACCGTCGATGTCGTCCAGATTATCAAAATCATCGATATCGACTAGATTATCAAATATTCAAAAAACATCAAGATTATCAAAATTCCGAAACTATCGATATCGATCGTCATATCGTCTAGATTATCAAAATCATCGATATCGACGAGCAACCATATATAACAATAATAGATAATTAAATCAATTATGTCAGTTATATATTAGGAATCAATTCAACATCCATATATAACAATAATAGACAATCAATTATAGCAGTTATATATTAGGAATTAATTCGACATCCATATATGACAATAATAGATTATTAAATCAATTATAGCAGTCATATATTAGGAATTAATTCGACATCCATATATAACAATAATATACAATCTATTATGGCAGTTATATATTAGGAATTAGTTTTCCTAAAATTGGATGTCTTATCCAACACTCTAGCAATACATGCATATAATATACCAAATATAATACGCAATCTAGCATGCTTCTATATAAGACAATAAATCATAGAGATCAGGCATCCATATATATATATATATATATATATATATATATATAACAATAATAGACAATTAAATCAATTATGACAGTTATATATATTAGGAATAAAAACGCCTCTAAATTTTAATGTCTTGTCCGACACTCCTATTGTGGAATCGATGCCTTACGCAACAAGCAGGATTGCTTGTGCCCCAAGACGTCCATCGTCATATCCCACCGCCAATTATGTCAGGGAGTGCCCCAAGTGCCTTGACGAGCGCCCCTCGCCCGGACTGTCGCTCGTCCAAGGGCCTACTTGCATGGAACCAAGTTCAGCCCAACGCGCAACACCAAACTACACCAACTGTCGTTAGTAGTTCGAAACTGAAAGAACCTCAGAATCCAATCTCCACCATCCAGAATCTACTACTGTAAGTCTTGAACATTCTGTCCAAATTACAGATCGATCCAACAGTTATTTTGTGAGAAACGGCTCTTTTCTCTCGACTGCGCAAAACAGAATCACCCAAATATCTGCTTCTGTTTTCAGCATACTCCCAGCAAGAAAAGGCTCCAAATTCGATCTCCACCATTCAGAATGTACATCCACAAGGTCTGAACGTGCTGACCAAATTAAAGCTTGATCCAACGATTAGTTTGTCAGAAACGGCACTTTTCCCTCGACTGCGCAAAACAGAATCGCCCAAATATCTGCTTCTGTTTTCAGCGTACTCCCAGCAAGAAAAAGCTCCAAATTCGATCTCCACCGTTCAGAATGTATACCCACAAGGTCTGAACGTGCTGACCAAATTACAGATCAATCCGACCGTTGAAACTCTGGGTATTGCCTCTGCAATATCACTACGCTGGATTTTCTCTCAAAAGCGTGATTCTATTTTTGCCCTCTCTTTCTTCCTTGCATGTGAAATTGACGAACATTTTTCGTCGAATCCTCTCACACACAACCATGGTAGGGTATATATTACATAGGGATATTCATGGTTTGCGCAATAAAACCAAAACCCTAAACATGTGATCCTAATTCCGAAAAATTAATCACAAAAACCCTAGCCTAACATGTCACGCTTCACCACGAAACCGAAGCTCTGATACCAATTGTTGGCATTCGATCATTTGGCTAACGTGACCCGTTAGGGTTCCATGTATTTCTAACAAGCAGCGGAAGCAAGTAAACATGAAACGCATTACCTTTCACCAAGGGTTGATGTAGAGGTTGAATTCTCGCTGGCAGTCTGCGCAGTCCCACGAGAATAGCCATAAATTCCTCTTCTGATGTCAGAATTGAGTGATCTTTGTGCTCAGACGATCCTCTCTTCGACGGCTTTCCATCAGTATATAATACATCAAAATAGAAGAACTGTACGATTTTATACGAATTTTGGAACATGACGAACTGCAGCAGCAAACGACCTTCCGGTCTTCTGCTGTATGTCCCAAGTCCGATCTCGACGTCGTGTGGTCGACGATTTACGAGACCTACTCAATCTGCTCTCAACCCTCATCACACGTGAATAATGAATTAGATTAGAGTTCCAGATAAGCTGAGGTGACTTATATACATGGGCTACAGCAGGGACCAGGAGGAGAAATTGAGTTGGGCCTCCATTGGGCTTAAGTATCCAAGCTTAGCCCAAAGCTTATACTTAAGTCCAATAATAATAATATATTCCACTAAAATATTATTAATGCACTACCATACCAATCCCAAAATTACGTTTTGGGCTCCTTCTTATTATGAGCCCGTTAGTCTCCCCATGTTTATGATATACAATGTCCATTAATTAATTTAAGTTACTGACAACTCAATTAATTAATATCTCATCCAAGAGTAGTACCACTCAACCTCATTATCATGCCGGAATAAATTCCACCTGCAGGGTTTACATGATAATCCTTATGAGCTCCTCAAGGGGACATCATCAACCTATGACGGACACGGAATCCTTCTACAATCAACAGCACACCATAGAGACAGCACTACTTCCCAACTCACCGAGTTTATTGATTTAATTGCATGTAAATCTCACCCATTGATGAATCAAAGAAATACATACTGCCCTATGTGTCGAGGTTATTGTATAGGGATTAAGAGCACGAACTTCCATAATAACTGAGATCAAGTTCTCCTATAAGTCAGTATAAATCGAACGATCTCAAGCGGTCCTGCTCAATACACACAAGTGCACTAATGTGATTCTATAGCCAAGACAAGCTAATACCAAACCACACTACAACCATCCCGATAGAGAGTCCCCGTCTATCTCGGTTGTGAGCATCAGTTTATACTTTATAAGGAAACCGATAATATGATCTTCCGCGTGTTGTCGCACAACATATTATCTACAGTATAAAGTAAGTGGACTATTGCATCGAACATATAAATAAATTATAAGATGCAATCATTTGATCATATGATTCTCATTTCAAATTAATTGTTATAAAATTGTTTATACAAAAAGCTAGACTTTTAGTATACAATCCAACACTATCTTGATCACACCGGACTGGACTCAACCGTTTGTACTTATGTGTGATGCAAGTGATGTAGCATTGGGTGTGGTGCTTGGGCAGCTAAGGGAGAAGAAGTTTTGCGCCATTTACTACGCGAGTAAGACTTTTGATGCAGCACAGAAGAATTACACGGTGACTGAAAAGGAGTTTTTGGCTGTTGTGTATGCATTCGATAAGTTTCGTCAGTATTTGGTTGGCATGAAGACGATTGTGTATACGGATCACTCAGCGATTCGTTATTTGATGGAGAAGAAGAAGACGAAGCCTAGGATCATAAGATGGATTCTACTACTGCAGGAGTTTGACTTGGAGATTCGGGATAAGAAAGGAACATAAAATGTGTTGGCAGATCACTTGTCAAGGTTGGAGACTAGGGAGCATTGTGATAATTCTTTCGAGTATATTGAAGAGATGTTCCCTGATGAGAAGATCATGGCTGTGGCTGTTGAAGGTACCGAGCGAGCATGTGTGGTTGCAGCGCAAGGTATGGATCCATGGTACGCGGATTATGTAAATTACATTGTCATTGGTGAAATTCCAAGGGATCTCGAAATTTCGTAGGGAAGTTGAGACATTTATATGGTATGATCCGTTTGTTTATAAGATTTGTACAGATTCTATTGTCCGAAGATGTGTACTCGAGATGGAAATGGAAAGTGTGCTGGAGTTCTGCCATGCACAACCAAATGGGGGGCATTTCGGAGCGCAAAAGACTGCAGCTAAGGTACTTCAATCCGCTCTTTATTGACCTACTTTGTTTAAAGATAGTGAGAGCTATGTGGCGTCTTGCGATAGATGTCAGCGCATGGGTAATATAGGTAGGAGAGATGAGATGCCATTGCAGCCTAGCATAGTCGTGGAGATATTTGATGTATGGGGGATCGATTTTATGGGGCCTTTTCCCCCGTCGAATGGGTTTCTCTACATTCTTCTTGCGGTGGATTATGTTTCGAAGTGGGTGGAAGCAATTCCTACTCGTGTTAATGATTCGAAAGTTGTTTTATCTTTCCTAAAGAAATATATTTTTGCCCGTTATGGAGTTCCGAGAGCATTAGTTAGTGATGGAGGTTCCCACTTCGTAAATAAATTTCTGGAGAAGGTGCTTAAGGATTATGGTGTTAAGCATAGGGTTACTACACCCTATCATCCACAAGCAAATGGGTAGGCAGAGGTCTCCAACCGTCAAGTGAAGCAGATTCTAGAGAAAGTGGTAGGAACTAATAGAAAGGATTGGGCTATGAAGCTTGATAATGTGTTATGGGGGTTCCGGACCACTTACAAGACGGTGTTAGATATGTCACCGTATCAAATTATCTATGGGAAGCCGTGCCACTTACCCGTAGAAATCCAACACAAAGCGTTTTGGGCTTTGCGTCGCTTGAACTTGACCCTTAAGGATGTAAAGGAGTTGAGACTAACTCACATGAATCAATTGGATGAGTTTAGGAGTCGTGCTTTCAAGAATTCAGAGATTTATAAGGAAAGAATGAAGAGGTGGCATGATTCCAAAATTTCATACAAGGAGTTCAAGCAAGGAGATGAGGTACTACTTTTTAACTCTCGTTTGAAGCTTTTTGCAGGCAAGTTGAAGTCTAAGTGGACGGGACCGTTCATGATTCATCGAGCCTTAGGAGGGGGGAGTTATGAGCTTATTGACAAAGATGGAGACGTTATCATGGCGAATGGGCATCGATTGAAGCATTATAGGTTGCCGGATAATGCGTGTGTCATTTTTGATGATACCTTGTTCTGATTTGGTACCATCGTGACTCTACAACGTTAAACATGAGCGCTTGTTGAGAGCTTACTCTTCCGTTTTATTGCTTTATTTCTTTTGTGTGAGTAAGAAATTTTTATATTTAAGATGCTTACTAATCGGCAATTACATCTCTTTTCAAACTTAGTTTCGACTTACGTTTTTACTAAGTTTGGGGGGGGTGTGATGTTATTACCTCATTGAAGCATTAAGAGTATAATCTTTTCTTTATTTTGTTTGTTAGGGGAGTTGGTTTTTGCGGCCATATTGAAATTTTAATCGATTTTGATGTGATGATTTTTTACAACTTGCCTAATGTTCAGTGGTTTTTGGTTGTGTTTTCTTTTACGGAGATACTCATGAATGATATTATGTGGAACAATTTCAGAAGTTGTGCTCTAGATTGTACCTAATGAAGTTGTGTTGAAGCTTGAAGTATGTAGTGAATGAAGAACACTTAGTTTTGGAAATCAGGAGGTAGGTTCGACCAAGTCTAGGAGTGGTTCGACCAGAGCCAGAGGTCGAACAAAAGCAGAGGAAGTCGAACCGGCGTTGAAAGTTGTCCAGAGAGGAGGTTCGACCAAGTCTAGGAAAGGTTCGACCTGATCAGGTGGTCGAACCTGTCAGTCGAAAGCACTCTATTTTCCAGAAGAGGGGTTCGACCAATTCAAGGAAGGTTCGACTAGTTTAGCAAGTCGAACCCCTGGTCGAACCAAGAAGATTGTTTGTCCAGAAGAGAGGTTCGACCTCGCCATCCATGGTTCGACCAGTTCAGGTGGTCGAACCCGAGGTCGAACCAAGCCAGGTACGCGATTTAAGTTCGAATTTTCAGAGGGGTTCGATCACTTTTTCGAAACACCAAACCTCGAACCCTCTTCGAACCTCTACACCCTTGCACAAATTCTTCAATTAAACTTGATTTCACACCGATTACACAACATTACACCTTGAATTATCGATTCGGTCGTGGATTTGGGCGGATTTCGTCGCGAGTTAGGGCTGAAATCGCATTTTTTTGGTTGTTTTGTGTTCTTGATCGGTTATTTACCATGGGCAAGTGATGAGCATTTTCTCAACACATAATTAATCCCCAAGTATGAAGGATATCAATTGTAGTTTCGAAAGGTGACCAAGTGAATATCGAACCCAAGGGACGGCGTATTATCAATTAAATTATTATCTAAATTAATTAAGACAAAGCAATAAGAGTTTGATGTTTGATTATAACTAAAATACTAAATTAAATAACAAATAAAATAAACTATCACTCGAAGAATACGTAGGTGGATCAAGTAGGAGAATAGGTAGCTCTAGGATAATCCGGTTTTACTCATTAACTTCCCTTTCATGTGTCAATATCCGACTCTGCCTTGTGGAATATGGACGCATCACTAAACCATGCATATCTACTCTATAGACACAAGTAAACATGCGTGTAACACGTGTGAATAACCTCGGAGTAAGAGATATAATTTCACCCCCCTTTCTAGGTACTATCAGTATCAATTATTTCCCCCTAGGATTGGTACTCTAACCCGATATGATCTCCCCTTATAGGTACTATAAAGTTATCCTCTTTATCCTACTTATTAACCCGAATTCAATTCAATTAATAAGTATTCATATATGATAGTTCTAATGAAGCTTCGGAGTCCCCTCACTTAGAATCATAACATGGAATCCTGTTCAGCGGTGAACGCACTCAATCTACAACCAAGATATATATTCAGACTCTATATATCAATTGAAGATGCACAAAACTACCGTGAATATGGATTAAGAAAGCACAATCATATATAAAATAAATCCACAAGTAGTGTTGTACGGAGTATACACACAGAAGTTCAATTAACTAGATAAAACCTTCACAACCCTAGTTCTACCAAAAAGGCTCTAGCCCATGGTGTTGTAGGAAACACACATGGGTGTTGGATAGATCTTACCCGGATGTCCGGAAAATACAAGATAAATTAGGAAACGAATAAACCTTAGATGTGGCGTCTTCATGCCCTTCTCCATCTTGAATCCTTCTCTTGGTTCTCCTCTTGATTCCACAAACGAATCTTCAAAGTGATGGATGGATGGAGGAAAGGAAGTGGATGATGGATGGGGGGTGATCCCCCCTTGTGGGGTGTTGTATGTTGTGGCCTCTCCTCGGTGATTGGTGACTATTGATTGGACGTGTTCCTTGACTGCATGAGCCTCCTTTTATACTTGTAATCACGTCTCTAGGGTATGGAATGGGCTTTTCAAGTGATCCCACGCGTTTTGGCCTCGAAAATACGGATTTTCCCGCACGTAGGTTCGACCACGTCAAGCAGGTCGAACCCCTAGCCACAGGTCGAACCCCAGGTCGAACCCCGCTACTGGATTTGCGCAGTCTCTCCGTTTCACGTATAACTTTCACATCCAACCTCCGAATTGAGTGATTTTTGCGCTCACGCGATCCTTTCTTCCTTGGCTTTCTTGGAATATAAAGATATCACAAGAACTCCAAGAATTGAATATGTAACAGGCCATGGAAAGTAGCACATCAGTTCTGTTCGGCACAGCTCGCGCGGCGTCACCACTTTACTCATAACTTCCTCGTTCGTACTCCGAATGGGATGTTCTTTACGCTAAAACGACCCTCTCTTCAGTGGCTTTCCAACCATATATCACACTTATTTTTCAGAGCTCCACATAAATACAGAATAATTACACAAGTTGGATGTACGTTTATCAGCATTCTTGCACAAATTGCACCTTTTCTCAAACTTGGCTCTTTTGATCCTTTTTCCACCTAAAACACAACAAAACACCTCAAGTGCACCTTTTTCTCACATATAATGAATATAAGAGATTTGTGCTCATATAAGACTACAATATCAATCAAAAAGGTGTTAAATTGGATATTAAAACACGCTTATTTTCACTCTCATTAGCAAGTCACAAGGTATGTTTTTCCAACTCAATTACTCTAGGATTGAAGGTTTAGGTAAGAAATTTGATGTGAATTAGAGAATTGATGTTGAGTATGGTTGAATTTCATGGTGAATGTTGATATTTTGATTGGTTTCATATGAATTCTTGTTTCTTGGTTTGTGGTTGATTGATTATTGATAGAACTTGGATTTTTATGTGGATTAATCAAGGATATAGAACATACCATAGAATGAGCATGTTGATTTGGTTTGAAATTGATGAAATTGAAGTAGTTCATTGAGGGAAACATGTTGAATTTTTGATTGAATTGCTTGAATTGTTTAATGCATGCTTGTTGGTTATGTTTTGATGATTAAAGAAGGTGTAATTGAAGATGTTTTGAGAATCTTGAATAAGCAAGTGGTGTTGAGATGATAGTTTGTATGAATATGCATTGATGCTTGAAGTCTTGAGTAGAGTATGTGATGTGCTAGTACAATACTTGCTTTCTTGTCTTGTTGGTTGGATTGAAGTATTTGTTTTCAGGAAAAGGACAAGTATCAAGTAAAGGAAAAGGAAAAGCAGAGGAGGAGAGATCAAAGAAGAGGCATGACAGGCCTTCAAACTTGGACAAAGTGACAAGAAAATTGAGGCTACAAGATCGTTTACCTGATAACTTCAAGATTAGGATGCAAGGTTGGGATGAGATTAAAGAGAAGTGGGAAGAAGTTTCAGACAAGATAGCTCGCACTCGATACCAAGATGATGAAGTGATGAGGATAATGAGAATAGGGGATGATATATTTTGGATGTTTGATCAAGTAGGGATCCGAAAATTCATGGAGTTGAAGAGGCCGACGTACTTCCATGTTACAGCGGAAGTAGTTTGTTCATTTGAGATGGAGAAGGACCCGCTTGGATACCCCTATCGGTGTACGTTTCAGCTTGGTGGAGTAAGTAGGAGATGGACGTCTGAGGATTTCAACGAGCTGTTTGAGACACCTTTGGAGATCCCTAGTTTAGAGAGTGCTGCATTCAGTGTAAAGCGGTTTTGGAGGGAGATCACTGGGGAGATTCGTGATTACAAGACCAGACAGGCTCGTGCTTCCGCAATAAAGAACCCTGTCTTGAGGTACATGGACCGCATCCTGAGCAACACGTTGTTCGCCCGCTCGGAGGGGAGTGTTGTGTCTAGAGGAGAGCTATATGCCCTGTGGTGTATGTTGAATGGAGTGAAGTTCAACGTTGGAGCTTATTTTATTGCGCAGCTGAATCGATTCAAGACCATTGGTTTTCAAAAGGTGAATATTGGAGGGTTATTGATGATTTTGTCTGAGCATTACAACTCGGACCTCACCGGCATTACACCAGTAGAAGGAGAACCCGATTTGATTATGAGCACGTGCGCGAAGGGAGGGTTTGCCCATTTTAGAAATGGAGATTGGTTTTTCACGAGAGGTCTCAAGCCTTTCGAATTTATGTTCTCCTTCGACGTGAGCAACTTGACAACTATTCGGGAAGCAAGGAATAAGCTAATGAATTCTCTTGGTCACACCGCTTTATCCGTGGCAGCGAAGTCGGGTGGTGATTGGAGAGCGGTAGCACAAATGTGTGCTGAGGGGAGGATGGCTGAGTTACAGCAGATCATTGATCGAGGAGAGTTCCGTCCACCTCAGCCACAACAGTCTGAAGAGGAGGATCAGGTAGATGAGCAGCCGGAGATGGAGATTTCGGAAGGAGAGCAGCATGATGCGCCTCAGCATGCTCCAGGACCGCAGCAGCGGCGAGTAGTTCCAGGTACTCGGGAGCAGCTTCGCTTGATTCATGAGCAGCTGATCGCGGTGGTAGCTTCACAGCAAGAGACGAACATGCAACTCGCGCTCGCTAACGCCAACTACGCCACGCTGAACGAAAGGTACTCTGCCTTGGATGAGCGTGTTGGTAGAGTGAGTAGTCGAGTGGATATGATGGATAAGCACATTACCAGTCTGTGCCGAGCTGTGGAAAATAGAATGGATGAGGATGACGATGATGATAAGGATGATGATGCTCCTAGGGAGTAGTTTCAGGTTTTCTTTTGGCTGCTCCAATTCATCTTATCTCCCATTCTTCTTTTTATTTTTACAGATTGGGGTGTGATTCATGTGTGAGTGGCATGTACTTGATATAATTGATCTTGTATCGTTGCTCTGTATATGGGTTATTGATTATGTGCATTCATATGTTTACGTGTTTATTTTCATTTGGAAAGAGCATGAATAATTTGTTAAGTATATGGAATTCATGAGGAATTAATTTTGATTATGTGCTATGAGGAGTATTAGGAATTGATTACCTATGTGAGGATTTGAGCCTTTATCATGATGAATCATGATAGTTTATTCTTGAGAGAATCATTCGTATGAACGTATTCTAGAACTTGGCTTGGAGTCTTGTGTGAAACTTACAATTGATGAAATATTAGGATATGATCTTAGGCTATTTTTGATTAATTGAGTCACTTAGCCAAATTTTACCTTTCCTAATGATTTTATAAATCTTTGGTAGCCCTGTTTGAGCCTTTTAAAAGCTTTTTCTTTGGCAAGCCAAATATAAGAGCCTTAATTACCTTATTTGAGCTTTGAAAATACCCTATTCATTGGTAGAGAGAATAAGGTGAATAAATGTGGAAGAAACAAAGGGAAGATGGAATGAGGTTCAGTAAGAAAAATGCATGGTTAAATCTTGTTAGGGATAGTGCCTGAAATTGGTACCCCGAATTGCTAATACATGGGGCTTGAAGTTTTTAAGAAATAGCCGAACGATGTTCGAGAAGGGTAGTGCCTATAACTGGTACCCGAGCAATTTAAAGAAGAATGATGTTGATGCAAGGAAGAGAAGGAAAATTGATAATTGCAAGTGCAAGAGAAGAATTGGAGGAGAATATGAAGCCGAATGAGAAATCAAGAACCTCCAAGGTAACTCTTTACTAGTGTATTAAGTTACTATGACCAAATTTTCCTACCCTTTCCAAAGAGCCAACATTACAACCTAGAAACAAGTCCTTTGTGATCCTAGTATTAATCTAATGTGAGTTAATTTCTGAGACCTTTGCCAAGCTTATGGTTACGCGTGAATATGAATTGATATGAGTGTTTATACTAGCCTATAGTGCCTCACGCACGAGCGAAAGAGATTAAAGACTTATCTTGTCAGTGAGATTACTTAGTACTCCAAATGGTGTGTGATTGGATTGATTTTACATGAGTGAAATATTTGATGCAAGTAATTCTTGTTTGATTCAATGAAGTGGCATGTGTAATATGTGTTGTAATTGATCTTGTTGAATTATACACGACTCCTGTGGTTTAAATTGGTTGCCTCGGGACGAGCAACATGTAAGTTTGGGGGTTTGATGAGTGTGTAAATTCACAAGTTTGGCGCTATGTTTTGTGCTAGTTTTGGAGAGTTTTGATGTGGAAATAGGTGGAAAACCTATGTATATTGTGAAATAGCATGAATCAGGTGTTAGTGGAGCTATTTGAGTGTTTTCTTAGCAAAAACGGAGTGAAAGAGCCAACAATCGAAGAGACGGAGTCGAAGCCACGCGAACCGCCCAAGAAGTAGGTGGGTTCGACCTGGCTGGAGGAGGGTTCGACCTCTCCAGCAGGTCGAACCAACGTTGCTGAACGTACAGAGATGGGTTCGACCACGACTCAGTTGGTTCGACCTGGCCATCAGGTCGAACCATGGTCGAACCAGTTTGCAAGAAGGAGGATTCGACCACGACGTTGGAGTTTGACTTGCCAGTTGGTCGAATCGGGAGCGGGAGTTGTCCAGTGCTGAGGTTCGACCTGGGGTTCGACCAAGGCCTAAGTGGTTCGACCTGTCCTGAAGGTCGAACCTGTGCAGAATTCTTCCAGTAGCGGGGTTCGACCTGGGGTTCGACCTGTGGCTCGGGGTTCGACCTGCTTGACGTGCTCGAACCTGTGTGCGAGAACTTACCTTATCCGGATTTTCGAGGCCGAAACGCGTGAGATCACTTAGAAAGCCCATTCCAAGCCCTAGAGACGTGATTACAAGTATAAAAGGAGGCTCATACAGAGAATAAAGAGAGCTTTTGATCGTCAATCATAGGAGAGACAAGAATAGAGGTGGTGATCCATACGGAGGGCTGTGACAGAGGTTCGCTGAAGGTTCAAGTAAGAATGATCAATCTAACCATGATTGTTCCTAGATCAATCATGGGCTAGAACCACCTTGGTAGTTCTAGGGTTATGAAAGTTTCATGATGTAATTCGTGTTTCGTGTGTAAAACTCCGTACAACACTACATGTGGTTTGTTTTATATAAGATTGCATATTTAATCCATACTCATAGTCGTTTTGTGCATCAATGATCGTTGTGTAGAGTCTGAATACATAACATGGTTATTGATTGAGTGTGTTCACTACTGAGCAGGGTTTATTGTTATAATTCTAAGTGAAGGGATTCCGAAGTATTATTAGAACTGTCTTATATGAATATTCATGAATTGAATTGAATTCGGGTTGATGAATAGGATGAAGAGTATAACTTTATAGTACCTAAAAAGGGAGATCAAATCGGGTTAGATTCTAGACGTAGAAGATAATTGATTATGATAGTACCTAGAAAGGGGGGTGAAGCATATCTCTTGCTCCGATGTTATTCACACGTGTCAAGCGCATATTTACTTGTGTCTATAGAGTAAACTTGCATGGTCTAGTGATGCGTCCACAAACCACAGGGCAGAGTCGGACACCATCACATGAAAATATGAATTGCTAGTGAAACTGGATGACCCGACGAACTACCTATATTCTTATTGATCACAACTCACTTTTCTCTACTCTTGCTATTTCTTTTGTTATTTCGATTAGAAGTTATTATCCATTAATCCTTTACAATTACCAACATAGTCTAAAATATACTAGAAGATAACAAAATTGATATTTATCCATCCCGTGGGTTCGATATTGTAACTTGGTCATCTTCGCGACTACAATTGATATCCTTATACTTGAGGATTAATTTGTGTGTTGAGAAAACCCTATCAATAATCAAACCTCAAACTTAATTGCCTTTTGTCTTAATTAATTTAGTAATTAATTAAATTGATAACACATGATTAGAGGATCTTATGTACTAGGTAATGTAGCACAGGTTGTGATGGATTGTATACTAAAAGTTTAGCTTTTTGTATAATCAATGTTATAACAATTTATTTGAAATGAGAATCATATGATCAAATAATTGCGTCTTATAATTTATTTATATGTTCGGTGCAATAGTCCACTTACTTTATACTGTAGATAATATGTTCTGCGATAATACGTGGAAGATCATATTATCGGTTTCCTTATAAAGTATAAACAGAGGCTCACAACCGAGATAGATGGGGACTCTCTATCGGGATGGTTGTAGTATGATTTGGTATTAGTTTGGCTTGACTATAGAATCACATTAGTACACTTTGTGTGTATTGAGCAGGACCGCTTGAGATCGTTCGACTTATACGGACTATATAGGAGAACTTGATCTCAGTTATTATGGATGTTCGTGCTCTTAATTCCTATAAAATAACCTCAACACATAAGACAATATGTATTTCTTTGATTTATCAATGGGTGAGATTTATATATTAAATCAATAAACTCGGTGAGTTGGGAAATATTATTTGTCTCTATGGTGTGCTGTTGATTGTAGAAGGAATCCATGTCGCTATAGGTTGATGATGTCCCCTTGAGGAGCTCATAAGGATTATCATGTAAACCCTGCAGGTGGATTTATTTCGGCATGATAATGAGGTTGAGTGGTACTACTCTCGGATGAGATATTAATTAATGGAGTTGTCAGTAACTTAATTAATTAATGGACACTGTATATCTTAAACATGGGGAGACTGTCGGGCTCATAATAAAAAGGAGCCCAAAACGTAATTTTGCAATAGGAGCGGTAGTGCAGTAATAATATTTTAGTGGAATATATTATTATTATTGGACTTAAATATAAGTTTTGGGCTAAACTTGGATACTTAAGCCCAATGGAGGCCCGACTCTAATTTCATCTCTTGGTCCTTTTTGTAGCCCATATATAAGTCATCTCAACTATCCGGAAACCCTAATTCACACGCCTAAAAGACGTTAGAGAGGGTGGATAGAAGATTGAGAAGATCTCGAGGATCGTCGCCCACACGATGTCGAGATTGAACTTGAGAATACAACAGAAGATCGAAAGGTTATTTGCTGCTGCTGTTTGTCAACTTCCACAATTTTTATAAAATAATGTAGATCGCAGAACTGAATGTCTGATACACCATTGGAAATCCATTTAAGAGAGAATTATTTTGGCTTGCAGATAACTCAAATTGAAGATCAGAAATTATTTTGGCATTGATGCGCGTTTTCTCAACACACAATTAATCCCCAAGTATGAAGGATATCAATTGTAGTCTCGAAAGGTGACCAAGTGAATATCGAACCCAAGGGACGGCGTATTATCAATTTAATTATTATCTAAATTAATTAAGACAAGGCAATTACGTTTTAATGGTTATCTAACAACTAATATGCTGGAAATTAAATAACAAATAAAATAAACTATCACTCGAAGGATACGAAAGTGGATCAAGTAGGAGAATAGGTAGCTCTAGGATAATCCAGTTTCAGTAATTAACTTCCCTTCCATGTGTCAATGTCCGACTCTGCCTTGTGGAATATGGACGCATCACTAAACCATGCATATCTACTCTATAGACACAAGTAAATATGCGTGTAACAAGTGTGAATAATCTCGGAGCAAGAGATATAATTCACCCCCCTTTCTAGGTACTATCAGTATCAATTATTTTCCCCTAGGATTGGTACTCTAACCCGATATGATCTCCCTTTATAGGTACTATGAAATTATCTTCTTTATCCTACTTATTAACCCGAATTCAATTAATAAGTATTAATATAAGATAGTTCTAATAAGACTTCGGAATCCCTTCACTTAGAATTATAACTTAAAACCCTGCTCAATAGTGAACGCACTCAACCAATAACCATGTTATGTATTCAGACTATACACAACGATTATTGATGCACAAAACGACTATGAGTATGAATTAAAAAGGCACAATCATATATAAAATAAATCCACAAGTAGTGTTGTACGGAGTGTACACATGGAAGTTCAATTAACTAGATAAAACCTTCACAACCCTAGTTTTACCAAAAAGGCTCTAACCCATGATGTTGCGAAGAACAATCATGGGTGTTGGATAGATCTTACCCGGATGTCCGAAAAATACAAGATAAATTAGGAAACGAATAAACCCTAGATGTGGCGTCATTGCGTCCTTCTCGCTCTTGAATTCTCCTCTTAGTTCTCCCCTTGATTCCACAAACGAATCTTCAAAGTGATGGATGGATGGAGAAAAGGATGATGGTTGGGGGGTGATCCCCCCTTGTGGGGTGTTGTATGTTGTGGCCTCTCTTCTCCTCTCTTGTATTGTGTTGTGTTCCTCCTCTTTTTGGGGCTGTATAGACCTCCTTTTATACTTGTAATCACGTCTCCTAGGCTTGGAATGGGCTTTTCAAGTGATCGCATGCGTTTAGGCCTCGAAAATACGGATTTGGTAAGTTCTCGAAGCATGGTTCGACCTCCCAAACAGGTCGAACCAACCCCTACAGGTCGAACCATGGTCGAACCACCCTTCTGGACGTCCCAGGTGCATGGTTCGATCAGCCAACAGGTCGAACCAGCATGTCGTGGTCGAACCAGCATTTTTTCCATTGGGTTCGACCTCGGTTCGACCTCAAGAAGGTCGAACCGATTTGTGCAGTCTCTCCATTTCGTGTATAACTTTCACATCCGACCTCCGAATTGAGTGATTTTTATGCTCACGCGATCCTCTCTTCCTTGGCTTTCTATCCATATAAAGAAATCACAAAAACTCTAAGAATTGTATATGTAACAGGCCATGGAAAGTAGCACTGCAATTCTGTTCGGCACAGCTCGCGCGGCTTCACCACTTTGCTTATAACTTCCTCGTTCGGACTTCAATAATGGTGTTCTTTATGCAAAAAACGACCCTCTCTTCAGTGGCTTTCGAAATATATATCACACCAACAGTTTCAAGCTCCACAACAATACAAAATAATTATGAAAGTTGGATGTGCGTTTTCAGCATTCTTGCACAAATTGCACATTTTCTCCAACTTTGCACTTTTCATCGTTTTTCCACCTAAAACACAATAAAACACCTCATGAAGTGCACATGATTCTCACATATATCGAATATAAGACACTTGCGCTCATATAAGACTACAATATCAATCAAAAAGGTGTTAAATTGGATATTAAAACACGCTTATTTTCACTCTCATCAATCCCCCAAACTTACCCGTTGCTCGTCCCGAGGCAACAAAATAAAGATAAAGAGAAAGTGTGTATGAAAATTAGCGGGGAAACAAGGACTATGACCAATACCATTCAAAATACAATTGTCCTCAACTTAGGTCATGCAACTCTTATCACGTGTAATAATCAATTCATAACATACAAGTTAAGACAATCACCACCAATTCAAATGCTCCATCAACATGTTCTCACGGGAAGTATATATCACTCGCACTCAAGTGTAAAAGATGTACACTTATGGGTTAAGGTGTTTACGCTCAGATTCAATTCAAGTGCATGCATAACCATAAGCTTGCCAAACGTCTCAAGCTCTTCACCACTAAAAGTATGATTCGACAATGGGATCAGAAAGGACTTTTCTTTTAGATGTAATGTTGGCTCTTTGGTAAGGGTAGGAAACATATGGATAAAGTGACTCAATTAGTAGAGAATTAAAACCGGAGATCTTATGTACTGCAGATTTTTACACTTCAAGGCTATCCAGCTTCATGCTCTTCTAATTTTCTTTTCTCTCCTTTCCTTCAAGCTCAACATACTTTTTCTTGTCTCAAGCACATCCTATTTCTCTCGAGGTACCAGTTTCGGGTACTACCTCATACATCCTCCATAGGGTACTAGATTTAAGCACTACCCTAGGGTTTTTGATTCCATAGAGTACTAGATTTAAGCACTACTCCATGCTTCTCCTTAGATGCATTATCATAATCCATCACTATTAATTTCAACACCAATTTCATTCCTTCCCAAATTGTTATCAAGCACCATTAACACACTTTGACAGCATTTAATTCTCCACTAAATATAGGAATTTAAGGCTCAAATAGGATATCAAAGTGGCTATCTTCGTAGGTTGCCAAAGAAATAAGGCTTTTAGGCTCAACGGGGCTAACTACGTATATATAATTATTTAGTAGGAAATTATTTGGCTAAGTGACTCATAAATTCAAGGATGGCCTTAGATCATCTCCCATCATCTAACACACATGTAGTTTCAAGTAAGACAAGAGGCAAGTTCTAGAATACACACACAAGAACGATACTCACCAGAAAAGAAATATCATGTGATTATGTACCTGATCAACGAGGCTCAAAATCTCACATGGGTTTTTAACAAGTAACAGAGCACTTTTCATGGTAGGTAATATCCCACAAGTACACATAGAACTTCATATCACAATATAACTCAAGTACACTTCCTTCATCAATTTCAAGAACATATGAATTCCAAGACAATTTTAACAATATAAGCTCACATGGATCACCACCATAAACTCAATCCTTTCACTCCATGAATTAAAAGCACATATAAAAATTAGAAAAAGGAAACGAGGGCACCTAATTTTTCTTCAACGTACGCACGAGCTCCTCGAGTCAAAGCCTCAATGTAGAACTCGTCTTGCCACTCTTTTACCTTTTTCTATCATCAAAGCTCAAACAAACTCATCTTCACAGGATTCATCAATAATAAAATAGGAGAACTATAAGAAAGAATTAATTGACTATGTAATCGACTCCACACACTAGAAACACCACTGAACACTAGGCAAATTGCAAAAAATTGACACATCAAAACCGATTAAAGTTTCAATATACCGCAAAAAATCAACTCCCCTAGCAAACATTACAAAGAAAATATTATATTCTTGGTGCTTCAATGAGGTAATAACATCACACCCCCCCAAACTTAGTAAAAACGTAAGTTGAAACTAAGTTTGCAAAGATGTAATTGCCAAATAATAAGAACCTTAAATATAAAAATTTCTTACTCACACGAAAGAAATAAAGCAATAAAACGGAAGGGCAAGCCCCCAACATGCGCTCATGTTTAACGTCGGAGAGTCGCGACGGTAGAGGACGGTCTTCTCGCATCCTCACCTTCAAATACTTTCTTTCCCTCTTCTTGTCTACACTCAACACCTCACTTTTCTTGGTCACAAGTATATGATCATTGAAATTTCCTTCCTCCCATAGCTGTCTAGAAACCCCCTTGTCAATCTTCCACTTAAATTCAGAATCACCTGTCTTAGAAAAATCAAGATTAAATAAGTTAGAAACCACGTCAATGCTCTTGCACAATTGGGTCTCCATGGGCATCTTTATTACATGATCAACCTCTTTATCCACATCTTCATTATCCATCTGTAGTCTAAGCTTCTTGGCTCTCAACCTCCTTGCTCTTTCCCACTTCTTCTCCATTGTAAGCTCAGTATTCTGCTCATGTAATGGTACTGGAGTAACATCAACATCATAGGGAGCATTCGGCGCAAAAATAGGTGCGTTCTGAGAGGATTCGACCTGGGTTCGACCAGGGGTACTGGTCAAACCAGGTACATAGTGGTCGAACCAAGCTCCCGGAAGTCCATTCTCACTTTTTAGTTTAAGTTCGACCTGGGGTCGACCTGTTCGACAGGTCGAACCAGGCACGTAGTGGTCAAACCACTCTTCTGAAACTTGATTCTCTCTTTGATTATGTGATTCGACCTGGGTTTGACCTTGTGACCAGGTCGAACCACTTTTCCCCAAGTCGAATCTGCTATCTGCATGGTCTTTGGCCTCCGATTCGGCCTGGGTTCAACCAGTAGGTGTGGTCGAACCATGAGTGACGCGGTCGAATCGATGATGATCTAAAATAGAGTGTTTGCTTGATGCAGTTCGACCAGGGTTCGACTTGGTATCCAGGTCAAACCAATAAGGCTGTGGTTGAACCGGTCTTCTGGAAAACAGAGTGCTTAGAATGGTAGGGTTCGACCTGTTAGCCAGGTCGAATCAGATGGAGCTTGGTCAAACCAATGCTGAGTCTTCTCTTGATCATGTCCAGTGCTCCGATTCGACCTACCCTGCATGGTTTGACCTCTTGTGTTGGTCGAATCAGGGTCGAATCGGGCTCTTTTGGCTTCAGATTTTGATTTCGGCTCCGTCGTTCCTTCATACTGTGTTCCAGACCTTAACGTGATGGCTTTATCTTCCAATTTTTGTGTCAATTGATTCACGTTCGCGGTCATCTGTCCCATAATCAAAGTAAGCTCCTTCATCTGCTTAGATAAATCTGCATGATCAACATTCATTCTAGCTTCGATGTGGTCAACCCTTGCATCATTCTCAGCCATGTATCGATTGAAGGTATCTTCATCACTCTTCACTTCATGCTGCTTCATACTAGGCCCTCTTAGTGTCAACTCTGTAATCTGCCTCTGCTGGGACTCTAGTAGATTGTTGATGTTAGCTAGATTAGAGACGATCTCATCATCCCTATTTGGTTTCACTTGATATTCAACCTGCGCCACCTTACCAAGTACATATGATCCTCTATCTCTCTCTACTGGCCAGTCACGTAAATTCATAGAGATGTCTTCAAATAACTTTTCTGCTTCAAGTGCTGTCTTTGATAACAGCGCTCCTCCTGATGATGCATCAATAAAAACACGCGACTTACAATCCAATCCATAGTAGAAGATGCTTATGTATTCAGCCTTTGGCATTCCATGCTGTGGACACCACCTGAGCATGTCTTTAAACCTGTCCCACGCCTCATAAAATTTCTCATCCTGATTTATAACAAATCGAGTGATCTCTTGCTTCATTCTTAAGATCCTTGAGGGTGGCATGTATCTCTCCAAGAACTTCTACTGCAGTTGGTCCCATGTACTACAATCGGCTGGATCAAGGGTCTCATACCAAGCTTCCGCCTTATTAATTAAAGAGAACTTGAATAAGGCGATCCGCTAGCATTATCATTCGCTCCACTGCCCTTTTGAGTGTTTGCATAACCAAGAAATCTTCGGAGATGCTGATATGGATCTTCAAAACAACCTCCAGAAAAGGAATTCTTCTCTACCATGTTAATAAGTGCGGAAAATATCTCAAAATCATCATCTTCCCCCCTTGGTCCTATCAACCCCATGTTGACATTCCCAAAGTTCGTGAAAATTTCACGAATGGAAACATTATCCGGATTCTGCCTTGCTCCGGCCATGTTCAGCTCAATGTGTTATTTGCTCCTTTCCTTCCTCTCCTTTTTCAAGCGCACAAGTAACTCGGAAAAATTCAAGGTTAGATAGAAATAAATAATCACAAATAAAAGAAAAAAAAATCTTAATCAAACTAGAAATAATAAAATCAATAATAACAGCCGTCCCCGGCAATGGCGCAAAGAGCTTGATGCGCGTTTTCTCAACACACAATTAATCCCCAAGTATGAAGGATATCAATTATAGTCTCGAAAGGTGACCAAGTGAATATCGAACCCAAGGGACGGCGTATTATCAATTTAATTATTATCTAAATTAATTAAGACAAGGCAATTACGTTTTAATGGTTATCTAACAACTAATATGCTGGAAATTAAATAACAAATAAAATAAACTATCACTCGAAGAATACGAAAGTGGATCAAGTAGGAGAATAGGTAGCTCTAGGATAATCCAGTTTCACTAATTAACTTCCCTTCCATGTGTCAATGTCTGACTCTGCCTTGTGGAATATGGACGCATCACTAAACCATGCATATCTACTCTATAGACACAAGTAAATATGCGTGTAACTCGTGTGAATAACCTCGGAGCAAGAGATATAATTCACCCCCCTTTCTAGGTACTATCAGTATCAATTATTTCCCCTAGGATTGGTACTCTAACCTGATATGATCTTCCTTTATAGGTACTATGAAATTATCTTCTTTATCCTACTTATTAACCCGAATTCAATTAATAAGTATTCATATAAGATAGTTCTAATAAGACTTCGCAATCCCTTCACTTAGAATTATAACTTAAAACCCTGCTCAACAGTGAACGTACTCAACCAATAACCATGTTATGCATTCAGACTCTACACAACGATTATTGATGCACAAAACGACTATGAGTATGAATTAAAAAGGCACAATCATATATAAAATAAATCCACAAGTATTGTTGTACGGAGTGTACACATGGAAGTCTAATTAACTAGATAAAACCTTCACAATCCTAGTTCTACCAAAAAGGCTCTAGCCCATGATGTTGCGAAGAACAATCATGGGTGTTGGATAGATCTTACCCGGATGTCTGGAAAATACAAGATAAATTAGAAAACGAATAAACCCTAGATGTGGCGTCATCACGTCCTTCTCGCTCTTGAATTCTCTTCTTAGTTCTCCCCTTGATTCCACAAACGAATCTTCAAAGTGATGGATGGATGGAGAAAATGATGATGGTTGGGGGGTGATCCCCCCTTGTGGGATGTTGTATGTTGTGGCCTCTCTTCTCCTCTCTTGTATTGTGTTGTGTTCCTCCTCTTTTTGGGGCTGTATAGACCTCCTTTTATACTTGTAATCACATCTCCTAGGCTTGGAATGAGCTTTTCAAGTGATCACACGCGTTTAGGCCTCAAAAATATGGATTTGGTAAGTTCCCGAAGTGCGGTTCGACCTCCCAAACAGGTCGAACCAACCCCTACAGGTCGAACCATGGTCAAACCACCCTTCTGGACATCCCAGGTGCATGATTCGACCAGCCAACAGGTCGAACCAGCATGTCGTGGTCGAACCAGCATTTTTTCCGTTGGGTTCGACCTTGGTTCAACCTCAAGAAGGTCGAACCGATTTGCACAGTCTCTCCGTTTCGCGTATAACTTTCACATCCGACCTCCGAATTGAGTGTTTTTGCGTTCACACGATCCTCTCTTCCTTGTCTTTCTATCCATATAAAGAAATCACAAAAACTCTAAGAATTGAATATGTAACAGGCCATGGAAAGTAGCACTGCAATTCTGTTCAGCACAGCTCTCGCGGCGTCACCACTTTACTCATAACTTCCTCGTTTGGACTTCAATGATGGTGTTCTTTACGCCAAAACGACGCTCTCTTCAGTGGCTTTCCAACATATATCACACCAATAGTTTTGAGCTTCACAACAATACAGAATAATTATGAAAGTTGGATGTGCGTTTTCAGCATTCTTGCACAAATTGCACCTTTTCTCCAACTTTGCACTTTTCATCCTTTTTCCACCTAAAACACAATAAAACACCTCAAGTGCACATGATTCTCACATATATCAAATATAAGACACTTTTGCTCATATAAGACTACAATATCAATCAAAAAAGTGTTAAATTGAATATTAAAACACACTTATTTTCACTCTCATCACGCATGCTGTCGGTGAGAATTAATCTTCTCCAACATATCCTGTGAAAGGTAATACGTTTCTATATTTTCTTGCTTCCACTGATTATAGAATCGTATGGAACCCTAATGGTTCACATTAACCAAATGATCGAACGCCAATAATTGATATCAAAGATTCAGTTTTGTGGTGAAGCATGACACGTTAGGCTAGGGTTTATGTGGCATACTTGTGATTAGGGTTTTTAGAACTTGATTCTTGTTAGACACTCTAATTATACACTGTGGAACACGAGAACCACATGATGGGTCGATGACGACGATGGTTTGGTGGGGTGATGGTGAAGACGATGTGACAGCTGCACGGCATTAGCATCAGACTTGCAATGAATGACGATGCTGGTAAAGTCGATGATTATAGGCAGCAGATTCATCGGGAGATGCAGGCTGGACGATCACCGGCAAAAGCAGGCCTCGACAGTGCAGCTCGCATGGCAACACGTCAGCGTGACTTAGTGAGGCACACGATGGCGAGGTCGGCGATGGGATGCAGTTGGATGCCAGGCGAGTCACGACGATGGCTGCAGTGGCGTGTTGCTCCAGGCTACTGCACATGGTACTATGGCGGCTAGAAGCAACAACATGATGTTATTCGGCGATGAGCAGATAGTAGCGGCGTTGTTGGAAATTCTACTGTGGATTACGTGTAGAGGGTAACACCGGCTGAAGCAGGCTGTGGGCAACATTCTGCGCATATGATGGAGGTTCTGAGCAAGTCGACTGGAGATTCCAGGCACGTCTGAAGGTGATTCTGGTCGAGTCATCACGGTGACTGGATCATGTCTGCACTTGGCCGATCGAGTCTGAATATAAAGGGCTCATTGGTGGCGTGGTGTGCGGCATGAGTCACACCAGCTGGCGGTATGTAGGCGACGGCACGGTCGAGTCAGATGAGTTTCCAGATTGGTCTGCTTCAGTTCTGAGTGGGTCAGTTTCAGTTTGGATCAGATCAGCAACCGTTTTCCGATCGAGTCTTCAAACTTTCTGGGTGGGTCATCGTTGATTCCGGGAAGAGTCTTGCTAAATTTTCGAGCGAGACTAGCTGTTTTTTCGGGTGAGTCTTGGAAGGCATGCGAGCAAAGGCATGGCCGAATGACTGATGGGAACGGCATGGGCTGATAGAGGCTTGGCTGGACCCAAAGATGATGAGCAGGTACACGCCATTTCCCAAGATGGCTGGAGGCAGTGGTTAGTCACGACAGTTGGTGGCTTGTAGCACAAGTCATGGCCAAGGTGCGCCGGTTCCGAGCGAGTCCTGCTGTGTCCCGGGCGAGTCTACCAGGTGGTTCTGGGCGAGTCTGTGGAGTGGCTGGAGCGAGTCTTCCTGATGGCTAGGTCGGGGTGCATGGTAGCTGGCGTGTTTGCGCACACGATTATAGAGCTTCTTGGCACTTGTTATGGTGCATGGTGAGCGTGTTGTGATGCACTGTGGATGGGTTGTCCAGCATGTTGCCATGTGGTGAAGCAAGCTCGACTCGAGCAGGAGTCAGGTAACACAGCTCGGGTCGAGCTTTGGTTCTGGAACAGGATCCCAACAGGTTGAACATCAAGTAGTGAAGCCGAATAGGGATGATGCGATCATCTCTAGTTTAGCTAACATCAACAAGCTACTAGAGTCCCAGCAGAAGTAGATTACAGAGTTGGCACAAAGGGGGCCTAGTATCCAATAGCAAGAAGTGAAGAGTGTTGAAGATACCTTCAATCAATACATGGCAAGGAATGATGCAAAGGTTGATGATGAGAGTGAAAATAAGCGTGTTTTAGTATCCAATTTAACACTTGTTTGATGAGAATTATTGTCTTATATTAGCACAAGTCTCTTATATTCAATATATGTGAGAAAAATGTGCACTTGAGGTGTTTTATTGTGTTTTAGGTGGAAAAATGATCAAAAGTGCCAAGTTGGAGAAAAGGTGCAATTTGTGTAGGAATGCTGAAAAATGCATGTCCAACTTGTGTAATTATTCTGTGTTTGTGTGGAGCTTTGAAATGAAAGTGTGATACATGGTTGGAAAGCCACAAAAGAGAAGATCTTTTTGGCCTAAAGAAGACCTCAATCAGAATCCAAACGAGAAAGTTATGATCGAAATGGTGACGTCGCGCAAGCTGTGCCGAATAGAACGGCTGTGCCATTTTGCATGAATTGTTACACATTTAAATATTGGATTTTCTGTGAGTTCTTTATATTGATAGAAAGCCAAGGAAGAGAAGATCACGTGAGCACAAGAATTACTCAAATCGGAGGTTGGATGTGGAAGTTATGCGCGAAATGGTGAGACTGCGCAAGCTTGCTCGACCAAAGGAGATCTGTTTGACCAGCATCGTCTTGGTCGAATGGAAGAGGTCAAGTCGAGCAAAATGTGCAAAAACTTACAGAGAGCTTGCTCGACCATTGCTCGACTTGGAGGCCTTGTTCGACTTCTAAAGGCTTAGTAGAATAGAATTACGCTTATGTTATTTTTGGTAGTTTCGGGTTTCTTTTACCAAATTTGGCATATGTCTCAAGTAAAAGCCCTTCCAAGGTCCATGAGGAGCACTTTATAAGTATAAAAAGGGATGTAGAGCACATCATAGAGATATTGGATTGGAGAGAGCCACAACATCCATCCTACACGCCACAAGGGGGATCACCCCCCAACCATCATCCACATCCTTTCCTCCATCCATCCATTACTTTGAATATTCGTTTGTGGAATCAAGAGGAGAACCAAGAGGAGGATTCAAGATGGAGAAGAACGCGATGACTCCCAAATCTAGGGTTTATTTTGTTTCTTAATTTATCTTGTAATTTTTCAGACATCCGGGTAAGACCTATCCAACACCCATGATTGTTCTTCGTAACACCATGGGCTAGAGCCTTTTTGGTAGAACTAGAGTTGTAAAGGTTTTTACAAATTAATTGAACTTTCGTGTGTAAACTTCATACAACACTACTTGTGGATTTATTTTATATATGATTGTGCTTTCTTAATCCATATTCATGGTCGTTTTGTGCATCTTCAATTGGTATATAGAGTCTGAATATATATCTTGGTTGTAGATTGAGTGCGTTCACCGCTGAACAGGATTCCATGTTATGATTCTAAGTGAGGGGACTCCGAAGTTTCATTAGAACTATCATATATGAATACTTATTAATTGAATTGAATTCGGGTTATTAAGTAGGATAAAGAAGATAATTTTATAGTACCTATAGAGGGAGATCATATCGGGTTAGAGTACCAATTGGCCATGGAAATAATGATACTGATAGTACCTAGAAAGGGGGCTGAAATTATATCTCTTGCTTTGAGGTTATTCACATGTGTTACATGCATGTTTACTTGTGTCTATAGAGTAGATATGCATGGTTTAGTGATGCGTCCATTTTCCACAAGGCAGAGTGGACATCAACACATGGAAGGGAAATTGATGAGTTAAACTGGTTTATCCTAGAGCTACATATTCTCCATTCTTTAGTCACATTCGTATTCTTCTAGTGTTTATTTTATTTAATTTGTTATTTAATTTTCAACATATTAGTATTAGATTAAAATCCCAAACTTATTGCCTAGTCTTAATTAATTTAGTTAATAATTAAATTGATAATTTGCCATCCTTTGGGTTCGATAATTCACTTGGTCGCTTGCTTAAGCTGTAATTGATATTCTTAATACTTGGGAATTAATTTTGCGTGCAAAGAAAATGCGCATCAAGTTCTTGGTGCCATTGCCGGGGATGACTGTTATTATTAGTTTATTATTTCTAGTTTGATTAAGACATTTAGATGTGATTATTTATTTCTATCTAACCTTGATTTTTTCTGAGGTACTTGTGCACTAGGAAAAGGAAATAAAGGAAAAGAAGAATAACACATTGAGCTAAACATGGCCGGAGCAAGGCAGAATCCGAATAATGTTGCCATACGTGAAATTTTCACGAACTATGGGATTGGCAATATGGGGTTGATAGGTGCAAGGGTGGAAGATGATGATTTTGAGATACATCCCGCTCTTATTAACATGGTAGAGAAGAATCCCTTTTCTGGAGGTTGTTTTGAAGATCCATATCAGCATCTCCGAAGATTTCTTGGTTATGCAAACACTCAAAAGGGTGCTGGAGCTAATGACAATGCTAAGAGGATCGCCCTATTCAAGTTCTCTTTGATCGATAGGGTAGAAGAATGGTTTAAGACTCTTGATGCAGCAGACTGCACTACGTAGGACCAACTGCAGCAGAAGTTCTTGGAGAGATACATGCCACCCTCAAGGATCTTATGAATGAGGCAAGAGATCACCCAATTTGTTATGAATCAGGGTGAGAAATTTTATGAGGCGTGGGACAGGTTTAAAGACATGCTCAGGAGGTGTCTGCAACATGGGATGTCTAAGGCTAAATACATAAGTATCTTCTACTATGGATTGGATTGTGAGTCGTGTATTTTTATTGATGCATCATCAGGTGGAGCGCTATTATCTAAGATAACACCTGAAGCAGAAAAGTTATTTGAAGACATCTCTATGAATTTACGTGACTGGCCTGTAGAGAAAGATAGAGGATCATATGTGTCACACCCCATTTTTTTAAAATAAGGAGATTTTACATTTATTCTTTTAAATAATTTAGATAGGGCATGACCAAAATATTTAAATAATCAAATAAGTAATAATGCATAGACAAATGATATTAAATAATGAACTGGTCCTATAAATTTTTAACAAATAAATTCAATTAAGAGAAATTAAGAAAAAAAGGCAGGTCCTTTAAGTGTTCAGCAACTTTAAACAATTAATTTAAGTAAAAGAATTTAAATAAAGACTTTGGTCCTGTAAGTTTCTAGGACTCAATTTGAAGAGGTAAAACATTCACTGCAGAAACCTCTTTGAAAAGGAGGACTACAAGTTTAATCTCCCTAGAACATAACATAAAAGCTTAAAATACAAATGTACCGACCACCATTTCGTGCTATTGTGATAAATAAATTCAAAAGAAAGTCAATCCCAAAAGAAGAAAATCCCTGTTACACAACAGCTCCACTACGTCCTTTGATTTCAAAATATGAAAAGAAGATACATGTGGCATGCATATCTGTATTGTACCTCTAAGTACACCTCAATTATTAGTCCATACTCCAACTAGCCCCACAATTTGTCATAGAAACCAAGTTTACAGCATGAGATCCTCAACATCTGACAACTACCGATCACCACATAATTTATTACTAATTCTTTTCATCAATACTAACTAAACACGAGTATGTCAAATATTAACATGCATGCTGTCAATAAGAAATAGGCAGCAAACTTAATTCCAACATCTAAAACCATGTGTTAATTGTTTAACTCCTCACTAAACTGTAATCCAATGCCATTTCCTAATTCTTTTCAAGTTTACAATCATGCTGCAGACTTCACAGATTACACAAATTATAAAGAATACTACTCGTGTAGTAACCGACATGCATCAAAATAAAAATAGGACATAATAAATAAAAGAAGCTACACAAGGTGGAGATATTTCAGTTCCAAGTGCAACCGCTTGCATGACTTATTTTAAGTCAAATTTGCTCAGCGTTCGATTTGTCTCGCAACTTAAAGGGTAACACAGGTTTCTAACAAATTACTTCATGTTCGAACATAAAATAAGACAAATGCAAACTTCAGAAATTATCATAATTCATTCATCTTCTCTTGCCAACACCCGCCACGAGTACGCTACCGCCACGCTAACCTGAAAAGGGGGTAAATCGTAGGGAGTAAGCAACCACACGCTCAGTGAAATAAATTATGCACCATTCTTTATTCAAACACTACAACGAGTGAAATTGAAAGTCTTACACTTGTAACTTGAAACTTAATATCATATTGGTAAGCACCTTTCGGTTCAATACCCATGTTGGTAAGCACCTTCCGGTTCAATACACATGTTGGCAAGCATCGCGATTCAATACCCTTGACTTGTACTTAATAATTCATGAATAACATAGCATGTTCATGTATAATCACAACATATAGGGTTTTAAATAAATAAATAACACATAATTAAATCCCACCTTAAACACTTGATCTAGCAAGACGAATACTCCGATCTCCTCTAACTTGCCCTACCCTTGCTGCCTATACTCACAATAACAGAAGGAAGAACGATCAAAAACATGTTTCTAAAACTCGACAAGAAACTAAATTTTGCGACTCATAGTGTAAGGACGAAGATAAAATATTGAAATGATTGCTGAGATTATTCCTTCTTGGATGAAACAAAAGAACAGGGTCATAGTTGATTAAGAAGGAAAAGAAGAAGTTGATTGCACGGCTGAAAACGTAAAGAGAATGATACGTTCTTGGAGGATAAGTGAGAATAGGTTTTACCTAGAGAGAGAGAATTTGCGTTGCTGCTATTTACGTGAGAAGAATAGAATAGATTATATGATGGGGAGTAATAACGCGTTTGCAGCGAAGCTATGAATAGAAAAGATTTGAAAGATAAAATCTTGTCCTAATTTTGTGGGGTGATAAGGAGAAGACATGATCTGAAAATATTTTGCAATCTTTACAAAAATAAATCAGATCTCCTCACGTGTGTAGAGAATTTTCTTTTTTTTTTATTAATGGGCTTAAGAAATTGGGCTTAAAAGAATCGGATATTGGGCATGAAGTTTTTGGAGTGTTACACCCCTCCCTACTAATAAAAATTTCGTCCTCGAAATTCTAATCGTAAAGACATAAATCTTACCCGTGACGAAAGAGGGGTATTTGGCTTGTATCTCATCCTCTCGTTCCCACGTAGCCTCATCTTGAGTGTGTCGGGTCCATTGCACTTAAATGAACGGCACGTCATGGTTTCGAATCCTTTGGGTCTTTCGTTCCAAGACTTCCATAGGTTCCTCTTCGTATGTTAAGTCCTTGCCAATCTCCAATGTCGAGAAATTTACAACATGGCTAGGATCATGAACATATTTCCTCAACATTGAAATGTGGAAAACATTATGAATTGAGGATAACTCGGGTGGTAAAGCCAAACAGTAGGCTAGATCCCCAACTCGTTCGAGAATTTGAAATGGTCTGACAAAACGGGGCCTTAGTTTCCCTCTTCTTCCGAATCGTATGACACCCTTCGTGGGAGCCACTTTTAGAAAAACATGGTCTCCGACTTCAAAATACAAGTCTCTTCTTCTTTGATCAGCGTAAGACTTCTGTCTATCTTGGGCAGACTTGATTCTTTCTCGTATGATTCTAATCTTGTCCACCGCTTCTTCTATCATTTTGGGGCCTAGGACAGCCTTCTCACCAACGTCGTCCCAATATAATGGTGATCTACACTTCCTTCCATAAAGCGCTTCATAAGGGGCCATCTTGATGGTCGCTTGATAGCTGTTGTTGTATGCAAACTCGACCAAAGGTAAAAACTTCTCCCATGATTCGTCTAAGTCAAGGGTACAAGCTCTTAGCATATCTTCCAAAATTTGTATTGTTCTTTCTGACTGTCCATCAGTTTGTGGGTGATAGGCAGTGCTAAAATTTAATCTTGTCCCCATGGCCTTGTGCAGACTTTCCCAAAATCTCGAAGTAAAGCGTGTGTCTCTATCAGACACTGTTGAAATTGGTACACCATGAAGCTTTACTATTTCTTGGACATATAACTGAGCTAACTGCTCCATCTTGAATGTCATTTTCACCAGTAGGAAATGCACCGATTTAGTCAATCGATCAACAATGACCCAAATGGCGTGATTTTCCTTTGACGATCTTGGTAGTCCCACAACGAAATCCATGGCAATTTGCTCCCATTTCCACTCGGGAATCTCGAGTGGTTTAAGCTTTCCGACTGGTCGCTGGTGTTCAATCTTAACTTGTTGGCAAGTTAAACATCTTTCAACGAAATATCCAATATCTCGCTTCATACTTCTCCACCAAAACCTTTCTTTCAAATCTTGATACATCTTTGTTCTTCCTGGATGAGCGGTGTATGGAGCTCCATGTGCCTCTCCTAAAATCTTCTCTCTTAATTCTTCAACCATTGGAACACATATTCTTCCGTTTAGAGTCAACACTCCCTCGTCATCCACCTTGAAGCCATTGTATTCGCCTCCTTGTGCCTTCTTCCTCATTCCTTGCAAAAAGTGATCTTGTTCTTGAGCTCCCTTTATCTCTATTTTCAAACTTGGTAGAATATCTAATGACGCCATGATCGCTCTTGTGCCGGGGGGTGATGTCACCAACTCGATTTGCATCTTGGCGAATTCCTTGATCAACTCCTTATGCTTGGTATGTAAACTGCTAAGCTCCATTTTAGTTTTTCGGCTCAATGCATTAGCTACCACGTTAGCCTTGCCTGGATGGTACTCAATGGAGCAATCGTAGTCCTTCACCAATTCTAACCATCTTCGCTGTCTCATGTTGAGCTCTTTTTGGGTGAAAAGGTATTTCAGGCTCTTGTGGTCCGTGAAGATCACACATCTTCCTCCATAAAGGTAGTGTCGCCAAATCATTAAGGCATGCACAACTGCTGCCAACTCCAAATCATGCGTAGGGTAGTTCACCTCATGCGGCCTCAACTGTCTGGAAGCGTATGCAATAACCTTCCCATGTTGCATCAAAACACATCCAAGTCCTTGTTTTGATGCATCGCTGTAGACAGTAAATTCTTCGTTTGGATTAGGTATCGTCAAGACTGGTGCTGTGGTCAAGTCACGCTTCAATTTTTGAAAACTCTCTTCACACTTCTCAGACCAAACAAACTTTTCGCCTTTTCGGGTCAAGCGCGTCAAAGGACCAGCTATCTTTGAAAATCCCTCTATAAACCTCCGGTAATAGCCCGCTAGTCCTAAGAAACTTCGAATTTCTTGTACATTTGATGGCGTCCTCCATTGATTCACAGCTTCAATCTTCGATGGATCCACCTCGATTCCTTGCGATGTCACCACGTGTCCAAGAAAGGCGACTTGGTTCAACCAAAATTCACATTTCTTAAACTTCGCGTACAACTTCTCCTTGCGAAGTGTTTCAAATACTAATCTCAAGTGTTCCTCGTGTTGTGTTTCGTCCTTCGAGTAGACCAGAATGTCATCAATGAAGACTATGACAAAATGATCAAGATACTGGTGGAAAACTCGATTCATTAGGTCCATAAACACAGCAGGTGCATTACTTAAGCCAAATGGCATTACAACGAGCTCGTAATGTCCATACCGGGTCCTAAAAGTTATCTTAGAAATATCCGTCTCTTTCACTCGCAACTGGTGGTATCCGGATCTCAAGTCAATCTTGGAAAAGGTACTAGCTCCTTCAAGTTGATCAAATAGGTCTTCGATTCTCGGTAAGGGATATTTGTTCTTCACTGTCCGTCGATTGAGCTCACGGTAATCAATACACATTCTCATCGAACCGTCCTTCTTCTTGACAAATAGAACCGGTGCTCCCCATGGTGATACGCTTGGGCGAATAAATCCCAAGTTCAGAAGCTCTTGCAGTTGAATCTTTAGCTCTTGTAGTTCCATGGGTGCCATTCTATAAGGGGCCTTGGAAACTGGTGCTGATCCAGGAAGTAGGTCTATCGAAAATTCTACTTGGCGGTTCGGTGGTATCCCTGGCAATTCCTCCGGAAAGACATCTAGAAAGTCTCGCACTACTGGTATGTTGCTGGGTGACACTTCCGAGATCTTAGAGTCTACAATGTTCACTAAGTATCCTTGACACGACTTCTTCTTAAGCATCTTTGCCGCTTTCGCAGCAGACAAAACTCGGGGTATCACACCACTTTTGATCTTGTATACAATTTCTTTCTTGGATTCTGGTACCGTTAAGATCACTTCTCGCTCCTTGCACCTGAAGATGGCTCGATGGCGTGTAAGCCAATCCATTCCTAGTATCAAATCGAACCCATGCATGTCTATAACATAGGGTTTGGCGCTAAAGTTAATTTCTTCAATGTATACGTCGAGGCTATCTACTAATGAATGCGTGAGAATCTTCTCTCCCGAAGGCAGACTAATCTCAAGGGGCTCGTCACTCTTGATTTGTTCGCAACGAATCTTACGACAATATTTAGCAGATATGAAAGAATGTGATGCACCAGTATCAAACAATGTGAAAGCTCAGGAGTTACCCACTGATAAAGTACCTGTTGCGACTCCTTGTTCCTTATCCTCTTCATTCTGGTTCATGGCAAAGACTCTTCCTTGACCTCCGGTAGTGTGTCTTTGATTCCCTCTTGCAGGCGGTCCCCTTCGATCCGGCACATAGTTACGTGGTTTGGTGCAATCTTGAATTCTGTGCCCGACCTTGTGGCATCTGAAGCATCTTCCCTGACCTCTAAGGCATTCACCATCGTGTCTCTTCTCACATTTCGGGCAAAGCGGTTTTGTGTTTTGAGCATTTGGGGGCGGATTAGTGTTGGCCCTTGGCTGTTTGTTGTTGTTTCCTCTAGAGCTGGAGCTCTCCCACTTTCTTTTACCTGAGTTCTCCATCGACCTATGATTAGCACGTCCCCTCTCAAAACAAGCTTCTATCTTTTGAGCCCTCTGAAAGGTCTCGGCATATTCCATCTCAGGCAGAGAAGCCATAGCATCCTGAATGTCTTGGCGCAGGCCGTCCACCAACTTCTGAGCTCGTTTCTCTTCAGTATCTACTAGTTGTGGTGCTGCCCGGCTCATTTGATTAAATCGCCTCTCGTAGTCAACCTCCGTTTGATTTCCTTGCTTGTTATCGTAGAAATCGCGTTCTACTTTAGCTCGGTGGGTCCGCGGATAGTAGTTCTTCAGTACTATTCACTTAAATGCCTCCCATGTGATAGCTTCAGGGTTCTCATCAGGTCTCATTCTTCAGTATGAATCCCACCAATGATCTGCATCTTCTGCGAATTGGTATTGCGCACAGTAGACGCGGAAACATTCGTTGCACCTCATGGCTCGAAAAGTCTTTTCGAGTGATCTTAACCACTCTTCCACATACTCGGGTCCCTCACATCCCTTGAAGATAGGCGGCGTGTAGGACCGGAACTACTGCATCACCGTGGCATAAGCTTCTTCATTTAATGCTGGTTGCGGATTGTTATTCGCCTGATTCTCATTTGCTTGGTTATCGTTTGCGTGGTTGTCGTTGACCTGAACATTGTTAACCTGAGGCGCTCTTCTCGGGGGCATCCTTCAATCATCAATACACAATTATTTAGTACTAGCTCAGGATGATGATCAGTAATCATAATTATAAGGCATGTCATAACATGTCTACAAAACAATTTAAATGATGGAAGCTCTTAATTAGAAGGGAAACTAATAATAATAATGATTCCATTCGTGTCGTAAATAGAGAATCGTCTCAAAATGAATATCATAGATATCAAATATTAAAGGTAAAAGTCAAATCTCCCATCATAAGGTTATTGATAAATAATACTGAAGCTAAAATAATTGCTGGCATGAATTTATTCAACATTCTCCTCAGGATCCTCTTCAGGGTCTTCTTCATGTTCTTCTTCATCAGGAATTCCATATAATCCCTCGGTCAAAGCATTCTCCTGAGCATCTACGATGTGTCCAGGAGGTGGTGGTTGAAAGCGGTCCACTCTCTTGAACAACTGTGCAGTGAACATAGGATAGCTTGTTCGTGGAACCTCTTGAGTCATATTGTGTCGCAGCCCGGCCGTGAAAATAGGATAGGCGACCTCCCTCCACGCTAGGGGTAGAGTTTTAATTAGCTTCATACAAGCCCAATAGTTAGTAATTCCGTCTCCATAACCTCGAACTTCTCTCCATTCTTGCAGCATTATAGAAATGTGTGTTGCCAAATCATGGTACGGATCACGCTGTTAATTTCTGTAAACTTGTTGTCTAGCTAAATTGTTCATCTACCAATACACAGTTCCACTTATCATGTAAGAACATACTATCTTGCATAGTAATTCATAAATTTATTCACATGAAATAATAAAACCTAACTTGCACATAATTTCACATGTAATCATAATTGCAAATTTTTAAATCTTTCATACCTTGTTTGGCGTGGGCGTCGTACTCGGTGGATGTGTAGCAAGAGACTTAATTATTATTAAAATTATTCATGTATATTTTCATAGAAAATAAATTATTTACATATGCATATGCGGAAGATAGAAATAAATAAAAAAAATGATTTCTAACAAGTATGCAGAATCGCGTACCGGCTTTGATACCAAACTGTCACACCCCATTTTTTTAAAATAAGGAGATTTTACATTTATTCTTTTAAATAATTTAGATAGGGCATGACCAAAACATTTAAATAATCAAATAAGTAATAACACATAGACAAAGGATATTAAATAATGAACTGGTCCTATAAATTTTTAACAAATAAATTCAATTAAGAGAAATTAAGAAAAAAAGGCAGGTCCTTTAAGTGTTCAGCAACTTTAAACAATTAATTTAAGTAAAAGAATTTAAATAAAGACTTTGGTCCTGTAAGTTTCTAGGACTCAAATTGAAGAGGTAAAACATTCACTGCAGAAACCTCTTTGAAAAGGAGGACTACAAGTTTAATCTTCCTAGCACATAACATAAAAGCTTAAAATACAAATGTACCGACCACCATTTCGTGCTATTGGGATAAATAAATTCAAAAGAAAGTCAACCCCAAAAGAAGAAAAACCCTGTTACACAACAGCTCCACTACGTCCTTTGATTTCAAAATATGAAAAGAAGATACATGTGGCATGCATATCTGTATTGTACCTCTAAGTACACCTCAATTATTAGTCCATACTCCAACTAGCCCCACAATTTGTCATAGAAACCAAGTTTACAGCATGAGATCCTCAACATCTGACAACTACCGATCACCACATAATTTATTACTAATTCTTTTCATCAATACTAACTAAACACGAGTATGTCAAATATTAACATGCATGTTGTCAATAAGAAATAGGCAGCAAACTTAATTCCAACATCTAAAACCATGTGTTAATTGTTTAACTCCTCACTAAACTGTAATCCAATGCCATTTCCTAATTCTTTTCAAGTTTACAATCATGCTGCAGACTTCACAGATTACACAAATTATAAAGAATACTACTCGTGTAGTAACCGACATGCATCAAAATAAAATAGGACATAATAAATAAAAGAAGCTACACAAGGTGGAGATATTTCAGTTCCAAGTGCAACCGCTTGCATGACTTATTTTAAGTCAAATTTGCTCAGCGTTCGATTTGTCTCGCAACTTAAAGGGTAACACAGGTTTCTAACAAATTACTTCATGTTCGAACATAAAATAAGACAAATGCAAACTTCAGAAATTATCATAATTCATTCATCTTCTCTTGCCAACACCCGCCACGAGTACGCTACCGCCACGCTAACCTGAAAAGGGGGTAAATCGTAGGGAGTGAGCAACCACACGCTCAGTGAAATAAATTATACACCATTCTTTATTCAAACACTACAACGAGTAAAATTGAAAGTCTTACACTTGTAACTTGAAACTTAATATCATATTGGTAAGCACCTTTCGGTTCAATACCCATGTTGGTAAGCACCTTCCGGTTCAATACCCATATTGGCAAGCATCGCGATTCAATACCCTTGACTTGTACTTAATAATTCATGAATAACATAGCATGTTCATGTATAATCACAACATATAGGGTTTTAAATAAATAAATAACACATAATTAAATCCCACCTTAAACACTTGATCTAGCAAGACGAATACTCCGATCTCCTCTAACTTGCCCTACCCTTGCTGCCTATACTCACAATAACAGAAGGAAGAACAATCAAAAACGTGTTTCTAAAACTCGACAAGAAACTAAATTTTGCGACTCATAGTGTAAGGACGAAGATAAAATATTGAAACGATTGCTGAAATTATTCCTTCTTGGATGAAACAAAAGAACAGGGTCATAGTTGATTAAGAAGAAAAAGAAGAAGTTGATTGCACGGCTGAAAACGTAAAGAGAACGATACGTTCTTGGAGGATAAGTGAGAATAGGTTTTACCTGGAGAGAGAGAATTTGCGTTGCTGTTGTTTACGTGAGAAGAATAGAATAGATTATATGATGGGGAGTAATAACGTGTTTGCAGCGAAGCTATGAATAGAAAAGTTTTGAAAGATAAAATCTTGTCCTAATTTTGTGGGGTGATAAGGAGAAGACATGATCTGAAAATATTTTGCAATCTTTACAAAAATAAATCAGATCTCCTCACGTGTGTAGAGAATTTTCTTTTTTTTATTAATGGGCTTAAGAAATTTGGCTTAAAAGAATCGGATATTGGGCATGAAGTTTTTGGAGTGTTACAATATGTACTTGGCAAGGTAGCACAGGTTGAACATCAAGTGGTGAAGCCAGATAGGGATGATAAGATCGTCTCTAGTCTAGCTAATATCAACAAGCTACTAGAGTCCCAGCAAAAGCAGATTACTGAGTTGGCGTAAAGAGGGCCTAGTACGCAGCAGCACAAAGTGAAGAGTGTTGAAGATACCTTCAATCAATACATAGCTGAGAATGATACAAGAGTTGACCGCATTGAGGCTTCCATGAATGTTGATCATGCATATTTGTCTAAGCAGTTGAAGAACCTTACTTCGATTATGGGGCATATGGCTGCTAATGTGAATCAATTGACACAAAAGTTGGAAGATAATGCCATCACATTGAGGTCCGGGATGCAGTACGAAGGTCTGATGATGCCGGCGAGTGAAAACGAATAGAGCAAATGAGTTGCTCGACCAAACTTAAGTTGCTCGACCAGATCAATTGGTCGAGCATAGGTCAAACAACCTCCAAAAAAATAGAATTACGATGCTCTATTTTCTGACATTCCGTTCGACTTATACTCTTCCATTCGATCAGACCACCTAAGTCAAGCAGAAGTCGAGCAACAAATGAAGGAGCATAGGTTGCTATCGCCTACATCGTTCGACCAAGGACAAGTTGCTAGACCAACTTACCCAAGTCAAATGGAGATTGAGCAGTCCCATTTCGCACCCGATTCGATACTGAATGCTACACCTGTCGATCAGAACACCTTAGAGCCATCCCAAGAGCAGAATAATGAGCTTATAGTAGAGAAGAAGTGGGAAAGAGCAAAGAAGTTGATAGCCGAGAAGCTTAGACTGCAGATGGATAATGAAGATGTGGTTTACTCTCTTGATCATGTAATGAAGATGCCCATGGAGACTCAATCATGCAAGAGCATAGATGTGGTTTCTAACTTGTTTAATCTTGATTTTAAAAGGATAGATGATTCTGAATTTGAGTGGAAGATTGACAAGGAGGTGTCTAGACAAGCATGGGAGGAAGGAAATTCCAAGGATCATATGCTTGTTACCAAGAAAGGTGAGGTGTTGAGTGTAGACAAGAAGAGGGAAAGAAAGTATTTGAAGGTGAGGATGCGAGAAGACCATCCTCTACCGTCGTGACTCTCCGAAGTTAAGCATGAGCGCCTGTTGGGGGCTTGCCCTTCAGTTTTATTGCTTTATTTCTTTCGTGTGAGTAAGAAATTTTTATAATTAAGGTGCTTACTAATCGGCAATTACATCTCTTTGCAAACATAGTTTCAACTTATGTTTCTACTAAGTTTGGGGATGTGATGTTCTTACCTCATTGCAGCACCAAAAGTATAATATTTTCTTTGTAATGTTTGTTAGGGGAATTGATTTTTTGCGGTATGTTAAAAATTTAATCAGTTTTGATGTGTCGATTTTTTGCAATTTGCCTAGTGTTCAGTGATGTTTCTAGTGTGTAGAGTCGATTAGATAGTTAATTGAGTCTTTCTTATAGTTCTCCTATTTTATTATTGATGAATCCTGTGATGATGAGTGTGATGAGTGATATTTTCACCTAGATTTTAGTATCTTTTTATGTGAGTTTTTGTATATTTTTATCCGTATTTTTGTTCTATTTGGTTGTTTTTTGTGTTTTTATTTGACGCTAGATATGATAAGGAAGGCATAGGAAAAAGTGGATCTCAATTCGGAGTTGAAACGAGGAAGAACGAGCCAAAAGAGTGAAGCAGACAGCACAACACGGCCAGCCGAACCCGGAAACACGACCCGTGTCCAGTGCAGAAACACGGGCCGTGTACCAAACACGGGCCTGTAATGAAAGCCGTGCGTGGACACTAGATTACACAACACGGCCACCCCTGTGGCCGTGTGCAGAGCACGAGCCGTGTAGGTGTAAATTCTGTCAAAAATCAGAATCCTTCTAGAAGCTTCTCAAGGGGTATAAATACCCCTTTATTCAACATTTTACAGGGAGATCCGAATTCCAGCCCTGCACACACACCTCACACACCATTTTCTTCATTTTACACCTTTTCTTCATCCATTCATCATGTATCATCATCCTTTCATAAATCCACCATCATTTCATCTTCAAATCAAGTGAGGAAGCAAAGAAGAGGAGGATTTCACTCAAGGATGGAAGGAGATTCATTTGGATTCAATCCAAGGGAGTTTTCATCTTGATTTAGTGTTAAACCTTTTAGTTTACAATGATTTGTAAGATTCCTAATGTCTATGTTATGGATCTTGTGATGATTGTAGGCTAATCTCCTTTGTGAGATTAGCAACATGATAGGAGTTGAATAATTTGTGATATTCATGTACTTAAATTCATGTGTGGATTTGGTAATTGATTTTCTATCATTGATGTTTAATATCTTGAGGTTGATGATGTTTTGTGTGTTTAATTATTTTAAGCATGTGATTAGATTGAGAAGTCAATTGCATATTTAGGATAGTTAAGTGAATCATTTCATCAAACACTTCATGTGCATTATAGATTATGAAGAGATTGAGAAGTCCTTGATAGTTTAGAACCCTTTGATAGAACATATCATTTAATAGATTGAGAATTCAATAGATTATGTGAAGGGACTCTTAATTGAATCTAGTACCTAGTTGGAATGATTTAATTGAGAACTAACCATGGAACCTGATAGGGTTTTCTCAACACACAAATTAATCCTCAAGTATAAGGATATCAATTGTAGTCGCGAAGATGACCAAGTTACAATATCGAACCCAAGGGATGGATAAATATCAATTTTGTTATCTTCTAGTATATTTTAGACTATGTTTGGTAGTTGAAAAGGTTTAATGGATAATAACTTCTAATCGAAATAGCAAAAAGAAATAGCAAGAGTAGAGAAAAGTGAGTTGTGATCAATAAGAATAATAGGTAGTTCGTCGGGTAATCCAGTTTCACTAGCAATTCATATTTTCATGTGATGGTGTCCGACTCTGCCCTGTGGTTTGTGGACGCATCACTAGACCATGCAAGTTTACTCTATAGACATAAGTAAATATGCGCTTGACACGTGTGAATAACATCGGAGCAAGAGATATACTTCACCCCCCTTTCTAGGTATTATCATAATCAATTATCTTCTACGTCTAGAATCTAACCCGACTTGATCTCCCTTTTTAGGTACTATAAAGTTATACTCTTCATCCTATTCATCAACCCGAATTTAATTCAATTCATGAATATTCATATAAGACAGTTCTGATAATACTTCGGAATCCCTTCACTTAGAATTATAACAATAAACCCTGCTCAGTAGTGAACGCACTCAATCAATAACCATGTTATGTATTCAGACTCTACACGACGATTATTGATGCACAAAATGACTATGAGTATGGATTAAATACGCAATCTTATATAAAACAAACCACAGGTAGTGTTGTACGGAGTTTTACACACGAAATACGAATTACATCATGAAACTTTCATAACCCTAGAACTACCAAGGTGGTTCTAGCCCATGATTGATCTAGGAACAATCATGGTTAGATTGATCATTCTTACTTGAACCTTCAGCGAACCTCTGTCACAGCCCGCCGGATGGATCACCACCTCTTCTCTTGTCTATCTTATGATTTACGATCAAAAGCTCTCCTTATTCTCTGTATGAGCCTCCTTTTATACTTGTTATCACGTCTCTAGGGCTTGAAATGGGTTTTCTAAGTGATCTCACGCGTTTCGGCCTCGAAAATCTAGATAAGGTAAGTTCTCCCACATAGGTTCGACCACGTCAAACAGGTCGAACCCCTGGCCACAGGTCGAACCCCAGGTCGAACCCCACTACTGGAAGAATTCTGCACAGGTTCGACCTTCTGAACAGGTCGAACCACTTAGGCTTTGGTCGAACCCCAGGTCGAACCTCAACACTGGACAACTCCCGCTCCCGATTCGACCAACTGGCAGGTCGAACTCAAACGTCGTGGTCGAATCCTCTTTCTTGCAAACTGGTTCGACCATGGTTCGACCTGATGGTCAGGTCGAACCAATTGAGTCATGGTCGAATCCATCTCTGCAAGTTCAGCAACATTGGTTCGACCTGCTGGAGAGGTCAAACCCTCCTTCAACCAGGTCGAACCCACCTAATTCTTGGGCGGTTCGCGTGGCTTCGACTCCGTCTCTTCGATTCTTGGCTCTTTCACTCCATTTTTGCTAAGAAAACACTCAAATAGCTCCACTAACACCTGATTCATGCTAATTCACAATATATATAGGTTTTTCACCTATTTCCACATCAAAACTCTCCAAAACTAGCACAAAACATAGCGCCAAACTTGTGAATTTACACACTCATCAAACCCCCAAACTTACATGTTGCTCATCCCGAGGCAACCAATTTAAACCATAGGAGTCGTGTATAATTCAACAAGATCTAGTACAACACATATTACACATGCCACTTCATTGAATCAAACAAGAATTACTTGCATAATATATTTCACTCATATAAAATCAATCTAATCACACACCATTCGGGGTACTAAGTAATCTCACTGACAAGATAAGTTTTTACTCTCTTTTGCTCGTGCGTGAGGCACTATAGGCTAGTATAAACACTCATATCAATTCATATTCATGCGTTACCATAAGCTTGGCAAAGGTCTCAAAAATCAACTTACATTAGATTAATACTAGGATCACAAAGGACTTGTTTCTAGGTTGTAATGTTGGCTCTTTGGAAAGGGTAGGAAAATTTGGTCATAGTGACTTAAGACACTAGTAGAGAGTTACCTTGGAGGTTCTTGATTTCTCATTCGACTTCATATTCTCCTCCAATTCTTCTCTTGCACTTGCAATTTTTAATTTTCCTTCTCTTCCTTGCATCAACATCATTCTTCTTTTGATCACTCGGGTACCAGTTGTAGGCACTACCCTTCTCGAACATCGTTCGGCTGCTTCTTAAAAACTCCAAGCCCCATGTATAAGCAATTCGGGGTACCAATTTCAGGCACTATCCCTAACAAGATTTAACCATGCACTTTTCTTACTAAACCTCATTCCATCTTCCTTTTCTTCTTCCACACTTATTCACCTTACTCTCTCTACCAATGAATAGGGTATTTTCAAAGCTCAAATAAGGTAATTAAGGCTCTTATATTTGGCTTTCCAAAGAAAAAGCTTTTAAAAGGCTCAAACAGGGCTACCAAAGACTTATACAATCATTAGGTAAGGTAAAATTTGGCTAAGTGACTCCATTAATCAAAAATGGCCTAAGATCATATCCTAATATTTCAGCAATTGTAAGTTTCACACAAGATCAAAGCCAAGTTCTAGAATACGTTCATACGAATGATTCTCTCAAAAATAAACTATCATGATTAATCATGATAAAGGCTCAAATCCTCACGTAGGTAATCAATTCCTAATACTCCTCATAGCACATAATCAAAATCAATTCCTCATGAATTCCATATACTTAACACATTATTCATGCTCTTTCCAAATGAAAATAAACACGTAAACACATGAATGCACAGAATCAATAACCCATATACAAAACAATGATACAAGATCAACTATATCAGGTACATGCCACTCACACATGAATCACACCCCAATCTGTAAAGATAAAAAGAAGAATGGGAGATAAGATGAATCGGAGAAGCCAAAAGAAAACCTGAAACTACTCCCTAGGAGCATCATCATCCTCATCATCATCGTCATCCTCATCCATTCTATTTTCCACAGCTCGTCACAGACTGGTAATGTGCTTATCCATCATATCCACTCGACTACTTACTCTACCAACACGCTCATCCAAGGCAGAGTACCTTTCGTTTAGCATGGCGTAGTTGGCGTTAGCGAGCACGAGCTGCCTGTTCGTCTCTTGCTGCGCAGCTACCACTGCGATCAGCTGCTCATGAATCAAGCGAAGCTACTCCCGAGTACCTGGAACTGCTCGCCGCTGCTGCGGTACCAGAGCATGCTGAGGCGCATCATGCTGCTCTTCTCTCGGAATCTCCATCTCCGGCTGCTCATCTACTTGATCCTCCTCTTCAGGCTGCTGTGGCTGAGGTGGACGGAACTCTCCTTGATCAACGATCTGCTGTAACCAGCCATCCTCCCCTCAGCACACATCTGTGCTACTGCTCTCCAATCACCACCCGACTTCACTGCCACGGATAAGGCGGTGTGTCCTAGAGAATTCATTAACTTATTCCTTACTTCCCGAATAGTTATCAAGTTGCTCACGTCGAAGGGGAACATAAACTCGAAAGGCTTGAGACCTCTCGTGAAAAACCAATCTCCATTTCTAAAATGGGCAAATCCTCCCTTCGCGCACGTGCTCATCATCAAATCGGGTTCTCCTTCTACTGGTGTAAATCCGGTGAGATCCAAGTTGTAATGCTCAGCTACAATCGTCAATAACCCTCTAATATTCACCTTTTGAAAACCAATGGTCTTGAATCGATTCAGCTGCGCAATAAAATAAGCTCCAACATTGAACTTCACTCCATTCAGCATACACCACAGGGCATATAGCTCTCCTCTAGACACAGCACTCCCCTCCGAGCGGTCAAACAACGTGTTACTCAGGATGCGGTCCATGTACCTCAAGACAGGGTTCTTTATTGCGGAAGCACGAGCCTGTCTGGTCTTATAATCACGAATCTCCCCAGTGATCTCCCTCAAAAACCACTTTACACTGAATGCAGCATTTTCTAAACGAGGGATCTCCAAAGGCGTCTCAAACAGCTTATTGAAATCCTCAGACGTCCATCTCCTACTCACTCCACCAAGCTGAAACGTACACCGATATGGGTATCCAAGCGGGTCCTTCTCCATCTCAAATGAGCAAACTACTTCCGCTGTAACATGGAAGTACGTAGGCCTCTTCAACTCCATGAATCTTCGGATCCCTACTTGATCAAACATCCAAAATATATCATCCCCTATTTTCATTATCCTCATCGCTTCATCATCTTGGTATCGAGTGCGAGCTATCTTATCTGAAACTTCTTCCCACTTCTCTTTAATCTCATCCCAATCTTGCATCTGAATCTTGAAGTTATCGGGTAAACGATCTTGTAGCCTCAGTTTTCTTGTCACTTTGTCCAAATTTGAAGGCCTGTCATGCCTCTTCTTCGATCTTTCCTCCTCTGCCTTTCCTTTTCCTTTACTTGATCCTTGTCCCTTTCCTGAAACAAATACTTCAATCCAACCAACAAGACAAGAACGCAAATATTTTACTAGCACATCACATACTCTACTCAAGACTTCAAGCATCAATGCATATTCACACAAACTATCATCTCAACACCACTTGCTTATTCAACATTCTCAAAACATCTTCAATCACACCTTCTTTAATCATCAAAACATACTCAACAAGCATGCATTAAGCAATTCAATCAAAAATTCAACATGTTTCCCTCAATGAACTACTTCAATTTCATCAATTTCAAACCAAATCAACATGCTCATTCTATGATATGTTCTATCCTTGATCAATCCACATAAAAATTCAAGTTCTATCAATAATCAAACAACCATAAACCAAGAAACAAGAATTCATATGAATCAAATCACAAAATCAACATTCACCATGAAATTCAACCATACTCAACATCAATCCTCTTATTCACATCGAATTTATTACCTAAACCTTCAATCCTAGAGTAATTGAGTTGGAAAAACATACCTTTTGACTTGCCCATGGTGAACAACCGATCGAGAACACATAACGACCAAAAATCGCGATTTCAGCCCTAACTCGCGACGAAATCCGCCCAAATCCGCGACCGAATCGAAAATTCAAGGTGTAGTGTTGTGTAATCGGTGTGAAATCAAGTGTAATTGAAGAATTTGTGCAAGGGTGTAGAGGTTCGAAGAGGGTTCGAGGTTTGGTGTTTCGAAAAAGTGTTCGAACCCCTCCGAAAAATCGAACTTAAAACGCATACCTGGCTTGGTTCGACCTCAGGTTCGACCACCTGAACAGGTCGAACCATGGATGGCGAGGTCGAACCTCTCTTCTGGACAAACGATCTTCTCGGTTCGACCAGGGGTTCGACTTGCTGATCAGGTCAAACCCTCCTTGAATTGGTAGAACCCCACTTCTGGAAAACAGAGTGCTTCCAACTGACAGGTTCGACCATAGGTTCGACCTTCTGATCAGGTCGAACAACTATGGCTTAGGTCGAACCTCCTCTCTGGACAACTTTCGACGCTGGTTCGACTTCCTCTACTTTTGTTCGACCTCTGGCTCTAGTCGAACCACTCCTAGAGTTGGTCGAACCTTCCTCTTGATTTCCAAAACTGAGTGTTCTTCATTCTCTACACACTTCAAGCTTCAACACAACTCATTAGGTACAATCTAAAGCACAAATTCAAAAATTATTCCACATAATATCATTCATGAGTAACTCCGTAAAAGAAAACACAATCAAAAACCACTGAACATTAGGCAAGTTGTAAAAAATCGTCACATCAAAATCGATTAAAATTTCAATATGGCCTCAAAAACCAACTCCCCTAACAAAAAATACAAAGAAAAGATTATACTCTTAATGCTTCAATGAGGTAATAACATCACACCCCCCCAAACTTAGTAAAAACGTAAGTCGAAACTAAGATTGAAAAGAGATGTAATTGTCGATTAGTAAGCATCTTAAATATAAAAATTTCTTACTCACACAAAAGAAATAAAGCAATAAAACAGAAGAGTAAGCTCTCAACAAGCGCTCATGTTTAACGTCGTAGAGTCACGACGGTACCAAATCAGAACAAGGTATCATCAAAAATGACACACGCATCATCCGGTGACCTATAATGCTTCAATCGATGCCCATTCGCCATGATAACGTCTCCATCTTTGTCAATAAGCTCATAACTCCCCCCTCCTAAGGCTCGATGAATCATGAACGGTCCCGTCCACTTAGACTTCAACTTGCCTGCAAAAAGCTTCAAACTAGAGTTAAAAAGTAGTACCTCATCTCCTTGCTTGAACTCCTTGTATGAAATCTTAGAATCATGCCACCTCTTCATTCGTTCCTTATAAATCTCTGAATTCTTGTAAGCACGACTCCTAAACTCATCCAATTGATTCATGTAAGTTATCCTCAACTCCTTCACATCCGTAAGGGTCAAGTTCAAGCGACGCAAAGCCTAAAATGCTTTGTGTTGAATCTCTACAGGTAAGTGGCATGGCTTTCCATAGACAATTGGATACGGTGACATATCTAACACCGTCTTGTAAGCGGTCCGGAACCCCCATAACACATCATCAAGCTTCATAGCCCAATCCTTTCTATTGGTTCCTACCACTTTCTCCAGAATCTGCTTTACTTGATGGTTGGAGACTTCTGCTTGCCCATTCGCTTGCGGATGATAGGGTGTAGTAACCCTATGCTTAACACCATAATCCTTAAGCACCTTCTCCAAAAATTTATTGACGAAGTGGGAACCTCCATCACTAACTAGCGCTCTAGGAACTCCATAACGGGCAAAAATATGTTTCTTCAAGAAAGATAAAACAACCTTCGAGTCATTAACACGAGTAGGAATCGCTTCCACCCACTTTGAAACATAATCCACCGCAAGAAGAATGTAGAGAAACCCATTCGACGGGGGAAAAGGCCCCATAAAATCGATCCCCCATACATCAAATATCTCCACGACTATGCTAGGCTGCAATGGCATCTCATCTCTCCTACCTATATTTCCCATGCGCTGACATCTATCGCAAGACGCCACATAGCTCTCACTATCTCGAAACAATGTAGGCGAATAAAGAGCGGATTGAAGTACCTTAGCTGCAGTCTTTTGCGCTCCGAAATGCCCCCCATTTGGTTGTGCATGGCAGAACTCAAGCACACTTTTCATTTCCATCTCGGGTACACATCTTCCGACAATAGAATCTGTACAAATCTTGTAAACAAACGGATCATACCATATGAATGTCTCAACTTCCCTACGAAATTTCGCAAGTTGATATCGGTTGAGATCCCTTGGAATTTCTCCAATGACAATGTAATTAACATAATCCGCGTACCATGGATCCATACCTTGCGCTGCAACCACACATGCTCGCTCAGTACCTTCAACAGCCACAGCCATGTTCTTCTCATCAGGGAACATCTCTTCAATATACTCGAAAGAATTATCACAATGCTCCCTAGTCTCCAACCTTGACAAGTGATCTGCCAATATATTTTCTGTTCCTTTCTTATCCCGAATCTCCATGTCAAACTCCTGAAGCAGTAGAATCCACCTTATAATCCTAGGCTTCGTCTCCTTCTTCTCCATCAAATAACGAATCGCTGAGTGATCCGTATACACAATCGTCTTCATGCCAACCAAATACTGACGAAACTTATCGAAAGCATACACAACAGCCAAAAACTCCTTTTCAGTCACCGTGTAATTCTTCTGTGCCGCATCGAAAGTCTTACTCGCGTAGTAAATGGCGCAGAACTTCTTCTTCCTTAGCTGCCCAAGCACAACACCCAATGCTACATCACTTGCATCACATATAAGTACAAACGGTTGAGTCCAGTCCGGTGTGATCAAGATAGGGGCAGTAATAAGCGCCTCCTTCAAAACTTGAAAAGCTGTTAGACACTCATCATTAAACACAAAAGGAATATCCTTTTCAAGTAAATGAGATAAGGGCTTAGAGTATTTTGAGAAGTCTTTAATGAATCTCCTGTAAAAACCGGCGTGTCCAAGGAAGGACCGCACTCCTCTTTCATTGGTCGGTGGTGGAAGCTTCTCAATTGCCACCACTTTAGCACGATCTACTTGTAATCCCTTGGCGGAAACATGATGCCCAAGAACAATCCCATCCTTCACCACGAAGTGGCACTTCTCCCAATTCAAGACAAGATTAGTTTCTTGACACCTCTTCAAAAAAACCGCAAGATTAGACAAACAAATATCAAAAGAAGAACCAAAGACTGAAAAATCGTCCATGAATACTTGCATGATCTTCTCTATCAAACCATCAAAATTCGCCATCATGCATCTCTGAAAAGTAGCAGGCGCATTACACAATCCAAATGGCATCTTCCTAAAAGCAAAGGTCCCATAGGGACAAGTAAAAGTGGTCTTTTCTTGATCCTCAGGAGCAATCATGATTTGATTATACCCCGAGTATCCATCCAAGAAACAATAAAACTCGTACCTTGCAAGACGATCCAACATTTGATCCATAAACGGAAGAGGGAAATGGTCCTTACACGTGTTCTCATTTAATTTCCTGTAATCCACACATGTACGCCATCCCGTAGGAATCCTCGTGGCTATGGCTTCTCCATCTTCAGCTTTCACTACAGTCATACCCCCCTTTTTAGCAACTACATGCAATGGACTCACATGGGGACTATCACTAATAGGATATATAATTCCAGCATCCAACCACGTAAGAATTTGCTTTCTTATCACCTCTTGAATTGCGGGATTCACCCTACGCTGATTCTAAACACTAGCCTTGGCTTCATCCAACAACCTAATCCGATGCATACAATACGAAGGACTAATACCTTTCAAATCATCAAGTGACCACCCTATTGCAGACTTGTATTTCCTCAAGACATCTAATAACTCCTCAAGTTGATCATCATTAAGGGAAGAAGATACAATTACCGGGTATTTTTCTTTATCATCCAGAAAAGCATACTTCAAGTGTTCCGGCAATGGTTTCAACTCCTCTTTTCTTTCTTCCACTGGAGTGCTTTCGTTATCCAAAGGCAAGTACTTCCTAGTCCATTTGACTTCTTCCACTTTATTTCTTTCTAATGCAAACCTGTCATCACCCAAAGCAAGTAAGTTTTCTAGAAATTCAATACATACCTCATTAGAAAGTCCGTCAAGCTCCGTAGTGGGATAAGTAAGAGACTCCATCAAACATGTCTCAAGAGGATCCTTTGACAAGATCAGAGACATATCCTCCTTCACAATCTCCTCCACCACGTCAATACTATAACATTGGGACTCCATTGGCATCTTCATTGCTTTGTCCAAGTTGAAAAGTACTTCTTCTTTGTCCATTCGCAACTTCAGTTCTCCCTTCCGAACATCTATCATAGCTCCAGCCGTAGCAAGAAATGGCCTCCCCAAGATTAAAGGAACATTATCCTTGTCATCATCCATTTCTAATACAAGGAAATCCACAGGAAAGACTAGCTTCTCCACCTTTACTAGAACATCTTCAACTATACCTTTCGGAAACGTCATTGATCTATCTGACAATTGGAGAGCAACAGTTGTCGGGGTCAGCTCCCCCAAACCAAGCTTCTGAAAGATGGACAACGGCATCAAATTGATGCTTGCCCCTAGATCGCACAAAGCTCGCCGTGCTGGCCCCTTTCCGATCTCACATAGAATAGTAAAGCTCCCCGGATCTTTCATCTTTGGTGGCAACTTCTTTTGAATAATTGAGCTACAATTCTCAGATAAGTTTACCGTTTCAACTCCGGTTAAGCTTCGCTTCTTCATCAATATGTCTTTAAGGAATCGAGAATAATATGGCATCTCCATGGTTGCCTCTGAAAAAGGGATGTTCAAGCTTATCTTATTCATTATCTCTGAAAACTTTTTGAACTTCTCTTCCAACCCCTTCTTCACTAGCTTGTAGGGAAACAGTGGAGGTATCTTTATTTTGGGAATCTCCCATTCATCACGATCAACCTTCTCCGCTTTTTCCTTTTCGGCTCTTAATTGCTTAGCTCTTTCCCATTTTTTCTCAGCTATTATGTCTGTACTTTGCTCATTCCGTACCACTGAAGTTGCATCAACATCAAAAGGAACAACAGGTGCATCAATCAAAACATCTTGGTGAGGTTCGACTAGGGTTCAACCAGTTTAAGAGGTCAAACCAGGACTGTATTGGTCGAACCTCTCTCCTGGAAGACTGATCTCATTCTGCTCCGGAGGTTCGACTTGGGTTCGACCAGCATTGGAGGTCGAACCACTGCCCCCTTGGTCGAACTGCTTCACTGTATAATCTCTATCCTTCGGTTCGACCTGGGTTCGATCTGAAGAGTTGGTCGAACCATTTTGATCGTGGTCGAACCATTCCTGCTTCAAAACAGAGTGCTCTGGCCGATGAGGTTCGACCTAGGTTCGACCTGAAAAGTTGGTCGAACCCTCTGCGTGTTGGTCGAACCGCTCCTGTGTCAAAATAGAGTGCTCTGGCCGATGAGGTTCGACCATGGTTCGACCTGTATGCCAGGTCGAACCCTCTGAATTTTGGTCGAACCGAGGCTTAGAAAATTTCAACTTTGATTCCGGCCTCTTCGGTCCATCGTACTGCATTCCCGACCTCAGTGTGATGGCATTACACGACTTCGGATTCTCTATACTCTGAGATGGAAACTTCCCTTTTCCTACAGTTCGAGTCAATGTGTTCACATTCTCTGCAATTGTACCCATCAACAATGTGAGATCTTTCACTTGAGTGGACAAATCTCTGTGGTGATCATCAATCTTTTTCTCAAGCTTTGCCTCAAAACGGTTCACTCTTTCATCATTCTTTTCCATGTACCAGTTCACAGTATCCTCAAAACCAGGCTTCCCTTCTTCCACCTTTTCTCCCGGATCAACACCCATCGGAAGTTGCATTGCATTGTTCGTATTGCTCCATGAAAATTCAGGCCTCCTTGGTTGCTGTTGATAACTACAAGAAGGACCACGATTATTAAAGTTCCCTCGATAGTTCCCTTGGTAATTCTGGTTTCCTTGATTTGGGTACCTCGTTCCTTGAATACTTTGACCCATGGCATAATTTGCTTCCTCCAATTCTTCTTGGATGGTTCCATTATTCATCATCTCTTGCTGCATGATTGGCACTCGTTGAGATATCTCGCTGATCTGCTTCTGTTGAGACTCAAGTAACTTGTTGATATTGGACAAGCTTGAAACGATCTCATCCTCTCTCTTAGTTTTCACCATTGCTTGTTCAACCTGAGCTACCTTTCCAAGAACATACGTACCTCTAACTCTATCAGTCGGCCAATCCCTCGAATTCATCGATATGTCTTCAAACAATCTCTAGGCCTCAACGGATGACTTTGTAAGCAATGCTCCATTAGAAGAAGCATCAAGTAGCACTCTTGATTCACAGTCCAATCCATTGTAGAATATACTGATATATTGGGCTTTAGATAACCCATGTTGAGGACACTTCCTAAGCATGTCCTTGAATCTATCCCACGCTTCATGAAATTTCTTACCTCCACTGATAGCAAATTGGTTAATATCTTGCTTCATCTTAAACACTTTCGAAGGTGGCATATACCTCTCCAAGAACTTTAACTTCAATTGCTCCCATGTGGTGCACTCAGCTGCGTTAATAGTATCGTACCAATCCCTTGCCTTTTCAGTAAGCGAGAATTTGAGCAAAAGGATTTTCCTAGCATCTTCATGTTCTCCTACGTCTTTTTGAGTACTTGCATAGCCCAAGAACTTGTTCAGATGCTGCTGCGGATCCTCGAAAGACCCTCCTGAAAAGGAGTTTCTTTCTATCATGCTAATAAGAGCGGGATGAAGATCAAACGCTGTGTTAGTTCCCCTTGCTCCTAAAAGCTCATAATTTCCAGCCCCATTATTTCTGAAAACCTCTCGGATGGCTAGATTATCCGGATTCGCTGCCATGTTGACTGTTTCTACTTCCAAATTAACTTCAGTTGTAGCCTCAATCGTTTGCGAAATCTGCTCGTCAACCTCGACTCCAAAACTCAGAGCTTCAGTTGGGTCTATTGTCTTTGCCTTGCTCTTTTTCTTCTTCTTCTTCTTTCTTGATGATGCTCCAATCTCTGGATTATACGGTTCAAGATTACCTTTCTTTGATCTTGTGAGCATACACCTAAAACGAATAAGAAAGAAAACAACAAAACAAGGTAAATAGTCCTAATAAACTAGAAATAATACAAAAAAAATATTTTACGCCGTCCCCGGCAACGGCGCCAAGAACTTGATAGGGGTTTTCTCAACACACAAATTAATCCTCAAGTATAAGGATATCAATTGTAGTCGCGAAGATGACCAAGTTACAATATCGAACCCAAGGGACGGATAAATATCAATTTTGTTATCTTCTAGTATATTTTAGACTATGTTTGGTAGTTGAAAAGGTTTAATGGATAATAACTTCTAATCGAAATAGCAAAAAGAAATAGCAAGAGTAGAGAAAAGTGAGTTGTGATCAATAAGAATAATAGGTAGTTCGTCGGGTAATCCAGTTTCACTAGCAATTTGTATTTTCATGTGATGGTGTCCGACTCTGCCCTGTGGTTTGTGGACGCATCACTAGACCATGCAAGTTTACTCTATAGACACAAGTAAATATTCGCTTGACACGTGTGAATAACATCGGAGCAAGAGATATACTTCACCCCCCTTTCTAGGTACTATCATAATCAATTATCTTCTACGTCTAGAATCTAACCCGACTTGATCTCCCTTTTTAGGTACTATAAAGTTATACTCTTCATCCTATTCATCAACCCGAATTTAATTCAATTTGTGAATATTCATATAAGACAGTTCTGATAATACTTCGGAATCCCTTCACTTAGAATTATAACAATAAACCCTGCTCAGTAGTGAACGCACTCAATCAATAACCATGTTATGTATTCAGACTCTACACAACGATTATTGATGCACAAAATGACTATGAGTATGGATTAAATACACAATCTTATATAAAACAAACCACAGGTAGTGTTGTACGGAGTTTTACACACGAAATACGAATTACATCATGAAACTTTCATAACCCTAGAACTACCAAGGTGGTTCTAGCCCATGATTGATCTAGGAACAATCATGGTTAGATTGATCATTCTTACTTGAACCTTCAGCGAACCTCTGTCACAGCCCGCCGGATGGATCACCACCTCTTCTCTTGTCTCTCTTATGATTTACAATCAAAAGCTCTCCTTATTCTCTGTATGAGCCTCCTTTTATACTTGTAATCACGTCTCTAGGGCTTGGAATGGGCTTTCTAAGTGATCTCACGCATTTCGGCCTCGAAACTCCGGATAAGGTAAGTTCTCGCACATAGGTTCGACCACGTCAAACAGGTCGAACCCCTGGCCACAGGTCGAACCCCAGGTCAAACCCCACTACTGGAAGAATTCTGCACAGGTTCGACCTTCTGAACAGGTCGAACCACTTAGGCTTTGGTCGAACCCCAGGTCGAACCTCAGCACTGGACAACTCCCGCTCCCGATTCGACCAACTGGCAGGTCGAACTCAAACATCGTGGTCGAATCCTCTTTCTTGCAAATTGGTTCGACCATGGTTCGACCTGATGGTCAGGTCGAACCAATTGAGTCGTGGTCGAATCCATCTCTGCAAGTTCAGCAATGTTGGTTCGACCTGCTGGAGAGGTATAACCCTCCTCCAACCAGGTCGAACCCACCTAATTCTTGGGCGGTTCGCATGGCTTCGACTCCGTCTCTTTGATTCTTGGCTCTTTCACTCCGTTTTTGCTAAGAAAACACTCAAATAGCTCCACTAACACCTGATTCATGCTAATTCACAATATATATAGGTTTTCCACCTATTTCAACATCAAAACTCTCCAAAACTAGTACAAAACATAGCGCCAAACTTGTGAATTTACACACTCATCAGAACCTTTATAAGATCATATCCTACCCATTCCGAGAGGAAGCTTAGATGACATTTGTGTTAGCCCTTAGTCAAGCCTTAAACCACATGAGTTTGAATGCATAAATATATGAATTACCACTCCTTGATTGTTGTTAATCTCACCCTTGCTTAATTTGGAAAACCACTCATCTAATCATTTAATCTTATTTGCATTGATTGATTTAATTTCTTGTTTGATCACCCCTCCATTTATATCTGTCTCTATAAAATTACAATGAACATGAGATCGCTTGAGCTCTAGTGCCGTCCTCCCTGAGGTTCGATAATTTTTAGTTGGTCATACCACTAAACTATGGCTAATCAAATGGCGCCGTTGCCGGGGAGGTGACGGTTGCTAGTAGTTTGACGAAGGATCATTTTGAGTAATCTTAATAGAGATATTTTTTTAATTTTATTTGTTTACTTGTATTTGCTTTGTGAAACCTTGTTCTAACCTCTTTTGCTTTGGAGGTGTATGCAAACAAGATCCAAGGGGAAACAAGTAGAATCTATCGATTGGGAGATTGAGCATACGTTGAGAAGGAGAAGAAAGGAGAACAAAAATAGTGAGCGAATGGAGAACTTTCAAGAGGATAATCGTGTGGAGATAGAACATTATGGGGAAGGAGGACAAATATGAACGTGCATGACAACGCACCTCAATTCAATGCAAATCTTCCTCAACAAGCATATCAAAATCATGGAGCTATGAACAACCAAGCTTTGCTTCAACAAATGGTGCAACAAGTTCTAAGGCAACAAGGCTTTCAACAAGCTTATGCTCCTCCGCAACAAGCATATGTACCACCACCACCACCTTCGGTGCAACATGGAATGCAAAATGATCAAAGGGTGATCCGGGATTTCTTTATGCCAAGAGCAATGCCACAAATGATGGGGCCACCAATCCATGCTAATAACTTTGAATTTAAGATGGGCTTGATTTCTATGGTGAGTGAGCAACAATTTAGTGGAACTCCGAATGAAGATCCTAATGCTCATCTTGCCCAATTTGTGGAGATTGCTAACACCGTGAAGATGAATGGGGTGAGTGAAGATTGTATCAAGATGAGGTTGTTTCCATTTTCGTTGAGGGATAGAGCTCGAACATGGCTCTCCACTCTTACTCCCGGTACGTGCAACACATGGGACGAGCTAGCACAAATGTTCTTGAACAAATATTTCCCACCTTCTAAAACGCTTCAAATGAAAAGTTTGATTACTCAATTCAAGCAACTGCCTCAAGAAAGCTTTTACGAAGCGTGGGAAAGATTTAAGGAAATGCTATGCAAGTGTCCTCAACATGGATTCCCGGAGAATCAACAAGTGGGGTTTTTCTACCAAGATTTGGTAAATGGTCAAAGAGTGCTTGTTGATGCTTCGGTGGGTGGATCCATACTTGGAGTGACACCGGAAAGGGCTATAAGGATTTTTGATGAAATTGCTACAAATGTCTACTAATGGCCATCGGAGAGGGTTAGTGGATGCTACGGATTTGAGAGCTATGATCAAGGGCAACACTCGAGTGTGAAGAGTGTGAATGTTGAGCCACAAACCCCAAGCATGGAAATGATAGTAGCGGAGGTAATGAAGCAAATGAGTTTGAAACAAGGAGTGACTAATCAAGGAGTTAATATGGTTGATGGCCAAATGGATCAAAGTGTACTTCCTCCAAATGGTGTTAGTGGGGAACAATGGGCTATGACAATGTCACGTGTGGAGGATGTCAATACATGCAAGGAAGAAACTACCAAGGGAATTACCAAAATAATTTTCAAGGTAGTTTCAACCAAAGTTAAGGAAACTATCCACCAAGGCAAGGAGATTTCAATGGTCAAAGTAGTGGAAGCTCATACCCACAACAACAACAAAGACATGGTAACTTTTCCTACTCTAATCCGAGCAATGCGGTTGCGTATCCTCCGGGATATCAACCGGGGGCTAAGACACCGAACAATGAGGGAAGAGCATCAACCGATGAGCTACTTGAACAATTGATTGCATCAAATAAAGCTAGAGAAGTATCGGAAAAAGCTAGAGATGAAGCTAATGAAAGAAGATTCAAAGCTATTGAGGAAAATAATGAAAGAAGATTCAAAGCTATTGAGGAAAATAGTGATAGAAGATGCAAAGCTTTGGAGTACAATGTTGGACAAATGGCAAGTTCATTGAGTGCTCAACAAAAAGGAAAGTTTCCGGCCACAACCGAAGTTAATCCAAAGGCTCAATGTTTGTTGGTTGATATGAAAGAGGAACGAAAGGTTGAAGAAGGGTTGGTGGAAAGTAAGGTTGTTGGAGAAATGGAAGAAGTATGTAAGAAAGAAGAGAAGGGGCCTAAATGGATACCCAAGTGGAAGAGGGTGCAAGAGGAAAAGAAAGTAGAGGAGAAGGTCAAAGAAGAAGAGTACAAACGTGACTATTGGGGTATCCCGATCACTCCATTCCCTATTCCCGATCCACAAATGTTTGTAAAGGAGGAGAAGAAGAAGGAATTTGAGGAGTATGTCATGTCGCTCAAGAAGAAGTATGAAGAGAAAAAGAAAGAGGAGCAACCCGAAATGAGTAAGTCGATGCAAAAAGGGGGACCTACGAAGGTTGGTGATCCGGGAAAGTTCATAATTCCTTGTGATTTTGAAGGAAAAAGCACCCTTGATGCATTGTGTGACTTGGGGGCAAGTGTCAACGTGATGTCTCATGCCACGTTTAAAGACCTTGAAATTGAAGAGCTAAAGCCTACGACTATCCGTCTTGAAGTGGTAAATGGTGAAGTTGTGAAGCCACTTGGGATTGTTGAAGACGTGGAGGTGAAAGTGAAGGGGCTAGCTTTCCTGGTTGATTTCATGGTGTTGGAAGTAAAGGCGAACCTTCGAGTTCCACTCATTTTGGAAGACCATTTCTAACCACCGGAAGAGCAAAGATTGATGTTGGGAGAGAAGAGCTTTCTTTGAGCTCAAATTGAGAGAATGTCACATTCTTGTGCAAGAAAGATAAAGGGATCAAGCCTCATCATACAAGGCCTCCGGATGATTTCGATGATCATGATTCTCTTCTCTTTGACAATTTAAATTCATTTCTTCATGATTATATGAAATTTTCAAATGCTAACTTATCTTCTTATGATGTTAATAGGATGAAAGAATCGGAGCTTGATTGGAAAATCGATAAAGGAGAAAAAGGAAGTCCACTAGAATCACTCCTTGATGAAGATTTGATGCTTGTAAGCAAGAATGGAGAAGTTGAATTAGTGGACAAAAAGAGGGCTAAGCTATTGTTCAAAGTGAGGATGCGAGGAGAAAGTGGGATGGACCATCCTTTGGTTCGATGAGCATGAAAATTCCGTCCGGCTTGAAGACGTTAAACTTAGCGCTAAATGGGAAGCAACCCATTCTTTTTATATTTTGATGCTTTTTGTTGATTTTGGTCATGTAGGTGGATTGAGCTCGTGAGAAGAAAGCGTATTGAAGAAAAGAGAAGTGTTTCATGGCTTCTCCACAAGAAGACCATCAATGGAAACTACAAGGGTAAGTCTCACCACTTTTTGCAAACTTAAGTCTCAACTTATTTCGATTTAAGTTTGGGGGGAGAGTGTGTGGTGTGACTCACCAATTGAGTGTGCTTGATATGATGATATTTTGATAATGATAAGTCTTCTTGTAAAAATTGGTCAATTTTAAAATTTTTCTCATGAGTTTTGGTTGGATTTTGGTATGATTGGTTGTGTTGAAGATCATGATTGTCCATATTTTTATGAAATTGTTGAGCTAATGGTGTTTGTTGAGTCTTTGAGCATGAGTGAAAGGTATTGGAAGCATGAATGGAGCTTGGAGCTAACGCTTTCATTATCAAATGCTTATTGAGGGAGTACTCTTCACCTTATCACTTCTAGTTGCTTGACATATTTTGATTTGGATTGATGGATTAACATGCTACTTTATGTGTTATGTCTTTGGGAGGTTTCCTTTTCAATCAAGGATGGGGATGATTGTGAGCTTACATTGTTATGGATGATTGAATATGTGCTTCATTTTCTAATGATGGTGATTGTTGTTTTTGCATGTTATGTGTTTTTGTTTTGTTTCTTGTTTGTTGAGTCTTTATTTTATGTTTTGTGTGTTTTCTTATTTTTGTCTTGGTATGTTTGGTGGTTTGTTTTGGGATGTTGTGAGTCATTTTTGAACATGAGTGGTGATATGTTGTGGTAGTAAGTGATGATAAGTTATGATTAAGAATCTCTACACTTTCGAATTGTGACATGTTTTACTTAACTTGTTCAATTTTGAGATGAATGTGGTGTAATAAGTTTCTTAAGGTCCAATGCATAAGCTTGTGAGAATTTGAGCCTCAACCGTGCATACATGGTTTTTCTTCATGAGTGGATTGGTTGTGTTTGATAAGCTAGAACTTGCTCAAGGACTATAGGAACGAGCCCGATTTATGGAGATTAGTGAAATGATCTTAGGCCATCCTTGTTATTCATAGTCATTGCCATATATTTTCCTACCATGTACATCATCCCTAGTTAACCATTTTGAGCCTTTAAGCCTTTTTATTGTGAATATAGCACATTACAAGCCTTGATTACCTTCTTAAGCCATGTATATATACCCTTTGTATGGGTGATTGAGGAGATGATGGCTAGAAAGGTTTGATGAGGAAGAAAAAGAAGAAAAGGAAATGGTAAACAAATGAAAAAAAAGGATGAAAATAGCACAAACAAGAGTGAACATGCAACCTCAAAACAAGAAAATGAGCAAAGAAACAATGAAATGCTCAAGTATTAAAAGTCAAAAGAAGGAAGCATGCATTGAAAGAAGCTAAAGAAATCCAAGGAAGTTGATGATTAGTGCTTGTGAGTAATAAAGAAAAGAAAGGAAGAAACGGAAAGTGGAGAAGTTGAGGAAATTGGCCATCTCTTCGATTACTTACACTTGTTTAGTCACTATTATCCACATTCTTCCTACCCTACCAAAGAGCCTATCATTACATCCCAATTAAAGACCCTTTTGATCATTAATTTAAACTTTGGTGGTTTGTGAATGTAGTCCACGAGCAAGCTTATAGCGAGTCGAGCTAATCGGTTAATGAGTGATGATTTACCCTACTTTAAAGAGTGTTGAGTGACATTTATAACCTATGTGAGGCTTGGACCAAAAAGAGATTATATTACACTAATATTCTCTTGTGATTGAACTTTTTAATTATTCATGTCATGAATCTAATGTTGTAGGATGACTTAACATAAATTGTGATTCTTATTATTATTGATGTGTTGTTACTTATGTTCGTTTAGTCTTTTCCTAGGTGAAAATCACTCTCCTTGGTTTATCATTTTCGTTGTGCGGGGACGTACAACACTTTAAGTTTGGGGGTGTGATGAGTGATATTTTCACCTAGATTTTAGTATCTTTTTATGTGAGTTTTCATATATTTTTATCTGTATTTGTGTTCTATTTGGTTGTGTTTTGTGTTTTTATTTGATGCTAGATATGATAAGGAAGGCATAGGAAAAAGCGGATCTCAATTCGGAGTTGAAACGAGGAAGAACGAGCCAAAACAGTGAAGCAAACAGCACAACACGGCCAGTCGAGCCCGGAAACACGACCCGTGTCCAGTGCAGAAACATGGGCCGTGTACCAAACACGGGCCTATCACGAAAGCCGTGCGCGGACACCAGATTACACAACACAGCCACCCCTGTGGCCGTGTGCAGAGCACGAGCCGTGTAGGTGTAAATTCTGTCAAAAATCAGAATCCTTCTAGAAGCTTCCCAAGGGGTATAAATACCCCTTTATTCAACATTTTACAGGGAGATCCGAATTCCAGCCCTGCACACACACCTCACACACCATTTTCTTCATTTTACACCTTTTCTTCATCCATTCATCATCTATCATCATCCTTTCATAAATCCACCATCATTTCATCTTCAAATCAAGTGAGGAAGCAAAGAAGAGGAGGATTTCACTCAAGGAAGGAAGGAGATTCATTTGGATTCAATCCAAGGGAGTTTTCATCTTGATTTAGTGTTAAACCTTTTAGTTTACAATCATTTGTAAGATTCATAATGTCTATGTTATGGATCTTGTGATGATTGTAGGTTAATCTCCTTTGTGAGATTAGCAACATGATAGGAGTTGAATAATTTGTGATATTCATGTACTTAAATTCATGTGTGGATTTGGTAATTGATTTTCTATCATTGATGTTTAATATCTTGAGGTTGATGATGTTTTGTGTGTTTAATTATTTTAAGCATGTGATTAGATTGAGAAGTCAATTGCATATTTAGGATAGTTAAGTGAATAATTTCATCAAACACTTCATGTGCATTATAGATTATGAAGAGATTGAGAAGTCCTTGATAGTTTAGAACCCTTTGATAGAACATATCATTTATTAGATTGAGAATTCAATAGATTATGTGAAGGGACTCTTAATTGAATCTAGTACCTAGTTGGAATGATTTAATTGAGAACTAACCATGGAACATTTATAAGATCATATCCTACCCATTCCGAGAGGAAGCTTAGGTGACATTAGTGTTAGCCCTTAGTCAAGCCTTAAACCATATGAGTTTGAATGCATAAATATATGAATTACCACTCCTTGATTGTTGTTAATCTCACCCTTGCTTAATTTGGAAAACTACTCATCTAATCATTTAATCTTGTTTGCATTGATTGATTTAATTTCTTGTTTGATCACCCCTCTATTTATATCCGTCTCTATAAAATTACAATGAACATGAGATCGCTTGAGCTCTAGTGTCGTCCTCCCTGAGGTTCAATAATTTTTAGTTGGTCATACCACTAAACTATGGCTAATCAGAGTTTGTTTGAGCTTTGATGATAGAAAAGGTAAAAGAGTGGCAAGATGAGTTCTACGCTGAGGCTTGACCCGATCGAGTTGAACATCTCGAGGAGCTCGTGCATACTTTGAAGAAAATCAGGTGCCCTCATTTCCTTATTCTAATTTTATGTGTGCTTTTAATTCATGAGAGTGAAAGGATTGAGTTTTGGTGATCCATATGTGAGCTTATATGTTTAAATCGTGCTTGAAATTCATATGCTTTTGAAATTGATGAAGGAATTATACTTGAATTATATTGTGATATGAAATTCTATGTGTACTTGTGGGATATTGCTTACCATGAAAAGTGCTCTGCTACTTGTTAAAAACCCATGTGAGATTTTGAGCCTTATTCATGTACATAATCACATGATATATCTTTTCTGGTGAGTATCATTCTTGTGTGTGTATTCTAGAACTTGCCTCTTATCTTACTTGAAACTACATGTGTGTTAGATGATGGGAGATGATTTTAGGTCATCCTTGAATTTATAAGCCACTTATCCAAATAATTTCCTATATAATGATGTTTATCCGTAGTTAGCCCCGTTGAGCCTAAAAATCTCATTCTTTGGCAGCCTTTGAGAAAGAACCACTTTGAGAATCTGAATATTTTGAGCCTTAATTATCTTTCTAGAAGAGAATTAATGGTTTTTCAAAGTGTGCTGATGGAGTTTGATAACAGTTTGGGAAGGAATGAAATTGGTGTGGAAACAGTGATTGAGTTTGATAAAGCATCTAAGGAAAATTGTGGAGTAGTGCTTAAATTTAGTACTCCATTGAACTAAACACCCTAGGGTAGTGCTTAAATCTAGTACCCTATGGAGGATGCACGAGTTAGTGCCCGAAACTGGTACCTCAAGGAAAAAAGAAAAAAAAAGAAAAAAAGAAGGAAAAAAAATTGTTGTGCTTGAAGAAAAAAAGTGAAAGAGAGGAGGAGGATGTGCTTAATTGAAGTGAGTAAGAAGAATGAAGATCATGATGGAGTGCACGTTTGATTTATCCGAGATTTTGAGTCACTTATCCATATAATTCCTACCTTAACCAAAGAGCCAACATTACATCCAAAAAAAAAGTTCTTTTTGATTCCGTTATCGAATCATATTTTAGTGGTGGAGAGTTTGAGACGTTTGGCAAGCTTATGGTTACACATACATTTGAATTGAATTTGAGCGTAAACACCATAACCTATAAGTGTACATATTTTACACTTGAGTGCGAGTGATATATACTTCCTGTGAGAACATGTCAATGGAGCATTTGAATTGGTGGTGATTTTCTTATCTTGTATGCTATGAATTGATTATTACATGTAATAAGAGTTGCATTACCTAAGTTGAGGACAACTGTATTTTGAATGGGGATTGGTCATAGTCCTTATTTTCCCACTAATTTTCTTACTCTCTCTCTTTATTTTTATTTTGTTGCCTTGGGAAGAGCAACGGGTAAGTTTGGGGGTTTGATGAGAGTGAAAATAAGCGTGTTTTAGTGTCCAATTTAACACTTGTTTGATGAGAATTCTTGTCTTATATTAGCACAAGTGTCTTATATTCAATATATATGAGAAAAATGTGCACTTGAGGTATTTTATTGTGTTTTAGGTGGAAAAAGGATCAAAAGTACCAAGTTGGAGAAAATGTGCAATTTGTGTAGGAATGCTGAAAAACGCACATCCAACTTGTGTAATTATTCTGTGTTTGTGTGGAGCTTTGAATTTAAAGTATGATGCATAGTTAGAAATCCACAGTAGAGAAGATCATTTTGGCTTAAAGAACACATCAATCGGAATCCAAACAAGAAAGTTATGATCGAAATGGTGACGTCGCGCAAGCTGTGCTGAATAGAATGGCTGTGCCACTTTGCATGAGCTGTTACACATTCCAATATTAGATTTTCTGTGAGTTCTTTACATGGATAGAAAGCCAAGGAAGAGAGGATCACGTGAGCACAAGAATTACTCAAATTGGAGGTTGGATGTGGAAGTTATGCGTGAAACGATGAGACTGCGAAAGCTTGCTCGACCAAAGGAGATCCGTTCGACCAGCATCATCTTAGTCGAACGGAAGAGGTCAAGTCGAGCAAAATGTCCAAAAACTTATAGAGAGCTTGGTCGACCATTTCTCGACTTGGAGGCCTTGTTCGACTTCTGAAGGCTTGCTCGAACAGAATTGCGCTGATATTATTTTTGGTAGTTTCGGGTTTCTTTTACCAAGTTTAGCATATGTCTCAAGTAAAAGCCCATCTAAGGTCCGTGAGGAGCACTTTACAAGTATAAAAAGGGATGTAGAGCACATCATAGTGTCATATTGGATTGGAGAGAGCCACAACATCCATCCTACACCCCACAAGGGGGATCACCCCCCAACCATCATCCACATCCTTTCCTCCATCCATCCATCACTTTGAAGATTCGTTTGTGGAATCTAGAGGAGAACCAAGAGGAGGATTCAAGATGGAGAAGGACGCGACGACGCCCAAATCTAGGGTTTATTTCGTTTCCTAATTTATCTTGTAATTTTCCAAACATTCGGGTAAGATCTATCCAACACCCATGATTGTTCTTCATAACCGCATGAGCTAGAGCCTTTTTGGTAAAACTAGGGTTGTGAAGGTTTTTACGAATTAATTGAACTTTCGTGTATAAACTCCGTACAACACTACTTGTGGATTTATTTTATATATGATTGTGTTTTCTTAATCTATATTCACGATCGTTTTGTGCATCTTCAATTGGTATATAGAGTCTGAATATATATCTTGGTTGTAGATTGAGTGCGTTCACCGCTGAACAAGATTCCATGTTATGATTCTAAGTGAGGGGACTCTGAAGTTTCATTAGAACTATCATATATGAATACTTATTAATTGAATTAAATTCGGGTTACTAAGTAGGATAAAGAGGATAATTTTATAGTACCTATAAAGGGAGATCATATCGGGTTAGAGTACCAATTGGCCAGGAAAATAATTGATACTGATAGTACATAAAAAGGGGGTGAAATTATATTTCTTGCTCCGAGGTCATTCACACGTGTTACACGCATGTTTATTTGTGTCTATAGAGTAGATATGCATGGTTTAGTGATGCGTCCATATTCCATAAGGCAAAGTCGGATATCAACACACGGAAGGGATATTAATGAGTTAAACTGAATTATCCTAGAGCTACCTATTCTCCATTCTTGAGTCACATTCGTATTCTTCTAGTGTTTATTTTATTTTAATTGTTATTTAATTTTCAGCATATTAGTATTAGATTAAAATCGCAAACCTTATTTCCTAGTCTTAATTAATTTAGTTAATAATCAAATTGATAATACGCCGTCCTTTGGGTTTGATAATTCACTTGGTCACTTGCTTAAACTGCAACTGATATCCTTAATACTTGGGGATTAATTTTGCGTGCAAAGAAAACACGCATCAGTTGACCACATCGAAGCGAGTATGAATGCTAATCATGCAGATTTATCTAAGCAAATGAAGGACCTTACATTGATAATGAGTAAGATGGCCGCGAGTGTGAATTAATTGACACAAACGTTGGAGAAAAGAATATTCCTGTCACAAGGCATAACGAACCCGAAAGAGTGCAAGGCCATCACGATGAGGTCAGGAATGCAGTATGAAGGTCTGATGATGCCAGCGAGCAAAAACAGAGATGGAGTGTCCCCATTCGACCATCACTTGACCAAACCACCTAGTCGAGCCACGGTCGAGCAACACGTCTCGGAACAGAGAAATAATGCTCTATTTTTTGGCCCCACTCGACCACCGCTTAACCAAACCCTTTGGTCAAGCAATGGTCGAGCGACACACTGTAGAGCTGAAAAATCACGATCAGTTTATAGGGACCTCAATTGATCAAAATGGATTCATTCGACCAGACTATTTTGGTCGAGCTGAGGTCGAGTGGCCATCTGAGGAACTTAACAGTCATCTTCCAATAATAGGGATCTCACTCGATCATTATCACCTCGCTCGACCAAACCATACTAGTCCAGTAGTGATCGAGCAAGTTCGTTCAACTCTGGTTTCCATATAGGACGTTACCCCTGCTGTTCAGAACACTCCAGTACTATCACAAGAATAGAATACTGGGCTATAGCTGAAAAAAATGGGAAAGAGCAAAGAGATTGAGAGCCGAGAAGGTCAAGCTAAAGGAGGTTGAAAGTGATAAGTGGGAAAGACCAAAGACAAAGGTAACTCCTCCGTTTCCTTTGAGGTTAGTAAAGAAGGGATTGGAAGAAAAGTTTAAGAGGTTTCAAGACATCAACAAACAAAATAAGCTTGAACATCCTTTTCTCCAAAGCCAACATAGAGATGCCATACTACGCTCAATTCCTCAAGGATATTATATCAAAGAAGAGAAGCTTGAACGATGTGGAGATGGTGAATCTATCTGAGAACTGCAGCTCGATCATTCTGAGAAAGCTGTCTGCAAAGTTGAAGGATCCAGGAAGCTTCACTATTCTTTGTGACATTGGAAAAGGGCGGCACATAAACCTTGTGTGATTTGGGAACAAGCGTCAACTTGTTGTCTTTGTCCATATTTAAAAGGCTTAGTTTGGGGAAGTTGACACCCACAAATATTTCTCTTTAGTTGGAGGATAGATCCATGACTTTTTCGAAGGGTTTGATTGAAGATGTTTTAGTAAAAGTGGATAAGTTGGTCTTTCCCATGGATTTTCTTGTACTGGAGATGGAAGATAACAAGGATGACATTCCCCCTATTTTAGGGCAGCCATTCCTTGCTACAGTTGGAGCAATGATAGATGTTAATGAAGGAAAGCTTAGATTGCGGATAGATAATGAAGATGTGATTTTCTCTCTTGATAAAACAATAAAGATGCCCATGGAGACTCAATCATGTGAGAACATAGACGTGGTTTCTAACTTGTTTAATCTTGATTTTTCTAGGAATGATGATTCTGAAGTTGAGTCTAAGATTGACAAGAAGGTGTCTAGACAGCCATGGGAGGAAGGAAATTATGAGGATCATATTTTTGTGACCAAGAAAGGTGAGTTGCTGAGTATGGACAAGAAGAGGGAAAGAAATTACTTGAAGGTGAGGATGCGAGAAGACGCCATCTTATCCAGTAGTTCAAAAAGCGGTATTCCGTCATGACTCTTCAATGTTAAACATGAGCGCCTATTGGGGGCTTGTCCCTTCCGTTTTATTGCTTTATTAGTTATTTTGTGTGAGTTAGGATTTATTATATTTGAGGTGCTCACGCTTCCGCAATTATATATCTTTTCAAACTTAGTTTCGACTTACGTTTTTACTAAATTTGGGAGAGGGTGTGATGTACTTACCTTGTCTTTTGGGCACTTGTTTGTTTGTAACGGGGATTGATTTTTTGCGGCTTATTAATAATTTAACGGGTGTTGATATATCGATTTTTGCAACTTACCTAATATTTCGCATGTTGTTTTTGTGTGTTCCCTAGTGTTAAGTGGTTGAGTTTTCAATTTTTTTTTCGATTTTTCTTGGTGTTTCCTATTTTATTATTGATGAAATCTGTGATGATGAAGTTTGTTTGAGTTTTAATGATAGAAAAAGATAAACGAGTGGCAAGATGAGTTCTACGCTGAGGCTTGACCTGATCGAGTTGAACAATTTGAGGAGCTCATGAATGTTTTGAAGGAGAAAAGGAACATGCGCCCTCGTTGCCTTATTCTAATTTTTATGTGCTTTCAATTCGAGGAGTGGAAGGATTGAGTTTATATTTTTGGTGATCCATATGAGCTTATATTTCTAAATTGAAATTCATATGCTTTTGAAATTGATGAAGGAAGTGTACTTGGCTTATATTATGGTATGAAGTTCTATGTGCACTTGTGAGATATTACCTATCATGAAAAGTGCTCTGTTACTTGTTAAAAACCCATGTGAGATTTTGAGCCTCGTTGATCATGTATATAATCACATGATATTTCTTTTCTGGTGAGTATCGTTCTTGTGTGTGTATTCTAAAACTTGCCTCTTGTCTTACTTGAAAGTACATGTGTATTAGATGATGGGAGATGAATTAAGGCCATCTTTGAATTTATAAGTCACGTAGCCAAATAATTCCCTACAAAATGTTGTTTATCCATAGTTAGCCCTGTTGAACCTAAAAACCTCATTCTTGGCAACCTTCGAGAAGTAATCACTTTGAGCATCTGAATTTTTTTAGCCTTGATTCTATCATGATGAGAATTAATGACTTTTCAAAGTGTGTTGAGGGAGTTTGAAAACAGTTTGGGAAGGATTGAAATGAGCTTGAAGATGCATCTAAGGAAAAGCATTGAGTAGTGCTTAAATCTATTATTCCATGGAATGAAACACCCTAGGGTAGTGCTTAAATCTAGTACCCTATGGAGGATGCGCGAGGTAGTGCCCGAAACTGGTACCTCGAGAGAAAAAAATGAAAAAAAAGAGGAGAAAGAAAAAAAATATTGTGCTTGAAGGTAAAAAGGAATAAAAATCTTCTGCATTGAAAAGAAAGAGAGGATGAAAGATGAAGTGATCAATCAACTTTAGTTCTCCACTATTTGAGTCACATTATCCATATATTTTCTACCTTTATCAAAGAACCAACGTTACATAAAAAAAGTCATTTTTGATCCTATTGTCGAATCATACTTTTAGTTGTGGAGAGTTTTTGACTTTTGGTAAGCTTATGGTTACGCATGCACTTAAATTGAATTTGAGCGTAAACACCTTAACCCATAGGTGTACATCTTTCATACTTGAGTGTGAGTGACAAATACTTCCCGTGAGAACATGTCAATGGAGCATTTGAATTGGTGGTGATTGTCTTATCTTGTATGCTATGAATTGATTTTACATGTAATGAAAGTTGAATTACCCAAATAGAGGACAATTGTATTTTGAATATGATATGAGTCGTAGTCCTTGTTCTCCACTAGTTTTACTCTCTCTCTGTCTCTCTTTATTTTTATTTTGTTGCCTTGGAGCGAGCAACGAGTAAGTTTGGGGGATTGATAAGAGTAAAAATAAGCGTATTTTAGTGTCCTATTTAATACATTTTTTATGGAAATTGTTGTTATATATTTGAAAAAATGTCTTATATTCGATATTTTTGAGAAAAAATGTGCGTTTGAGGTGCTTTATTGTTTTTAAGTGGAAAAATGATCAAAAGTACAAAGTTGAAGAAAAGATGCAACTTGTACAAGAAAGCTGAAAAATACATGTCCAACTTGTGTAACTTTTCTGTGTTCTTGAGAAGCTCAAAACTAGAAATGTGATATATCATTGTAAAGCCACAAAAGAAAGGATCGTTCTGGCTTAAGAAACACCTCAATCGGATCCAAACGAGAAAGTTATGAACAATATAGTGACGTCGCGCAAGCTGTTTCTACTCAGCACGACTATGTCATTTTCATGACTTATTACACCTTTAAATGTTGAATTTTTTGTAAGTTCTTTTTATGGATTGAAAGCCAAGGAAGAGAGAATCGTGTGAGCATAAAAATAACACAAATCAGAGTTTTGATGTGGAAGTTATGCACGAAATAGTGAGACTGTGCAATGCTGCTCGCTCAGCCACTTAACCATGGTCGACTCCGCTCGACCAAGACCATCTGGTCGAGTGGGGACACGCAAATCTATTTTTGACAGGTTTTAAACCCCTAGTGCATGTATTTGCATATTTTCTAAGAAAAAGTCCATCCAAGTTCCAAAAGGAAAGCTTACAAATATAAAAGGGGATGCAGATCACACCAAGGAAGGAGTAGACAACAATCATCCTACACCCCACAAGGGGGATTCCCCCACACCATCATCCACCTCCTTTCATCCATCCATCCATTACTGTGAAGATTTGTCTATGGAATCAAGAGGAGAACCAAGAGGAGTATTCAAGACGGAGAAGGACGCGACGACTCACGCATCTAGGGTTTTATTTGTTTTCTAATTTATCTTGTATTTCCAGACATATGGGTAAGATCTATCCAACACCCATGATTATTCTTTGCAGCATCATGGGCTAGAACTATTTTTGCAGATCTAGAATTTTGAAGGTTTTATTAATTAATTTAACTCTTTTGTGTGTCCTTCGTACAATACTACTTGTGGATTGATTTTATATATGACTATGCATTTTTAATTCTATATTCACGGTCATTTTGTACATCTTCAACTGTTATATAGAGTCTAAATATATATCTTGGTTGTTGATTGAGCGCGCTCACTGCTGAATAGGATTCCATGTTATAATTCTAAGTGAAGGGACTCCGAAGTTTCATTAGAACTATCATAAATGAATGTTTAATAATTGAATTGAATTCGGGTTAGTAAAAAAGTTAAAGATGGTAATTTTATAGTACCTATAAAGGGAAATCATATCGGGTTAGAAAGGGGGTGAAATTATATCTTTTGCTCCAAGGTTATTCACGCGTGTTACACGCATATTTACTTATGTCTATAGAGTAGATTTGTATGGTTTAGTGATGCGTCCATAGTCCACAAGGCAGAGTCGGCCTGCACTTGAGAGGAAAGTTAAGTAATAAAACTGGATTACCCTAAGCTACATCTTCTCCATTCTTGAGACACTTTCGTATTCTTCCAGTGTTATTTATTTTATTTATTATTTTAATTAATTGTTCAGTAGTTGATAATCAAGCCTCAAACTTAATTGTCTTTCGTCTTTATTAATTTAGTAAATAATTAAATTAATAATATGCCATTTTTTGAGTTCGATATTTAACTTGGTCGCTTGCTTAAGCTGCAATTGACATCCTTAATACTTGGGGATTTATTTTGCGTGCAAAGAAAATGCTCATCAGTCTCTCTGATAAACTGATCTCTCTCTTGAACAACATTTGCATCTCCTTTGGTGTGTTTGGGTGATGGGATGGATGTGGATGAAGTGAAAGATGGATGAGGAAGGGTGAAGGAGGCGATGATGATCGATGGTTTATGTGCGGGAATTAGGGATCTGTCATTTCTCCTCTCCTTTCAAACCCTTTTATAGATGTGGGCCTCAAAAATTGTAATTTTTTCCTAATTTTCGTCCCTCAATACCTCCACACAGTAGGATGTTCAAAAATATGAATTTTTGTCTTAAAAACACCCCAACTCAGCCACTCTAGGTCCAGCTCGAGCCGAACTGCCCCTGAGCTGGTTCTTGAGTGGCGCCGACTGTCACATGTTGTCCCTAAGATGTGGATCATCCAAGGCACATTAGCATGACTACTTCTCCTATTCGAATGCGACCTCACTGTTTCGATCATAACTTCCAAATCCGAACTCCGATTTGAGTGATTATTGTGCCAAAACAATCTTCTCTTTCATGACTTTCCAACCATATATCACATGATCAACTTAGACTTCCGTACGAACAAAAGAAAATAATGTGGACATGCATTTTTCAGCATTCCTTCACACTTTCACTTTTCATTTCAACTTTGAACTTTTGATCCTTTTTTCACCTAAAACACAATGAAACACCTCAAATGCATATTTTTTCTCAAATATATGAACATGTAAGAGACTTGTACTAATATATGACAATAATTCTCAGAAAAAGGCGTTAAATCAGATACTAAAACATGTTGATTTTTACTCTCAACATAACTCATTGAACTTGATAAATTAGAAGTGTCAAGTTGGATTAAGTGACCAATACAAGCCTACCATTTGGTGGGTTTATTAATTTATTGATGAGTCCGACCATGTTGGAAAATTTAATTAGTTGTTAAGATTTAATTATATAATTAATCACCAATTAAATAATTAAAGTGAGTGAAATTAGTCTCACATTGAATTTTGGGCCTTGAGACTGGCCCAATAGTTGATCGCAATTTCCTTTAATGTGAAATAAGGAGCAAGTGTACTCATATCGATGTAGGCACGAGCAACATAGTTTAATTATCAATCCATAATAATTTAGGATTTGTGGCCTTTAGGTTTAGTCAAGTGATTAGTTAGGGACGATCAAAATGTGAGATGAAGGAAATGAAATGAAAATTAAATACATAGAAAATAAACCTAAGTACAATATTTTTGGTATGCAAAGGTAGTCTTCATGAAGCACTCAAACAATTAATCATTCAACATCTTTAATTTTTAAGTACAAATACTTTTGGTTTGCAAATGTAGTCTTCATGAAGCACTCAAACAATTAATCATTCAACATCTTTAATTGTTTTCCATTTTTAAACTAATCATGGTAAGGGTGATAACTGAATCATACCTAAACCTGAGCTCCTTAACAAAATGAATAGGATACAACTATAAATGACTCATTAGATCGTCTCTAATGCTCACAATTCCTCTAGGTACTTACGTATATTAACATACCAATTTGGAGATATTATAACGAAGAATTTTCTTTATTAGGCAGAGTCATTTTCTTATATTCCCTTTCTAGGTACTATGTTCACATTTACTTGGTTCCCTTCACTAGTTCCATATTAATCCTCATGCAATAAATAGAAAAAATTCACATATGATAATCATGCAAAGCAACTAAGGTGAAAGCAACAACAAGACATGCCGATACCCAATACACAACCTAATCACAATGCACTAATACCAATTGTATTAATCCCAAATTAAAGCATGCATACTAATACCATAAATGAAACCTAATCAAGCCGAAAATCCAATCTGGATATTTTTTACATTAATTAATAATCATACCATCAATCAACTACCAAAGAAAATTAAGATAATAAGTAGGATTATATTTTACATAATGAAGTTTTTATATCCATGAGGATCATCCTCATCTTGGTGTCACAATCTTCTTGGAAAATAATAAAATCCTAGTTTAGAAAAATATTTAAAGAAATGGATCCCTCACTCCAAAAATGGGGAAGGATTCTCAACTATGGAGTTCTTTGTTAAAAGCTCTCTAATTATGTGAGGCTTCCAAATGAGAGTATTATAGTTGTAGGGTGAGAGAGATCTTGGGATAGTTTTCCAATGAGGGAAGCTTTATATCTTGATACAAGAATCGAATTTATGAATTTTTTTTAAATTAAATTTTGGGAGTAAAATAGGTTTATGCACATCAGTTTAAAGGTTGAACCGGTGCAAATTGGATGCAAGGAGCGGTCTGGCAGGATTATTCAGGCTTTGGGCATAAGAGGACTGGCCTAATACTGAGGTCTTGGTTCAAATCTTCTTAGACCTTTTTATTTATCTTTTTTTCAACGTGCCCAGTAGAAGAGCCTTTATGCATATTTCGGGATGGATTTTATTATATATAAGTGCCTAGCCTAAGAGTTGATTGTGCTTGTAACTGCCTTATAAAACAAGTTCGTATGGAGGCATTAAGTAACATATGACAGCATGTGGTTCGTAAAAGGAAGCATGAATATAGGGAAAAGGATTTGGAACAATTAGGAAGTGTGGAAGATGGAGAACTCCAGCAAAAATAATACGAAGATTTGACTATTCTTCTTAAGCTAATGAAGTGACTTGGAGAAGTTCCAAGAAAATGAAGGATGAGGACAAAGAAGTGGATAAAAGGGATGATACATCAAAATTGAAGAAACCACGTGTTATTTGGTCTATTGACCTTTATCAGCAATTTGTTGCTACTATAAACTAACTTTGATAGAAAGTATGTATTTTTTGTACTGTCCTTATTCACATTGCATATCGTGTTTTTTTGTTGGTTTTTTATTGTTGTCTCTGGAAGTATCTTCTGGCTTCTGTTATAATTTCTAGTATGTGTAATTGTGGAGTGGAAGTATCATGGCGGGAGGGTATATGTCAATGAACTATTTTTACTGTGTCTTGGAATTGATAAAGGATACGAAGAAATTCATGAGCACCTCATGAAAAATGTTTAAAAGAAAAGACATGAAATTTGTTTCACTTTCCTAGCATTTTAGTTGGATTTTGAAACTTACGAGGGATCTTTAGAATAATAAATGTCTCACTTATAATATTAAACTCTTTCTGATATTAGAAGTTTGCTAAAACCACTTGATACATTGAAGATCTTCTTTATCTTATATTTTGATGATGATCTTAACACTCCCCAAAGTATGTATCAGTCATAAGATATAATGAGAAATATCTGAGATAATTAGCAGAAGTTTCAAGAAAATAATACTTGGATAATATTTTGGACTTTACTAGCTGTTTTAGTCTAGAAAAATAATGAAGAATGAAATGAATTTTCTAAAATAATTAGTTATCTAGCACGGGTATGATCTAATTGTAATACTCTAATGAATGAATGAATGCAGAGGCTGTGCCGAAGAAAATCCTGGAATTAATGAAAGTCCCAGGCCTTACAAAGGAGAATGTTTCTAGCCACCTTTAGGTTAGATAAATTTAAGGTTATTCATGTAGAAGCTTACCCAACTTGTGATTTCTTTCAGTTGTTTCTTATAGACACCTTATTGTACTCGCCATGGAAACTAAACGATGTAGAAATACTGACTTTATCTTCGAAGGCTAAGTGTATAACACCACAATGGACTCGAGAACTTGTTTATGGGACCCATGATGTGCCTTTCGGGCCAATAAATTCATACAGTGGTTTTGATCTTCAAGCTCTTGCTTCTTCAAGTAAACTCCATCCACAAAGTCTAGCTTCGATCCAGGCTGCAGCCTTTAGTAGATCCGCTAAAAATTCTCTAGTATGTATGCTCCTGGTCGATCAATGGAGTTTATTTGGCTATGATAATTAAAATATAAGGTTTGAGGGGCAGCAAAAGCATAACAACAGTAAGAAAGTGAATTAACTTCATGAAATCCTAAAAAATGCAGACTTGAAGCACCTTGCCTCTCTGCACCAATCCTCACAGCTATTTAGTAACAAGAATGTGAATGTGCACCCCAAGCTGGTCAAGCCACGGTCAAGGTCCCAACTTTTAAACGAACTCAATAGTGGCCATTCATTGAATCTTCTATCGTCTATAGACCAAACTATCCCTAGTCCTATGTTGAACCAATATGGAATGAACAACATCCATGCACCGTCTTACAACACTCTTTCCTAGCCCTCAACGATAGTAGATTTTCCAAGAACTTAGGGGGGAAAATTTGCCTTTCCACTTGGCAGTAACTCGGGCATGACTAGCTTCAACTCCAAAGGGACGGTGAGAGAGGAGGAAACAAGCTTCCAACCTTTGCACAATCAGTATAAGCAAGAGGACTTCATGAGTGTACTGATCAATTAGTTTATCCTCTATTTTTTTTAAGTTTGAACTGTGTGACATAACCATTGTTTTAATTAACAATTTCTTACTTACAACACAAAGAGAGTATGATGCCAAATGAAGATAAGTATGGATTTACGGAGTATGATTTGGACAATCTTCCAACGTAGTGTTGAGTAGAAGATTTTTGTACATAGCTGGATGGCTCCAAGAAATAGTTTGTGGTTGATGGTTTAACATTCTTTTTCATAAGAATACAGCAACACTCTGGATCAAGATGATCATCCTTTTTTTGATTTAAAACTGGCATGGTATGCAAAGCCTACTTGCCGAATTAATTTCTTAGTTGATTTAGGTTTAATTTAGACTTGGGGATTTTTTCTAATTCTGAGAGTTTTTTCCCTTATGTTTCCTCTTTTAGTACCCTCTCTTGTTTATATTATAACTATACTATTCATAATAAGTAGCATTGAAGCCCATTTAATGTTGTTTTGCCCAATTTAATATTCCAATTGTGAATATGGAATGCTCTATTGTTTTTGACAAAATTACATTGATAATATTTTAAGGCAACAAAGTCATGTTTGAAAGTGAGAGACCCAAACCATTTTGACTTTATTAACCCTTGATTCTTCAACCTAATATGTAAAAAATAAACTTCAAGTATGTGATAAAATGAATTAAATTATGTTTGTTCACTCTTTTATGAATTAATGGTTCACACTATTAAATTTAGAATTTCTTTTATGTTGTGTTTGGATTGAGTCAATTTAAATCCAAAGAATTTAAAAATGGATTTTAAATTGCATGTATTTTAGGAATGTGCATGGTAATTGAATATTACCGAACCCGTACAGAAACTGGATCGAAAAAGTTCTTAACCGACAAAAATCCATTGACTATTTGACTTTCCCGAATTGAACCAAACCAAAATATTTTACGGTATAGACTTGGATTTCGTCTGATAAACTATAACAAACCGTACCAAAATCTGAACCGATTCAAACCGAACCATACTGAACTAAAAACCGAATACAAATATACCTTATAATTTAATTTTTAAATGTTTGTATATAATATTAGCTATGATAGTTTTAAATGAATTTTAAAATATATTTACAGTTAATATTTTAATTTATTTTAAATGTATTAAAACTACTAATTATAAATAAACATTTACAAATTATTTTAAAAATAAACATTGAAAAATTTAAATATTTTTGTAAATACGTCTGTTTGGTTAATCAGTTACACTGAACCGCACCGATCCAAACAATATCGATCCAAATACCACCGAAAATCCATTCCAGAATGTACCAAATTATAAGAAGATTGTATCGTTATTGAACCAAAATTCGGTATGGTATTAGATTTTCTATTTATAAAAATTCGTACCGAACTTTCGGTACGAATTTTTTTATATCCATACCATTTTTCATACTGAACACTCCTTCAATTCATTTGAATTACATTGTTTTGGTGAATTATGGATTTATGAAATGATTTTTAAATTCATAGTTCAATAATTTTTTTTAAATTTTTAAATAATAGTTTTATTTATGATAGAAAAAAATTAATGAAATTTTACTATATTAAATATTAAAATCTAAAGTTTTATGAATTATTTTGGGGCTTTATAGGAGCGGTTCGGTTCTCCTTTTACATTTTGATGTTACATCTCCTGTTGTGCACCGTTGGATGATTGACACATGATATAATAAAACATGAAAAAATATCATATTTGGTCTCATAAGAATTCCTTCAATTCAATTATAATCCCATAGGAATACACTGGTCCCATAGCTGATTGTTTTGGTCACATAAGAACATTATAATCATAATTTTCGAAAATTTTCATCCCAAATTTACTCATATTATTATAAACTATCATATTTATATTATTTTCTATCTTTCAAAAACATAGTCCATTTTGGTATTGTTAATGGTTCAGAATATATCGTCAACTATTAATAGATTTTGATGAAAAATTCCCATGGGACTATATCTGCCAGTTTTGTGATATTTTTGGCATTGAGCCATTCTTACGGGACTAAATCTGAAATTTTCCAAATAAAACATATACCCTAAAGGGAATGCTTAAACCCTAGGGACAATGGTTGTTATTTTCTTCTCCGTACACATGTCACTCTCTAACGCGTGTAGCAAGAGATGTAACACCAAATGTAATAGAATATCCAAGGTCGTAGGAAGGGGGTTGGGGGATTCGGAGTGAGTGGGGCGTATTTGTTGTGGAGGTTGAGGGTGGGGGTGGTGTGGGGGTTGGAGTGGATATTTAATATATATATATATATATATATATATATATATATATATATATATATATATATATATTATTAACATTATTTTTTATTATTTTTTATTCATTTAAAAATATTTATTAATTTATTATTATTTATTTATTAACTTTATAAATCGAAAACTTTTTCTCACTTCACTGTTAATGATAATTTTAATAGAGGAACTAATTAAATATCTCCATGCCTTTGACCCAACAAGCACAACCATAAAAAAAAATTCAAAGCAAAAAAATGTACCTATCCTAACACTTAACAAACTTAAAGTAACAAATACAACTAACTTCCCGGTAACGACGCCAAAAACATGATCACAATTTCTTTTAATGCGAAATAAGGAGCAAGTGTACTCCTATCAATGTAAGTACGGGTAATCAAAGTTAATTATCAATCCATGGGAATTTAGGTTCATAGCTTTTAGGTATAGTCTCGTATTAGTTAGGGACGATCAAAATGGGAGATGAAGGGAATGAAATGAAAATATAATGCATAGAAAATTAACCCAAGCATAATATTTTTGGTATGCAAAGGTAGTCTTCATGAATCACTCAAACAATTAATCGTTCAACATCTTTAACTGTTTTCCATTTTTAAGCTAACTGTGGTAAGTGCGATTACTAAATCATACCTACACCTAAGATCCTTCACAAGATGAATAGGATGCAAATAAAAATGGCTTATTAGATCGTCTCCAATGCTCACAATTCTCTTAGGTACTTGTGTATATTAATATGCCAATTTAGAGATATTATCACGAAAAATTTTCTCTATTAAGCAGGGACGTTTCCTATATTCCCTTTCTAGGTACTATGTTCACATTGACTTGATTCCCTTCACTAGTTCAATTACACAGAATCTCACTAGTGTTAATTTATGTTCTTCTAAACATGGGAATGTCTTTACAAACTCCCCCCATATTTATCCTCATCCTCAGGCAATAAATGGAAAAATTCACATATGATAATTATGCAAAGCAACTAAGGTGAAAGCAATGACAAGACATGCCGATACACAATACACAACCTAATCACAATGCACTAATAACAAAAGATTTAATCCCAAATTAAAGCATGCATACTAATTCCATAAATAAAATCTAACCAAAGTCGGAAATTCAATCTAGACATTTTCACACATTAATTGATAATCATGCTATCAATCAACTACTAAATCAAATTAATATAATTAGTAGGATTAGATTTCACGTGACGAAGTTTTTACATCAATGAGGATCATCCTCTCCTTGGTGTCACCACCTTCTTAGAAAATAATAAAATCCTAGTTTAGAAAAATATTTACAAAAAAGGATCCCTCACCCAAAAACTGGGAGGGATCTCAACTATGGAGATCTTAGTTAAAAAATTTCTTCAACTATTGAACCTAAGAAAGATTCAATTTAATGGATAGATGAATTATGTGAGACTTCCAAATGAGAGGTATTTGTAGTTTTAAAGGTGACAAGGATATTGAGATAGTTCTCAATGTGGGATATTTTAGCTCATGGGACAAGAATGGAATTTATGTAATTCTTATTGAAGTTTGGGAGTAAAACCGATTCCAGTACGTCAGTTTAAGGTTTGAACTAGTGCAAATTGAAAGCCATGAGCTGCCTGGCTGGATGGTTCAGGCTCTAGGCATAAGGACAGGCCTCAATGCTAAGGTATTGGGTTCGAATCTTCTTAAACCCTTTTATTTCAGCGTGCCCAGTAGAAGAGCCTTATGCATACTTTGGAACGGATTCTAACACCTACAAGTGCCTAGCACAGTGGTTGATGGTTCTTGTGACTACCTTATAAAATCAATTTGTATGGAGGAATTAAGGAACATATAGCAGCATATGGTTTCAAAAAAGGAAGCATGAATATAAAGACAAGGATTTAAAACAATTAGGAAGTGTGGAAGATGGAGAACGCTAGTAAAAATAATCTGAAGATGTTGACTATTCTTCTTCAACTAATGAAGAGACTTGGAGAAGTTCAAAGAAAAGGAAAGATGAGGACGACGAAGTGGATGAAAGGGATGATACTTTTGCATTGAAGAAATCATGTGTTGTTTGGTCTGTTGACCTCCATCAACAATTCGTTGCTGCTGTTAACTAACTTGGAATAGAAAGTACATGTTTTTTGCGCTATCCTAATTCACATTACCTATCGTGTTTTTTGGTTGTTTTTTATTGCTCTCACGGGCTAAATCATCTGGCTTCTGTTATAATTTCTGGTATGTATAATTACCGGGTGGGAGTATCATGGCGGGAGAGTATATGTCAATGAACTATTTTTACTACGCCTTGAAATTGAAAAATGATGTGAAGAATTTCATAAACACCTCATTGAAATTGTTTAAAAGTGAGATCTTTAGAATAATAATAGTCTCGCATATAACATTAATCTCTTCCTGACATATGAAGTTTGCTGAAACCACTTGATACCTTTAAGATCTTCTTTCTCCAGTATTATGATGGTGATCTTAACATAGCTAAAGTATGTATTAGTCATAAGATATAATAAGAAATATCTGAGATAATCAGCAGAAGTTTCCATAAAAATCATACTTTGATAATTTTTTAGACTTTACTAGTTGTTTTAGTCTAGACAAATCATGAAGAATTAATGGAATGAATTTTCTATAATAATTAGTTTTCTTGCACTGTATAATCTAATTGTAGTACTCTACGAATGAATGCAGTGGCTGTGCCAAAGAAAATACTGGAATTAATGAATGTTCGAGGCCTTACAAGGGAGAATGTTGCTAGTCACCTTCACGTCAGACAAATTTAAGATTATTTATGAAGAAGCATACACAACTTCTGATTTCTTTGAGTTTTTCTTATAGACACCTTATAGTAATACCTTAGAAACTAAACGATGCAAAAATACTTGCTTTATCTTCGAAGGCTAAGTGTATAGAACCGTGATGATCTCAAAAACTCATATATGGGACCCCAGGATGGGCCTTCAGGGCCAATAAATTCTATATATAATGGCCTTGATCTTCAAATTCTTGCTTCTTCTAGTCAACTCCCTCCACAAAGTTTCGCTTTGATCCAGGATGCAGCCCTTAGTAGGTCCGCTAACAAGTCTCCGGTATCTGTGCCCCTGGTCGATCAACGTAGTTTATTTGGCTATGATAATAAAAAGATAAGGTTTGAAGGGCAGCAACAACACAACAATAGTAAGCAAGTAAATTTACTTTATGGAATCCCAATAAATACGGACTCGAAGCACGTTGCCTATTTACGCCAACCTTCACAGCCGTTTAGTAATATGAATATGAATGTCCATTCCCAGCTTGTCCAGCCACAGTCAAGGTCCCAACTTTTAAACGAAATCAATAGTGGCCATTCATTGAATCTTCCATCGTCTATGGACCAGGCTGTCCCTAGTCCTATGTTAAACCAATATGGAATGAACAACATCCATGCAACGTCTTACACCCCTCTATCCCAGCCCTCAACTATAGTAGATTTTCTAATAACTCAGGGGGGAGAATTTGTCTTTCCACTTGGGAGTAACTCGGGAATGACTAGCTTCAACTCCAAAGGGATGGTGAGAGATGAGGAAACAATCTTCCAACCTTTGCACAATCAGTATAGGAAAGAGGACCTCATTAGTGTACTGCTAAATTAGGTCCGTTCTAATTTTGTAAATTTGAACTATGTGCGATAACCATTGATTTTATAAACAATTTCTTACTTACAGCATAAAGAGAGCACGACGCCAGATGAAGATAAGTATGGGTTTATAGAGTATGATTTGGACGATCATCCAACGTAGTGTTGAGTAGATGATTTTTATACATAGCTGGATGGCTCCAAGAAGTAGTTTGTGGTTGATGGTTTAACATTCTTTTTCAAAAGCATACAACAACACTCTGGATCAGGATGATCTTTCTTTGATTTGATTTAATATGCAAAGCCTACTTTCCAAATTAATTTCTTGGTTGATTTAGATTTAATTTAGACTTGGGGATTTTCTTGATACTGAGTGTTCTTTCCCATCTGTTTTCACTTTTATTACTACACTCTTGTTTATATTAATCTACGCTATTCATAATAAGTAGCATTAAAATCCATTTAAATTATTTCATGTTTTGCCCAATTTAATATTCCAATTGTGTATATTGATTGCTTTATTATTTTTACAAAATTACGTTGATAATATTTTAAGGCAACAAAGCCATTTTTGAAAGAGAGAGACCCACATCATTTGACTCTATTAATCCTTAATTTTTCAACCTAACAATGAAAAAAATAAACTGCAATTATGTGATTAAATGAATTAAATTATGTTAATTCACTCTTTTGTGAATTAATGCTTCTCACTATTAAATTTAGATTTTCTTTTACATTGTGTTTTGATTAAGACATTTCAAATTCAATGAATTTTAAAATAGATTTTAAATTGCATGAATTTTAAATCAATTTATTTGAATTATGTTTTTTTGGGTGAATTATTGATTTATAAAAAGATTTAAAAATCCATAGTTCACCAATTTCTTTTTAAAAAAATAAATAAGAATTTAATTTATGATAACTAAAAAATAATAAAACTTTATTATATTTAATATTAAAATATTAAATTTTATGAATTTTTTTTTTGGAGATTTTGTGGTGTGGGAGGTTGGGGGTGGTGTGGGAGGGGGAGGTTGGGAAGTGGGTGTGCGATGGGGGTGGGAAGGGGAAATGGGGGGGGGGGGGGTTGAGTGAGTGAGGCGTACTCAAACAATTAATTATTCAACATCTTTAATTGTTTTCCATTTTTAAGCTAATCCTGTTAAGGGCGATCACTAAATCATACCTACACCTAAACTCCTTCAGAAGATTAATAGAATGCACGTAAAAATGGCTCATTAGATTGTCTCCAATGCTCACAATTCCCTTATGTATTCATGTATATTAATATACAAATTTAGAGATATTATCACGAATAATTTTCTATATTAGGCAGGGACGTTTTCCTATATTCACTTTTTAGGTACTATGTTCATATTGACTTGGTTCCCTTCAATAGTTTAATTACAAGTAATCTCGCTAGTCTTCATTTATGTAGTTCTAAATATGGGTAGGGTAGGTCTTCACAAACTCCCCTCATATTAATCCTCATCCACATGCAATAAATGGAAAAAATTCACATATGATATAAATGTAAAGCAACTAAGGTGAAAGCAATGACAAGACATGCCGATACACAATACACAACCTAATCACAATGTACTAATACCAAAAGTATTAATCCCAAATTAAAGCATGCATACTAATTCCATAAATGAAACCTAACCAAAGCCGGAAATTCAATCTAGACATTTCCACACATTAATTGATAATAATGCGATATATTAACTACTAAAGCAAATTAAGATAATTAGTAGGATTAGATTTTATGTAATAAAGTTTTGACATCCAAGAGGATCATCCTCTCATTGGTGTCACTGCCTTCTTGGAAAAAAAATAAAATCCTAGTTTAGAAAAATATTTAAAAAATGGATCCCTCACCCCAAAATGGGGGAGGGATCTTAACTATTGAGATCTTAGTTAAAAATTCTCTTTAACTATTGAGTCTAAGAATGATTCAATATAATGGATATATGAATTACGTGAGGCTTTAAAATGAGATGTATTTATAGTTTTAAGGTGTCAGGGATCTTTGTATAGTTCTCTAATGTGGATACTTTAACTCATGGGACAAGAATTGAATTTATGCAATTCTTATTGAATTTTGGAAGTAAAACCCATTCCAGCATGTCAGTTTAAGGGTTGAACAAGTGTAAATTGAATGCCAGGAGTTATCTGGTAGGATGGTTCAAGCTCTGTGCATAAGCACAGGCCTCAATGCTGAGGTATTGGGTTTGAATCCTCTAATTTAACCCTTTTATTTCAGTGTGCCCAGTAGAAGAGCCTTATGCATATTTTCGGATGGATTCTAACACCTACAAGTGCCTAGCCCAGCGCTTGTTGGTGCTTGTGACTACCTTATAAAACTAATTCGTTTGGAGGAATTAATGAACATATGGCAGCATGTGGTTCATAAAAGGAAGCGTGAATATAAGGACAAGGATTTGGAATAATCAGGAAGTGTGGAAGATGGAGAATGCCAAGAAACAAAATCTGAAGATGTTGACTATTCTGTTAGATTTGTATACAAAAAGCCTTGCTTTTGTATTGAACAATGTAATAACGATTTTATTTGAAATGAGAATCATATGATCAAACTGTTTTGCATATTATAAATTATTTATTTATATGTTTGTGCAAAAGTCCATTTACTTTATACTATAGATAATATGTTGTGCGACAACACGCGGAAGATCATATTATCGGTTTTCTTGTAAAGTATAAACAGATGCTCACAAGCGAGATAGACGGGGACTATCTATTGGTATGGTTGTAGTGTGGTTTGGTATTAGTTTGTCTTGACTATAGAACCACATTAGTACACTGCTTTGTGTATTGAGTAGGACCGTCTGAGATCGTTCGACTTGTACTGTCTATATAGAAGAACTTGATCTCTGTTATTATGGATGTTCGTGCTCTTAATCCCTATATAATAACCTCGACACGTAAGGCAGTATATATTTCTTTGATTCATCAATGGGTGAGATTTAAATGTATTAAATCAACAAACTCGGTGAGTTGGGAAGTAGTGCTGTCTCTATGGTGTGCTGTTGATTGTAGAAGGAATCCATGTCCGATATAGGTTGATGATGTTCCCTTGAGGAGCTCATAAGGTTTATCATGTAAATCTTGCAAGTGGATTAATTTCCGGCATGATAATAAGGTTGAGTTGTACTACTCTCGGATGAGATATTAATTAATTTGAGTTGTCAGTAACTTAATTAATTAATGGGCATTGTATATCTTAAACATGGGGAGACTATCGGGCTCATAATAAGAAGGAGCCCAGAACGTAATTTTGGGATTGGATGGGTAGTGCAATAATAATATTTTAGTGGACTATATTATTATTATTGGATTTAATTAAAAGCTTTGGGCTAAGCTTGGTTAATTAAATCTGATTAAAGCCCAGCCTAATTTCTCCTCCTGGTCCCTGCAGTAGCCCAAGTATATAAGTTATCTCAGTTCCTAATAACCTAAGTCTGCGTCACTTACGTAGAGAACAGATTAGGAGCAGATTGAGAACTCTCTGGGGATTGTTGACCACACAACACCAGAGAGTTGACTTTGGGACATACTGTAGAAGATCAGAGGTGTTCTTCACAGATTATCATCCTCTACACCAATCCAGAAGACAGGTAATTATTTTATGCTTCCGCTGTATCTGTTTATCTATTTTTCTTATTGAATCGCGTTCACCATAAAATCCAATTGCCAACAATTGGTATCAGAGCATGGTTTCTTGGTGAAACGTGATTTGTAAGGAAAAGTTTTTGTGATTATTTGATTAATTGTTTTAATCTGGCTTTAATCACATGTTAATTGAGCCTTCCGTGTGTTCCTTATCAAGAAAGACTGGCTGTGTGTTTGGGATTGGATGTGTGTCATTCATTCATGTGAATGGTGTGTTTTTTTTGTTGACTGTATACTCTATACACACATATTTCATACAAGACATACATCTTTCTATTGTCCACATCACACACGCGCACCCTGCTCGATGGGTCTTCATCCCGGCGGCGCGTGGTCATCTGACGAGAAGGCAGAATCTGACCGGCGCCGACAATCGACGACTGGTGGCTTCGGCCTGACCAGTTTTGTCACGGTTGCGCTGCACTGGCGAGAAGCATCGACTGGTATGACTGGCGGCGGCGAGTGGTGATTCGATGGCAGCGAGGCAGCGATGACTCCAAGACGAGGCGTGTCTGGGCCACGCGTCGGCATAACCTAGAGTCTCACCAACTGTCGGCAGCAGCGGTGAGTGCAGTGGTGGTCGGCGTCAACACTGTCGGCGACAGCCACGGAGCGTGCTTCTGGATTGCCATCGCACGACTGCAAGGCGGCAGTGATGAATCCGGGTGGATCGTATCTCAGTAGGGTGACGGCACTCATGCCGAGAGTAGCGGCCCTGAATCACGGCGGATTCAAAGCAGGTGGGCGGCGGCGGCTGAGGAAGCAGCATTCCAGGCAGATTGTCAGAGACGTACGCCGAAGACAACTCACTGGACACGAACCAATGCAATTTTGGACAGTGACCATGATTCCTGCCAGCTGGCGGCTGCACGGCGGTGATCAGATCGGCGTGGATCTGGTGGCTGGTGATAGCTAGGCGGCAGAATCGAGGCGGCGGAGCTGAAGGAATGCACAGCGGCTGGTGGTACGATGGTGATTCTTCACGATTGGGAGCTGCTCGGCGGCAGGCTAACGGTGAGATTCCGGTGGACTGTTGGTGGCACCGCCGGCGGTAGCGGCGCCTAGTTGCGCTGGTGATCCCTGGAGGATGAAGAGGAGGCGGGCGGCTGCTGTTCCTAGGGCTTCACATTAATTGGGCTACTTTTGGGCCTATTTTAATTAAGTGCATGTTGGGCCTGTATTTTAATTTTTTGAGATTTGGGCTTCATGGATGGTATTTAATTATTTGTGCAGCGGCGCCCAATTTTGTTTAATTATTTGTGGTGTTGGGCCATGATTTGTATTGGGCTTGTTCCAAGAAAATAAAATTGGCTGGGTAAATGGGCATTATTTATTGAATAAGGAGCTGCTCATTTTATGCTAATTATGTTTGGATAGCTGGGCCCATTATTGATCCAACATTATTATGCAATTAATTATTATATATAATTGATTTAATTATTTTGCTTGATAATTAATTGTTATATATGTGACAAGCATGTTCTGTGTGATTTATTTTATTTTAAATTACTTGTTTTAGAAGTATGCTAACATGTGTATTTTATTTGTTAATATTATATGCATGTTAAAAACCCTCGGTGTTTAAATAACTAAGTGGGAGAGGGGATTAGTAATAAATTCCCGCGGCCTCCATTATTGGTTCGTAAGTGATGTGAATAAACTTGCGTGTTGGCATAGACCTTCCTCCCCATCGGATGAGTTTATTCACGGATCACTGGTACGAACTTCTTTATGATAATCGTAGGAAGTTATCCGAGTGCGTGTGTACTTCTCCATCTGTAAGGCACACAAACTTGGGCCGCGGACTTGGGATTGAATAATGGTGTACACTTAGGTGTAAATAATAAGTATCCTCCCCATCGGAGTCACTGCTGTTATTTGCATGGCTAAATAGAAACCGACTATTAATTATTTTGTCATAAAGTTAGATTGACAAATGAAATTATTGGGTAAAACCTTCTCTTGTAAATGTTCGGGTTTGTATACGTCCACACTATCGTGGCATGCAAATCCACGGTGCTTGAGATGTTGGTGAATTTTATTTTATATTGTTTTGAGGGATACAATATAAATTGACAAATTTGAACAGTTTGATCTGTTTATTTAATTTATGATTCTTAGGATTTTCAAATGGCTCTCAACTCACTTTCTGTAATACTTAAAGAGCATAAACTTACTGGCACAAACTATGTTGACTGGAAGCGAAACATGGACATTGTTTTAACTGCTGAAGACTATATCTTTGTTCTCACTGAGGAATGTTCTCCGGCACCTACTGATGACTCTACTGAAGAGCAAAGAGTTGCTTATAATAAGTGGGTCAAAGCTGATAGGATGGCTAAGTGTTACATTTTGGCTTCAATGTCAAATGTGCTACAGACTCAGCATCAAGCTATGGAGACCGCATATGATATAATGCATAATCTTAGGGAACTCTTCGGACATCAGAGTAGTCCTGCTAGGTCGAAGGGCATGTCGGTCTTAATGAACACCAAAATGGCTGAGGGCACTCCCGTAAGGGAACATGTCCTTAGGATGATGGGCCAACTCAACGAGTTGGAAGTTCTTGGAGCTGAAATCGATGGGGAAACTCAGGTCGATATCATACTCCAAAGCTTGCCTAGGAGTTTTGAGCAGTTCCTCCTGAACTATGCTATGAACAAACGTATGTATACGTTGGCGGAACTTTTGACAGAACTTGTGGCGGCGGAAGAACTGTTTCGTAGACCTCCTCAGGTTCATGTTGCTGAAAATGCTCCTCATCCTAGGCCAAAAGGCGGTAGGAAGAAGAAGAAGCAAGGAAATTCAGCACCGGTGAATCAAGTGAAAGCAAAGACTGGTGCGGTCAAGAAGCCTAAAGGCAAGTGCTTCAAATGCAAGCAGCCGGGTCACTACAAGGCAGACTGCCCTCTTCTGAAGGGGAACAGGAATGGTAAGTCTTATATACTAGTTGTTGAATCGTGTTTAGCAGCTGTATCTGCTGACACTTGGTGTGTAGATACGGGAGCCACTGACCATGTCAGTAATTCTTTGCAGGGGTTCCACCAAACCCGACAGCTTAGTGATGGTGAGATTACCATACTCATGGGGAATGCTACGAGAGTAGCAGCTGTTGCAGTGGGAGACGTCTATTTATTTTTTAATAAGAATAAAACTCTTGTTTTGAGGAATTGTCTTTATGTACCTAATTTTAGAAAGAATTTAATTTCGATTTCTAAATTATTTATGGATGGTTATTCTGTTTCTTTTAATGACAAGGTTGTTTTAAGAAAGAATGGAATTTTTATCTGTGATGGTACATTGATAGATAACTTGTATACTCTTAATCCAATTTCTCCCACAGTGCAACAAATTGAAGCGAATGATACATCTACTAATAAGAGAAAAGAACCTTCTAAAATGAACCAAACATATCTTTGGCATCTAAGACTAGGTCATATTAACTTGAGTAGGATTCAAAGGTTGAGAGCTGATGGACCTCTGAGTTCATTAGTAGTGGAAAATTATCCAACTTGCGAATCCTGCTTGGAAGGAAAAATGACCAAAAGGCCTTTCAAGGCAAAGGGGTATAGAGCCAATGATTTATTGGAATTGGTTCATTCTGATTTATGTGGTCCTATGTCTGTCCAGGCAAAAGGTGGTTATGAATATTTCGTCACTTTTATTGATGATTATTCTAGATACGAGTATATTTATTTGATGCGCCGCAAGTCTGAGTGCTTTGATAAATTCAAAGAGTACAAGGCTGATGTGGAAAAGCAACTTAGAAAATATATCAAGACACTACGATCTGATCGTGGTGGCGAATACCTCTTGGGAGAGTTTAGGAATTATTTATCAGAAATGCGATTGAATTCCAATTGTCTGCACCGGGCACACCCCAGCAGAATGGTATAGCGGAAAGAAGGAATAGGACTCTTATGGAAATGGTAAGATCAATGATGAGTTATTCGAAATTACCAAATTCGTTCTGGGGACACGCCTTAGAAACAGCAGCTTACATTTTAAACTTAGTACCTTCTAAATCGGTAGCCTCCATACCCACAGAACTGTGGACCGGGCGAAAGCCTAGTCTGAAACATGTTTGGATTTGGGTGCTCCGGCACATGTGTTAAGGGCGGATGCTGATAAGTTAGAATCACGTACTGAAGTTTATCTGTTTATAGGATATCCTAGAGGAATGAAAGGTGGTTTGTTCTATAATCCAAAAGACCAAAAGGTGATCGTGAGTACGAACGCTAGATTTTTGGAAGAGGATCATATAATGGATCACAAACCTATGAGTAAAATTGTTCTAGAAGAAGTTAGAGGGGAAACACCAAACAATATACCAACTGTACAAGAGGATATACCACAGGACACTGCACCACATGTCACACCTGATACACAATTGCCTGCGGAGCCTCGTCGTAGTGGGAGGGTTGTGAGACAACCAGATAGATTCATGGGATTGGGAGAGTCTTCTGATTTAATCCCGGGTGAACATGAAATCGACCCATGGAATTACAACATGGCACTGCAAGATAAAGATACTCTATTATGGCAAAACGCAATGAAATCTGAGATAGAATCCATGTATTCTAATCAAGTCTGGGAGCTTGTAGAACCACCTAATGGTGTAAAAGCTATTGGATGCAAGTGGATCTATAAGAGAAAAAGAGAATCTGACAGTAAGGTGGAAACCTTTAAAGCAAGGCTTGTGGCTAAAGGATATACTCAGAAAGAAGGAATCGATTATAAGAAAACCTTCTCGCCCGTGGCCATGCTTAAGTCGATCCGGATTCTTTTGTCTATTGCTGCTCATATGGATTATGAGGTATGGCAGATGGATGTCAAGACAGCTTTCCTGAATGGAAGTCTTGAGGAAAACATCTATATGAAGCAACAAGAGGGTTTCATTGCAAAGGGCGAAGAGCATCTTGTGTGTAAGCTTAAAAGGTCCATTTATGGATTGAAACAAGCTTCAAGATCATGGAACATCCGTTTTGATGAAGTAATCCAGTCATATGGATTTATTCAATGTCCGGATGAATCATGTGTATACAAGAAGTGTGACAGAAACGTAGTGGTATTTCTTGTACTCTACGTGGATGATATTCTGCTCATTGGAAACAATGTAAAGGTATTATCGGGCGTAAGGGTATGGCTGTCCAAGCAGTTTGAGATGAAGGACTTGGGAGAGGCCGGACACATTCTTGGGATCAAATTAAATAAGGGATCGCAAGAAAAGAATGTTATGCTTATCCCAAGCTTCATATATTGATACAATCCTAACTCGTTTTAGCATGCAAGATTCCAAGAAAGGTTTTCTACCTTTCAGACATGGAATACCTCTATCTAAGGAAATGTGTCCAAAGACAGAACATGAAATAGAGGCAATGAAGCTGGTCCCTTATGCTTCGGCAGTAGGAAGCCTCATGTATGTTATGCTATGTACGAGACCAGATATCTGTTATGTCGTGGGCATAGTCAGTAGGTATCAAAGTAATCCAGGACAAGGGCATTGGACTGCGGTAAAGCATATTTTGAAGTACCTGCGAAGGACTAGGGATTATGTGCTGGTTTACCGGGCAGATACTTTGTTACCTTTGGGTTATACTGATTCAGATTTCCAGTCAGATAGGGATGCTAGTAAATCCACCTAGGGTTATGTGTATACTCTCGGAGGAGGAGCCATTATATGGAGGAGTGTAAAGCAGAAATGCGTTGGAGACTCTACCATGAAAGCTGAATATGTAGCAGCCTCTGAGGCAGCTAAAGAAGCAGTATGGCTCAGGAAGTTCTTAATGGACTTGGATGTGATTCCTGGTTTGCCCAAAGCGATCACAATTTATTGTGATAACAGTGGTGCAGTAGCAAACTCGAAGGAACCACGAGCCCATAAGGCAAGTAAACACATTGAGCGCAAGTACCACCTGATACGAGACATCGTTAAAAGAGGGGAAGTCATTGTTGCTAAGATAGCATCTGAGGATAACCTAGCTGATCCTTTTACTAAGAGCCTTCCAGCGAAAGCGTTCGATGGGCATGTAGAAGGAATGGGGATTAGATGCGTGTCAGCAGATAAGGCAGCGTAGTCTTTTAGTATAAGTGGGAGATTGTTAGATTTGTATAATAAAAGCCTTGCTTTTGTATTGAACAATGTAATAACGATTTTATTTGAAATGAGAATCATATGATCAAACTGTTTTGCATATTATAAATTATTTATTTATATGTTTGTGCAAAAGTCCATTTACTTTATACTGTAGATAATATGTTATGCAACAACACGCAGAAGATCATATTATCGGTTTCCTTATAAAGTATAAATAGATGCTCACAACTGAGATAGACGGGGACTATCTATCGGTATGGTTGTAGTGTGGTTTGGTATTAGTTTGTCTTGACTATAGAACCACATTAGTACACTGCTTTGTGTATTGAGTAGGACCGTCTGAGATCGTTCGACTTGTACTGTCTATATAGAAGAACTTGATCTCTGTTATTATAGATGTTCATGCTCTTAATCCCTATACAATAACCTCGACATGTAAGGCAGTATATATTTCTTTGATTCATCAATGGGTGAGATTTAAATATATTAAATCAACAAACTCGGTGAGTTGGGAAGTAGTGCTGTCTCTATGGTGTGCTGTTGATTGTAGAAGGAATCCATGTCCGATATAGGTTGATGATGTCCCCTTGAGGAGCTCATAAGGTTTATCATATAAATCTTGCAAGTGGATTAATTTCCGACATGATAATAAGGTTGAGTGGTACTACTCTCGGATGAGATATTAATTAATTTGAGTTGTCAGTAACTTAATTAATTAATGGGCATTGTATATCTTAAACATGGGGAGACTATCGGGCTCATAATAAGAAGGAGCCCAGAACGTAATTTTGGGATTGGATGGGTAGTGCAATAATAATATTTTAGTGGACTATATTATTATTATTGGATTTAATTAAAAGCTTTGGGCTAAGCTTGGTTAATGAAATCTGATTGAGGCCCAGCCCAATTTCTCCTCCTGGTCCCTGCAGTAGCCCAAGTATATAAGTTATCTCAGTTCCTAATAACCTAAGTCTGCGCCACTTACGTAGAGAACAGATTAGGAGCAGATTGAGAACTCTCTGGGGATTGTTGACCACACAACACCAGAGAGTTGACTTTGGGACATACTGTAGAAGATCAGAGGTGTTCTTCACAGATCATCATCCTCTACACCAATCCAGAAGACAGGTAATTATTTTATGCTTCCGATGTATCTGTTTATCTATTTTTCTTATTGAATCGCGTTCACCATAAGATCCAAATGCCAACATATTCTTCTTCGGCTAATGAAGTGACTTGGAGAAGTTCTAAGAAAAGGAAAGATTAGGACGACGAAGTGGATGAAAGGGATGATACTTCTGCATTGTAGAAAGCACGTGTTGTTTAGTATGTTGACCTACATCTGCAATTTGTTGATGCCATTAACTAATTTCGAATAGAAAGTATGTGTTTCTGTGCTGTCCTAATTCACCTTACCTTTCGTGTTTTTTTGTTGCTTTTTATTGCTATCTCTAGCTGTATCTTCTGGCCTTTGTTATAATTTCTAGTATGTATAATTGCAGGGTGGGGGTATCATGGCGGAAGGGTATGTCAATGAACTATTTTTACTGCACTTTGAAATTGATAAAAGATATATGAAGAATTTCATAAACACCTCATGGAAAATGTTTAAAAGTGCGATCTTTATCATAATAATTGTCTCTCATATAATGTTATTCCTGACATTTGAGGTTTGCTGAAACCACTTTATACCTTGAAGATCTTCTTTTTCCTATATTTTAATGGTGATCTAACATAGCCAAAGTATGTATCAGTCATAAGATATAGTGAAAAATATTTGAGATAATCAGCAGAAGTTTCCAGAAATATAATACTTGGATCATTTTTTAGACTTTATTAACTATTTTAGTCTAGACAAATTGTGAAGAATGTAATGAATTTTCTACAATAATTAGTTTTCTTGCACGGTATGATCTAATTGTAGTACTCTACAAATGAAAGCAGAGGCTTGATGAGTGATATTTTTACCTAGATTTTAGTGTCTTTTTATATCCATTTTCATATTATTTTATATGTATTTTATGTATATTTTGGTGGTGTTATGTGTTTTCATGGAATTGTGTGTGAATGAGCTTAAACTTATGTAAAACAGGCGAAAATGGAGCAAAAACAGAGACGGGAGCTGAAAACAACCCCAACTCAACTTGCAAGACCCAACTCGACTTGCAACTCTAGTCGAGTTGAGGTCTGCAAGTTATCCCAAATTGTCCAGTGAGCTTACTCGACTTGCAAGACCCAACTCGACTTGCAACTCGAGTCGAGTTGAGGTCAGTAAAAATTCTAGTTTCTGATCGACACGACACGACTTGACAGGTGAGAGCTCGAGTTATCAACTTGAATCATATTGGGGTTTATCCAGGTCGAGTTGCAAGTCGTGCGAAGTAGAAAGTTGTCCAGTGTGCCAACTCGAGTTGTCAAGTCGAAGCTCGACTTGCAACTCTAGTCGAGTTGGGTTCTGAAGATTTTTCCAGTTTTAGAGCCTCACAACACGACCAAACAGGCGAGTTTACGAGTTGCCAATAGGAGTCAAGCTAGGTCAGCTCGAGTTACTGTGCATGACAATGTGTGTAAAAAGCTCAGTTGATGCAAAATTCGTGGCCCAAGTTTGGAAGAGGTATAAATACTCTCAAGTTCAATATTTGAAGAGAGATTCCCTAAGGGCTTCACTTGGACACATAGATCACACACTAATTCATCCATTTCACACCATCATTTTCATCCATTCACCATCCATTCCATCTATCTTCATCCCACCATCAAAACTTTCATCCAATTGAGGAAAAGAAGCAAGGAAGTGAGGAGAATTGCAATGGAAGGAAGGAGATCACCATTTAAGCACTTCAAGGGAGTTTTCATTCATACTTTGTAGTAAAACCTTATTGTTCAAAATTTTTTGTAAGGATCTTAATGTCTATGTAAATTTCTTTTTTAATATGGTAGGATAATCTCCCTTGTGAGATTATCAACATGAGAGTTATTGGATAATTTTGGGATTTGTGTATCTAAATTCAAATGTTGATTGGGTTAATTAGTTTTCTATCAATGACGCTTTAGATCTTGATGTTTATGATGATTTGTGTGGTTAGTTGTTTTAAACATGTGATTAGATTGAGAAGTCAATTGCATATTTAGGATAATTAATTGAATTATCTTGTCATATACCTCATGTGCATTATAGATCTTAAAGAGATAGAGATGTCCTTTAGGATTTAGAACCCTTTGATAGGACATCAGATTGGTTTGATCGAGAGGTTGATTAATCGTGTGAAGGGACTCTCATTTCAAGCTTAGTACCTTGTTGGAATTGTTTGAGTGAGAACCAATCCATTGAGCTATGTTGGAATTCTTAAATGGATCAATATCCTATTCATCTCGAGAGGGAGTTTTAGTGAACTTAGTGTTGGCCCTTAGTCTAATATCCATGATTCATATGAATTTGATACATATATCCTAGGATTTCCACTTCTTAAGTGTTGTTAAACTCACTTTTACTTAATTTGGTAAACCACTTTTCATCCATCATTCTTGTGTATGTTAATCTTCGCTTGCATTGATTGATTTTAATTAGTTGTTTGAATGACCAACCTTTGACGATTAGTCTCTATAAAATTACGAGAAATGTGATATCGCTTAAGCACTAGTGTCTTCCTCCCTGTGGTTTGATAAATTCTTGAATTGGTCAGCCCGACTACAAGTTATGGCCATTCAAATGGCACCGTTGCTAGGGAGGCAACGGTTGCTAGTAGCTTAAAGAAGGATCATTTTGAGTGATATTAATAGAGATATTTTTTATTATTTTTTATTGTTTACCTTATTTGCTTTTGAAAATCTTGTCCTTACTTCTTTTATCTTTGAAGGTGTATGCAAACGAGATCCAAGGAGAATCAAGTAGAACTGATTGACTTGGAGATTAAACATACATTTCAAAGAAGGAGAATAGAGAGCAAGGCAAAAAAGAGTGACCTATTGGAAAACAATCAAGATGATGAACATGTTGAAGTTGAGTATGATGGAAACGGAGTGCAAAATGTGCAAGATAACACACCAGCTCCTCAATTCAATGCTAACATTCCTCAAAAAGCTTATCAAAACTTTGGAGTGCTTAATAATCAAGCTTTACTTCAACAAATGGTGTAAAAAGCTATGCTTCAACAAGGCTTCCCACATGCTTGTCCCTCCGCAACAAGCTTATGCACCACCACCACCACCTCCGATATATCAAGGGCCTCATGTAGATCAAAGAGTTATAAGGGGTTTCTTTATGCCAAGGGCAATGCCACAAATGATGGGCCCTCCGATCAATGCCAACAACTTTGAAATTAAGGCAGGGATTATCAACATGGTGAGAGATAAACAGTTTGGTGGAACCCCGAATGAGGATCTTAATGCACATTTAGCCCAATTTATCGAGATTGGTAACACGGTGAATATGAACGGGGTGAGTAAGGATTATATCAAGATGAGGTTGTTCTCATTCTCATTGAGGGATCGTACTAGAACGTGGCTCTCCACTATTACACTAGGTACGTGCAACATATGGGATGAACTTGCACAAATGTTCTTGAACAAATATTTTCCACCTTCCAAGACACTTCAAATGAAGAGCTTGATCACTCAATTCAAGCAAATGTCTCAAGAGAGTTTTTACGAAGCATGGAAAAGGTTTAAGGGTATGCTCCGCAAGTGTCCACAACACGGTTTCCCAGAGAATCAAATAGTTGGATTTTTCTATCAAGGATTAGTAAATGATCAAAGAGTGCTTGTTGATGCTTTGGCGGGTGGATCCAAACTTGGTGTAACTCCAGAAAGGGCGATAAAAATATTTGACGAGATTGCTACAAATGCTTACCAATGGACATCAGAAAGAGTAAGTGGATGTTATGGATTTGAGAATTTCGATCAAGGGCAACAGTTTAGCGTGAAGAGTGCTAGTGTGGAATCGAGTATGCCAAGTGTCGAAATGATTGCGGCGGAAGTCTTGAGACAAATGTGCTTGAGTCAAAGTGGGAACAAATAAGGAGTTAATATGGTTGAAAATCAAGTTGATCAAGGTGTGCTTCCTCCGAATTGTGTAAGTGGAGCACAATGAGCGATGTCAATGCCAAGAGTGGAGGATGTTTTCTACATGCAAGGGAGAAATTACCAAGGTAATTACCAAAACAATTACCAAGGTAATTTCAACCAAAATCAAGGATATTACCCATCGAGACAAGGAGGCTTCAATAACCAAGGTAGAGGAAGTTCGTATCCCCAACAAAAAAGGCAAGACAACTTTTCCTACTCAAATTCGAAAAATGCAGTTGCTTATCCTTTGGGGTATCATTCGTGAGTTAATGCACCGAATAATGAAGGGAAAACAACAATCGAAGAACTCCTTGAAAAGTTGATTGCATCAAACAAAGCTCAAGATGAATCAAGAAGAGCTCAAGATGAGTTAAGAAGAAAGATTGATGAAGCTAATGATAAAAGGTTCAAGGCTTTGGAGTACACGCTTGGACAAATTGCGAGTCCTTTTAGTACGAATAAAAAAGGGAAATTTTCGTCCACCACCATTGTGAATCCAAAAGAGCAATCCAAGGCAATTACCTTGAGGAGTGGAACTAATTATGAAGGGCCTTCAATGCCTTCGGAAAATGATGAAGTGGAAGAGAAAAGAAATGAGGAAGACTTGGTTGAGGTAGAGCTTGTAGAAGAAAGTGAAGTTGAAGCTAAAGTGAATGATTAAATGGAATTGGTTGAGCCCGAGGTTGTTGAAAAGAAATGACAAAGGATCAAAGCAATGAAAAAGAAAGAGGATGAAGTGGAGTTGGAAAGGGATAGTTTGGGTATACCAAAGACTCAAGTGCCTATTCCTTTTCCACATAGATTCTTGAAGAAGGGCCTTGACAAAAAGTTCGCAAAGTTTTTGGAAATCTTCAAGAAAATCCACATCAATATACCCTTTGCGGATGCATTGAGACAAATTCCTCATTATGCCAAGTTTTTGAAAGACATTATGTCAAGAAAGAGGAACTTAGTGGAGAATGGAACCGTCAACTTGACGGAGGAATGTAATGTCATAATTCAAAAGAAGTTGCCTCCAAAGCTCAAAGATCTGGGAAGTTTTGTCATACCATGTGAGATGGGAAAGAGTGAAGTACACAAAGCTCTTTGTGATCTTGGAGCTAGTATAAATTTGATGCCCATGTCAAATTTTAAGAAACTTGGTATAGGGGAAATAAAGCCTACATCTATCATGTTACAACTTGTGGATAGGTCTTTGAAATACCCTAAAGGAGTAATTGAAGATGTTCTTGTAAAAGTTGGAAAGTTCATTTTTCCGGTGGATTTCGTAGTGCTTGACATGGACGAGGATGCTAATGTACCATTGATTTTGGATCGTCCATTCTTGGTCACGGAAGAGCTTTAATTGATGTGCATAAAGTGGAATTGACTTTGAGAGTGAATAAAAAAGAAGTTGTGTTTTCATTGAAAAATGCTATGAGGCATCCGGATGAGAAAGAAGTGTGTAGAAGGATTGATTTGATTGATGAAATTGTTCAAGAGAACTTGCCATTTTTTTGTCCAAGGATTTGCTTGAACGAGCATAAGCCACTCTCTTACTTTATCTTTCAATTCCACTTCTTCTTTATATTGTTTAGAAGATGATGATATAAATGATTACTTACATGACTTGAATGCTTGTAGGGAAATGCGAGAGGATGAAGCCAAAATGATGTACTATGGAAAGAGGAAATACTTTTCATTGGAGATAGAGAATGAAGAGCCCAAGGTTGATAAGGGAAAAGAGGAATTAAAGCCACTACCCGATCACCTTATGTATGCATACTTGGGGGACAACAAGACCTTTTCGATAATTGTATCATCATCTCTTTAACCTCTAGAGCTTGATAAATTGTTGAGGGTTCTTAGAGAACATAAAAGTGCTATTGGTTTGAGTCTTGATGATTTGAATGGCATAAGTCCCACTATTTGTATGCATCACATTAGGTTGATTGAAGAGAGTAAAATATGCATACAACCTCAACGTCGTTTGAACCCTATTGTCCAAGAGGTTGTTCGGAAGGAAGTTTTGAAATGGTTAGATGCTAGAATTGTTTATGATATAACTGATAGTACTCATGTAAGTCCTTTGCATGTTGTGGCTAAGAAAGGGGGATTAAACATTGTTAAAATGAAATTTGATGAAGAGCTTGCTACAAGGGTGAAAACGGGTTGGAGAGTGTGTTGTGATTATAGGAAGCTTAATGAAAATACTCATAAAGATCATTTCCCTTTACCTTTTATTGATCAAATGCTTGATAGGTTGGTGGGATACAAGTATTATTATTTTTTAGATGGTTACTCGGGGTACAACCAAATCATGATAGCCCCCGAGGATCAAGAGAAATGAACTTTACTTGTCCGTATGGCACGTTTGCTTTTTATAAATTATTCTTTAGGTTGTGCAATGCCACCACCACCTTTCAACGTTGCATGATGGCCATCTTTGGGGGATTGATCGAAAATATAATGGAAGTGTTTATGGATGGTTTTTCTGTATTTGGGTCTTCATTTGATAAATGCTTCTCTAATCTTTCTATGATGTTGCAACGATGTCAAGATACCAACCTAGTCTTGAATTCGGGAAAATACCATTTTATGGTTCAAGAGGGTATCGTACTTGGGCATCATATATTGGAAAAAGGTTTGAGAGTTGATAGGGCGAAGGTTGTAGCTATTGAATATCTTCCCCCACCAAAGAATGAAAAAGGGGTTAGATCGTTCCTTGGTCACATCGGGTTCTATCGATGTTTTATAAATGATTTTTCTAACATTGCTAAACCTTTGTATAAATTTCTTGAAAAGATGCTTCGTTTGAATTTAATGATGAATGTTTTGGTGCTTTTAGGGTGCTCAAGGAAGCCTTAATTTCATCTCCAATTCTCGTCTCTCCCGATTGGAGTATGCCTTTTGAGCTCCATTATGATGCAAGTGACAATGCATTGGGAGTGGTGCTTGGCCAAGTTAGAGAGAAGAAGTTTCGAGCTATCTACTATGTATCGAAGACGTTAATGCTAATCAAAAGAATTACACCACAACGGAAAAAGAGTTTTTATCCGTGGTTTATGCTTTCGAAAATTTCGTGCATATCTAGTTTGCACAAAAATGATTATTTATACGGATCATGCCGCCATTAGGTATTTGATGAGTATGAAAGATGCTAAACCAAGACTAATCCATTGGGTTCTTTTATTGCAGAAGTTCGATGTGGAAATACGTGACAAGAAGGGGGTCAAAAATGTCATAGCCGACCACTTTCCACGCTTGGAAAATGTTGAGGATGAAGGAACTATGGAGTTTATTAAGGATGTATTTTCAGATGAAGAGATACTTTAAATTGATTTTCAAAGGATGTACACTTTGTGTGAGACCGGGAGGTCATGGTATGCGGATTTTGTGAATTATTTAGCTTGTGGTCTCAAGCCAGACCATCTTCCCGAATCTCGTAAGAAAAAATACTATCATGATGTCAAGGAGTATTTGTGGGTGTTGAATTGTATACTAAAAGCCTAGCATTTGTATGAATAATATTTTAACAATTTATTTGAAATTAGAATCATTGATCAAATGATTGCGTCTTGTGATGCAATAGTCTACCTACTTTATACTGTAGATAATATATTGTGTGATAACACACGGAAGATCATATTATCGGTTTCCTTATAAAGTATAAACAGAGGCTCACAACAGAGATAGACGGGGACTCTCTATCGGGATGGTTATAGTGTGATTTGGTATTAGTTTTTCTTGACTATAGAATCACATTAGTGCACTTTTTGTGTATTGAGCAGGATCGCTTTAGATCGTTCAACTTATATTGACTATATAGGAGAACTTGATCTCAGTTATTATGGATGTTCATGCTCTTAATCCCTTCACAATAACCTTGACACGTAAGGCAGTATGTATTTCTTTGATTCATCAATGGGTGAGATTTACATGTAATTAAATCAACACACTCGGTGAGTTGGGAAGTAGTGCTGTCTCTATGGTGTGTTGTTGAATGTAGAAGAAATCCATGTCCGCTATAGGTTGATGATATCCCCTTGAGGAGCTCATAAGGATTATCATGTAAACCTTGCAGGTGGATTTATTCCGGCATGATAATGAGGTTGAGTGGTACTACTCTCGGATGAGATATTAATTAATGGAGTTGTCAGTAACTTAATTAATTAATGGGCATTGTATATCTTAAACATGGGGAGATTAACGGGCTCAAAATAAGGAGCCCATAACGTAATTATGGGATTAGAATGGTAGAGCAGTAATAATATTTTAGTGGTATATATTATTATTATTGAACTTAAGTATAAGTTTTGGGCTAAACTTGGATACTTAAGCCCAAGGAGGCCCAACTCTAATTTCTCCTCCTGGTCCCTGCTGTAGCCCATATATAAGTCATCTCAGTTGTTTGGGAACCCTAACTAAAAAGTAACACATGCCTAATACAGTGAGGAGGGTGATGGAACAACAGATTGAGAAGATCTCAAAGATCGTCGCCCATACGACGCCGAGATTGGACTTGGGAATACAACAGAAGACTGGAAGGTTGTTTGCTGCTATTGTTTGCCAACTTTCACGATTTTTCTGAAATCATGTGATACTCAGAACTGGACATAACACTGACGGAAAGCCACAGAATAGAGGATCATTTTGGCGTATTAATCACTCAAATCTGATATCGGATGAGTGAGTTATGCCCAAAACGGTGAGGTTGCGCATGCTGATGGCAAGAATTCATCTTCTTCAGCATACCCTGGTGAAAGGTAACACGTTTTTTGTTTTCTTGCTTCCGCTGATTGTTAGAAACGTATGAAACCCTAACAGTTTACGTTAACTAAACGATCGAATGCCAACAGTGGGATGATCCTTTATTGTTTAAGAATCATCCGGATGGGATCATAAGGAGGTGTATCCCGGAAAAAGAGAAGTTAAGTGTCATGGAGATGTGCCATAGTTCACCATGTGGAGGACATTTTTGTTGGATTGTATACTAAAAGTCTAGCTTTAGTATGAACAATCTTATAACAATATTTGAAATGAGAATCATATGATCAAATGATTGCATCTTATAATTTATTTTATATGCATGATGCAATAGTCCATTTACTTTATACTGTAGATAATATGTTGTGCGACAACACGCAGAAGATCATATTATCGGTTTCCTTATAAAGTATAAACATATGCTCACAACCGAGATAGACGGGGACTCTCTATCGGTATGGTTGTAGTGTGGTTTGGTATTAGCTTGTCTTGGCTATAGAATCACATTAGTGCACTTGTGTGTATTGAGCAGGACCGCTTAAGATCGTTCGACTTATACTGACTTATAGAAGAACTTGATCTCTGTTATTATGGAAGTTCGTGCTCTTAATCCCTATACAATAACCTTGACACGTAGGGCAGTATGTATTTCTTTGATTCATCAATGGGTGAGATTTATAAGTATTAAATCAATATACTCGGTGAGTTGGGAAGTAGTGCTTTCTCTATGGTGTGCTGTTGATTGTAGAAGGAATCCATGTCCGTCATAGATTGATGATGTCCCCTTGAGGAGCTCATAAGGTTTATCATGTAAATCTTGCAAGTGGATTAATTTCCGGCATGATAATAAGGTTGAGTGGTACTATTCTCGGTTGAGATATTAATTAATTTGAGTTGTCAGTAACTTAATTAATTAATGGGCATTGTATATCTTAAACATGGGAGACTGTCGGGCTTATTATAAGAAGGAGCCCAGAACATAATTTTAGGATTGTACGGGTAGTGCAGTAATAATATTTTAGTGGACTATATTATTATTATTGGATTTAATTAAAATCTTTGGGCTAAGCTTGGTTAATTAAATTCAATTGAGGCCCAGTCCAATTTCTCCTCCTGGTCCTTACTGTAGCCTAAGTATATAAGTCATCTCAGTTCCTGTTAAACCTAAGTCAGTGCCTCTTTTGACATACGGGAGACAACAGAGAGCAGATTGAGAGAACCCTGGGGATTGTTGACCACCCAACACCAGAGTTGACTTTGGGACATACGGTAGAAGATCAGAGGTGTTCTTCACTGCTGTTCATCCTCTACATCGACCCAGAAGTATGGTAAACATTGATGTTTCGCTTCCGCTGATATTGTTTGCCTGTTATCCTAACGATCACGTTGATCCACATGATCCAATTGCCAACAATTGGTATCGGAGCATTGGTTTTCGTGGTGAGACGTGACACGTTAAGGGGTTCATGTGCCTTTCGTGTGTTTATGGTCTGATAGATAGCATGTTTGAATGGGATAATTTGATTATGTGATATGATCTGAAAATTATTTCATGGGTTCTGTACTGCTATTTTTTTTATCATGGCATGATATTTGGAATGTGTGATTGTTAAATAATTTGTTAATTACTCAACACACACACACTCCGAAAGACCCATCTGCCATCTTATCACACCACTAGCATCCCATCTCAAACCCTGTATCACCAAACCCACCCTACACGATGAGGCTCCGGCCAGCGGCAAGTGGAAGGGTAGAAGGAGTCAGAAGCAGTTTCCGACCGCATCAAGCCGCTATCCGAGTGAGTCTCAGGCGACGGCTCGCGTTCAAGCATTAGCGGCGGTGGCGGTGAAACTGTGTTCTGGGAAGGGGAGTCGAAAGCTGCCGGTCTCACCAGTGGTGGCGTGTCGATCATCGTATGGTCGCGGCGGCATCTGGTGGTCGAGCATCAGAATAGACGGTGATTGGCTGCCAAGGAGAAAGACCAGTCAACCCTGGACAGATCGACGAAGGCGACTGAAGGGACATCGAACGGCGGATTTTCATTCCTGTTGGGTGCCAGTCCAACCACATTCTGGTCGTGGCGGGCAGATCTATCACGGCGGCGCTGGAAACGGCAGAAACACGGCGGTGACTGGACGGCGCTGGAGTGACGGATGACTGACCGGCGCTGACTTTCAATGCTTGGTGGCTTCAGCTGGGTCCAGTGGGCAGTTATTGGAAATCCTCTGTGACGATGGTTGGGGTGTGCGTTGTGCGCGGCTGCTCGGCCGAGCAGCGGCATTGAACTCCATCGAGTCTCGCCGGAGTATCACATTTAACAGATCAGGGATGTCTGCATGCGTGAATCTTGGTCGGTGGGAGTGGTTTTCGAGCTTGAACGACTGACGGCTGACGGTATGGCTCCGATTGGCTATCGGCGGCGGCTACCGGGAGGATTGGGTCTGATGGTTCTGGGCAGCGTCTGACGTTTGTGGCATTCCGGTCGCGGTGCCCTGACGATGCGGTTCCGATGGTCTCTGGGCGGCGGCCCCAGCGGCAGCGACACCTGGATGCGTCGGTTTTGTATTGGGGTGATGGAGCTTCAGCGGCGGACGTGTTAGGGCAACCACATTGGATTTGGGCTGCCCTTGGGCCTTGTTTCAAATTTTGGTTTGGGTTGCTGGGCCATTTAGGGCAGCTATGATTATTCCTAATGTTGGGCCCAATTCAGTAATAAATAAAAGGCTTCTCATTTTTTTAATTTGGTTTTGGGCTGTTGGGCCCAAATTTTATTAAAATGGAAATGGACTGCTGGGCAATATTTACTGCTGGATTTTATTAATTGTGGGGTTGATGTTGGGCCAGGTTAAATATTGGGCTAGACCTTAATGCATAAATTGGCAGGGTAAATGGGCTTAATTATTTTATTAATGGGCTGCTCATTTTATGCTAATGATGTTTGGGTCAGCTGGGCCTATTTAATTGATCCAACATTTTATGCAATTAATTAATGTTATATAACTGATTAATTGATTTAATTGTCAATTATTGTTTGTATGTGAAAGGCATGTTCTATGTGATTTATTTATTTAAATTGCTGTTAATAGAAGCATGCTATTATGTATATTTTATTTCTAAATATTATATGCATGTTAAAAACCCTCGGTATTAAATAACTAAGTAGGAGAGGGGATTGGTAATTAATTCCCGCGACCTCCATTATTGGTTTGTAAGTGATGTGAGTAAACTTGCGCGTTGGCAATAGAGCCTTCCTCCCTAACGGATGAGTTTATTCACGGATCACTGGTACAAACTTCTTTAAATAATTATTGGTTTGTAAGTGATGTGAGTAAACTTGCGCGTTGGCAATAGAGCCTTCCTCCCTAACGGATGAGTTTATTCACGGATCACTGGTACAAACTTCTTTAAATAATTATTGTTTGTAATGTGATGCATATGAACTTTCGCGTTGGCTATAGTGCCTTCCTCCCTAACGGATGAGCTTATATGCGGCTCACTAGTACAAACTTATATAATTGATGGTTGTAGAAAGTTATCTGAGCGCATGTGTACTTCTCCAACAGTAAGGCACATAAGCTTGGGCAGCGGACTTGGGATCAAATAATGGTGTACACTTAGATATGAATAATTAGTATCCTCCCCAACGGAGTCACTGCTATTATTTACATGGCTAAAGAGGAACCGACTATTAATTATTTTGTCATAAAGTTAGGTTGACAAATGAAATTAATGGGTAAAACCTTCTCTTGTAAATGTTCGGGTTTGTAAACGTCCACCCTAACGTGGCTTGCAGACTCACGGTGCTTGAGATATAGGTGAATTTTAATTATATTGTTTTGAGGGAATCAATATAAAAGAATAAAATTCAAAGATTTGATCGGAATATTTATTTGTGATTCTCTGAATTTCGAATGGTTTTATTTCACTAGTTGTTAACTAAAAGAAATAATATTTACTTATCCAAATTAGATGATTAGAAAAGAATCTTGGGTTTTAATTTTACTGCTTAAGAAAATACAAGTGTGTTCTCACAAAGGACGTCTCATGATGTTTTTCTAAAGTCTCTAGTGAAGAGATGAGAGGTTCATAGAAATATGATGGTCTCATGTAACTCTTCGGATACTCGAGTAATTTAAAATGCGGTAGGTCATGATAGAATTTGATGAATGAATTAGAAATACATGGAATAGAAGTTGAAGGGGAAACCTAAGTCAATTTATTTTCCATAATTGCCTAGATGTTTTGAGTAAGTTCCACCTGAATTACAAGAGGATGTATATGGTGGGAAACTTCTGACAAAACATGTGGCAAAGGAAAGCCATTTTCATCATAATGTGAACAAGTTTAATATCTTATTTACTAATGGTTTAAACATGATTAGTGATGGCATCTACTGACTCGAACTGTGTAGATACTGGAATCACTAAATGTTTATCACTGAGTAAGGATAAGATTGTTAATAACATGGGTAAAACTACAAAGGTAGTGGCTATTGCAGTGGGAGTTGTTTATTTATCTCATGATAAAGAATAAACGATTGATTATGAGAAATTGTCTTTACGTACGTTTCATAGAAAGAATTTGATTTTGGTTTCTATGCATTAACGGATGGATACTTCATTTCATTTAAATGACATGGTCATAGTAATGAGGAATGAGGCTATAATCCGTTAAAGTACGTTGGTGGATAATATGTAAACTCTTGAATCATGCACATCCAACAGATGCAATAAATAGTAATTAATAATGCATCTTCTAATATTAGTAAGAGAAAGGAACCTTCGGAAATGAACTAAACATACATTTGGCGTCTAAGATTAGTTCATTTTACTTGAGTAGGATTCAAAAGTTGATAGCCGATAGACCGTAAGGTTTATCTGAAGTGAAAACTATCGAACTTGCGAGTCTTGCTTGGAAGTAAAAATGATTAACAGCTTTTTCAAGGCTGTGGGGTGTAGAGCCAAAGATATATATGTTGGAATTAGTTCATTCTGATTCAAGTGAACCTAACATTATCCAGGCAAGAGGTGGTTATGAATATTCAAAGATTATTCTGGATACCAATATATTTATTTGATGCACTGCATGTCTAAGTTCTTTGATTAATTCAAGAATTACAAGACTGGTACAGTGAAGCATCATGAAAAATATATTAAGTCATTACGATTTAATCGTGATGGTGAATACCTCTTAGGATAGTTAGGAGCTATTAATCAGAAGTTAAGATTAAATCTCAAGTGGACTACACTGGGCATGCCCCAGCTGAATGGTGTGGTGGATAGAAGGAATAAGGCTCTTATGGTTATGATTAGATATATGATGAATTATTTGGAATAATTAAATTCATTTTATGGATATGCCCTAGATACAGTAATTCGTGAAATATTTATCTGTATATGGGATATCCTACAAAAATGGAGGGTGATTTATTTAGTCCAAAAGATCGAAGGGTAATTGGTAAAACAAACACCAGATTTTTTGGAAAAGGACTATGTAATAAATCACAAACCCTATGTATAAGTTGTTCTAAAGGAAGTGAGAGGAAAACACAAAGTATTAGTACCAAGTGTACAAGAGGATATACCACAAGGTAAACTGCAATGCGTGTCACGTCTGATACACAATTACATGTAATGCCTTGTCGTAGTGGGAGGGTTGTTCAACTACCCGTAAGATATATGTTTTGGGAGAGTCATGAGATTTGGTCCCTAGTAAACATGGTATTATCCCACGGATACGACGTAGCACTACAAGATTAAAATACGGAATCTTAGTAAGTTGCAATGTATGTTGAAATAGAATCTACGGATTCTAAATTAAGTCTGGAGCTTGAAGGATCACTAAAATGGTGTAAAAGCCATTGCAAGTGGTCATAGGAAATAAAAGAGGATCATACGGAAAGGTGAAAACCTTGGAAGCAAAGCTTGTTGCGAAAAGGTGTACTCAGAAAGAAATAGTTCGATTATGAGGAAACATGTTCGCTGGTAGCTATGCTTATATTGATCCGGATTCTTTTATTTATTACTGCTATGAGGAACAGCAAATAGATGTCAAGACAGCTTTCCTGATTGGAAGTCTTGAGGAAAACATCTATGTAAAGCAACCAGAGTGATTCATTGCAATGTACTAATAGCATTTTGATAGTAAGCTTAAAATTGTCCAGCGATGGACTAAAGCAAGCTTTGAGATCATGAAGCATCTGTTTTGATTAGGTAATCCAATGGCATGGATTTAAATCAATAAGCGGATGAGTCTTGTGTGTTGTAAAGAGTGAGGGAAACGTGGTGGTGTTTCTTGTACTATACGTAGATAGTATCTTGCTCATTGGAGACAATGAAAGAGTATTATCGGGCGTATGGATACGGTTAATAAAGCGGTAGAGATGAAGGACTTAAGAAAGGCAAAATATATCCTTTTGATCACAGTAATACGGATCACAAGAAAGGATATTATGCTTATCTCAAGATTCATAAAATGATACAGTCCATACTCGTTTAGCATGTGAATTTATCTAAGTGGATGTGTCTTTGAGACACAAAAAGTAGATAAAGAAGATGAAAGCGATTCCTTATACTTCGGCGAATAAGGAAGCTAAATCTAAGGAATACTATGAACGAAGTTGGATATCTGTTTTGCTGGATTCATGAACAGTGGGTATCAACGTAACCCGAAACAAGAATGATGAACTGTGGTAAGACATATATGAAGTGCCTGAGAAGGACTGGAAATCATATGTAGACTTACTGAGCAGATTCACTGCTTCTTGTGGATTACGAAGATTTAGATTTTTTAGTCAGATTGGACGGTTGCAAATTCTCCTCAAAGGTTATGTGTTTAATTTTTGGAAGTAGAGTAATAATGTGGAGGAGTGTTATATAGAAATATATTTCGGACTCCAGACTCCATCATGGAAAGATGATAAATTGGAGCCTATGAGGCAGCCAAAGTATCTATATGACTCTAGAGACTTCATGATGGACTTTGAAGTGTTTCTAAGTTTGCCCAAGGTAATCAAAATTTACATTGATGATATTGGTGCAGTTGCAAACTTGAAGAAATCGCGAGTCCATAAGGCAATTAAACACATGGAGCGCAAGTACCACCTGTTGCGAGAAATCGTATGATGAGGGGAAGGTTGTTGTCGCCTAGATTGCATCGGATGATGACTTAGTAAATCCATTTACAAGGACCTTAAGGCGAGAGCTTTTATTGGTCGTGTAGTGGGAGTAGGAATCAGATGTATGGCAGAAGACATGACAGCATAGTCTTTTAGTATAAGTGGGAGATTGTTGGATTGTATACTAAAAGTCTAGCTTTAGTATGAACAATCTTATAACAATATTTGAAATGAGAATCATATGATCAAATGATTGCATCTTATAATTTATTTTATATGCATGATGCAATAGTCTATTTACTTTATACTGTAGATAATATGTTGTGCGACAACACGCAGAAGATCATATTATCGGTTTCCTTATAAAGTATAAACAGATGCTCACAACCAAGATAGACGGGGACTCTCTATCGGTATGGTTGTAGTGTGGTTTGGTATTAGCTTGTCTTGGCTATAGAACCACATTACTGCACTTGTGTGTATTGAGGAGGACCGCTTGAGATCGTTTGACTTATACTGACTTATAGAAGAACTTGATCTCTGTTATTATGGAATTTCGTGCTCTTAATCCCTATACAATAACCTCGACACGTAGGGCAGTATGTATTTCTTTGATTCATCAATGGGTGAGATTTATAAGTATTAAATCAATATACTCTGTGAGTTGGGAAGTAGTGCTATCTCTATGGTGTGCTGTTGATTGTAGAAGGAATCCATGTCCGTCATAGGTTGATGATGTCCCCTTGAGGAGCTCATAAGATTTATCATGTAAATCTTGCAAGTGGATTAATTTCCGGCATGATAATAAGGTTGAGTGGTACTACTCTCGGTTGAGATATTAATTAATTTGAGTTGTCAGTAACTTAATTAATTAATGGGCATTGTATATCTTAAACATGGGAAGACTGTCGGGCTTATAATAAGAAGGAGCCCAAAATATAATTTTGGGATTGGACGGGTAGTACAGTAATAAGATTTTAGTGGACTATATTATTATTGGATTTAATTAAAAGCTTTGGGCTAAGCTTGGTTAATTAAATTCAATTGAGACCCAGTCCAATTTCTCCTCCTGGTCCCTACTGTAGCCCAAGTATATAAGTCATCTCAGTTCCTGTTAAACCTAAGTCAGTGCCTCTTTCGACATACGGGAGACAACAGAGAGCAGATTGAGAGAACCCTGGGGATTGTTGACCACCCAACACCAGACTTGACTTTGGGACATACGGTAGAAGATCAGAGGTGTTCTTCACTACTGTTCATCCTCTACATCGACCTAGAAGTACGGTAAACAATGATGTTTCGCTTCCGCTGATATTGTTTGCCTGTTATCCTAACGATCACGTTGATCCACACGATCCAATTGCCAACAGTTTTGGGTTCCAAAAAATGGGGTAAAGATCCTACAGTCAGGTTTGTTTTGGCAAACTTTGTTCAAGGATTATAAGGAGTACATCAAAGGATGTGATCAGTGCAAAAGGATTTGAAGTATAGGGCAACGTGATGAGATGCCCATGAGGAACATTTTTGAAGTTGAAGTGTTCGATGTATGGGGGATGGACTTCATGGGGCCATTTCCACCTTCCAATGGCTACCTTTACATATTGCTTGCGGTGGATTATGTGTCTAAATGGGTTGAAGCATTCCCAACAAGGACAAATGATGCTCTAGTGGTCAAGCATTTCTTAAAGAAGAACATCTTTGCTAGATTTGGAGTGCCAAAGGACATGATTAGTAATGGGGGATCTCACTTCATCAACAAGATCATTGAGAAGCTCTTGAATAGCTATGGAGTAAAAAATATGGTCTCTACACCTTATCATCCTGAAACGAATAGCTTGGTGGAGGTGTCAAATAGACAAGTGAAGCTTGATCTTGAGAAGACGATTAATGGAAATCGAAAAGATTGGTCTTCTAAGCTCGACGATGCTCTTTGGGCTTATCGAACATCTTATAAGACCGCCCTAGGTTTTTCTCAGTGCAAGATTGTTTATGAGAAGGCATGCCATTTACCCATGGAGTTGGAGCATAAGGCGCTATGGGCCTTGAGGAAGTTAAACTTTGATAAGAAAGAATTCGGAAAGAAAAGATGTCTCCAATTAGTTGAATTAGAAGAGTTTAGAGAAGAAGCTTATTCAAGCTCAAGGATTTTGAAGGAGAAGCTTAAAAAATGGCAAGACGAAAGGATCAAAATGAAAGAGTTCATTCCGGGGGATAAGGTGCTATTGTTCAATTCAAGACTTAAGTTGTTCCCCGGGAAACTTCGTTCAAAATGGACCGGGCCATACTTGGTGATTGAGGTTAGAGATGATGGATCTTTAAAGCTTGAAGGATCGGATAGAAGTATTTTTTTGGTTAATGGTCAAAGGGTTAAGCATTACCATTCTCCCTCTCAAGGGGAGTTAGTATATGTAGATATCTTCACCTCTTGAAAGCTTGTATCCTTTTAGTAGTTTAGGTTTATAAATATTTTTATTTTGCTTATTTTGCATTTTTGGTCTTATAGGTGGATTGTGCTTGAGAGAAGAAGGAGTATTAATAAGACAAGGAGTGGTTCATTGATGTGCAACGGTATATCTTACCACTTTCTGCAAACTCAATTCGAAACTCTTGTTTCAATTCAAGTTTTGGGGGATATGGTGTGATATGATATGTTACACTTTATGTTTCTATAGAACCCTTGTGTTTTGAGGTCAAATTCAAAATTTTTCTCATGAGTTTTGGTTTGATTTGGTCCGATTGGTTGTGTTGAAGTGCTTGATAGTCCATATTTTTAATGAAATTGTTGAGCTAATGGTTTTGTTGAGCATGTATGAAGGGTATTGGAAGCACTAATTGAGCTCGAAGCTAACAACTTCTACTACCAAATGCCTATTGAAAGATTTCACTCTATACTCTACCACTTCTAGTTTCTTAGCATGAATTTATGTTGATTTGGATTGTTTTGATTAGCATGCTACTTCATATGTTATGTTTGTGGGAGGTTATTTTCGTAATTTAGGATTTCCTTTTCAATCATGATGGGGATGAATGTTAGCTTAATTGTTATGGATGTTATGAATATGTGTTTCATTTGATGGATTATTTTTATTCATGCATGTTATGTGTTTTGATTGTCTATTGTTTGGTGAGTCTTTTCTTATGTGTTTTGTGTGTATTTTTATTTGTTTAGGGATTGATTTGGTATTTTTTTGGGGATGTCGTGAGTCATTTTTGAACGTGAGTGATGACATCTTGTGGTAATAAGTGATGACAAGTTATAATTAAGAATCTCTATGCTTTCAAATTGTGACATGTTTTATTTAACTTGTTCAATTTTGAGATGAATGTGGTGTAATAAGTTCCTTAAGGTCAAATGCATAAGCTTGTGAGCATTTGAGCTTCAACCTTGCATACACGGTATATTTCTTATGAGTGGATTGGTTGTGTTTGATAAGCTAGAACTTGCTTAAGGACTACAGGAACGAGCCCGATTAGTGGAGGTTAGTGAATGATATAAGGCCATCCTTATCATTTATAGTCATTGTCATATATTTCCATACCATGAACATCATCCCTAGGCAACCATTTTGAGCCTATAAGCCTATTTATTGTGAATTTAACATATTACAAGCCTTGATTACCCACTTAAGCCTTATATATTTACCTTTTTGTGTGGGTGATTGAGGAGATGGTAGCTAGAAAGGTTTGATAAGGAAGGAAAAGAAGAAAAGGAAATGGTAAGTAAGAAAGAAAAAGGATGAAAAAAGCAAAATCAAGAATGTACATGCAAGATTAATACAAGAGAAGGAGCAAAGCAACAACAAAATGCTCAAGAAAATAAAAGTTAAAAGAAAGGAAACATGCATCATACGAAGCTCAATCCAAAAGATAATGATGATTAGTGCTTGTGAGCAATAAAGAAAAGAAAGGAAGAAAGAAAAGTTAAGGAATGGAGGAAATTGGTCATCTCTTTGAATACTTATACTTGATTAGTTATTATTATTTATATTCTCCATACCTTACCAAAGAGCCTATCATTACATCCTAATTAAAGACCTTTTTTATCACTAATTAAAACTTTAGTGGTTTTCAAATGTAGTCCACAAGCGAGCTTATAGCAAGTCGAGCCAATCGGTTGATGAGTGTTGATTTACCCTACTTTATAGAGTGTTGAGAGAAATTTATACCCGTTGTGAGGCTTGGACCAAAAGGGACTATATTACATTGTATTATCTTTGAATTGAACTTGTTAATTTTTCATGTTATGAGTTTAATGTTGTAGGATGACATAGCATAAATTGTGATTCTTATTGCTATTGATGTGTTATTACTTATGTTCGTTTAGTCTTTTTCTAGGTAAAAACAACACTTTAAGTTTGGGGTGTGATAAGTGATATTTTCACCTAGATTTTAGTATCTTTCTATATCCATTTTTGTATTATTTTATCTGTATTTTATGTATATTTTGGTGGTGTTATGTATTTTCATGGAATTGTGTGTGAATGATCTTAAATGTATGTAAAACAGGCAAAAATGGAGCGAAAATGGAGACAGGAGCTGAAAACAACCCAACTCGACTTGTAAGACCCAACTCGATTTGCAACTTGAGTTGAGTTGAGGTAGTGAGCTTACTCGACTTACAAGACCCAACTCGACTTGCAACTCAAGTTGAGTTGTGGTCTGCAAAAATTCCAGTTTTTGATCGACAGGACACGACTTGACAGGCGAGAGCTCAAGTTGCCAACTCGAGTAGTGTTGGGATTCATCTAGGTCGAGTTACAAGTCGTGCAGAGCAGAAAAGTTATCCAATGTGCCAAATCGAGTTGTCAAGTCGTAGCTCAACTTGCAACTCGAGTCAAGTTGGGTTCTGAAGATTTTTCTAATTTTAGAGCCTCGCAACACGACCGAACAGGGGAGTGCACGAGTTGCCACATGAGTCAAGCTAGGTCAGCTCTAGTTACACGCAATGCAACTCGACTCGTGTTGCAACTCGAGTTGGGAACACAAACTCATGTTGGGTTTTTTTGGGCCAAAAATCTGGATTTTCACCTGCCACTACAAGAAATTTGATAAATGGCGACGACAAAATTCGTCATAAAAATTAAAATTTTCATCACAAAAAATTTTTAATAACGAAATTTGTGCGTCGCAAAGATCATCACAGTATGAGTGTCGTATTAGGTAAGTTTGATGATATTTGAATTCGTCACAAAATGTTATATTTCGATGACAAAAATACTTGCTGTCACAATATGTTTTAATCTAAAGTGACGAATAAATTGTTACAATACTCATCTCATTTTTGTTATGAAATATGTTATTTCGTCACTAAAAGTTGAATTTAAAATGACAGTAACGTTTATTGTCACTAAAAAGTTAGATTTATGTGACGATTCTCGCTATTGTATTAATCCCCTCAATTATTTATGACTTTTTTATTATCACATTTAAACCAACTATTTTGTCATCTCTAATATACTTCATCGTTAAAAGTTTTATAAACTGTGACGAAATGAAAATATTATATAATGACAACATAATTTGTCATTAAAGAGTAAAATATGAAGACAAAATATTTATTGTTACTAAATTGTTTAAAAATGATGACAACTTACTTTCGTTGTAAATTTATATTATTAATGACGATATGAAACATTATATAAAGACAACGGAATTTGTCACTAAAATATAAGATATTAAGACAAAATATTTATTGTCATTAAATGTGTGGAAATGAGGACAACATAATGTTGTCGTAAATATTTATTATTAGTGACAAAATGGAACCTTTATATAATAACGACACATTTTGTCACCAAAGAGTAAGATATTAGGACAAAATATTTATTGTCACTAAAATGTATGGAAATGATGACAAGTTATTTTCGTTGTGAATATATATTATTAGTGACGATAATTAAAACTGTCATTAGAAAATGTAAATACAGTAACAAACTTTTTTGTCATTATTAATAATATAGGATGACAAATTATGTTTGTCACATCATTAATTAATTGAATAATGACGAAATATTTTATCACATTATAATTTTGTTTTTGAGAAATATATGTGCTCATAATATTTTAATGACGAATGAGTCATAACGTAATAAATACTTTTACTGACCAATTTATTTATTTTTCGACAATAATTAATATATAAATAAATATTTAGTGACATTTTGAATTTATTTATTTATTTATTTTAAAATGATAAATATATTTTTCAAAATTAACATCAAATTACAATGCATCATAGCAGAAATTACAAAAAAACTATCCCTTTAGGGGGAACTAGTCTAGGCCATATCAAGACAAATCGTGAGCTACTACATGCACAAAATAGCATACTAATGATAAAACAAAACAAAAACTAAAATATTTTGCCCCAAAAATAAAATCTGTATATTATAGCAATTAGCATAGTTTCCCAACACAACAATTCTGCAAATAATAGCAACAAACCAGTAGCCAAATAGACAAACACACAACTAATAGTTTTCTTCAATATATTAGACATGAACCTAGCAATTAGTTAAATAGTGTATAATATAATATTTTTTAGTATGTTAAATAATAACCTAGCCGTTAGATAAATAGTATATATCGCAAATGTGAGCTATATCCGATCCAATTAGCTTTTATTAAAGCACGCACAAAGAAAAACTGCAGGCATAATAAAATACCCAAGCAAAGAATCAAGAAAAGACTACCCGAACACAACAAAATAAACTATCAAATTCCAATTTACGAATCTATAAAAATCCAGCAACACACAAAATTTTGAAATTCCAGCGTAAGAATTGAAAACGAATTGAAATACCAGTACAATTTACTTGTCATCAAATTTTTTATATGAAAATGAGAAACAAATACTTAGATAAATATAAAAGCTTATCTCCCAAGTGTTATTTCCAAGTGCAACCTTTTATTCTCCCCAAATGATAACAACGATGAAACTTGTCTTCAAGATATCTACAAACATAAAGAAAAAACTTGTTATTACATTTCAAATAATAAAACCAACATACAAAATTTAAAGAAAAATATCTAGATGGTTCAAAAAATAATAATCAGGAGGGTACAAGCAATCTATCCTAGGAAGGATCCAATAAAGATGAGGGGGAAAAAAAGAAGAAGAAGAAAAAGACAACCAAGTATCATCATGTTGGTTTTAAAAGAAATCCAAAATTTTATTCAGCATATGCTTCGCCGTTGATTCTTAACAAATGGCCTTTGCCACCCCCATCGATTTCATTATTCTTTTTGATATCATAGTTGTTTGAATACAATTATGCTATCAAGATATATAAATATATATTATTAATCAAGAGATATATTCAAGTATTTTCCCATTTTCAATATTGAATAAATGATTCACTATAAATGCTTAGAAGAAAATATAAGCTAACCTTGTGAATTTTGTAGATTAATCCCGCTATTAGCCAAAAAATTCACGAGTTTTTTTATATTTGTTGTTTGTTGTGACATGTGCTCATCTTGTTGGGCTAGTCTGGCTTTCAAATCAGATACTTCTATCTTAAGTTCGTTTACAGTACTTTCAGATACCTTTAACTTTTCTTGTAGTTGTTGAGATGAATCATTTGACTTATTGCATCTACTCGGAGGTTTTGGATCATAACCAAGGCCTTTAATATATCCAGATCCATGACCTAAAACTTCAAAAACAATATCATCTGAACTCTTCTCTACCCCTTCCTCTATATGCTGATCTCACTTCTTTTTCATCATTTCCTAATTAATCGCAATACAAAAATAAAATACTAATTAAAATTAATAATATAAATCAAATTAAATCTCATAAGTATGTATCTACATAACTCACCCAATTTTCTTTTGCCTCAATGGATTTCCAACCACCTTTTTCTGTATAATGTGTATGCATGTATAAATCAATTCTATCACATGGCTCTCCCCCCAACTCAACTTGAGACTACAAAAATTAAAATTTTCTCATTAACACTAGTTTTTTATATGTTCACCCAAATCTAAAATATTCAAGAAATTAAACTAAATTTAATCCATCCTTTGGAAACATTCCAAACAATAGAATCTTATAACACTTACAATTTCATGTCTTCTAACTGTAAATGCCTTTATTCTAGAAATATGTTTGCATCTCAAATGCTCCCTATTTTTTTTTGTTCACCTCACTTCTATGCTGCAGAAAATAAAAATTGTAATTACTAAGCTAGTTGTTTAACTTTGCTCAATCAAAAAAACTAATTTGAAATTTTAACCTTGTATTTATCAGATGCAAAATGATAACATAACTAGTCCCATTGAGCTTTGTCAACACAAAAAGATGGCTTATTATTCTTGGCCTCTTGCATAGTTGGATATTGAAGTAAGTGCTTATGCAACTTATGGCATTTTTGATACAGAGAATTTTTCATCCTATTAACCAAACACTGTGTTATACCCGGATCATCAAAATTAACATCCATGTGCATCTGCAATCACATAAAAATTTTATTATAGTAAAATAGATCAAAATTACATTATACATTGCTAAAAGATATATAAGTAAAAACCTGTAGATGATCAAAACCAGGCTGCAAATCATATTTTTCATCTATTTCTTTCCACTTTGTAGATTCATTTCCATTTATGGGTCTTCCAATTGAAGTGTCCACATTTATCTTCATTTTACTCCCAGAAGCAGTAAAATACTTCATAATTCCTTTGCCAGTTGTTTTGCCACGACTTCTTTTCTTGGAATGAGTAGCTAGGTGCACAGATGACATATATAATAGTACATTATTCCCTCATACATAACCAATTATAAGATTTCATGTTGACAACTAAAATTAAAAAGAAAGTTATACCTAATTCTGTGGAAGTAACAGCTTGAGCTGGTGGTTCTTCATTGCTGTCAATTAATAGTAATTCTGGAGTTTTGGTCACTGGCACCTGTGAAATGTTGTCCTTTTTTGTATGATGTTCTCCCATATCATTTGTTTCAAGTGCTCTACTCTTACTTATATCAGATGTCACATTTTCTTTGTTGAGAAGCCTTCTAATATTTGATCTATCAACGAATTTCCTTTTTGCCTAAGATTATGTATGACTCCAGGTGCCGTTTATAACCTACACCAAAGCAACAACAAGTTTATTGTCAACTTCAAAATGCAAACAACAAGAAGAAAAATAGAAAATAAATAAAATAGGTCCAAAACATACAACATAGTTGAACTATAATCCCATTGAGTATAATAAGCAAAGAGAGCTTACAATTCAGTAGCATACAATAAGCAAAGAGAAAGTTTACAATTCAGCAGCATCAACATGCAACTATTTGTTTGTTTATTGTAACAAGTAACATCTCTAGAAACATCAAGTTAGTAAAATATTCATTAAATTATTAAAATATATTAAAATAGTTTAATAATTAAAAATAAATAAATTGTACTCAAAGATTTAATCTAAGAACAAAACTTATATGGCATCGTCTCATGGTGAGACTTTGTATACATTTAATTGATTGTATACTAGGATCTTCTTTCTTGAAGAAGATGATTGCTATGAGATAACATTTAGGATAATGGGGGGGGGGGGGGGGGGGCTAAATGACAAGTTAAGATGTCTGCAAAAAAAATTTTAAATCTGTTGTGAAATATTTTATATGGACATTACTCCTTATAACATTAGAATAGGAAGAGAGATCGTTTACTATTGTACCCTTTATCTTCTCTATATAAAGAGTAGAGATAGTAGGGTTGTACAGATATTGAGATTTACGCCGTTAATAAGAATCTCTATTTCTCTCTTATTTTTTGTGTTCTTCTATTTCTTTTATATTCGTCTTACAAAATCTGTTTACAACACGTTATCAGCACACTCTAACAAACCAAGTCATCAATTGAAGGAAGCTCTAGAAATGATTCCAATATTACCAATTGAAAGTGAGCCATAGAAAAGAATCGTGTCTTTTCTGCAAGGTAATATTAAAATCTTAAATATTTGTAATAAAAAAAAATCTAAATTTTATAATTGTTCTTACCCTTAAAATTTAATTTAGTACGTGAAAGATTCATATCATGCTTTTCAATTCATTGAAATTATGCCGTGAAAGATTTAATTTCTTTTATGACTAATTTTTTTTATTAATTTGGTTAAAATAGAAAGAGTTAATTATGCATATTTAAATAAATTTGATTAATTCAAAAAAAAAATCTTCTTACAATTACAGCTATAATATTTATTTTTTTTCCATATATTTTTATATAAACTTAATTGATGTATGATTAAAAAGTATATGATTTCTGTAAGAATATTATTATTTTTTGCTTACTTGTTGGAATTTATTTTTCGAAAATCTTGCACTTACTTTCCGTAAATCTTGAATATTTAAATATAGTTACCCGAAGGTTTACACCTGCTATATATTTCTAAAAATCATGTATGAATTATGTTACGTTAAATCTTAATATATATATATATATGCATAAATTTGTGTGATTTTCTTGTCACATTTATATGGAAAATTAAAACTCAAATAATTTTTTTACTTTGGTTTAAGGCCATGAATTATGTGAGTCAGACACACCATATTATTTTTTAATAGAAAAAAATGACTCGCCTAAATTAATAGGGTATAATGATTAAGAATTTCAATTAGATCATTAATTAATTTTTTATTAAATTCTAGATGCCCCACATGTTTTATTTTTATCTCACACGATAGCAAATTTTATTTCAAAACTTTCTAACGCATATTTTTTTTACTTATTTAGAAGATCTTGAGATTTATTTAGCAAATAAACCAAAGTAATTTGATATTGTCATCATATGATTGAATATTATGGATACTTGATAATTGCATACTTTATCTTTTAAGTTTATGTGAATAATAATTTCTATAATTGAATGTATGCAATATAGAAAACATGTGCATATTTTTGAATGCATGGATAAGTATAATTTTTTTTAGATCTTCTATTGAAAACTTTGATTGCATGATTAGTTTACGGGCATTTTAATTACGAGAATAAGTTAATTGATTCTTATTCTTAAATAATCCTGATTCATTAAAAATGTTTGACATCACTAAAAGATAATATGTCAAGTTCATCTTTGATGTCAATAACTATATACTCATGATCAATAATTATTAATCTGACTTTACACGTTGAAAATTCATCTCCTAAGATATAAGTAAAACTATTTCAAAAGATGAATATACTCCTGCCCAGAAGGCTAAAGCACTAATATTTCTTCGTCATCATCTGAACGAAGATATTAAAAATGAGTATCTAACAGAAATTATTCTCTTATTTTATGTCAATTTCTGAAGGATTGCTTTGATTAGTAGATTGTGATGATAGTTATATTTTTTTATCATTTCACTTATCTCAATTTTGAGAATACGAAATATATGAGAATATAATATTTCACTTCTTTTCAGTTTGTGTGACATCTATGCGTTAATTGGATGAAATTTTGATAATTATGAATGTGATCATGCATTGCTTATTTAAATTTGAAATATATTCTTATGGCTTTCATGATAAAATATTATAATAACATATTTATTGAACTAATCATGGTTGTAATTCATTATGAAAGCTAAATTTGCATCAAAAATTGAAATCCAAATTTTTTTGTCATTATTATGACTAGATATGTTGTACATACATACACATTAATATATTGATTTTTTTTATATATTGAAATATTATTTAAAAAAAAATTATCACTGCATAATTCATTAATTTTAATACTATTGTCTTCAATACCTCCCTATTCATAGACTTGGAGAAAAATTGTTTAAAAAAATCTAAATTTGGATTTATGTTAAATATGATTTATGAATGAGAATTTAACAAAAAATGATCGGCAATCCCTGAAGGATCGTTTTGATATGCATATTATTATAATCCTCTTTCAAGCACAATATGACTGGCTGAATCTAAGATTTCGAGATTTTAAATCTGTAACATAATACTATTCCACTTTACACTATATTGTCTCACAACTGATCTGTAAGCAGAACATTACATAATCTGAATTAATTAGAAAACTTCTTTCCACCTTCCATGCTAGCAACCTCGTACTCCAGTAACAGTATAGAGTTAAAAATTATATTAAGCATTCAGAGCTTATCCCTGCATTATTGGTAGCAAAAAAAAAACCAATTTTTGAAAAAAAAAAAATCACAATGCAAAACAAGTAGATTCAAAACTTGTGCCTGAAGCACATGATATATTCTCAAAGTATTATATTAATTATATATGGCATGGAAGGGTTGCTGGCAATTGGATCTTATGGTGAACACGATTCGAAAAGAAAACAAGTAATTAAAATAGCGGAAGCATAAAACGATTACATGTCTTCTGGTTTGGTGTAGTGGATGATGATCTGAGAAGAACACCTCTTATCTTCTGCAGTATTACCCAAAGTCAACTCTCTGGTGTTGTGTGGTCAACAATCCCCAGAGAGTTCTCAATCTGTTCCTGATCTCTTTCTACGTAAGAGGCGCAGAGTTAGGTTATTAGGAACTGAGACAACTTATATATACTTGGGCTACTGCAGGGACCAGGAGGAGAAATTGGGCTGGGCCTCAATCAAATTTAATTAACCAAGCTTAGCCCAAAGCTTTTAATTAAATCCAATAATAATAATATAGTCCACTAAAATATTATTACTGCACTACCCATCCAATCCCAAATTATGTTCTGGGCTCCTTCTTATTATGAGCCCGATAGTCTCCCCATGTTTAAGATACACAATGCCCATTAATTAATTAAGTTACTGACAACTCAAATTAATTAATATCTCATCCGAGAGTAGTACCACTCAACCTTATTATCATGCCGGAAATTAATCCACTTGCAAGATTTACATGATAAACCTTATGAGCTCCTCAAGGGGACATCATCAACCTATGACGGACATGGTTTCCTTCTACAATCAACAGCACACCATAGAGACGGCACTACTTCCCAACTCACCGAGTTTGTTGATTTAATTCATTTAAATCTCACCCATTGATGAATCAAAGAAATACATACTGCCCTACGTGTCGAAGTTATTGTATAGGGATTAAGAGCATGGACATCCATAATAACAGAGATTAAGTTCTTCTATATAGACAGTACAAGTCGAATGATCTCAAGCGGTCCTACTCAATACACGCTAAGTGCACTAATGTGATTCTATAGTCAAGACAAACTAATTCCAAATCACACTCTTTTAACGATGTCTCGTATCAGGTGGTACTTGCGCTCAATGTGTTTACTCGCCTTATGGGCTCGTGGTTCCTTCGAGTTTGCTACTGCACCACTATTATCACAATAAATTGTGATCGCTTTGGGCAAACCAGGAATCACATCCAAGTCCACTAAGAAGTTCCTGAGCCATACTGCTTCTTTAGCTGCCTCAGAGGCTGCTACATATTCAGCTTCCATGGTGGAGTCCGCAACGCATTTCTGCTTTACACTCCTCCATATTACGGCTCCTCCTCCAAGAGTATACACATAACCCGAGGTGGATTTACTAGCATCCCTATCTGACTGGAAATCCGAATCAGTATAACCCAAAGGTAGCAAAGTATCTGCCCAGTAAACCAGCACATAATTCTTAGTTCTTTTCAGGTACTTTAAGATGTGCTTTACCACAGTCCAATGCCCTTGTCCTGGATTACTTTGATACCTACTGACCATGCCCACGGCATAACAGATATCCGGTCTCGTACATAGCATAGCATACATGAGGCTTCCCACTGCCGAAGCATAAGGGACCAGCTTCATTGCCTCTATTTCATGTTGTGTCTTAGGAGACATTTCCTTAGACAGAGGTATTCCATGTCTGAAAGGTAGAAAACCTTTCTTGGAATCTTGCATGCTAAAACGAGCCAGGATTGTATCAATGTATGAAGATTGGGATAAGCACAACATTCTTTTCTTGCGATCCCTTATCAATTTGATCCCAAGAATGTGTCCGGCTTCTCCTAAGTCCTTCATTTCAAACTGCTTGGACAGCCATACCCTTACGCCCGATAATACCTTTACATTGTTTCCAATGAGCAGAATATCATCCACGTAGAGTACAAGAAATACCACTACGTTTCCGTCACACTTCTTGTACACACATGATTCATCCGGACATTGAATAATTCCATATGACTGGATTACTTCATCAAAACGGATGTTCCATGATCTAGAAGCTTGTTTCAATCCATAAATGGACTTTTTAAGCTTGCACACTAGATGCTCTTCGCCCTTAGCAATGAATCCTTCTGGTTGCTTCATGTAGATGTTTTCCTCAAGACTTCCATTTAGGAAAGCTGTCTTGACATCCATTTGCCATACCTCATAATCCATATGAGCAGCAATAGACAAAAGAATCCGGATTGACTTAAGCATGGCCACAGGGGAGAAGGTTTCCTCATAATCGATTCCTTCTTTCTGAGTATATCCTTTAGCCACAAGCCTTGCTTTAAAGGTTTCCACCTTACCGTCAGATCCTCTTTTTCTTTTATAGATCCACTTGCATCCAATAGCTTTTACACCATTGGGTGGTTCTACAAGCTCCCAGACTTGATTAGAATCCATGGATTCTATTTCAGATTTCATTGCATTTTGCCATAATTGAGCATCTTTATCTTGCAGTGCCTCGTTGTAATTCCATGGGTCAATTTCATGTTCACCAGGGACCAAGTCAGAAGACTCTCCCAATCCCATGAATCTATCCGGTTGTCTCACAACCCTCCCACTACGACGAGGCTCCACAGGTAATTGTGTATCAGGTGTGACACGCGGTGCAGTGTCCTGTGGTATATCCTCTTGTACAGTTGGTATTATGTTTGGTGTTTCCCTTCTTACTTCTTCTAGAACAATTTTACTCATGGGTTTGTGATTCATTATATAATCTTTTTCCAAAAATCTAGCATTCGTGCTAACGATCACCTTTTGGTCCTTTGGATTATAGAATAAACCACCCTTCGTTCCTTTTGGATATCCTACAAACAGACAAACTTCCGTACGTGACTCTAACTTATCAGTATCCGTCTTTAACACATGTGCCGGAGCACCCCAAATCCGAAAGTGTTTCAAACTAGGCTTTCGCCCAGTCCACAATTCAATGGGTGTGGAAGCTACTGATTTAGAGGGTACTAAGTTTAGAATGTAAGTCGCTGTTTCTAAGGCATATCCCCAAAACGAATTTGGTAGTTCCGAATAACTCATCATTGATCTCACCATTTCCATAAGAGTCCTATTCCTTCTCTCCGCTACACCATTCTGCTGGGGTGTGCCTGGTGCAGACAATTGGGATTCAATCCCATTTTCTGATAAATAATTCCTAAACTCTCCCAAGAGGTATTCGCCACCACGATCAGATCGTAGTGTCTTGATATATTTTCCAAGATGCTTTTCCACATCAGCCTTGTACTCTTTGAATTTATCAAAGCACTCAGACTTGCGGCGCATCAAATAAATATATCCATATCTTGAATAATCGTCAATGAAAGTGACGAAATATTCAAAACCCCCTCTTGCCTGGACAGACATAGGACCACATAAATCGGAATGAACCAATTCCAACAAATCCTTGGCTCTATACCCCTTTGCCTTGAAAGGCCTTTTTGTCATTTTTCCTTCCAAGCAGGATTCGCAAGTTGGATAATTTACCACTACTAATGAACTCAGAGGTCCATCAGCTATCAACCTTTGAATCCTACTTAAGTTAATATGACCAAGTCTTAGATGCCAAAGATATGTTTGGTTCATTTTTGAAGGTTCTTTTCTCTTATTAGTAGATGTATCATTCGTTTCAATTTGTTGCACTGTGGGAGAAATAGGATTAAGAGTGTACAAATTATCTATCAATGCACCATTACAGATAACAATTCTATTTTTCCTTATAACAACCTTGTCATTAAAAGAAACAGAATATCCATCCATAAACAATTTAGAAACTGAAATTAAATTCTTTCTAAAATGAGGTACATAAAGACAATTCCTCAAAACAAGAGTTTTATTCTTATTGAAAAATAAATGCACGTCTCCCACTGCGACAGCTGCTACTCTTGTAGCATTCCCCATGAGTATGGTAATCTCCCCATCACTAAGCTGCCGAGTTTGGTGGAACCCCTGCATAGAATTGCAGACATGATCAGTGGCTCCCGTATCTACACACCAAGTGTCAGCAGATACAGCCGCTAAACACGATTCAACAACTAGTATGTAAGACTTACCATTCCTGTTCCCTTTCAGAAGAGGGCAGTCAACCTTGTAGTGTCCCGGCTGCTTACATTTGAAGCACTTGCCTTTAGGTTTCTTGACCGCACCCGTCTTTGCCTTCACTTGGTTCACCGGTGCTGGATTCCCTTGCTTCTTCTTCTTCCTACCGCCTTTCGGCCTAGGATGAGAAGCATGTTCAGCAACATGAACCTGAGGTGGTCTACGAAACAGTTCTTCCGCTGCCACGAGTTCTGTCACCAGTTCCGCCAACGAGTACTAATGTTTGTTCATACCATAGTTCAGGCGAAACTGCTCAAAACTCCTAGGCAAGCTTTGGAGTATAATATCGACCTGGGTTTCCCCATCGATTTCTGCTCCAAGAACTTCCAACTCATTGAGTTGGCCCATCATCCTAAGGACATGCTCCCTTACGGAAGTGCCCTCAGCCATTTTGGTGTTCATCAAGACCGACATGCCCTTCGACCTAGCAGGACGACTCTGATGACCAAAGAGTTCCCTAAGATTAAGCATCATATCATAGGCGGTGTCCATAGCTTGATGCTGAGTCTGAAGTACATTTGACATTGAAGCCAAAATATAGCACTTAGCCATCTTATCAGCTTTGACCCACCTATTATAAGCATTTCTTTGCTCTTCGGTAGAGGCATCAGTAGGTGCCGGAGGGCATTCCTCAGAAAGTACAAAGATGTAATCTTCAGCAGTTAAAACAATATCCATGTTACGCTTCCAGTCGACATAATTAGTGCCAGTAAGTTTGTGTTCTTTAAGTATGACAGAAAGTGAGTTCAAAGCCATTTGAAAAACCTGAGAATCATAAATAATAAACAGATCAAACACTTCGAATTTACCAATTTATATTGAATCCCTCAAAACAATATAAAACAAAATTCACCAACATCTCAAGCACCGTGGATTCGCATGCCACGTTAGTGTGGACGTATATAAACCCGAACATTTACAAGAGAAGGTTTTACCCATTAATTTCATTTATCAACCTAACTTTATGATAAAATAATTAATAGTCGGTTTCTTTTCAGCCATGCAAATATCAGCAGTGACTCCGTTGGGGAGGATACTGATTATTCACATCTAAGTGTGTACCATTATTTGATCCCAAGTCCATTGCGCAAGCTTGTGTGCCTTACAGTTGGAGAAGTACACACGCGCTTGGGTAACTTCCTACGATCATCATAAAGAAGTTTGTACTAGTGATCCGTGAATAAAACCCATCCGTTGTGGAGGAAGGCCTGTAGCCAACACGCAGGTTTACTCACATCACTTACAAACCAATAATGGAGGCCATGGGAATTTATTTACCAATCCCCTCTCCCACTTAGTTATTTAATACCGAGGGTTTTTGTCATGCATATAATATTAACAAATAAAATATACAATAAAGCATGCTTTAATCCAAGTAATTAAATTAAATAAATCACATAAAACATGCTTTACACATATATAACAATTAATCGTCATGTTAAACAATTAAATCAATTATATAATTCAATTAATTGCAAAATAAAGTTGGATCAAAAATTGGGCCTACCTATTCCAAATAAAATTAGCAATTAATGAGCAGCCATAATTATAAAAAAAATTAAAGCCCATTAAGCCAGCCAATTTTATTTCTTTGGAACAAGCCCAATACATATCAAGGCCCAACACCACAAACAATTAATAAATAAACACATACAGGCCCAGCTGCTCTAATTAATTAATTACAACCCAGTAAGCCCATTACATAAAAAAAAACAGGCCCAACAGCAATTAATAAAAAAAAACCAGCCCAGCCCAAACTCCAGAAACCCTAGCCTCTGCCTGCCGTCACTGCCGTCAGCAAGAGGCCACCGGCGCAGCTACCGCCGCCCCCGGCTGTGCCGCCTTCAGCCCATCGGATTTCCACCGTAAGTCCATCGCCGACTAGTTTCCAGCCGCGAATCGCCGCCGACAGCGCGACAAACTCCAACCAGCTGCCGAGACAACGCCGCAACCTATGCCCCACCGCCGTCACGGCTCCGCCCACAGCCCGCCGGAACAAAGCCACCTTCCATCAGCAGACTAAGCCCACAGCCGCGTCCGCCTGCCGGAAACAAGCCTTCAGTCAGCACATCTCCCGATGACACTTCTCGCCGCCGGCGCTGCACCATCGCGGGAACTTTCAGCGGCGCCAGGAATTCGCAGCGCGCCAGTCGAAGCATCAACCTTGACTTCTCCGCCTCGACCTCGTGCCGCCCTGACCGCCATCGCCGCTGCGATTCCACCCTGTCGCCGTCACCGATTCGATTGGGACAGACTGCCCACCTGGTACACTGCTCCCTATGCCGCCGCCGCCTGTCGGTCTTCTGAAGACGCCGTAATCAGCGGCCTCCGCCCAGTCGCAACGAGAGAGAGAGGAGGAAGGGAGAGGGGGGGTGGTGGAGAGTGCGTGTGTGTTGAACAGCAGGGAGGAGGATTCTCGAAGTGTGTGCCAAATATTAATAATTAATCAATTAATATTACACACCATACAAACAAACATGCCTGACAGTCTACTCCATGTGAAAAAATCAGATTAAATCAAATAATCAATTAATCACATAATTCTTTACAAATCAGTTTCACCAAGAAACCATTGCTCTGATACCAATTGCTGGCAATTGGATCTTATGGTGAACACGATTCGAAAAGAAAACAAGTAATTAAAACAGCGGAAGCATAAAACGATTACCTGTCTTCTGGTTTGGTGTAGTGGATGATGATCTGAGAAGAACACCTCTTGTCTTCTGCAGTATTACCCAAAGTCAACTCTCTGGTGTTGTGTGGTCAACAATCCCCAGAGAGTTCTCAATCTGTTCCTGATCTCTTTCTACGTAAGAGGCGCAGAGTTAGGTTATTAGGAACTGAGACAACTTATATATACTTGGGCTACTGCAGGGACCAGGAGGAGAAATTGGGCTGGGCCTCAATCAAATTTAATTAACCAAGCTTAGCCCAAAGCTTTTAATTAAATCCAATAATAATAATATAGTCCACTAAAATATTATTACTGCACTACCCATCCAATCCCAAATTATGTTCTGGGCTCCTTCTTATTATGAGCCCGATAGTCTCCCCATGTTTAAGATACACAATGCCCATTAATTAATTAAGTTACTGACAACTCAAATTAATTAATATCTCATCCGAGAGTAGTACCACTCAACCTTATTATCATGCCGGAAATTAATCCACTTGCAAGATTTACATGATAAACCTTATGAGCTCCTCAAGGGGACATCATCAACCTATGACGGACATGGTTTCCTTCTACAATCAACAGCACACCATAGAGACAGCACTACTTCCCAACTCACCGAGTTTGTTGATTTAATTCATTTAAATCTCACCCATTGATGAATCAAAGAAATACATACTGCCCTACGTGTCGAAGTTATTGTATAGGGATTAAGAGCATGGACATCCATAATAACAGAGATCAAGTTCTTCTATATAGACAGTACAAGTCGAATGATCTCAAGCGGTCCTACTCAATACACGCTAAGTGCACTAATGTGATTCTATAGTCAAGACAAACTAATTCCAAATCACACTACAACCATACCGATAGATAGTCCCCGTCTATCTTGGTTGTGAGCATCTGTTTATACTTTATAAGGAAACCGATAATATGATCTTCCGCGTGTTGTCGCACAACATATTATCTACAGTATAAAGTAAATGGACTTTTGCACAAACAATTTATAATATGCAAAAACGTTTGATCATATGATTCTCATTTCAAATAAAATTGTTATTACATTGTTCAATATAAAAGCGAGGCTTTTAGTATACAAATCTAACAAGTGTAAGAAAGAGTAAGAAATAATTATAGTTGAAGAATGAATTCACATTGACCTTCTCGTATATCGAGGAGGAAATCAAAGATTTAACCACACCCCAGCAGAAACAAATTTGTTACACATCAATGTGTGTCTTGTAAATAATGCACAATAAATAACTTGATTGTGGAATATCAAAATATGCGAAAAATATTTGTGGAATAAAAATGGAGTAAATAAAGATATTTATTTGCCTGAAGCAAATAACAATATTGACATAGTCAATGAAGACAATTTGAGACCTAAGCTCGAAAATTATTATGACCAAGTATGCTATATAATTTAGCTATATTTCTTTGCATAAAAATATTTGTTTAACATTATTTCTTTTCTAATACATTATATTGTTGTTGTTGTGCTTATTTTGTTAATATATATGTTGTAGATTATATTTATAAATAATTTTGTTTAAATTTTACATGTTTTGTAAGTTGATATCTAGAATTGATATGTATATTGTTGTGATATTGATATTTGGAAACCCAACATTTTTAAATATGACACGAGTAATTGGGTTATTTTGGGCAAACAGATGAGCCAGATAATTTAAATTCTTTTAGTCATGAGATATGAAAAGACACTTGTGAAGTTTGTGTGGAAATTTTATGGTATGATACTTACATACTAATGTTGGACTTATATCTCTTATTATGCTTAAGAGATTCAAGAAAAAATGGTCAAATATTTTTTCATGTCATGACCAAAATATTTTAGTAATGTATCCACTGAATAAATTAGTTTTATTCAAAGTGCACTAATACAAATGAAATTATATATGAAGAGCTCAAATATTGAATATTTGATTTGTTCAAGTGGAATTGATATCAACTGATAATATTGAACAAGTGGAACATCCAATGTCTTATGTTCACATGCAGTGAATATTTTACTCCAACAATTAATATTTGGGGAACTTGGAATAACTAAACACAAATTCTGGCTCCTGCATATCATAATTATACCCCTTTTATAGATAGTGCTGTTCAATCATGGCCAGAAGCCTTGAAAATTTTCCATCTGCAAATTTTGAATTGTGTATTTAATATTTTATATCACCACCATAGCGTACTTCAATGGGCATTCTAATATTAATAATCCGTCAATTTCTATGAAGCCCAAAATAAGGGATCAATATATATTTTAGTACGCTAATTGTACATCTAATGAAAATTATTTCACGGCATTAGGGGGAGACTTAAGCTCAATATTTATGTGAATGCCGAGAAATTTTATTATTTTGCACTAGATTTACTGAACTAGAAGTTCAAAAGATTATTAATCTACCATAGCAACTAAACTGTCAAACTATCATAAAGAAGTGACAAAGTCCCTTATATCTATAATAGTTAATGCACCACTGGAAGTGGAGTTCCCCTGGGATATCATACTTTAAACAAGTATTTATCAACGCTAGAAACATGAAAGGATTAATAATTTGAAAATTAAATATCCGTGGAAATTAATTTTAATAGTCACTTCCACAATTATAAGAAGAATTTATTTTGATAACGAAAACTATCTTCAATAGATTTGTCCCGAAGATAAATGCCCAGTAAATTCGCACGTGCATCAAAATAACTAAAATACTGGGTATGCGAAACGGTTAGATTCAAACGTATTGGGAAATGACGTGGATCTAATTACATAAATATAAAATATAGATATCATTATAAATGTTGGGAGAAGAATATGAATTGAAATAGAAAGTTGTCAACAACTCATTGTCTCTTTGATTACTTTTACTGTCTTAAATAATAATTTGAATCCAAAAATTATATTCTATATCAAAGTGCCAGAAGCACGAAAAATTTGGTAAGACAGTATAAAGCAATGAGGTTGAGCTTAACTCACTAAATATTTATTTGAATGTTCTCTGATGTGATATAAATATTTGTCCCAGAAGAACATGTGAATAATAAAGTGGTGATTAGTTAAAGTTCAAAGGGTTCTTGTAGAGACCCAGTGTATAAACGATACATACTCTCCCATTATACATTACGTTTCGATACTTAATTTATATGACAGTTTCAATATATTTAGATATGCAGTAAATATATATTATTATATGATATACATGAAAATCCTCGAAGGATTAAAACTTCTCAAATTGGATGAGAATAAAATATCACAACATATAACTATAATATTGGTCATTGCCAGACCTTGAAACAGTTAATATGGATATACTATATTTTAATTTGTTATTTCTTCCTGAAGAAGAATGAAAATTATGTGTATATGAACGTTTTAAGATTGAAATGTATAAGAAATTTATATAAGGTAACACATGACGGATTTTTCAGAATGAAAGAATTTGGATAAAGCAAAAAGTTGTCTCAACTTGTAGATTGAGAATATCTTAAAGTTTAAACACCAGTTAATCTTTTTTATGTTTGTTTTAGATGAATTTTCGATTTTCGATATATCTATTTATATTGTATGCCAATTGTCATTTTTATCCCTTGAAGTGGAAAACTAATGTCTATATACTTGAAGTATATAATGAGGATATTTTGGGCTAGAAGTCCCTCCATTCAGTGCTTTTAAAGCACATGTTTTCTCTTAATTGTATCAGGCCTGATATGCACTTATGATGAACTTGCTAGCAAGATTTTATGACTCTCAGACAAAGAGAAGTTATATGAAATTAAACATATCCTCAATTATCTCGTAGATACAAAATACTATTAGTTTATTTATAAGAAACCAACGTGAAATTGGCATATTGATTTGAATGTTAATTAAATGATCCCCATAATGTTAAGGTTTCAAACTGGTGTAATAAGATTGTTGATATAATAAATATATAGCCCATGGGGCATGATGAAAGACTAATATCCCCAGTCTTTTATAAGACAATAAATTATGTGTTGCATGGATGAATAATTAATATATTATGCGAGACATGACAAATTTAGATGCTCTAGAAGAGCAGTGAGTATTACAAATATATATAACATTTGCTCATGTAAATTATTTATCATTGTTTTGTTTACTCCTAAATTATATTTTAGTATGTCCTTGTAGTATTGTATTATCTAGACCCAGAAGATTGTCGTCTTCAGGGGGAGTGACAATTCCAAATAAATTTCAAATTTCCAATGTATCCCTGTTTTCAGGGGGAGCGGTAATTTCTAAACAATCCAGAAGATTAAGTCCTGAAGACTAATAGTTGTACTCTTTTTCCCTTTACTAAGTTTTTCCCACTGGGTTTTCTTAGTCTAAGGTTTTTTTTAACGAGGCAACTAATGCAATACATCAAAATCATAAGATCTGCACTCTTTCCTTAACTAAGTTTTTTCCTAAGAGGTTTTCTTAGTTGAAGGTTTTTAATGAGACATGCAAGCTAAATGTCTTGGGGATGAAATAACTTCTAAATAATCCTGAAGATTGGTCATGAAGACCAAGTTGTACTCTTTTTCATTAACTAAGTTTTTTCCTACAAGGTTTCCTTGGTTGAAAGTTTTTTTAATGAGACAGCTAATATGAAATATTATGAAATGATAAGACATGTACTCTTTTCCTTGACTGGTTTTTTCCACAGGGTTTCCTAGCGAGGTTTTTAACGAGGCATGCATATGATGTCGTAATGTCCAAGGGGGAGTGTTGTGAAATATTTTATATGGACATTACTCCTTATAACATTAGAATAGGAAGAGAGATCGTTTACTATTGTACCTTTATCTTCTCTATATAAAGAGTAGAGATAGTAGGGTTGTACAGACATTGAGATTTACGCCGTTAATAAGAATCCCTATTTCTCTCTTATTTTTTGTGTTTTTCTATTTCTTTTATATTCGTCTTACAAAATCTGTTTACAACAAAATCATGATGCATTCTTATATTACTTGTGCCTACTTTTCATGTTATAACCAAGTGATTGACTGTGGGTACTGAAATCATATTATTTAAATGTATATGATTTCTATGATATAGCAATAATTAGGAAAACAGGGAGACTAAATGACAAGTTAAGATGTTTGCAAATGACTTTTGAATCATTTTTTAACAAAACAAAAAACATACCCTCAGCCAAAAAAAAAGAACTATGAATGTCAACTTTTAACCCCAAAATATGATTTTATTATAAACAACCAACAAATATAATCACGCTGTGATCAACACACCAGCAAAAAAAAAGGTGATGTGCTAACCAAAAAAATTGGATAAGAATTACTATGCAAACAGTCATGTTTAATAACTAAATTTGCACATAAAATTAAAGAAGAAAATCAGCAAACAAACAAGTAAACACATGAGTAGGTTTAGAAGAAAAGAAATATTACACAAAGAATCTTGTAGGATGTGCAACATCTAAATAAGTTAATTTATATAATATGCAGAGTCGAGGTCTGAAGGAGAAAATGAAAGTAAGATTGATGAGATTTTAAAGATGGAATATATGTAATCTTGCTTTCGGCTTTGTTTAATTCATAATATTCCAAACTCATCTTCAAAGTGGAATTCTAGGGTTAAAGCAAATGCAAAGTGGAGTAAATTATGAACTACATCTCATTCTCATCTAATTAATTACTATATGCAAACAATAACATTTGATAATCAAATTTGCCAGTAAAATTTAAAAAAAAATAAGAAAATCGACATACAAACAAGTAAACACATGAGGTGGTTTAGAAGAGAAGAAAGATTAACCAAAGAATCTCATTGTTAAAAAAAATAAGAAAATCGACATACAAATAAGTAAACACGTGAGTTGGTTTAGAAGAGAAGAAAGATTAAACAAAGAATCTCACCGTACTAATCGAAGAGTGATGGAAGATGCACAATGATTTTACTCTTCTAAGGGAGGAGCAATTCTGTTTTGAGTACGATAAGAAAAGTGATGAAAAAGGATATTTGATATATCCTAGTGCTTTGGAATTTGTAATTTTTTCCTTAGTTAGTTTCAGTATGCCTTAAATTAAGAATTTTAAAATTTTAGCGTACTAATCTGCCTCCAATTTTTTATTTAAAGAGGAAAGTTAATATATATATATATATATATATATATATATATATATATATATATATATATATATATATATATATATATATATATATATATATATATATAATTTTATTTCTTAAATTATGAAATTCACTAAGAATTATATATATTTTTAATTATATCGTTAAAAAAGATTATTTTTTAAAAATATGTATTAGCCACTAATATATATATATATATATATATATATATATAGGTAGTTCATAAATCATATGGATAAACCACAATCATAAAATATATTATTAAGGGTAGGTCTCGTGTGAGACTGTCTCACATTTTTTAAAATAGTTATCACTTTCGCTATAAAATATTATCACTTTTCATTTATACTATAAATTGTTCATGAAATAGCATTATAACTTTTCATTGATCCAGTATAGAAGTTATCACTTTTTTATCTGTCTCACGTAAAATGGTCTCACGCAAGTCTTTGCCTATCATCAAACACAAGTATAAAATTACCATTATGCATTAAGAAATAATTATACATACATGAAATCTTTGTTTTAGTATACGATACTGTAGCCATGATGACAACTTGAGCCAAAAACACAACTATCACTACATACCCATCCTATCCATCTAAACCCTTTTAAACAAACACTTAAAAAAAATATTTATACTACAACTGGTTTCACTGTAAAATTGGTTACACTCTAATATGTCTCTTAATATATTATTAAAAGACAGCTCACCTCTAAAAATTCTAAACTCTAAGAATAAATGAAATCCCTAAGGGTATAATAGGACATAAAGTACTAGTGTACAAGGTGAATCATTGAACGAAATATTGTGCAAGCAAATATGCAACTAAAAGTGTGAATAATTCATAATTCATAATATAAATAAAAAGCGCAACATATGTAATTAAAAAGTATAAGTAATCAATAAAATGTGAAACATTCTCAACAAGAGAGTTTCACTCGAGACTTGATATTAATTTGGTATAGTTACTTGTGTAATCAATCAAGAAAGCACTATCATACATTTGTGTAAACCGGATTTACATACATTAATATTTAAATCATGTTACTTTTTAGTACATAAAAAATTACTCTTTAGACACGTAAATTGTTACTCTTCTAAATTTAAAAATTCATCTACAAATTCTTGTAAACCCTGATTTATTTATTACTTTTTAGTACATGAAAAAGTATTCTTTAAAGACATGAATTATTACTCTTTTGTATAAAAATTATTACTCTTCAAAAAGTAATTTTTTATATACAAAAAAGTAATTTAAAAAAATAGAGTTTACATGTAAACCTGGTTCACATGAGACATACTCTTATGTTTGATGAAATTTTTGTTTTAGTTTAATAATTTAATAATTAAGTTTAATATATATGTCGAATATATACTTTATAAATATAAAAATAAAATATCTATTAAATATTTTAAAGAGATAAATTAGTGATACAATATTTAAAATAAAGATTTATTAAATATTTTCCATATATGCATTGCTAGTACAATATGATAATAGAAAAATAGAATTAACATGTACAATTTAAAATTATATTTAAAAGATTCTGATTAAATGAAAATTGTGGGATGATACGTATATGTATAAATTTTTGAGAAGGAAAGAGTGCGGACATATGTACTTCTATAAAAATATATATGATAAATGATTTGGTATTATTACTAAATAATAATGATGATACTGATGATACCTATTTTGTGATTAAAATAATATCCCATCAACTTCCAGCGCAAAATATGAGATAAAAAGAGGAAATTAGGTGAAAAAAAGTAGGAAATTTGAGACCTAATAGATAAATTAGAGTAAAAAGATAGAGGAAAAAGAAAAAAGTGTTTAGAAAGAACATAAGAGGCATCGCTGAAACTCCTCTCCTCAGATTTCTTCAATTCTTAGACCAGAGAAGATAGTCCTAAAGTTTTTCACAACTATCTTCAGATTTCTGTGAATTTCAGATTTAACGCCAAAGAAGATAGTCCAAAAATCATTTGCACCGCACTTAGGATACTTGGTGAGTCAGTTTCTACTACCATTCCCCGCAACATCTTCACTAGTTCCCGAAGATATCATTTCTTCCTTTTTCTTTTCCCTTTTTTTATTAGTGGTGGTGAATTTTTTGATAATATATTAGTTTTTGTGATTCTACGTACTTTTCTGTAGCCACAAAGTCCTATGTATATTTCTGTAGCCTACTGAACCTAAATGATGTTTCTTTGGTCCTAATAATCTAAAGTACATTTAAAGTAGTACTAAAATAGAATGTTATGGTAGCCACAATGTCCTATGTATATTCTGTAGCCTACAAAACATAGATGATGCTTTTTTTGACCTAATGATATAAAGTACAATTAGATCAGTTGTACTAACATAGAATCCTTAGTGGCTACTTAGTAAAGAAGATGCTTATGAAAATATTTGTTAAATATAAATGATTACCAACTAGTAAATTAATAGATACAAAACTTTTTATGAACTCTTTTTCTACTAAATAATAAAAACAGAAGTAGAACCTGTTGACAATTGGATCGTGCGGTTCAACGTGATCGTTAGGATAACAGGTAAATAAATCAGCGGAAGCAATTTAAACGTGTTTACCGTACTTCTGGGTTGATGTAGAGGATGAACAGCAGAGAACCACCTCTCAATCTTCTGCTGTATGTCCCAAGCCGAATCCTGCTGTTGTGTGGGCAACAATCCGCAGGATTCTCTCAATCTGCTCCTGCTCTTTCTAACTGTCAAATGAGGCACTTAGGGTTAACAGGAGCTGAGATGACTTATATAGTTGGGCTACAGCAGGGACCAGGAGGAGAAATTGGGCTGGGCCTCAATTGAATTTAATTAACCAAGCTTAGCCCAAAGCTTTTAATTAAATCCAATAATAATAATGTAGTCCACTAAAATATTATTACTGCACTACCCATCCAATCCCAAAATTATGTTCTGGGCTCCTTCTTATTATAAGCCCGATGGTCTCCCCATGTTTAAGAAATACAATGTCCATTAATTAAATAAGTTACTGACAACTCAAGTTAATTAATATCTCATCCGAGAGTAGTACCACTCAACCTTATTATCATGCCAGAAATTAATCCACTTGCAAGATTTACATGATAAACCTTATGAGCTCCTCAAGGGGACATCATCAACCTATAACGGACATGGATTCCTTCTACAATCAACAGCACACCATAGATACAGCACTACTTCCCAACTCATCGAGTTTGTTGATTTAATACTTATAAATCTCACCTATTGATGAATCAAAGAAATACATACTGCCCTACGTGTCGAGGTTATTGTATAGGGATTAAGAGCACGAACTTCCATAATAACAGAGATCAAGTTCTTCTATAAGTCAGTATAAGTCGAACGATCTCAGGCGGTCCTGCTCAATACACTCAAGTGCACTAATGTGATTCTATAGCCAAGACAAGCTAATACCAAACCACACTACAACCATACCGATAGAGAGTCCCCGTCTATCTCAGTTGTGAGCATCTATTTATACTTTATAAGGAAATCGATAATATGATCTTCTACGTGTTGTCGCACAACATATTATCTACAGTATAAAGTAAATGGACTATTGCATCATGCATATAAAATATATTATAAGATGCAATCATTTGATCAATGATTCTCATTTCAAATATTGTTATGACATTGTTCATACTAAAGCTAGACTTTTAGTATACAATCCAACAATCTCCCACTTATACTAAAAGACTATGCTGTCATGTCTTCTGCCATACATCTGATTCCTACTCCCACTTACACGACCATTAAAAGCTCTCGCCTTAAGGTCATTGTAAATGGTTTACTAGGTCATCATCCGATGCAATCTAGGTGACAACAACCTTCCCCTCATCATACGATTTCACGTAACAGGTGGTACTCCCGCTCTATGTGTTTAATTGCCTTATGGACTTGTGATTTCTTCAAGTTTGCAACTGCACCAATATCATCAATGTAAATTGTGATTACATTGGGTAAACTTAGAAGCACTTCAAAGTCCATTATGAAGTCTTTAGAGTCATATAGATACTTTGGCTGCCTCATAGGCTCCAATTCATCATCTTTCCATGATGGAGTCCGGAGTCTGAAATATATTTCTATATAACACTCCTCCACATTATGACTCTACTTCCTAAGATTAACCACATAACCTTTGAGGTGAATTTACTGCCATCCAATCTGACTAAAAAATCCGAATCTACGTAATCCACAAGAAGCAGTGAATCTGTCCAGTAAGTCCACATATAATTTCCAGTCCTTCTCAGGCACTTTATAAATGTCTTACCACAGTTCATCATTCTTGTTCCGGGTTACGTTGATACCCACTGTTCATGCATTCAGCAAAACAGATATCCAACATCGTTCATAGCATTCCTTAGATTAAGCTTTCTTATTCGCCGAAGCATAAGGAACCGATTTCATCCTCTTTATCTTCTTCTTGTGTCTCAAAGACACATTCACTTAGATAAATTTACATGCTAAATGAGTATGGACTGTATCATTTTATGAAACTTGAGATAAGCATAATGTCCTTTCTTGTGATCCATATTACCGTGATCAAAAGGATATATTTTGCCTTTCTTAAGTCTTTCATCTCTACCGCTTTATTAACCGTACCCATACGCCCAATAATACTCTTTCATCGTCTCCAATGAGCAAGATACTATCTACGTATAGTACAAAAAACATCACCACGTTTTCGTCACTCTTTACAATACACAAGATACATCCGCTGATTGATTTAAATCCGTGCCACTGGATTACCTAATCAAAACAGATGCTTCACGATCTCAAAGCTTACTTTAGTCCATCGCTGGACACTTTTAAGCTTACTGTCAAAATGCTATTAGTACTTTGTAATGAATCACTCTGGTTGCTTCACATAGATGTTTTCCTCAAGACTTCCAATCAGGAAAGCTGTCTTGACATCTATTTGCTGTCCCTCATAATTCAATATGAGCAGCAATAAATAAAAGAATTCGGATCAATTTAAGCATAGCTACCAGCGAATATGTTCCTTCATAATCGAACCATTTCTTTCTGAGTACATCTTTTCGCAACAAGCTTTACTTCCAAGATTTTCACCTTTCCGTATGATCCTCTTTTATTTCCCTATGACCACTTGCAATGGCTTTTACACCATTTTAGTGATCGTTCAAGCTCCAGACTTAATTTAGAATCCATGGATTCTATTTCATCATTCATTGCATCTTGCTAAGATTCCGCATTTTCATCTTGTAGTGCTACGTCGTATCCGTGGGACAATACCATGTTTACTAGGGATCAAGTCTCACGACTCTCCCAAAACATATATTTATGGGTTGTCATACAACCCTCCCACTACGACAAGGCACTACATGTAATTGTGTATCAGACGTGACACGCGTTACAGTTTACCTTGTGGTATATCCTCTTGTACACTTGGTACTTATACTTAGTGTTTTCCTCTCACTTCCTTTAGAACAACTTATACATGGGTTTGTGATTTATTACATAGTCCTTTTCCAAACCCTTCGATCTTTTGGACTAAATAAATCACCCTCCATTTTTCTAGGATATCCCATATACAGACAAACGTTTCACGAATTACTGTATCTAGGGCATATCCATAAAATGAATTTAATTATTCTAAATAATTCATCATCTATCTAATCATAACCATAAGAGCCTAATACCTTCTACCCACCACACCATTCAGCTGGGGCATACCCGGTGTAGTCAACTTGAGATTTAATCTCAACTTCTGATCAATAGCTCCTAACTATCCCAAGAGGTATTCGCCATCATGATTGAATCGTAATGACTTAATATATTTTCCATGACGCTTCACTGTACCAGCCTTACAATTCTTGAATTAATCAAAGAACTTAGACATGCAGTGCATCATATAAATATATTGGTTTCCAGAATAATTTTCGAATATTCATAACCACCTCTCGCTTGGATAATATTAGGTTCGCTTGAATCAGAATGAACTAATTCCAACATATATATCTTTGGCTCTACACCCCACAGCCTTGAAAAGGCAGTTAATCATTTTTACTTCCAAGCAAGACTCGCAAGTCCGATAGTTTGCACTTTAGATAAACCTTACGGTCTATCGGCTATCAACTTTTGAATCCTACTTAAGTAAAATGAATTAGTCATAGACGCCAAATGTATGTTTAGTTCATTTCCGAAGGTTCCTTTCTCTTACAAATATTAGAAGATGCATTATTTAATTACTATTTATTGCATCTGTGGGATGTACATGATTCAAGAGTATACTTTTTATCCACCAACATACTTTAACGGATTATAGCCTCATTCCTCATTACTATGACCATGTCATTTAAATGAAATGAAGTATCCATCCGTTAATGCATAGAAACCGAAATTAAATTCTTTCTATGAAACGTACGTAAAGACAATTTCTCATAATCAATCGTTTATTCTTATCATGAGATAAATAAACAACTCCCACTGCAATAGCCACTACCTTTGTAGTTTTACCCATATTATTAACAATCTTATCCTTACTCAGTGATAAACATTTAGTGATTCCAGTATCTACATACTTTGTGTCAGTAGATGCCATCACTAATCATGTTTAAACCATTAGTAAATAAGATATTAACCTTGTTCAGATCATGATGAAAAATGACTTTCTTTTGCCACATGTTTTGTTAGAAGTTTCCCACCAAATACAACCTCTCGTATTTCAGGTAGAACTTGCTCAAAACATCCAGGCAAATTGTGAAGAATAAATTGATTTAGGTTTCCCTTTCAATTTCTATTCCAAGCTCTTCCAATTCATTCATCAATTCAACCATGATCTTCTGCCTTTTTAATTTACTCAAGTATCCGAAGAGTTACATGAGATCATCATATTTTTATGAACCTCTCATCTCTGTTGGCATTCAATCGTTTGGTTAACGTGACCCGTTAGGGTTCCATGTATTTCTAACAAGCAGCAGAAGCAAGTAAACATGAAACGCATTACCTTTCACCAAGGGTTGATGTAGAGGTTGAATTCTCGCTGGCAGTCTGCGCAGTCCCACGAGAATAGCCATAAGTTCCTCTTCTGATGTCGGAATTGAGTGATCTTTGTGCTCAGACGATCCTCTCTTCGATGCAAAATCGAAGAACTGTACGATTTTATATGAATTTTGGAACATGAAAAACTGCAGCAGCAAACGACCTTCCGGTCTTCTGCTGTATGTCCCAAGTCCGATCTCGACGTCGTGTGGGCGACGATCTACGAGACCTACTCAATCTGCTCTCAACCCTCATCACACGTGAATAATGAATTAGATTAGGGTTCCAGATAAGTTGAGGTAACTTATATACATGGGCTACAACAGGGACCAGGAGGAGAAATTGGGTTGGGCATCCATTGGGCTTAAGTATCCAAGCTTAGCCCAAAGCTTATACTTAAGTCCAATAATAATAATATATTCCACTAAAATATTATTACTGCACTACCATACCAATCCCAAAATTATGTTTTCGGCTCCTTCTTATTATGAGCCCGTTAGTCTCCCCATGTTTAAGATATACAATGTCCATTAATTAATTTAAGTTACTGACAACTCAATTAATTAATATCTCATCCAAGAGTAGTACCACTCAACCTCATTATCATGCCGGAATAAATTCCACCTGCAGGGTTTACATGATAATCCTTATGAGCTCCTCAAGGGGACATCATCAACCTATGACGGACACGGATTCCTTCTACAATCAACAGCACACCATAGAGACAACACTACTTCCCAACTCACCGAGTTTATTGATTTAATTGCATGTAAATCTCACCCATTGATGAATCAAAGAAATACATACTGCCCTATGTGTCGAGGTTATTGTATAGAGATTAAGAGCACGAACATCCATAATAACTGAGATCAAGTTCTCCTATAAGTCAGTATAAATCGAACGATCTCAAGCGGTCCTGCTCAATACACACAAGTGCACTAATGTGATTCTATAGCCAGGACAAGCTAATACCAAACCACACTACAACCATCCCGATAGAGAGTCCCCGTCTATCTCGATTGTGAGCATCTGTTTATACTTTATAAGGAAACCGATAATATGATCTTCCGCGTGTTGTCGCACAACATATTATCTACAGTATAAAGTAAGTGGACTATTGCATCGAACATATAAATAAATTATAATATACAATCATTTGATCATATGATTCTCATTTCAAATTAATTGTTATAACATTGTTCATACAAAAAGCTAGACTTTTAGTATACAATCCAACAATCTCCCACTTATACTAAAAGACTATGCTGTCATGTCTTCCGCCATACATCTGATTCCCACTCCCACTACACGACCATTAAAAGCTCTCGCCTTAATATCCTTGTAAATGGATTTACTAGGTCATCATCCGATGCAATCTAGGCGACAACAACCTTCCCCTCATCATACGATTTCTCGTAACAGGTGGTACTTGCACTCCATGTGTTTAATTGCCTTATGGGCTCGTGATTCCTTCAAGTTTGCGACTGCACCAATATCATCAATATAAATTGTGATATCCTTGGGCAAACTTAGAAACACTTCGAAGTCCATCTTGAAGTTTCTAGAGTCATACATATACTTTGGCTGCCTCATAGGCTCCAATTTATCATCTTTCCATGATGGAGTGCGGAGTCTGAAATATATTTCTATATAACACTCCTCCACATTATGACTCAACTTCCTAAAATTAAACACATAACCTTGAGGTGGATTTACTGTCGTCCAATCTGACTAAAAAATTCGAATCTACGTAATCCACAAGAAGCAGTGAATTTGCCCAGTAAGCTTACATATAATTTCCAGTCCTTCTCAGGCACTTCATATATGTCTTACCACAGTTCATCATTCTTGTTCCGGGTTACGTTGATACCCACTGTTCATGCGTTCAACAAAATAGATATCCATTCTCGCGCATAGCATTCCTAAGATTAAGCTTCCTTATTCGCCGAAGCATAAGGAACCGCTTTCATCACCTTTATCTTCCTTTTGTGTCTCAAGACATATTTTCTTAGATAAAGTCACTTGCTAAAACAAGTAAGGATCGTATCAATTCATGAAGCTTGAGACAAGCATAATATCCTTTCTTGTGATCCGTATTACCGTGATCAAAAGGATATTTTTGCTCTTCTTAAGTCCTTCATTTCATACCGCTTTATTATCCATACACATACGCCCGACAATACTCTTTCATTGTCTCCAATGAGCAATATATCATCTACGATAGTACAAGAAATACCACCACGTTTCTATCACTCTTTTCAATACACAAGACCCATCCGATCATTGATTAGATCCATGTCACTGGATTACCTCATCAAAACGGATGTTTCATGATCTTGAAGCTTGTTTTAGTCCATTAATGGACACTTTTAAGCTCACTATCACAATGCTCTTAGCTCTTTGCAATGAATCACTCTGGTTGCTTCACATAGATGTTTCCCTTAAGACTTCCAATCAGGAAAGCTGTCTCGACATCTATTTGCTATCCCTCATATTTCATATGAGTAGCAACAAATAAAAGAGTTCGGATCAACTTAGGCATAGCTACCGGCGAACAGGTTTTCTCATAATCGAACCCTTTCTTTCTGAGTATACCTTTTCGTAACAAGCTTGCTTCCAAGGTTTTCACCTTATTCTATGATCCTCTTTTATTCTTGCATGCCTGCTTCCAATGGCTTTTACGCCATTTAGCGGTTCAACAAGCATCCAGACCTAATTTCAAATCGTTCTATTTTAATATTCATTGCACTTTGCTAGGATTAGGCATTTCTAACTTGTAGTGCTTCGTCGTATCCGTGGGTCCATTTCATGTTTGCGAGGGACCAAGTCTCACGACTTTCCTAAAACATGTATCTTACAAGTTGTCGAAGAACCCTCCCACTACGAAAAGGCACTACATGCAATTGTATATCAGACGTGACACGCGTTGCAGTTTACCTTGTGGTATATCCTCTTGTACACTTGGTACTTATACTTTGTGTTTTCCTCTCACTTCCTTTAGAACAACTTATACATGGGTATTTGATTTATTACATAGTCCTTTTTCCAAAAATCTAGTGTTTATGTTAACAATCACTCTTCGATCTTGTGGACTAAATAAATCATCCTTTATTTTTCTAGGATATCCCACAAATAGAAAAACATTCTTACGAATTACTGTTCCTAGGGCATATCCATAAAATGAATTTAGTAATTCCAAATAATTCATCATCTATCTTATCACTACCATAAGAGTGCTATTCCTTCTATTCGTCACACCATTAAGGTGGGAAATTCATTTCCGAAGGTACCTTTCTCTTACTAGATTAGAAGACTCATTATTAATTACTATTTGTCGCATCCAGGGGATAAACATGATTTAAGAGTGTACAAATTGTTCACCAACGTACCATAACATATTACAACTCTATCATTCATTATAATGACCATATCATTTAAATGAAATGGAGTATCCATCTATTAATGCATAAAAACCGAAATCAAATTCTTTCTATGAAAATGTACGTAAAGACAATTTCATAAAATCAAACGTCTACTCATATCATTTAATAAATAGACAACTCCCACTGCAATAGCCACTACTCTTGTAGTTTACCCATGTCATAACAATCTTATCCTCACTTAGTAATAAACATTTAGTGATTCCAGTATCTACACACTTCGTGTCAGTAAATGCCATCACTAATCATGTTTTAAACAACTAGTGAATAAGATATAAAACTTGTTCACATTATGATGAAAATGGCTTTCCTTTGCCACATGTTTTGCCAGAAGTTTTCCACCATATACATCCTATTGTAATTCAGGTGGAACTTACTCAAAAACATCTAGGCAATTCACAAAGAATTAAATTGATCTAGGTTTCCCTTCAATTTATACTCCATGCATTCCCAATTCATTCATCAAATTAAATCATGATCTTCTGCCTTTTAACTTACTCAAGTATCCGAAGAGTTACATGAGACCATCATATTTCTATGAACCTCTCATCTCTTCACTAGAGACTTTAATAGGCATCATGAGACGTCCATTGTGAGAACACACATGTATTTTCTTAAGCAGTAAAATTCAAAACCAAGATTCTTTTCTAATCATCTAATTTTGGACCAGTAAATATAATTTCTTTTAGTCAACAATAAGCGAGATAAAACCATTTGAAATTACAGAGAATCATAAATAAATATACCGATCAAATCTTCGAATTTTATCCTTTTATATTGATTCCCTCAAAACTATATAAAAATAAAATTCACCGACATCTCAAGCACCGTGAGTCTGCAAGCCACGTTAGTGTGGACGTTTACAAACCCAAACATTTACAAGAGAAGGTTTTACCCATTAATTTCATTTGTCAACCTAACTTTATGACAAAATAATTAATAGTCGGTTCCTCTTTAGCCATGCAAATAATAGCAGTGACTCCGTTGGGGAGGATACTAATTATTTACACCTAAGTGTACACCATTATTTGATCCCAAGTCCACTGCGCGAGCTTGTGTGCCTTACAGTTGGAGAAGTACACACGCGCTCGGATAGCTTCCTACAATCATCAATTATAAGTTTGTACCAGTGAGCCCCACATAAACTCATCCGTTAGGGAGGAAGGCCTATTGCCAACACGCAAGTTCATGTACCACATTACAAACAATAATTATGTAATGAAGTCTGTACCAGTGATCCGTGAATAAACTCATCCGTTAGGGAGGAAGGCCTATTGCCAACACGCAAGTTTACTCACATCACTTACAAACCAATAATGGAGGCCGCGGGAATATTTACCAATCCCCTCTCCCACTTAGTAATTTAACACCGAGGGTTTTTACATGCATATGATATTCAAAATAAAATACGCAACGCTAGCATGCTTCTATTACGGCACATAAGGCAGTAAATCACAGAGAGTCATGCATACATATATAACAATAATCAATAATTAAATCAATCATTAACAGTTATATATCAGCGAATTCGATTGTTCGCCACTAGGAACGAATATCAGCAAAGACTTCCAGACTATCAAATTTTCAAAATTTCCAGATTGTCCAATTTTCGAAACCATCGATATCGACCGTCGATGTCATCCAGATTATCAAAATCATCGATATCGACTAGATTATCAAATATTTGAAAAACATCAAGATTATCAAAATTCCGAAACTATCGATATCGATCGTCATATCGTCTAGATTATCAAAATCATCGATATCGATGAGCAACCATATATAACAATAATAGATAATTAAATCAATTATGTCAGTTATATATTAGGAATCAATTCAACATCCATATATAACAATAATTGACAATCAATTATAGCAGTTATATATTAGGAATTAATTCGACATTCATATATGACAATAATAGATTATTAAATCAATTATAGCAGTCATATATTAGGAATTAATTCGACATCCATATATAACAATAATATACAATCTATTATGGCAGTTATATATTAGGAATTAGTTTTCTTAAAATTGGATGTCTTATCCAACACTCTAGCAATCCATGCATATAATATACTAAATATAATACGCAATCTAGCATGCTTCTATATAAGACAATAAATCATAGAGATCAGGCATCCATATATATATATATATAACAATAATAGACAATTAAATCAATTATGACAGTTATATATATTAGGAATAAAAACGCCTCTAAATTTTAATGTCTTGTCCGACACTCCTACTGTGGAATCGATGCCTTACGCAACAAGCAGGATTGCTTGTGCCCCAAGACGTCCATCGTCATATCCCACCGCCAATTATGTCAGGGAGCGCCCCAAGTGCCTTGACGAGCGCCCCTCGCCCGGACTGTCGCTCGTCCAAGGGCCTACTTGCATGGAACCAAGTTCAGCCCAACACGCAACACCAAACTACACCAACTGTCGTTCGTAGTTCGAAACTGAAAGAAACTCAGAATCCAATCTTCACCGTTCAGAATCTACTACTGTAAGTCCTGAACATTTTGTCCAAATTACAGATCGATCCAACGGTTATTTTTTGAGAAATGGCTCTTTTCTCTCGACTGCGCAAAACAAAATCGCCCAAATATCTGCTTCTGTTTTCAGCGTACTCCCAGCAAGAAAAGGCTCCAAATTCGATCTCCACTGTTCAGAATGTACATCCACAAGGTCTGAATGTGCTGACCAAATTAAAGTTTGATCCAACGATTAGTTTGTCAGAAACGGCACTTTTCCCTCGACTGCGCAAAACAGAATCGCCCAAATATCTGCTTCAGTTTTCAGCGTACTCCCAGCAAGAAAAGGCTCCAAATTCGATCTCCACCATTCAGAATGTACATCCACAAGGTCTGAACGTGTTGACCAAATTACAGTGCGATCCAACGATTAGTTTGTCAGAAACGGCACTTTTCCCTCGACTGCGCAAAACAGAATCGCCCAAATATCTGCTTCTATTTTCAGCGTACTCCCAGCAAGAAAAAGCTCCAAATTCGATCTCCACCATTCAGAATGTACATCCACAAGGTCTGAACGTGCTGACCAAATTACAGATCAATCCGACCGTTGAAACTCTGGTTATTGCCTCTGCAATATCACTACGCTGGATTTTCTCTCAAAAGCGTGATTCTATTTTTGCCCTCTCTTTCTTCCTTGCATGTGAAATTGACGAACAGTTTTCGTCGAATCCTCTCACACACAACCATGGACGAAAAGATATGATATAGGGTATATATTACATAGGGATATTCATGGTTTGCGCAATAAAACCAAAACCCTAAACATGTGATCCTAATTCCGAAAAATTAATCACATAAACCCTAGCCTAACGTGTCACGCTTCACCACGAAACCGAAGCTCTGATACCAATTGTTGGCATTCGATTGTTTGGTTAACGTGACCCGTTAGGGTTCCATGTATTTCTAACAAGCAGCGGAAGCAAGTAAACATGAAACGCATTACCTTTCACCAAGGGTTGATGTAGAGGTTGAATTCTCGCTGGCAGTCTGCGCAGTCCCACGAGAATAGCCATAAGTTCCTCTTCTGATGTCGGAATTGAGTGATCTTTGTGCTAAGACAATCCTCTCTTCGACGGCTTTCCATCAGTATATAATACACCAAAATCAAAGAACTGTACGATTTTATATGAATTTTGGAACATGACGAACTGCAGCAGCAAACGACCTTCCGGTCTTCTGCTGTGTGGGCAACGATCTACGAGACCTACTCAATCTGCTCTCAACCCTCATCACAGGTGAATAATGAATTACATTAGGGTTCCAGATAAGTTTAGGTGACTTATATACATGAGCTACAGCAGGGACCAGGAGGAGAAATTGGGTTGGGCCTCCATTGGGCTTAAGTATCCAAGCTTAGCCCAAAGCTTATACTTAAGTCCAATAATAATAATATATTCCACTAAAATATTATTACTGCACTACCATACCAATCCCAAAATTACGTTTTGGGCTCCTTCTTATTATGAGCCCATTAGTCTCCCCATGTTTAAGATATACAGTGTCCATTAATTAATTTAAGTTACTGACAACTCAATTAATTAATATCTCATCCAAGAGTAGTACCACTCAACCTCATTATCATGCCGGAATAAATTCCACCTGCAGGGTTTACATGATAATCCTTATGAGCTCCTCAAGGGGACATCATCAACCTATGACGGACACAGATTCCTTCTACAATCAACAGCACACCATAGAGACAGCACTACTTCCCAACTCACCGAGTTTATTGATTTAATTGCATGTAAATCTCACCCATTGATGAATCAAAGAAATACATACTGCCCTATGTGTCGAGGTTATTGTATAGGGATTAAGAGCACGAACATCCATAATAACTGAGATCAAGTTCTCCTATAAGTCAGTATAAATCGAACGATCTCAAGCGGTCCTGCTCAATACACACAAGTGCACTAATGTGATTCTATAGCCAAGACAAGCTAATACCAAACCACACTACAACCATCCCGATAGAGAGTCCCCGTCTATCTCGATTGTGAGCATCTGTTTATACTTTGTAAGGAAACCGATAATATGATCTTCCGCGTGTTGTCGCACAACATATTATCTACAGTATAAAGTAAGTGGACTATTGCATCGAACATATAAATAAATTATAAGATGCAATCATTTGATCATATGATTCTCATTTCAAATTAATTGTTATAACATTGTTCATACAAAAAGCTAGACTTTTAGTATACAATCCAACAATCTCTTCACTAGAGACTTTAATAGGCATCATGAGACGTCCTTTGTGAGAATACACATGTATTTTCTTAAGCAGTAATTTTCAAAACCAAGATTCTTTTCTAATCATCTAATTTGGACAAGTAAATATAATGTCTTTTAGTTAACAATTAGTGAAATAAAACCATTCAAAATTCAGAGAATCACAAATAAATTTACCGATCAAATCTTCGAATTTTATTCTTTTATATCGATTCCCTCAAAACAATATAAAATAAAATTCACCGACATCTCAAGTACCGTGAGTCTACAAGCCACGATAGTGTGGACGTTTACAAACCCGAACATTTACAAGAGAAGGTTTTACCCATTAATTTCATTTGTCAACCTAACTTTATGACAAAATAATTAATAGTCGGTTCCTCTTTAGCCATGCAAATAAAAGCAGTGACTCCGATGGGGAGGATACTTATTATTTACATCTAAGTGTACACCATTATTTGACCCCAAGTCCGCGGCCCAAGCTTATGTGCCTTACAGATAGAGAGGTGCACACGCGCTCGGATAACTTCCTACAGTCATCAATTACAAGTTTGTACCAGTGAACCGCATATAAACTCATCCGATAGGGAGGAAGGTCTAAGCCAACGCGCAAGTTCATATGCATCACATTACAAACGTAATTATTTAATGAAGTCTGTTCTAGCAATCCATGAATAAACTCATCCGATGGGGAGGAAGGCTCTAATGCCGACGCGCAAGTCTATTCACATCGTTAACAAACCAATAATGGAGGCCGCGGGAATTTATTACCAATCCCCTCTCCCACTTAGTTATTTAATACCGAGAGTTTTTAAACATGCATATAATATTCCATAATAAAATATACAACTAAGACATGCTTCTATTAACAGTAATTTAAATAAGTAAATCACATAGAACATGCCTTACATATATAACAATTAATTGTCAAGTTAAAACAATTAACTCAGTTATATATCATAATTAATTGTATAATATGTTGGATCAATTAAATGGGCCCTAGAGCATCAAATAAGAACAAAATGAGCAGCAGATTAATTAATTAATCATGCTCATTATCTATGGCCCATAATCTTAGCCCAAAACTAAATTAATCCTACCAAGCCCACTAGCACAAAATTAGTCCATTAATTAAAATTAATTTATTATGCTTGGTCCATTACTCACAATTAATTAAATTAATTAGTCCAGCAGCCCATTTCTATTTTAATTAAATTTGGGCCAACAGCCTAAAACCAAATTAAAATTGAGCAGCCCATTGGCCCAGCAGCCCAACACAAGCATTGCAATTAATAAATTGGGCCCAAAGGGGCAGCCCAAGACCATAAGAATTAAAAGGCCAGGGGCAGCCCAATGTCAAATTGCTGCCCTAAACACCTTCCAGCCGCAACGTCTTGTGTTCATTCCCCTGCTGCCGACAGCTGTCCAGACTGGTAAGCCTGAATCGAGCCTCTAATTCCACCAAAAATGCCGAGTCGACTGGCTGGGAACCACCATCGGCTCGCCCGTAGCCTGCAGTCCAGGTTTGTAGCCTCTGAACGCCGCGCCGGTCACACGATTCTCCGCGTCAACAGCCATCTGCAATCCTTTTGCGCCGCTGGTCGAAAACCATGGCTTGTTCGTCTATGCTGGCAGCAGCTTTCCGCCTGCACCATCTCGCAGAGTCAACGCCGCTGTGAAGCAACGCGATCAGTGCCGCCCCGCTGCTAACCAGCCCGGAAAGAAGAAGCCCACATCTGAACTCTCCGGATCGTTAAGAGACTCGCCCGGAATCATCAGGGGACTCGCTCGGAACGCCGCTTCCAGCGTCCGCCGCTGCCCACCTTGCTTTGACTCCGTCGCGGACTGCCAATCTGCAGTCCCATCCACCGTCTGGTCAGCCCAGATCATGAGTCGACTCGCCTGGAGATGTACTGTTGTCGACGATCGTGGTTTAAGCGATCAGTCGATGCCACCGTCTCTGATGCCGTGCGCCGCCTCGTGCGACTTCACGCCGCGCGCCGCCATGTTTCTGAATCGCCATCTGAAGTCGCGGATCTTTCTTTCTTCACTTTACCGTTGATGAGCCTCGCCCATCAACAGTCATGGACTGCCCCGGGTCGTACTGTCCAGGGCTTCCGCCGACCGTCCATCAGCCACCAGCCTTGAATGGATGACCGGATCGACATCGGTGGCTGTCTTTCCAGGCATCACCTCGATACCCCCATCACCCGCCGTCTGACTTCTCCAGCGAATAGACAAACTGGCCAGAGACCAATTCTCTCTCGTGTGTTTTACGATCATTGTATATTTGCAGCAACAACTTTCTTTCTTTGTTCGATTAACAAGATAAAATATGGCAAATAGGTTTTCATGGACAAAATACTAAACCCAAAGCATTATCAAGTGATTATGTCTAGATTAAATCATATAATCACAAAAGCCATATCATACATGCTATCAAATCGACAATAAACACACGTAAGGCATAAACCCTATCTAACGTCTCACGTTTCACCACAAAACCAACGCTCTGATACCAATTGTTGGCAATTGGATCGTGCGGTTCAACGTGATCGTTAGGATAACAGGTAAATAAATCAGCAGAAGCAATTTAAACGTGTTTACCGTACTTTTGGGTTGATGTAGAGGATGAACAGCAGAGAACCACCTCTCAATCTTCTGCTGTATGTCCCAAGCCGAATCCTGCTGTTGTGTGGGCAACAATCCGCAGGATTCTCTCAATCTGCTCCTGTTCTTTCTAACTGTCAAATGAGGCACTGACTTAGGGTTAACAGGAGCTGAGATGACTTATATAGTTGGGCTACAGCAGGGATCAGGAGGAGAAATTGGACTGGGCCTCAATTGAATTTAATTAACCAAGCTTAGCCCAAAGCTTTTAATTAAATCCAATAATAATAATATAGTCTACTAAAATATTATTACTGTACTACCCGTCCAATCCCAAAATTATGTTCTGGGCTCCTTCTTATTATAAGCTCGATGGTCTCCCCATGTTTAAGAAATACAATGTCCATTAATTAATTATGTTACTGACAACTCAAATTAATTAATATCTCATCCAAGAGTAGTACCACTCAACCTTATTATCATGCCGAAAATTAATCCACTTGAAAGATTTACATGATAAACCTTATGAGCTCCTCAAGGGGACATCATCAACCTATAACGGACATGGATTCCTTCTACAATCAACAGCACACCATAGATACAACACTACTTCCCAACTCACCGAGTTTGTTGATTTAATACTTATAAATCTCATCCATTGATGAATCAAAGAAATACATACTGCCCTACGTGTCGAGGTTATTGTATAGGGATTAAGAGCACGAACTTCCATAATAACAGAGATCAAGTTCTTCTATAAGTCAGTATAAGTCGAACAATCACAGGCTGTCCTGCTCAATACACTCAAGTGCACTAATGTGATTCTATAGCCAAGACAAGCTAATACCAAACCACACTACAACCATACCGATAGAGAGTCCCCGTCTATCTCAGTTGTGAGCATCTGTTTATACTTTATAAGGAAACCGATAATATGATCTTCTACGTGTTGTCGCACAACATATTATCTACAGTATAAAGTAAATGGACTATTGCATCATGCATATAAAATAAATTATAAGATGCAATCATTTGATTAATGATTCTCATTTCAAATATTGTTATGACATTGTTCATACTAAAGCTAGACTTTTAGTATACAATCCAACAGAACCATCTACCTAGAAAATGAAAACAAAAGTATTCACTTTATTAAGGATAAGTATATATAAACTAGAAAATGGTTTAATCTCAATTTCTTCAATCTAATACACCATTAAACTTCTCATTCCACTCATCTTCCATGTTTTATACTTCCTCTGTCCCAGCTTAAAAGGGCCATTTTTCCATTTTGGTCATCCCACCCAAAGAGTCCCCTTTCCTTTTTTACACACATGAGATCCACACACCCCTCTAATACAATTAAAATATGGGACCCATACTCCTGCTAATACAACTATCCACTACACATTAAATAATAATACTCCTTAATCTATGTGTAAAAAATTAAATGACCCTCTTATGCTGGGACGGAGGGAGTATATCTACCTCATCGGCCCTCAACAGCTGCCAGCTAGATTCTCTCATCCCTCCATGCCAACTCCTTGAGTTGAACACATTTAATATTATTTTCCCTAACCTAAATTCTTTTCTTTCTCCTAGAGCTCTATAAGAGGGGTATCACTTTACAAAATTAACGTTCTAGGCATTCAACATAACCTCTAGAACAAAAACCTAAATGTATATTTGAAAATTTATATGACTAGGGAATTTACATTGAGATAGGAGGAGACAGAAGAAGAATTTATATCATTATAAAACTATTATCTTGTAGTGCTTGTCTCTTGATTTTTTAGTTGCAATTTTTTCTGAATTACATTAGTAATTTATAGTTTTATTGATATTTGAATATTTTTTATGGTAGGTCGATATCAATATGGATAAGAGTTGGATGTGTGCTACAAAATGGCAGTCTGAAGTTTATTTGAATGGGGTTAGAACTTTCATGAAATTTGTTTCAAGTCACATGGGCCGAGAATGCGACATTCGATGCCTATGTAAAAATTGTTTAAAATTAACAATAAGGGATCATGCAACAATTAAGCATTATATTTTGGAGAATGGAATAGATCCAGGTTATGTTACGTGATTTTATCATGGTGAACCACGTACGAGTATCCAGCTAATCTGCCCAACGGTGAAAGTGGAGGAATTGACTATGATCCTATGGAAGAAGATGAAGATGAGAAAGATAACGGTATAATTGAAATGCTATATGACCTCGGTGAGCAATATTCTCAATCAAATAATGATAACAATGATGCTCATGGTCTTCCTGAATATCTAGAGGCACTCATGACTGATGTCAAAACTGAATTATACCCTGTCTGTAAGATATCAAAAACATCTTTTATCATCCAATTACTTCATTTGAAAGTGTATCATAAGTTGAGTAATAACGCTATAGATGTGATATTGAGTTTGATGAAGAAAGTTCTTCCTGATGGGGGCGACACTTCCTCATACTTGCTATGAAGCTAAAAAGCATTAGCGCAATATGGGATTGGGATATGAATGTATCCATGCCTGTAAGTATGATTGCGCCATATTTTGGAAAGAGAAATAAAATGTTAGAATCATGCCCTACATGTGGGACTTCAAGGTGGAAGATAAATGATGGTGTAGGAAAAAAGATACCACAAAAGATCTTAAGATATTTTCCAGTGACACCTAGGCTTCAACGCCTTTTTATGTCTAAAAAAACTTGTAATAAGATGGTGTGGCATAAAAATAAGCACATTGATGATAACTATATGAGGCATGCAGCAGATGGATTAGCGTGAAAAGAACATGATAAAGAGTTTGATTCATTTGCTAAAGATCCTAGAAATGTTAAACTAGCTTTGGCTGATGATGGTTTTAATCCATTTAGAATTTTGAGTGCCATGTATAGCATGTGGCCTGTCATCCTAGCTCCATTGAATCTTCCTCCTAGAGATTGAATGAAACAACCATTCCTCATGTTGGGTTTGCTTATACCTGGTAAAAGTCACCAGGAAAGGATATTGATGTTTATTTACGACCCTTAATTGAATAATTAAAAGAATTATGGGATGAAGGGGTGGAAACATTTGATGTTTCCAAAAGGAAAAATTTTCAGATGCGTGCTGCTGTTTTGTGGACTATAAATGACTTCCCAACATATGGAGATTTATATCTCCGGGTGGTGCACTAAAGGATACTTGACTTGTCCCATTTGTAATAGAGATACATATTCAGAAAGATTGCGCAGCAAATTATGAAACTTGAGATAAGCATAACATCCTTTCTTGTGATCCGTATTACCGTGATCAAAAGGATGTATTTTGCCTTTCTTAAGTCCTTCATCACTACCGCTTTATTAACCGTACCCATACGCCCGATAATACTCTTTCATTGTCTCCAATGAGCAAGATACTATCTACGTATAGTATAAGAAACACCACCATGTTTCTGTCACTCTTTACAACACACAAGACTCATCCGCTCATTGATTTAAATCCATGCAACTGGATTACCTAATCAAAACAGATGCTTCACGATCTTAAAGCTTGCTTTAGTCCATCGCTGGACACTTTTAAGCTTACTATCAAAAATGCTATTAGCACTTTGCAATGAATTACTCTGGTTGCTTCACATAGATTTTTTCCTCAAGACTTCCAATCAGGAAAGCTGTCTTGACATCTATTTGTTGTTTCTCATAATTCAATATGAGCAGCAATAAGTAAAAGAATCCGGATCAATTTAAGCATAGCTACCAGCGAATATGTTCCCTCATAATCGAACCATTTCTTTCTGAGTACATATTTTCGCAACAAGCTTTGCTTCCAAGATTTTTACCTTTCCGCATGATCCTCTTTTATTTTCCTATGACCACTTGCAATGGTTTTTACACCATTTTAGTGATCGTTCAAGCTCCAGACTTAATTTAGAATCCATAGATTCTATTTCATCATTCATTGCATCTTGCTAAGATTCCGCATTTTTATCTTGTAGTGCTACGTCATATCTGTGGGACAATATCGTGTTTACCAGGGATCAAGTCTCACGACTCGCCCAAAAAATATATTTATGGGTTGTCAAACAACCCTCCCACTATGACAAGGCACTACATGTAATTGTGTATCAGACGTGACACGCGTTGCAGTTTACCTTGTGGTATATCCTCTTGTACACTTGGTACTTACACTTTGTGTTTTCCTCTCACTTCCTTTAGAACAATTTACACATGGGTTTGTGATTTATTACATAGTCCTTATCCAAAAATCTAGTGATTGTATTAACAATCACCCTTCAATCTTTTAGACTAAATAAATCACACTTCATTTTTCTAGGATGTCCCACAAACAGACAAATGTTTTACGAATTACTGTTTCTAGAGCATATCCATAAAATGAATTTTAATTATTCCAAATAATTCATCATCTATCTAATCATAACCATAAGAGCTTTATTCCTTCTATCCACCACACCATTCAGTTTGGGGCATACCCGGTGTAGTCAACTTGAGATTTAATCTCAACTTCTGATCAATAGCTCCTAACTATCCCAAGAGGTATTCGCCATCATGATTGAATCGTAATGACCTAATATATTTTCCATGACGCTTCACTGTATCAGTCTTACAATTCTTGAATTAATCAAAGAACATAGACATGCAGTGCATCATATAAATATATTGGTTTCCAGAATAATCTTCGAATATTCATAACCACCTCTCGCCTGGATAATATTAGGTTCGCTTGAATCAGAATGAACTAATTCCAACATATATATCTTCGGCTCTACACCCCACAGCCTTGAAAAGACAGTTAATCATTTTTACTTCCAAGCAAGGCTCTCAAGTCCGATAGTTTCCACTTCAGATAAACCTTACGGTCTATCGGCTATCAACTTTTGAATCCTACTCAAGTAAAATGAATTAGCCTTAGACGCCAAATGTATGTTTAGTTCATCTTCGAAGGTTCCTTTCTCTTACTAATATTAGAAGATGCATTATTTAATTACTATTTATTGCATCTGTGGGATGTACATGATTCAAGAGTATACTTTTTATCCACCAACGTACTTTAACGGATTATAGCCTCATTCCTCATTACTATGACCATGTCATTTAAATGAAGTATCCATCTGTTAATGCATAGAAACCGAAATTAAATTCTTTCTATGAAACGTACGTAAAGACAATTTCTCATAATCAATCGTTTATTCTTATCATGAGATAAATAAACAACTCCCACTGCAATAGCCACTATCTTTGTAGTTTTACCCATGTCATAACAATCTTATTCTTACTAAGTGATAAACATTTAGTGATTCTAGTATCTACACAGTTCGTGTCAGTAGATGACATCACTAATCATGTTTAAACAACTAGTGAATAAGATATTAAACTTGTTCACATTATGATGAAAATGGCTTTCCTTTGCAACATGTTTTGTCAGAAGTTTCCCACCATATACATCCTCTTGTAATTAAGGTGGAACTTACTCAAAACATCTAGGCAATTATGGAAAATAAAATTGACTTAGGTTTCCCCTTCAACTTCTATTCCATTTATTTCCAATTAATTCATCAGATTCTATCATGATCTTGCACCTTTTAAATTACTCAAGTATCCGAAGAGTTACATGAGACCATCATATTTCTATGAACCTCTCATCTCTTCACTAGAAACTTTAATATGCATCATGAGACGTCCTTTGTGAGAACACACATGTATATTTCTTAAGCAGTAAAATTCAAAACCAAGATTCTTTTCTAATCATTTAATTTGGACGAGTAAATATAATGTCTTTTAGTTAATTATTAGTGAAATAAAACCATTCGAAATTCAGAGAATCACAAATAAATATTCCGATCAAAACTTTGAATTTTATCCTTTTATATTGTTTCCCTCAAAACAATGTAAAAATAAAATTCACCGACATCTCAAGCACCGTGAGTCTGCAAGCCACGTTAGTGTGGACGTTTACAAACCCGAACATTTACAAGAGAAGGTTTTACCCATTAATTTCATTTGTCAACCTAACTTTATGACAAAATAATTAATAGTTGGTTCCTCTTTAGCCATGCAAATAATAGCAGTGACTCCGTTGGGGAGGATACTAATTATTTACATCTAAGTGTACACCATTATTTGATCCCAAGTCCGTTGCCCAAGCTTATGTGCCTTACTGTTAGAGAAGTACACACGCACTCAGATAACTCTCTACAATCATCAATTATATAAGTTTGTACTAGTGAACCGCATATAAGCTCATCCATTAGGGAGGAAGGCACTATAGCCAACGCCTAAGTCCATATGCATCACATTACAAACAATAATTATTTAAAGAAGTTTGTACCAGTGATCCGTGAATAAACTCATCCGTTAGGGAGGAAGGCTCTATTGCCAACGCGCAAGTTTACTCACATCACTTACAAACCAATAATGGAGGCCGCGGGAATTAATTACCAATCCCCTCTCCCACTTAGTTATTTAAAACTGAGGGTTTTTAACATGCATATAATATTCCAGAATAAAATATACAATTTAGACATGCTTCTATTAACAGCAATTTAAATAAATAAATCACATAGAACATGCCTTTCATATATAACAATTAATTGTCAAGCTAAAACAATTAAATCAGTTATATATCATAATTAATTGCATAAAATGTTGGATCAATTAAATAGGCCCAGCTGACCCAAATATTATTAGCATAAAACGAGCAACCCATTAATAAAATAATTAAGCCCATTTACCCTGCCAATTTCTGCATTAAGGTCTAGCTCATTATTTAACCTGGCCCAACATCAATCCCACAATTAATTAAATACAACAATAATAAATGGCCCAGCAGCCCATTATCATTTTAATTAAAATTGGGCCCAGCAGCCCAAAACTAAATTTAAAAAAATGAGCTGCCCAAACCAATTATAAATAATAAGCCCAGCAGCCCAATGAACATCTCAATTAATAATTGGGCCTAGCAACACCTAATAAATTAGGCCCAGCAGCCCAAAATATATTTTAATTAAATTGGACCCATAAGCCCAACAACCAAATTAAAATAAATTGAGCTAGCCCAAAAGAACCACTATTAAAATTTGGGCCCAACAGCCCAAATCTCCAAACTGCTACCCTACCATATCCATCAGCCGCCATCGCTCCAACTCACTTCAGAAGGCACCGGCGTTACCAGGCACTGTTGCCGCCGCCGGCAGACTTGTCCACAGCCTACCGGTATCAAGCCGCCTTCCAGCGCACGTCGCCAGCAACAAAATCAGACCCAGTTGCGACCATCTCTATCAGCGCTAGTAATCGCCCCTGCTGCCACCACAGGCCAATGTCACCGGCGCAACTTGGCGCCACCATTGCCGGTTATCGCGCCCACAGCCCACTTGAATCGACGACTGATTCGACGTTGCTGCTTCACCCAGAGATAGGTGCAGGTCGCCTGGTATCCAAATCTACCGTGAGCTGCGCCTAGTGACAACACAGACTCGCCGGTACCTTCAGCCGCAAAGGTCTGAAGCCTCTCAACATCGCGTCCCGGAACTGCTCATATCCGATCAAAAGTAGAGAACAGAATCCATGGAGGACTCGGTCAGATCGCCTTCTTACTCGATCGAAAACCCCGACAACCCACCCGGAAGCTACTCCATCAGACGCCGTTCTGACGCTCTTCCACCGTCAGTCCGTGAGTCTCCAGGTCACGCCAACGCGTCGCCCAGACTCTCGTCGCCATGAAGTCGTCGCCGCGGTTGCTGCCCATTCCAGCGCCACCATCACTAATTTGTTCCTCCATGACCAGAACGAGGTTGGACTCGCCCCGATCACTCAGTTTAGTTCTAACGTCACCGCTTCGTCTTCCAGCCATCATGCGCTGCCATCCTCTCACCCGTCGAGCAGGATGTGTGTGTGTGTTATACAGGGTGAAAGGAAGAAGATTGGATTTCAAGTAGTGTGTATGTAGTTTAGCAATAATAATCAGCAATAATCACACACAAACTGAAAAAGATACAGGTGGAAAAACATAACAGTACAAAACTATGTGATTATATCCAGATTAAATCTTATAATCAAATAATCCGTTTCATACATGCTATCACCATAAACACACATATGGCTAAACCCTACCTAACGTCTCACGTTTCACCACTAAACCAATGCTCTGATACTAACTGTTGGCAATTGGATCGTGTGGTTCAACGTGATCTGTTAGGGAGAACCACCTCTCAATCTTCTGTTGTATGTCCCAAGTCGAATCCTGCTATTGTGTGGACAACAATCCGCAGGATTCTCTCAATCTGCTCATGTTCTTTTCTAACTGTCAAATGAGGCACTGACTTAGGGTTAACAGGAGCTGAGATGACTTATATAGTTGGGCTACAGCAGGGACCAGGAGGAAAAATTGGGCTGGGCCTCAATTGAATTTAATTAACCAAGCTTAGCCCAAAGCTTTTAATTAAATCCAATAATAATAATATAGTCCACTAAAATATTATTACTGCATTACCCATCCAATCACAAAATTATGTTCTGGGCTCCTTCTTATTATGAGCCCGATAGTCTCCCCATGTTTAAGATATACAATGTCCATTAATTAATTAAGTTACTGATAACTCAAATTAATTAATATCTCATCCGAGAGTAGTACCACTCAACCTTATTATCATGCCGGAAATTAATCCACTTGCACGATTTACATGATAAACCTTATGAGCTCCTCAAGGGGACATCATCAACCTAGACGGACATGGATTCCTTCTACAATCAACAGCACACCATAGATACAACACTACTTCCCAACTCACCGAGTTTGTTGATTTAATACTTATAAATCTCACCCATTGATTAATCAAAGAAATACATATTGCCCTACGTGTCGAGGTTATTGTATAGGGATTAAGAGCACGAACTTTCATAATAACAGAGATCAAGTTCTACTATATAGTCAGTATAAGAAGAACGATCTCAAGCGGTCCTGCTCAATACACACAAGTGCACTAATGTGATTCTATAGCCAAGACAAGCTAATACCAAAGCACACTACAACCATACCGATAGAGAGTCCCTGTCTATCTCGATTGTGAGCATCTGTTTATACTTTATAAGGAAACCGATAATATGATCTTCCGCGTGTTGTCGCACAACATATTATCTGCAGTATAAAGTAAATGGACTATTGCATCATGCATATAAAATAAATTATAAGATGCAATCATATGATCAATGATTCTCATTTCAAATATTGTTATGACATTGTTCATACTAAAGCTAGACTTTTAGTATACAATCCAACACCAAGTACATAGGTGCCCCTCACTCTATCAGTAGGCCAATCTCTTGAATTCATCAAAATATCCTCAAAGAGCTTTTCGACCTCAATGGTTGTCTTCGCAAGTAATGCTCCAATTGATGAAGTATCAAGTAGAACACGAGAATCCCAATCCAACCCATTTTAGAAAATGTTGATATATTGAGCTTTTGACAATCCATGTTGTGGATACTTTCTAAGCATGTCCTTGAATCAATACCAGGCCTCATGGAACTTCTCTCCTTGATTATCAAAAATTGATGAATATCTTGCTTCATTTTAAACACCTTTGAAGGTGGCATGCTCTCCAAGAATTTCATCTTCAGCTGGTCCCATGTAATGCAGTCTACAGCACTAAGATTGTCATACCAATCTCTCACTCTTTCAGTAAGCGAGAATTTAAATAAGACGATCCTCCTGCATCCTCATGAGTTCCTGCGTTCTTTTATGTACTTTCATAATCAAGGAACTTATTTAGATATTGTTAAGGATCTTCAAAAGTCTCCTAAGAGAAAGGGTTTCTTTCAATCATGCTAATAAGAGAGGGCTGAAGATCAAAATCTGCATCGGCTCCTCGCCATCCTAACAGCCCCAGGTTGCCCCCTCTGTTGTTCTTGAAGACTTCATGGATGGCCACTTTGTCCAGATTTGGCTTATTTTGGGCCATGTTCACTGCTTCTACTTCCGACTTGTCTTCGATTGCAGCTTCAATTATTTTCGAGTTTGGTTCTTCAACTTCAACTCCTAGATCAAGAATCTCGGTTGCTTCCACTTTCTTATTATTCTTCTTCTTTGCTTTCTTCTTTCTCGATGATGGTCCAATTTTTGGATCAAAAGGTGCTAGTGTTGCTCCCTTTAACTTAGTGTGCATACACCTTGGAAAAATTAAAAGTTAGAAAAAAAAGTATGGAATAGTTTTAATTAAAGTAGAAATAATAAAATTGATAATGACCACCGTCCCTGGCAACGACGCCAAAAAATTGATGGGCGTTTTCACAACACACAATTAATTCTCAAGTATGAAGGATACGATTGTAGCTTTGATAAGCAACCAAGTTAGAGAACGAACACAAAGGACGAATGATTATCAATTCACTATTATCTAAATTAATTAAAACTATTGTTTGGAAATTTATTTGAGGAATTATAATTAATCTACTAATAAATTTAACTAAATAGAAATTAAATTAGAAAATAGTAGAGAATAATCGAGAGTTGAACAAGTGAGAAGATAGGTAGTTCTTCAGGCCATCCAGTTTCACTCGTTAATCTCCTTTTCGTGTATCAATGTTCGACTCTACCTTGTGGAATATGGACACATCACTAAGCCATGCAAATCTATTCTATAAATATAAGTTAACAAACATGTAACACGTATGAATTACATCGGAGAAAGAACATAATTTCAGCCCCTTTCTAAGTACTATTAGTATCAATTATTCCCCGTGAACTAAGTACTCTAACCCGATAGGTACTACGAAATTATCCGTTTTATCCTACTTACTAACCTGAATTCAATTCAACTAATAAGTATTTATATAAGATAGTTCTAATGAAGCTTCGGAGTCCCTTCACATAGAATTATAGCATGGAATTCTGTTCAGCAGTGAACGCGCTCAATCAATAACCAAGATATATATTAATCGGACTATATATAATAGTTAATGATGCACAAAACAACCATGAATATGAATTAAAAATACATAGTCTTATAAAAAATAAACCTCAAGTAGTATTGTACGAAGTATATACACGGAAGTTCAATAAACTAGTAAAACCTTCATAAACCCTAGAACAACCGAAGCAGTTCTAGCCAATGATACTTCGAAGAATATTCATGGTGTTTGGATAGATCTTACCCATAGTCTTGAAAATACAAGAAAGATTAAGATTCGAAATAAACCCTAGATGTGGGCTTCATCGCGTCTCACTCCATCTTGACTCTTTACTTAGTTCTCACTTGATTTGCTGCACGAATCTCTCTCTACAGCTCCATAGGGTGGAGTTAGGGTTTGGATGTGGTGTAGGATGGATGTGGAATCTAACTTCTTAATGTGATCTGCATCCCTTTTTATACTTGTAAACTCTCCTTACGGACCTTTACTGGGCGTTTTCTTGGAAAATATACACAAACACGCACTGGAGGTAGGAAATTATCAAAAATAGGATTTTATGTCCTCGTTCAACCAGAATGGTCTTGGTTGAGCGAGGTCGTCCCTGGTCGAGCAGCAGTCGAGCGGTAGCTCTATAAGATGAAACTCAATACAGTATCTCACTCGACTAAATATAATGTTGCTCGACCACAATGGATTGGTCGAGCGGCTCCTCTCCTGGTCAAGCGGTGCCTCAAAAATTGTGCTTTCCAATTCTGAGCACTTTTAACATGTTTTCCTACATAAATATGCTTAAATAGCTTCAGTAGCATCTTATTCCTGACTTTTCCATAAACATCCCGATTTGCCTTGATTTATGATCAAATCGTACTCAATTTCTATACGAATCAGAGCCTAAAATACTTGAATTCTTACTCTCATCACTGAACAAAGGAAGTGGGAGAGACAGTTGGGGGATACCCAAAAAAAATACCCCTTCTATATCCCAGCATCAACTCAAGAAAGGTTGGATGAGAAGTTCATAAGGTTCTTGGAAAATTTCAAGAAAATTCAGATTAATATCCTCTTTGTAGAGGCTTTAGAGCAGATGCCTTATGATACCAGATTCAAAGGACATTATATCCAAGAAAAGGAGTCTGACGGTAAATCTCACAGAAAGCTGTAGTTCTATTATTCAAAGGAAGATACCTACAAAGCTGAAAGATCCAGGAAGCTTTATCATACTAGGTAAAGCAGGGGGCCTAAGAAGAGGGCCTTATGTGATCTTGGAGCAAACATCAACCTGATGCCTTACACCATGTTCAAGAAGTTAGGTTTGGGAGAGTTGAAGCCAACATCCGTGGTTCTTCAGTTAGCTGATCGATCTCTGATTTACCCCCAAGGGGGTAATAGAGGGCATGTTGGTGAAAGTCTCTAAATTCATCTTTCCCTTGGGCTTTTTTGTGCTTGATATAGATGATGACAAAGATAATGTGCCTCTTATTTTGGGAAGATCGTTCCTTGCTACTGAAGGTGCCTTAGTTGATGTTCAGAAAAAAGAGTTCAAACTTAGGGTGAATGATGAAGATGTTGTTTCCTCATCGGAAAAAGGCAATGAAGTGGCTAGCAGAAAACACAAGAGTGCAAGAAAGTAGACATGGTAGAGAAGATTGTTGATGAAAGCATGCCTTTTATCATATCTAAGTATCCTTTGGAGACATGCATAAGCGAATCTCTCACTTTTCCTACAACTAAATTGGATAATATGTCTAATAAGCTATCTGTTGTGTCTCTTAAGTGCTTACATATTCTTAATGAGTGTAGGGATACCAAGGAGAGAGCGGGGAGACTAGAGCATATAAAGTGGAAGCAGTAGTACCTGCAGCTTAAGAAAGATGAGTTTAAAATGAGAGCTTATGAGAAGTCAAGAATTTACAAAGATAAGATAAAAAAGTGGCATGAAACTAAGATCAACTATAAGAAGTTCCATGAAATGGAGAATTACTCATGGAAAAAATAAGAAAGGAGAAATTTTTGCAGCTAATGGTCATTGTTTGAGGCGCTAAAGGTTACCACTAGAATGGGAAGTTATATTTCTTGATCACTTGAATTGATAGGATACTATGTCATGCTCAACAACGTTAAAAATGAGCACCTGTTTGGGGCTACCCTCCCATTTTAATAGATTTAAGTTTATTTATTTTCTTTTGTGTTGTGTGTTGGACATTTGATCACTAGTGCATAATTTTGCTTAAGGCAATCACATCTTTTTCAAACTTATTTTCAAATTTTGTTTGAACTAAGTTTGATGTTCATATCTTGTCACATATGCACCAAGGATAAAATTTCTTCGTGGTGTCTTATTGTGTGAGTACCTTAGAGAGTGGAGGTAATGATTTTGTTGATGATTGATAGAGTCTAAGTATTCTCCTTATTTTTTACTGGTAATGGGATGTTTGATGTTGGATACTTGAGTTATATTAAGGAGCTAGAAAGGAAGAAGAAATTGGTTGCGGCACATTCTAGGTATGTATTCTCCTATCTCTTTTAATCTCTCCTTACTCTTTTTCTTTTATACATCAACAACCCTACAATATTTCTTAAACTTATTTTCATACTATATCGAAAATAAATTTGTGGAGGCACGTTTGGTTGCTTGAAATCCCACTTCTTTAACATGGTGAGCGAGGGAGCAAGCAATGATATTTCGAGCAATTTGGGGAGGAGGAGGTGGTTTCTTAAAACTAATATTTTTATATGAAGAGTGGAAGAGACCGTAGAGGGAGATTGCAAGCCGAGGTAAGTAAGCTAAACTTTTTGAGCTGAGTTCTGAGTGTTGTTTGCATGCTGTGGTATGAGAAGCCTAATTTTGTGTTGGTTACACCATGAACCATAACACTTCATGTGTATGTGACACGATTTGGTATATGATGAAATATTTTTATGTTTGATTTGAAAATTCTTATTGATTAGGTGGATGAAATTGTGTTGTTGCATAAATCATAAATTGCTAGATAATCTTGGTTGTTGGAATTATTTTATACCTAGTGAGATTTTGAGCCTCTTGAAAATCATGAACATTCTTGATGCATTATAATTGTTTAATTCTTGAGAGTCTCTAGATTAATTATGACGTATTTCTAGAACTTGTCTTAAGTCTCCTTAAATATTCGAGAATAGTCTAATGGAGTATGGAAATGATTTAAGGCCATGTTTTGAATTTATAAGTCACTTAATTAGCCAAATAATTCCCCACGAAATAATTATTTATCCATAGTTAACCCCTTTGAGTCTTAATGCCTTATTTCTTTGGCCACCTATGAAAATAGTCACTTTAATATCCTACTTGAGACTTGAATTCCTAAATTTAGAATTAAATGTTGTCTAAGTGTATTATTAAATCTGCAAAAGCTTGGAGAGGGTGAAAAATATTTGGAGCTGGAAAGTGATGAAGGCCAACATTACATAGAAGGCTATGAAGAGCCGAATAAAAGAATTTTATAGGGTAGTGCCCGAAACTGGTACCCCGAGAATAGAAAAGAAAAAAAATATTGTGCTTGAAGTTGGAGAAGGAATGAAAATTTTTGAATTGAAAAGAATAAGAAGAGTGAAGTTAGAGATGCATTGAAATGTTTAGAGTATGCTATACAAAAGAAAATCTCTGCTTTAATTAGTTTGAGCTTAGTTTTCCATATATTTCCTACATTAATCAAAGATCAAACATTACAACTAATCACAAAGTCCTTTATGATACATAGTTTTGCTAGCTATAAGTAAAAGAAGAGTTGAGACAATAGGCAAGCCTATGGTTAAAAACTGCAGTTAAATCATGTTGAGTATTTTAATGTATATACACTAGAAGTTAAGTGATACACATATCCTAGTGAGTTTCCATGTACCAAGGCATTTAATCTAGTTACTAGTGATTCTTGTGATGTTTCACATGTTTGTCTACTTTACTAATTTGAATTAATTTTTCTAAAATTTTTCTAGAAGCCAGTATAATCATATGTCACGTTCTATTTTTTTATTCTTTTTATTGCCTCGAGATGAGAAATAGTTAAGTTTGGAGAGTTTGTTCAGTACGAAAATTCGCACTTTTCATAGGTTGTTTTCATATGATTATTGCATAATTTTAACACTGTTTGTAAAATTTATTCCTTATTTTTATAATTTCTATAACTTCACGGGTATTGTTAAGATTTTGTAGATTTTAAGCTTATTTTAGATAAAAATTAATATAAGGTATAAAGAAGAATTGAAGGAGATGCACGAGTTGTTACATGAATAAGTAGAAGTGGTGGGGCCAACAAGTGAAAATCAATTGCAAGACTTTCTTCGCCACATCATCATTTAAATGGAGAAGAGACTGCTCTTTAGTTAATTCCTTGATGCCCATTAACGTTTTCACCATCTACTTATTAACTAATATAGTGGGGCCCATGTTAATGAGAATGGCAGCTTTATAAGATGATCCATACACACATACATTAGTGGGCCCATGAGTGAATATTGGAAACCCAACTTCATAAAGAAAATAAAAAGGTTGCTCATGATTAGTGGCCCATTTGGATTACTTGCCTAACACACACACGTCTTTGGCCAGGTGAGGAGAAATCGAGAACATCATCCTTCAAGGTAGAACACCACACGCCTCTATTTAGCGGAGAACATCGCCACGCAGCCACTGACCATTCCACCATTCTCACTTCATCCAAATCCACCCTTTATTTCATTCATCATCTCGGTGTGTGCAATTCGAGGAAGAGGAATCATACAATGGAGGTGATGAGTGTGTAAATTCACGAATCTTGCGCCTAGATTTGTGCTATTATGAAGTGTTTGAAGGATGAAATCGGTTGTAAACTAGTATATATTGTATGAAGTCACGAATCAGGTGTTGCTGAAGCCAATTGAGTGGTTTTTAGAAGGAAATCAGAGTGGAAGTGTTGAAAACTGAAGAAAGGAAGTCGAAGCCATCCGATGGACAAAGCAGGAGTGCAATTCGACCTGAAGGAGATCAATTTGATCAGCCCTTCAGGTCAAATTGGCATAACAACACGAGCAAAGGTGGATTCGACCACGACAGGAGAATTCGACCTGTGTGTCAGGTCGAATCGAGGTTGAATTGATTGGAAGAGATGCCAATTTGACCTCATTACTTCGATTCGACCCATCTAGTCGAATCGAGCACCTGGGACTTACAGTAGGCCACTTGACTTGCAATTCGACTTGTGGTGGTCAATTCGACATGTTGGTGAGGTCGAATTGAGCCTCAAAAACTTACCATATCGTGTGATCACTTAATGTGTGTAATCACTTAAAAAGCCCATTCCAGGCTCGGGAGGTGCGATTACAAGTATAAAAGAAGGCTTATGCAGTAGTTGAAAGGAGGAATTAAATTAATCAAGACTTGGAGACGTAGAGTTGAGAGGAGAGTCGATCGTCCATCATCCGGAGGGGCTGCAAGAGAGGTTCCGCTGGAGATTCAAGTAAGATCAGTCCAAATAATCATGATTGTTCTTAGATCAATCATGGGCTAGAGCCACTTTAGTAGTTCTAGGGTTATGATGGTTTCATGAGTTAATTTATCTTCGTGTGTAAACTCCGTAAAACACTACTTGTGGTTTATTTTATATAAGATTACGCATTTTTAATCCATACTCACAGTCATTTTGTGCATCAATAATTGTTGTGTAGAGTCTGAATACATAACTTGGTTATTGATTGAGTGCGTTCACTGCTGAGCAGAGTTTTATGTTATAATTCTTAGTGAAGGGATTCCGAAGTCTTATTAGAACTATCTTATATGAATACTTGTTAATTGAATCATATTTGGGTTAATAAGTAGGATAAAGAGTATAACTTTATATTACCTAAAAAGGGAGATCAAATCGGGTTAGAGTACTAACTGCACAGAAAATAATTAATTATGATAGTACCTAGAAAGGGGGGTAAAGTATACATCTTGCTCCGAGGATATTCACACGTGTCATAAGCATATTTACTTGTGTCTATAGAGTGAATTTGCATGGTTTAGTAATGCGTCCATAAACCACAAGGCAGAGTCGAACACCGTCACACGAAAGATGAATTAATAAGTGGAACTGGATTACCTGACGAACTACCTACTTTCTTACTTGATCACAACTCACTTATCTCTTCTTCTTGTTATTTTTACTTGATATTTTAATTAATAATTGTTACTTAATCAAAAAATCACAACCATTACAATTTCCAGCATAGTCTTTATTTACTAGAACATAATTAAATTGATTGTTATATGTCCCTTGGTTCGATATATAACTTGGTCACCTTCGAAACTATAATTGATATCCTTCATACTTGAGGATTAATTGTGTGTTGAGAAAACGCCCATCATGACGAAAAGGAAAGAAGAGCTGTCAATATTCTTCGATCTAAGGTTTTACTTTTTTGAACTCAATTTCCTTTCAATTAAGATGAATTGTCGTTAGAATCTTTCTTACACTCATCAAAGTTGCTTGTAACTCCATGGGGTAAACACTTTGAGTAGCTCTAGGGTTAGATGGATTAACCTTATTTTGATTTGATACTTGATGAAGGGTTCAAAACTGTAGAGTGTTTATTTGCTTTTCTATGAAATTTTCGGAGACTATTTGATTTAATTTATGTAACGTTAATGGTTGTTTCATGTTATTGAATAATACTTGGAATAATTATGACTAGTGTTCACAATTGAATTATATGGTTATTTTGTATAAGTTAAAGTAATTGAATTAATTCTTTAGCTTATTAGACATAAAAATTGTGATGGATATTATTGATATTGATGCATTGTCATATTAGTAATATTCAAAAAATTAGTTAATAAACCTATAGTCACTAAAAAGGGAATACGTATCAGTTCTAGTACCTGACGAGGAAGCTGGGAAATAGTATAGTAAGTACTTAGAGAGGGATATATATAAGGTTATTAACTAGAGTCTTAGGAGATAAAACAGATAAGTTATAAATTTGCTAGATCAAATAAGTGAATTTATAAAGCTTGGTGACACTTACATAAGCATCTTTAAGAGTTGAACCCGACCATCAAAGTATTGAATTAATTAGTTTAATCCAGAACCCCTAGAGCTTCTATTTCTCATACTTGAATATTCATATTTTCTTTAATTGTTTTTTATTAAATTTTAAAAGTCTTAATTAGTTTTTAAAATCACAAAATAATTGAATTTGATTACATTTCTTATTTATTCTAGTGATTTTAGAAATAAATAATTTGTCATCCTTAGGGTTCGATAATTTTTTGTTAGCTTACCGCTGCAATAGATATCCTTACACGTGAGGATTTTTAATTGCGTGCACGTGAAACGCGCAAAACTCTTCTGGGAGGTGAGAATGACGCCAAGACACAGGAAAATAGAATATTTTTGCCAGCATCATTCACGAGAGGCTGAGGATAGAACGTATATTATTTAATAGGTGTTCAAGATGAAACTTGACTCATTGATAACGTATCTTCGAAGTGGACGTCATTTTGGGAAGATAAAAACAGGTACATTTAATGGAAATTTAATTTTATTACTTTTAATTTTCAATATTCAGTGTGCAGAAAGATTTTCAGGTTATATTTGCTAATATTATATATGCGTGTGAATATGATATTATATGCTATGAGTTTAATCTTTTTTTTAATTGGTTCTTTTTATTTTAGCACAATAGCAAAACACATATTTCAATTTAATTTAAATACATGTTAAATATTTGAGATTTTATTTTTACTATTTTCCGGAGTAGTTGACTCTTTCTACATAATTTTTCTTTTTTTGATTTTCATAACAAATCCAATCTTACTACGTATTTGCTCACTTGTTATTGGGGTTTTGAATATAATGGTACATACTTTTACTTTTTTTAAGTAATACTTTTCATTACAACTAAATGTCAGTGCACATATTTGTTATTTGTAACATTCTTATTTATTATTATCATTTGAATAGTGTTATATAAAGGACCTTTTGCCTTGACATTAGAATATAAATATATAAAAGTTGGAAATTTTAATTATAAAAAAGCATACACTTAGAAATTTTAAAACTATTGGTTTCAGCTTTTGGCATCAGATTGTCATACCAAGTTGTTCTTCTTCTATTTTGTTATGTTTTGTTTAAATATAATTTAGTCCTATAACTATATATATATATATATATATATAACTTCTAATATAAACATATTATTATAGTATAAAACTATACAAATATATGTTTTAAATATGTAAAAGTGTTTGAACATCATACCAATTAAGTTCACCGACTTCTGTGTTAATGCATGATGTTGCAAAGAGTACTTATCTTTTATTAACAAGTATCTGAACTTATATTCTGCATTTACATAATAAAAACATTAATCAACACATATTTTAAAGTATACATTTTAATTACAAAAACCTTGACTGATGTATTTTAGTTATTTACACAGTGGAATTCTAGAAAAGAGGACTTCCGCATGCTCACATACTTCTATTCCCTGAAAGAGTCCTAAATAGTCCATCTGGATATGAAATAGATGCAATTTTATCCATAAAATTACCAGATGAGATAAATGATAAGGATTATCATGCTGCGGTGTGTGAGTACATGACACATCATTGTGCAATAATGAAGATGGGTTTTGCACTAAACATTTTTCAAAGAAATTCATTTTGGAAACAACAATAGATCAGGATGGATATCCATTTTACCACAAGAAAAATGATGGCAGAACTGTGGTGAAAAGTGGCATCGAACTAGACAAACGATATGTTGTTCCAAACAACATAGATCTACTCCAAATATATCAAGCACACATAAATGTTGAGTGGTGTAATTAAACAAGGTCTATAAAGTATCTATTCAAGTATGTTAACAAGAGAAATGATCGAATCTCAACTAATTTTTGCAAGAGAATAGAGGACGATGCACAAACCATAAGTTTTGATGAAATAAAAATGTTTTATAACAGTAGATATATCAGCAAGCGAAGCATCGTGGAGAATTTTTGGAATAAAATTTAATTTCGAATCCTCCGGTAGAGAGGCTGAGGTTTCACCTAGAGGGTCAACAAAATATCATGTTTTTGGAATCCCTCTCTTAGTCTCTCACGGTTTTGGGAGTGTAAAATTATTCTTAAGGTTGTTGAGTTGGCTTATTTATAGACTACAACAGGGACCAGGAGGAGAAATTAAGGTTGGGCCTCCTATTGGTCTTTAGTATCCAAGTTTAGCTCAAAACTTATACTTAAGTCCAATAATAATAATTTAGTCCACTAAAAAAGAATAATTATTGCAATGCCACCTTAATCCCAAATTAAGTTATAAGCTCCTTATTATGAGCCTGTTAATCTCCCCGTGTTTAAGATATTCAATGCCCACTAATTAAATGAGTTACTGACAACTCAATTAATTAATCCCTTTTTCAAGAGTAGTACCACTCAACTTTATTATCACGCCGGATCAAATCCACCTGCAGGGTTTACATGATAATCTTTATGAGCTCCTTAAGAGGACATCATCACCTAATTCCATTAGGACACAGATTCCTTCTACAATCAACAATACACCATAGAGACAGTACCATCTTCCAACTCACCGAGCATATTAATTTACAATTAATCTCACTCATTGATGAATCAAAGAAATAAATATTGAATTACGTGTCGAGGTTATTGTACAGGGATTAAAAGTACAAACATCCATAATAACTGAGATCTAGTTCTCTTATATATTCAGTATAAATCGAATAACCTCACGTGGTCTTTCTCAATACACACAAAGCGTACTAGTGTAATTTTATAGTCAAGACAGAATAATAACAAACCACACTACAACCATCCCGATAGATTGTACCCGTCTATCTCGATTGTGAGCATCTGTTTATACTTTATAAGGAGTCGATAATATGATCTTTCGTGAGACGCCGCACACCATATTATCTACATTATAAAGCAAATAGACTTTTGTAATAGCATATAAATAATTTATAATATGCAAAATGTTTGATCACATGATTCTCATTTCAAATATAGTCAAAATATTGTTCATACAAAAAGCTAGACTTTTAGTATACAATCCAGCAATCTCCCATTTATACTTAAAGACTATGCTGCCATTTCTGCTAACATGCATTTAATCCCCATTCCTTCAACATGCCCTTCAAAAGCTTTCGCTAGAAGGCCCTTAGTGAAAGGATTAGTTAGGTTGTCCTCCGATGCAATTTTAGCGACAACAACCTCCCATCTTTCAATGATATCTTGTATCAGGTTGTACTTACGTTCAATGTGTTTACTCGCCTTATGGGCTCTTGGTTTCTTTGAGTTTGACTTTGCACCACTGTTATCACAATAAATTATGATTAACTTAGGTAAATCAAGAATCACATCCAAGTCCATTAAGAAGTTCCTGAGCCAAATTGCTTCCTTAGCTGCGTTAGAGCTGCTACATACTCAGCTTCCATGGTGGATTCAGAAATGCATTTCTACTTGACACTCCTCCATACTATGGCTCCTCCTCCAAGAGTAAACACATAACCTGAGGTGGATTTATTGTTATCCTTATCCGATTGGAAATCCAAATCTGTGTGACCCACATGTAGCTTAATATCTGTCTGGTAAACCAACATATAATTCCTAGTCCTTCTCAGGTACTTCAAAATATGTTTACCGCAATCCAATGACCTTGTTGATTCCTACTGACCATGTGATGAGTGATATTTTTACCTAGATTTTAGTGTCTTTTTATGTGTGTTTTCGTATTATTTTATCCGTATTTGTGTACTATTTGGTTGTGTTTTGTGTTTTTATGGAAATATGTGAAAGTGAACTTAAACATATGATTTTCAGGTAAAAATGATTCTAGACATGAAAAGAAAGATGTAGGAAAAAACGGAGCTCAATTCGAAATCCAAACGATAAAGTTATGATTAAAATGGTGTGCCATTTTGCATGACTTTTTACACTTTCAAATGTTATACTCTTTGTTAGATCTATATATGGATAGAAATCCAAGGAAGAGAGGATCGCGTGAGCACAAGAATCACTCAAATCGAATTTCAGATGTGGAAGTTATGCGCGAAACGGTGAGACTGCGCTACACCTACTCGACCCAGGTACCGAGCATGCCCTACCGAGCACGACCCATGTAACGAACACAACCCGTGTTCAGTCAAAAGTCATTTTTGGATCTGTACATCTTGCAGAAGGTTCTAGGCCCACAAATACATCATTTGACGTGAAAATAAGGCAAAAATCGTTCCTGGATCCAATGTACACCTAATTCACACCATTTTTCACACACTTTACCCTCCATTCCATCTAACCTTCATCCTATTCACCCATCCTTGAATCCATCCATCAAATCCTCCATCTAAATAGCTAGAGAAGCAAGGGAGAGGAGAGGAGAAATGCAAAGGGAAGAAGAAGATCACCATTGGAGCTATCCAAGGGAGTTTTTATATAAACTTTGTATTGAATCCTTATTGTTTTTCATGCACTACAACAAAAACCCCTTTATAGGACACTTGTAAGTGTCTTATTAAGGGGTATAATGAGATATTTTCAAGATTTTAAATGAATAAGACACTTATCTTAAGTGTCCTTTTTCGTCGAGTCACAATAGGTAAAAATGTCTCAATACATAATAATTAAAATATTTTAAAGTGTCCTTTTTACTTGAGTCACAATATATAAAAGTGTCTCATTACATGTTAATTAAAACACTTTAAAGTGTCCTTTTTACTTGAGTCACAATAGGTAAAAGTGTCTCATTACATGTTAATTAAAACACTTTAAACTGTCCTTTTTGATCAAGTCACAATAGGTAAAAATGTCTCATTACATGTTAATTAAAACACTTTAAAGTGTCCTAATATCCTATAATTTTATAAGACACTTCATAAGTGTACCTATTAATTAGGAAGTCAATTTTTAACGAACAAAATGCATAACATGGAAAGTGGCAAATATAAAGATTCTGCATAAACTGAGATCAGCATTATATTAAAAGCATAAAACAGAGATTAAGAGAACAGGAAGATACTGAAATAGATTATGACATGAACTTGTAACTAGTATCAAGTAATATTGAAATGAACAATTGATTATTCTGATAAGTACTACGTGGGACCAACACTTGAAATGCTACAATTCTATTCATACCACTCATTAAATGCCCTTTTTGATAACATGTCAATGGAGGTGGAAGGAGCAATGCTTTCTCCATTTTGACCACAAGCTTCTGGAGTTCACTCTTTCTGCAAAGAGAGGGAAAGCGTGTTTCAGCAATGATCAACCTACTAAAGGGACGACTCCATTTTAATTAATTAGCTCCAGTGGAAACACTATCACGATGCCATTTAAAGTATATTCATTTTTATTTCAAATTTTCCAGTTTCAATTTGATTGATGATCACTATTCTCATACTCCATATTACAGATTACGTATCTAAAATAGGATAAGCATAATACATATTATATTCCAATCTCATTAAGTTCACCAGCAACATGCCAATTTAATCAAATAATGTTTAAAATTCTAAGAAAAAACATATGAATATGAGAAGTTTCACGTGTTAATTGATAATGTATATCTGTTCAGTCAGATTTGGGTTTTAGGAATCGTACTCTTCTTTTTGATTTTTTTCCTTTTCTTTGAGAACAGCCCAGCTTTATATCTGAAAGTCGGTAAACATAACATCAGATCAACAAAAAGTCATTTTGCTCTCATTTCCAAGAGATTCTCCAAGTGATTGCAATTCATACAAATGAAATAAAGAGTTCCATCTGTGATTATTAAGTAATCGAGAAGTAAAGAATTTAAAAGTTGAAGAAGAAATCAATATACATGACTAACCTCATGAGTCATACTTTCATGATCAAGTATGTCCAATCTATCTTTTCTCTTCAATCTAAATTTTGATTAGGAGCCTCTTTCTGATGTCAGTGTTCCAGCAAGTATGTCCAATCTTCCCTGAAGATTCCTCACCAAAAAGCATCACATTCATGGAAAAAACCAAGCTCCAATTCACAAACCTGCTACCTAAGTTGATTAACAGGGTGGTGCAGGGGACAGAGCAGTTAAGTGAAGTATGAGCTCAATGATCATAAAATAGATCAAAAGAAAGAGGTCATAAAGTAACTTCGCGAATATAGTAGAATGAAAAAAAAGAACATTAATTATAATGCACCTACTTTTTTGAGCTGCTATTTGGATCAATTGCAAAATGTATATCATGCATCAGTCGCTCAATCATGCTTATGGCATAATAACATATATTGGAGCTTGAATTGATAAATTTTCGTGAAGTAAATCGCGCTTCAGAAATTTCTGTCGAGAAGTAAACATGACTGTACTTCAGCTGAAGATGCTTAACAATGGAAAAACAAAATGTTAAAGTGTACCTTCCCCAAACTCTAAGCATTCATCTTGTTCTTTGATTCAACCTGTTAAACAAACTGGATGCATATGTTAGAGTGGCAATCAAGAATGTACATATTTTCAGTCATTAGATTAAAATGGGTTAAATTGTAAACCTCTGTTACCTGTAATAGAAATTATAACCAATGTTTGTTAGAAGATATTTGTAACAGTTGATTTTGATGCATTCTGCATTCTTCAAACTGCAATTTAGCTTCCAAAATTGTATTAAAAAATAACAGACCGAAAGGCCATTAGTAGGAGAATGCAAATATAGGTATATAGAAACAGGATTGAAGAAAAAACGAGAGATCAGTGCCCTAAGGAATTCCTACAATTCAAAATCTTTGTTAGACATTTAAAATATACTTCATCACCAATACATTCAATTTCTAGAAAGAAAACTCCAAAAGCAAATACATCTACATACCTATTCTCCATAATTCATCCACATACTTATCAGAACATCACGTCGCACTTTAAGAGGAAAAAAAGAAATTATTATGAGGCATTTAACTAGAGGTAGCAGAATCGATCACGGAGAACGATTTGCAAGGCGTTGAGAAGGTGGAATGCGCGCAGATAATGCCTGCTGAGGTAAAGAGATTTTGCCTTCCATTGTCACCGAAGCAGATAGCTGATGAGTACAAATGATCGCTGACACATAGATCGTTCTATTATCTTCTCCCTCATCTTCTCGGCAAAGTGTGTGAATTCATTTGAAATCAAAGAAAACCTAATTGAATCCGCGGGATGAAACAATTGAAGAGAATGTGAGATCACAATCATATCCATGGCCAAGAATTGAATAGATGGTGAGAGCACAATCATCGCCATAGGCGAATCTGACCCTTTCGGCAATAAGAGCAATAAGGGGATCTGTAAACGATGACAGTGGATTTAGAATTAGGGTTCATGATTCAGTATAGCTTGAGTGGTAAATTGTAAATGGTTTTTTTATTTAGTATTTATTTTTGGATTTAAATTACGCAAATAATAAACTCATATATTTTATAAGGACACTTATTCCGAAAGTGTCTTAAAAAAAGGGTCCTAACAGCCCATTTTTGTTGTAGTGATGGTTTGTAAGGATTTTAATGTCTATGTTGATTTCCTTGTGACTATGAGAGGCTAATCTCCTTTATGAGATTAGTAATATGAATTGTATTGGATAATTTTGGGTATTTGCAATTGAATGAATATGTTGATTAGGTTTATTAATTTTCTATCATTCATGCTTGAGATCTTGAGGTTTTTGATGATTTGTGTGTTTAGTTGCTCTAAATATGTGATTAGATTGAGAAATCAGTTATGTGCTTAGGATAATTAAGTGAATCATTTCATCAAACACTTCGTGTGCATTATAAATTGTAAAGAGATTGAGAAATCCTTTAGGATTTAGAACCTCTTGATAGAATATTCGATTGGTTAGATCAGGAGGTCAATTGATCGTGTGATGGGACTCCCCAATTGAACTTAGTACCTAGTTAGAATTGTTTGATTGAGAACCAACCTTTGAGCTATTTTGAGACTTTTGTCAGGATCTACATCCTATCCATCTCGAGAGGGAGTTTAGGTGGAAGCCGTGTTGGCCCTTAGTTATTAATCCATGACATATATTAATTCGTTGCATGATACCTAGATTTTCCATGCTTTAAGTATTGCTAGTCTCATTCTCTATCTACTTGGCTCATTCATTCAACTTTCATTCATCTATCCCATTGTTTAATTGTCATTTCTTGATTAATCCTATCCCTTTATGATTATCTCTATAAAACTATGACAAACACGAGATCACTTAAACCCTAGTACCTTTCTCCCTGTGGTTCAAAAAATTCTTTAATTAGTCATCTCGACTACAAATGGCTAATCACCATGCCCACGGCAAAATAGATATCTGATCTCGTGCATAGCATTGCATACATGAGGCTTCCTATTGCCGAAGCATAAGGAACCGCCTTCATTTCTTCTATCTCCTTTTGTGTCTTAAGACACATTTCCTTTGATAGAGGCACTCCATGTCTAAAAGTTATAAAACCTTTCTTAAAGTATTGTATGCTAAAACGAGATAGAATAATATCAATGTATGAAGTTTGGGATAAGAACAACATTCTTTTCTTACGATCTCTAATTACTTTGATCCCTAGAATGTGACCGATTTCTCCTAAGTCCTTCATTTCAAAATGCTTAGATAACTATACCCTTACGCTCGATAAAATCTTTACACAATTTTCAATGAGTAAGATATCATCTACGTAAAGTACAAAAATACCACCATATTTCTGTCACTCTTTTTGTACACACAAGACACATCTAGACGTTGAATAAATCCATATGACTGGATTACCTCATCAAAATGGATGTTCCATGATCTTGAAGCTTGTTTGACTCCTGATAGGCTTTTTCTACGCACTATAATTTAATCCTCAAGTATAAGGATGTCAATTGTAGCAGCAAGTACCCAAGTTAAATTATCGATCCCGCTAAGACAGCTAATTATTTATTTATTCTATAAATTACTAATTAATCAGAATTGAGTAACCAATTTTCAATGTTTTGTTGTGAATTAATCTAAATAACGAAATATTAAATAACTGAATTAATTAAAAAGCAATAAAAATAAAAGCAAGTTTCTAATCAAGAGATGACGAACAGTTCTAAGGTATCAGGTAGAGACCAATTAATTTGGGTTATTAAACTTATGATTGTTCATTCATGCAGTTTCACTGAAAATACACCACATATCACTGTTATCCCACCGAATATGATTCGATTCTAAGCTAACAATATAATCTGGTTTGAATCCTAAGATGCGCAAATATTACCAAGCCTTATTCCTAGATACTAATCCAGCGAGCAACAATACCTCCGGATGGTAAGTTCGACTAACAAGATATTTTCTGGAATTACTACAAGGTTCTATTCACTTCCTACTTGATTGTCTAATTGCATTGTTCCACTAAACTAATCAAGTATTTGATTAACCAGTTCATGAAATTAAAGTGCTTATAGCGGAGCTACTCTAATCCCTAACTGATAGACAATACTAATCATGAACGCACACAAGCTAACACAATAATCCAAGCATTATAGCGGATGTCATGAATATATTATGAAGACGTTACGAAGCAGAAAAGCATGTCTTAATAAAATAAGTAAAATCAAAAGCTCAACTGCATAAAATCCAAATCTTTGGTCTAAATCCCCAAATCAATAAAATCAATCCATCAAACCTTAGAACTGTATATAAAATTAGCCCATGAGGTCACAAGCAACACTCATGGCTAAGCAATTCATACCAAAAATCAAAGTAAAAGGAAGGAAAAGATAGGAATTATTAAACCCTAGTGTAGACGTAGTCTTTCGTTCCTTCTCCGTCTCTCCAATTGCTCGATTCTCCCTCAATTAGAAATTGGAACCCTCTTGGAAGTGGATGGATGGTGAAATTAGGTAGTCAATCTGATATGGAAGAATTGGAGGTGTGAATTGATGATGAATTATGGATGGATTCTCTCCAATTTGTGTTTTGATGTCCCTAATTATTTCTAGGACTGATGCAGGGCTTTTTTCGCGATCAAAACTGCTTCAGAATCACGATTTGAGGGTATATATACACTGCTGCATCGAACAGGCCCCGTCTGGGCCCTGAACTGGGCCGCTCGGCACCTTGCTCGAGCCGAGCTCATGGCCGAGCGGCCCCCAAACCTGCCGAGCATAATATAGTGAAACGGGAACGTCGTGTAAGCTCTGAGGGCACCCCACTCGGCTGGAAATTCGCAAAATGAGGGTTCCGCTCGAGCCGAGCGACCTCTCGAGCTGCGGAGACTACGCTGCGCGATTTCACCGTTTTGAGCATAACTTCTTCATACGGACTCCAATGTGGATGATTTTTGCGCTCACGCGTTCCTCTTTTCCTTGGCTTTCTATACATATAAAGAACTCTCAGAAAATCCAATATTTGTATATGTAAAAATATATGCAAAGTGGCTGCTCGGTACAGCATGCGCGACATTAGCACTTTGATCATAACTTTCTCGTTTGGAATCCAATTGGGGTGTTCTTTACATCAAAACGACCCTCTCTTCTGTGGCTTTCCAAAAATATATCATATGATCAATTTGGACTTCTATAAGAATACAGAAATTTGTGCATGATGGACTGTATTTTTCAGCATTCCTTCTCACTTTCACTCCTCATTCCAACTTTGAACTTTTGATCATGTTTTACCCTTCAAAACTCAACAAAACACCTTAGTAGCATCTTAATTATGCAAGATATGAAAACCATGCCATTCTATATAAAATCATGGCTACATTCTATCAAAAACGGTGTAATGTGAGACCTAAAATACGTGAAATTCCACTCTCAACAAACCCCCAAACTTACCTGTTGCTCGTCCCGAGGCAACGACATATAAAACCAATAGAGTAATTGAGAGGCAATTTCACAACTTCACATCCAAGAAAATATAACAATTCAAAAATCATACTTCAAATACTAAGATAACCATCCATCTAAGAACATACAATTCAAATCAACTACTTCACTTTTTCGGAATGCTCATCCACCATTCTCACGGGTAGTATTTACGCTCATCGCTCAAGTGTGAGATATACACTTCAGGGTAAGGTGTTTACACTCAAAGTCAATTCAAACACACGCGTAACCATAAGCTTGGCAATCATCTCAACTCTCGACTAAAGGGATAATTTCAACAATAGGATCACAAAGGTCTTGCATTGGGTTGTAATGTTGGCTCTTTGGTAAAGGTAGGGAGTATATGGATAAGGTGACTCAATCACTAGTAGAGAATCAAAGAAGACTTACAGCTTTTCAACAAACAGCTTTACTTTCTTCTTTCTTCTTCATCGCTCTTCAATGCTTCTTGCAATTTGATTCCTCCTTCACTTTTGAACACCACATCCTTACTTGAAACTTTTTTTCTTCTTCCCTCTATTCTTTTCTTTTTTTTTCTTTTTCAAATAAGGGTACCAGTTTCAGGCACTACCCTTTTCATGGGGTACCAGTTTCGGGCACAACCCCTTTATGCAACAATTTAACCACTCTCTTCAACAAATTTCATCACTTCCAACTTATTTCTCCTTATATACTTCATCACAAGACACCAACTTGATTCCTTCAACTCTCTACTAGGTAGGAATTTTTTAAAGGCTAGCAAAAGGGATCAATTGGCTAATCACGTAGGCTTCCAACAAATAAGGCTTTTAGGCTCAAAAGGGTTGACTACGGATATTTCATTAGGTAGGAAAATAATATGGCTAGTGACTAATAAACAACAAAGATGGACTAAGATCATCTCCTATTGTCTAATCGAACAGGTAGCTTCAAGCAAGATATAAAGCCAAGTTCTAGAATACGTGTGTATGAACGACACTCACAAGAATAAATTAAATCATGCAATTTGTCATGATTTCAAAAGGCTCAAAATCTCACATGGCTATACGAATGAACGAGCAATCCTAATAAAGCTACATAGCTAATCATCCTTGCACATAAATAAATTTCAAGCATCTCAATATCAAAGCACAATATCAAATTGCTTCTCAAACACAATCACACATATAATCAAGTGCCATGAAAAATCAGAAAATCATCATAGAGAATCAAAAATCAACTATACCAACACTAGGATTAACACAAAACAAATAAACACAAACAAAAACAACACGAAACCTGGAAAATCGCAAAAAATCGCACTCTCAACATTCTTGAATAAATCGACAATATTAAAAATCCGCAAAAAATCGACTCTCCAAGCAACAACACAATGCAAAAATTCTATTTCGACACTGCAAGACAAGGTATGTACGTTACCCCCCCAAACTTAGATTAAACGAAGTGAGAAACTAAGTTTGCAAAGAAGTATATACCGCAGTCAAGCAACACCTAATAAAACTCCTACACCAACACAGACATATAAAAGCAATTAAAACGGGAGGGACAGCCCCCAACAAGCGCTCATGTTTAACGTCGGAGAGTCACGACGGGATACCACTTTTTGCCTACGGGATCGGAGGACAGCTCTCTCGCATTCGTACCTTAAGGTACTTCTTTCCTCTCTTATTTACTTCACCAATCATCTCACCCTTCTTTGTCACTCCAACGTGATCCTTTGAATTCTTTTCCTCCCATGACTGTCTTGATTCCTTCTTGTCAATCCTCCACTCAATTGTAGGCTTAACCTGTGTAGCAAAACAAGGATCAAACAAGTTAGAATTTTCAATAATATGAGAATAAAAATCAGGAGGTAAGTTTGGAGGCTTCAAATATGGATCATCAATCTTTCCTGCAACTAAAAGATTATCAAACATCACATTAGAGTTAGTAGTAGGAAAAGTATGAGATACGCTTGCTTCTACAATTTTCTCTACCACTTTAACTCTCTTCCCTTCATATTTCACTTCCTTGGCAGCAGGCTTCATCTTTCCTTCAACAGTGGTCTTCTTATTCCGATTCACTATGTCAGCAGTAGTCTTCCTTATCTGTTCATCCCTTACATCACCTAATGCAAGTAACTTCTCAAGATAGTCAATACATGCATCATTGGACAAACTCTCGAACTCTGCATCAGAAAGGATAAAGTTCTCTACTACTTCCACAGACTTGCAGTGCTGCTGATCTGTAGGCCACTGCATCTCCTTATTCAAAGAAAAGACAATCTCCTTATCATCAGCCCTAAGCCTCAACTCTCCTTTGAACACATCAATCAGAGCCCTTCCAGTTGCAATGAATGGACGCCCCAAGATCAGAGGCGCACCATCCTTTTCATCCTCCATGTCAAGTACAAGGAAATCCACAGGAAAAGTCAAATTCGACACCTTCACTAGCACATCTTCAATCACTCCCTCGGGGTATGTCAACGATCGATCTGCTAACTGTAGGGCAACAGACGCAGGTTTCAACTCCCCCAAACCAAGCTTCTTGAACACTGATAAAGACATCAAATTTATACTGGCTCCTAAATCACACAGTGCTCTCCTAGATAGCCCTTTTCCAATCTCACAGGGAATGATGAAGCTCCCTGGATCCTTCAATTTTTCTGGAAGCTTTTTCTGAATAATAGAGTTGCAGTTCTCCATCAAATTCACTGTCTCCACACTGTTAAGCTTCCTCTTTCTGGAGATAAGTTCCTTGATGAACCTTGAATAATGTGGCATCTCTTCCAATGCTTCCGAGAAAGGAATAATGACTTGGACATCCCTCATAACATCAGCGAACTTACGAAACTTCTCATCAAGGCTCTTCGACAAGAATCTCTGAGGGAAAGGAATTGGTACCTTTGTAATTGGAAGTCCCAAACTGTCTCTCTCGAATACCACTTCTGCTTCTCTCAGTTTCTTAGCTCTCTGCCACTTTTTATCAGCAATTGCCTGATCAGATTGGTTCTGTATGGAAGTCGGACGTGCAGGAAATCCCAGAGGATGGCTCACCGGCACGCTCGGCTCGAGCTGAGGGGCAACTGAGCCGAGCTGGGTTCCAGCTGAATCAGAGGGCCCTTCTGAACCGGCTGGCGGGCCACTCGGTGGCAGTTGAGCCCGCTCGGCATCTAGCTCGCCGTGAGCGGGTGGCCGAGCAGCACCATCTTTGTTCTGCTCCACCCTTGTTTCGTCCTGCTTATGTTCTGTATCATTCTGCATCAGTTCTGTGACGTCCTGCATTAGTTTCGTACCTTAACACTGCTTTGCAGATCTCAAAGTGATCGCATGGCACTCCTTCGGGTTGATTTCCGTATCCGAAGGAAACTTCCCTTTCTGCAACTGCACTTGCTGCTGATTTACTGTAGTGGAGATCTGCCCTATGTTATATGACAAACTCTTCAACTGCTTGTTCACTTCTTCATGCTGCTTTGTCATATTTGAATCCATGAGAACAATGCAATTATTAATCTTGTCAATATCTCCATTAGTCTTCTTCATATACCTGGCCAACACATCATCAATACTAGACTTTCCTTCTTCAGTTTTAGCGCCATGATCAAAATTAGGAGGATATGGAACTGCATTATTCGGATTTGAATAAGAGAAGTTCTCATGCCTCTGATTATGCCAATTGCCTCCTTGATTATTAGGACCTCCTCCTTGGTTATTCCTTTGATTTGAATTACCTTGAGGGTACCTATTTCCTTGCCAATTCTGAGGAGCTCTCGAACCTTAGAAGACTCTGCCCTATAGCCTAATTAGCATCCTCGACCTCTTGAAGGTTCATCACCACATCATCACTTGCAGGCCCTCGGTTGCCTCCCCCATTATTACCTGATATCAGAGTAATCAGGTTTTTATTCATCTGTTCCAATTGAGCGACAACCTTATCATTCTTATCAGCTTCAGAAAATTTCTCTTCAACCTTTGCAACTTTACCAAGTATGTAAGTCCCTCGGATCCTCTCAGATGGCCAATCCCTTGAGTTCAAAGAGATATCATCAAACAATTTCTCTACTGCATTAGATGTCTTGCCAAAGATTGTTCCTCCAGCAGAAGCATCAACCAACACTCTCGATTCATTGTCAAGGCCATTATAGAACACACTGATGAGTTGAGACTTTTTGAATCCATGCTGAGGGCATCTTCTCAACGCATCAGTAAACCTTTCCCAGGCCTCTCCAAACGACTCATCTCTCCTCTGCTTAAATTGATTGATCTCCTGTTTCAATAAAAGAACCTTACCCGATGGCATAAATCGATCCACAAATAACTGTTGCAACTCAGTCCAATTTGAGCAGTTGTCTCCCTTCAGCTTATCATACCACTCCCTTGCCTTATCAACCAATGAAAACTGAAAAAGCCTCATCTTCCATCTATCATTAGTAGCATCAGCAGCTTTCATTGTATCCATGTAGCTGTTGAAACGCTTAAAATGGCCATAAGGCTCATAAAAAATGCCTCCGGTGAAGGGGTTTTTCTCCACCATATGAATCAGGGCTGGCCTTATGTCGTTCGTTTCATCAGCATGAATTGCTCCAACTACGCCTGATCCTCCTAGATTAGAGGACTTGAATGTATCTCGGATGACGATGTCATCCTCATCAGTTCTATCCCCCATACTTGTTGTTTCTGATTCAGCCTTTTCTAGGTTAACCTAATCTTCTATCTGCTATTTCTCCTCCTCAATGATTACTTTAGGATTCTGTATCTCCGTTTTCTTTTTCAGAAATGGAACCTTATTAGCAGTGGAAGGTGCTTTGAGATTCTTAACTGCTCCTCTACTTTTCCTTGCAGACGCTTCAACTTCCGGATCAAATTTGAGATCTTGTGCTCCCTTCTTTGACCTAGTGTGCATGCAATCCTCAAGAAAAATTCAAGTCAAACACAATTAAATCCCAAAGAAAATATTCTAATTAACTAAGTAATAAAAGAAAATAAATAATTAAAATTGTCCCCGGCACAACGGCGCCAAAAACTTGATAGGCTTTTTCTACGCACTATAATTTAATCCTCAAGTATAAGGATGTCAATTGTAGCAGCAAGTACCCAAGTTAAATTATCGATCCCGCTAAGACAACTAATTATTTATTTATTCTATAAATTACTAATTAATTAGAATTGAGTAACCAATTTTCAATGTTTTGTTGTGAATTAATCTAAATAACGAAATATTAAATAACTGAATTAATTAAAAAGCAATAAAAATAAAAACAAGTTTCTAATCAAGAGATGACGAACAGTTCTAAGGTATCAGGTAGAGACCAATTAATTTGGGTTATTAAACTTATGATTCGATTCTAAGCTAACAGTATAATCTGGTTTGAATCCTAAGGTGCGCAAATATTACCAAGCCTTATTCCTAGATACTAATCCAGCGAACAACAATACCTCCGGATGGTAAGTTCGACTAATAAGATATTTTCTGGAATTACTACAAGGTTCTATTCACTTCCTACTTGATTGTCTAATTGCATTGTTCCACTAAACTAATCAAGTATTTGATTAACCAGTTCATGAAATTAAAGTGCTTATAGCGGAGCTACTCTAATCCCTAACTGATAGACAATACTAATCATGAACGCACACAAGCTAACATAATAATCCAAGCTTTATAGCGGATGTCATGAATATATTATGAAGACGTTACGAAGCAGAAAAGCATGTCTTAATAAAATAAGTAAAATCAAAAGCTCAACTGCATAAAATCCCAATCTTTGGTCTAAATCCCCAAATCAATAAAATCAATCCATCAAACCTTAGAACTGTATATAAAATTAGCCCATGAGGTCACAAGCAACACTCATGGCTAAGCAATTCATACCAAAAATCAAAGTAAAAGGAAGGAAAAGATAGGAATTATTAAGCCCTAGTGTAGAAATAGTATTTCGTTCCTTCTCCGTCTCTCCAATTGCTCGATTCTCCCTCAATTAGCACTTGGAACCCTCTTGGAAGTGGATGGATGGTGAAATTAGGTTGTCAATCTGATATGGAAGAATTGGAGGTGTGAATTGATGATGAATTATGGATGGGTTCTCTCCAATTTGTGTTTTGATCTCCCTAATTGTTTCTAGGACTGATGCAGGGCTTTTTTCGCGATCAAAACTACTTCAGAATCACGATTTGAGGGTATATATATACTGCTGCATCGAACAGGCCCCGTCTGGGCCCTGAACTGGGCCGCTCGGCACCATGCTCGAGCCGAGCTCATGGCCGAGCGGCCCCCAAACCTGCCGAACAGAGTCTAGATGAAACGGGAATGTCGTGTCAGCTCTGAGGGCACCCCACTCGGCTGGAAATTCGCAAAATGTGGGTTCCGCTCGAGCCGAGCGACCTCTCGAGCTGCGGAGACTGCGCTGCGCGATTTCACCGTTTTGAGCATAACTTCTTCATACGGACTCCAATTTGGATGATTTTTGCGCTCACGCGTTCCTCTTTTCCTTGGCTTTCTATATATATAAAGAACTCTCAGAAAATTTAACATTTGATTATGTAAAAAGTTATGCAAAGTGGCTGCTCAGTACAGCATGCGCGACATTAGCACTTTGATCATAACTTTCTCGTTTGGAATCCAATTGGGGTGTTTTTTACGTCAAAACGACCCTCTCTTCTGTGGCTTTAAAACCATATATCATATGATCAATTTGGACTTCTATAAGAATACAGAAATTTGTGTAACATGGACTGTATTTTTCAGCATTCCTTCTCACTTTCACTCCTCATTCCAACTTTGAACTTTTGATCATGTTTTACCCTTCAAAACTCAACAAAACACCTTAGTAGCATCTTAATTATGCAAGATATGAAAACCATGCCATTCTATATAAAATCATGGCCACATTCTATCAAAAACGGTGTAATGTGAGACCTAAAATACGTGAAATTCCACTCTCAACAACTCCATAAATGGACCTCTTAAGCTTACACAAAAGATGTTCTTTGCCCTTCGCAATGAATCTCTCTAGTTACTTCATGTAGATGTTTTCCTCAAGACTTCCATTTAGGAAATTGTCTTGACATCCATTTGTCATACTTCATAATCCATATGAGTAGCAACAGATAAAAGATTATGGATCAACTTAAGCATGGCCACAAACGAAAAAGTTTCCTTATAATCTATCCCTTCTTTCTGATTATACCCCTTCGCAACAAGCCTTTCCTTAAAGGTTTTCACCTTTCCGTCAGATCCTCTTTTTCTTTTGTAGACCCACTTACATCCAATGGCTTTAACACAATTTGGTGGTTCTATAAGCTCCCAGACTTGATTAGAATACATGGATTCTATTTTTGATTTCATTGCCTTTTGCCAATATTATGCATTCTTATTTTGTAATGCTTGTAATTCTATGGGTCGACTTCATATTTATTAGAGACCAAGTTTGACGACTCTTCCAAAAATATGAATCTTATCGGTTGTCTCACAATCCATCCCACTGCGATGAGGCAACACAGTCAATTATGTATCAGATGTGACACACGATGCAGTTACTTATGGTATATTGATGAGAGTGAAAATAAGCGTGTTTTAATATCCAATTTAACACCTTTTTGATTGATATTGTAGTCTTATATGAGCACAAATGTCTTATATTCATTATATGTGAGAAAAAGGTGCACTTGAGGTGTTTTATTGTGTTTTAGGTGGAAAAAGGATCAAAAGAGCCAAGTTTGAGAAAAGGTGCAATTTGTGCAAGAATGCTAATAAACGCATGTCGAAATTGTGTAATTATTCTGTGTTGATGTGGAGCTCTGAACGGGAAGTTTGATACATGGTTGGAAAGCCACTGAAGAGAGGGTCATTTTGGCATAAAGAACATCCCATTCGGAGTCCGAACGAGGAAGTTATGAGCAAAGTGGTGACGCCGCGCGAGCTGTGCCGAACAGAATTGCAGTGCTACTTTCCATGGCCTGTTACATATACAACTCTTGGAGTTCTTGTGATTTCTTTATATGGATAGAAAGCCAAGGAAGAGAGGATCGCGTGAGCGCAAAAATCACTCAATTCGGAGGTCAGATGTGAAAGTTATACGCGAAACGGAGAGACTGCGCAAATCCAGTAGCAGGGTTCGACTTGTGGTTCGACCTGTTTGACGAGGTCGAACCTACATGCGGGAACTTACGTATATTCGAGGCCAAAACGCGTGGGATCACTTGAAAAGCCCATTCCAAGCCCTAGAGACGTGATTACAAGTATAAAAAGAGGCTCATGCAGTCAAGAAAAACGTCACCAATCACCGAGGAAAGGCCACAACCATACAACACCCCACAAGGGGGGATCACCCCCCATCCATCATCCACTTCCTTTTCTCCATCCATCCATCACTTTGAAGATTCGTTTGTGGAATCAAGAGGAGAACCAAGAGGAGGATTCAAGATGGAGAAGGGCATGAAGACGCCATATCAATGGTTTATTCGTTTCCTAATTTATCTTGTATTTTCCGGACATCCGGGTAAGATCTATCCAACACCCATGATTGTTCTTCGAAACATCATGGGCTAGAGCCTTTTTGGTAGATTTAGGAGTTTGAAGGTTTTATCTAGTTAATTGAACTTTCATGTATACACTCCGTACAACACTACTTGTGGATTTATTTTATATATGATTGTGCTTTCTTAATCCATATTCACGGTCGTTTTGTGCATCTTCAATTGGTATATAGAGTCTGAATATATATCTTGGTTGTAGATTGAGTGCGTTCACCGCTGAACAGGATTCCATGTTATGATTCTAAGTGAGGGGACTCCGAAGCTTCATTAGAACTATCATATATGAATACTTATTAATTGAATTGAATTCGGGTTAATAAGTAGGATAAAGAGGATAATTTCATAGTACCTATAAAGGGAGATCATATCGGGTTAGAGTACCAATCCTAGGGGGAAATAATTGATACTGATAGTACCTAGAAAGGGGGGTGAAATTATATCTCTTGCTACGAGGTTATTCACACGTGTTACACGCATGTTTACTTGTGTCTATAGAGTAGATATGCATGGTTTAGTGATGCGTCCATATTCCACAAGGCAGAGTCGGACATTGACACATGGAAGGGAAGTTAATAAGTAAAACTGGATTATCCTAGAGCTACCTATTCTCCTACTTGATCCACTTTCGTATTCTTCAAGTGATATTTATTTTATTTGTTATTTTAATTACTTGTTTATTAGTTTAATAATTCTAAACCTCAAACTATATTGCCACACTTGTCTTAATTAATTTAGATAATAATTAAATTGATAATATGCCGTCCCTTGGGTTCGATATTCACTTGGTCACCTTTCGAAACTACAATTAATATCCTTCATACTTGGGGATTAATTGTGTGTTGAGAAAACGCTCATCATATATCTGATGAGTGATATTTTCACCTAGATTTTAGTGTCTTTTTATAAGTGTTTTCGTATTATTTTATCAGTATTTATGTGAATTTTGGTCGTGTATTGTGTTTCTATGGAAAAGTGTGAGAATGAGCTTAAACGTATGAAAAATAGGTGAAAACGAAGTAAAAACAGAGAAGGAAGATGAAACAAAGAAGAAAAATAGGGCTCGACCAAGCACGACTCGAGTTGCAGAACTTAAGCCAAGCTGGTGCAACATGAATCATGCACCGCACATAAGCCTATCTAGAATGGCCGTGCGTCGGTGCCAGAACAACCTACACGGCCACCCCTGTGCCCGTGCGCCGAAGACGAGCCGAGTCCAGAATCAGCACACGAGTTGAGTTCTTGCACTTGACTCGAACTCCGTCTACTACTAAAATCTTCTGCCAGAACACGATCTGACTCGAGTCGTGTGCATGCACTCGAGTCAAGTCCGGTAAATTTTTGTGAAAAATTAGAAACCTTCTAGAAGCTTCTCAAGGGGTATAAATACCCAATATTTCCACATTTTATTAGTTTTTAGCGAGGGTTTCTACTGTTCACCTACACCACACACAATTCCTTCCATTTTACACCATCACCTTCATTTATTTACCATTCATTTCATCTACCATCCTCCCTCCATCAAAATAACCATCCATTTGAGGAAAAGAAGCAAGGAAGAGAGGAGAATTGCAAGGGAAAGAAGAAGATCACCATTGGAGCCATCCAAGGGAGTTTTCATCCAACTTTTGTATTGAAACGTTATTGTTTATCTTGATTTGTAAGGATTTTAATGTCTATGTTGATTTCCTTTTGAATATGGTAGGCTAATCTCCCTTGTGAGATTAGCAACATGACAGTTGTTGGATAATTTTGGATTTGTGTATTAAAATTCATATGTTGATTGGGTTAATTAATTTTCTATCATTGATGCTTTAGATCTTGGAGTTTATGATGATTTATGCGGTTTGTTGTTTTAAACATGTGATTAGATTGAGAAGTCAATTATATATTTAGGATAATTAATTGAATCATTTTGTCATACACATCATGTGCATTATATATCTTAAAGAGATAGAGATGTCCTTTAGGATTTAGAACCCTTTGATAGGACATCCAATTGGTTTGATCGAGAGGTTAATTAATCATGTGAAGGGACTCTTATTTCAAGCTTAGTACCTAGTTGGAATTGTTTGAGTGAGAACCAATCCTTTGAGCTATATTCCATATCCTATCCATCTCGAGAGGGAGTTTAGGTGAACTTAGTGTTGGCCCTTAGTCTTATATCCGTGATTCATATGAATTTGATGCATTTGTCTTAGGATTTCCACTTCTTAATTGTTGTTAATCTCACTTTTACTTAACTTGGAAAACCACTTTTCGTTTATCATCTTGTTTGTTGATCATTGCTTGCTTTGATTGATTGTATTTAATTGTTTGAACAACCTATCCAGTGATTAGTCGTCTCTATAAAATTGCAAGAAACGTGATCTCACTTAAGCTCTAGTGCCTGCCTTCCTGTGGTTCGATAAATTCTTGAATTGGTTAACCTGATTACAAGTTATGACTAATCAAATGTCACCGTTGCCGGGGAGGTAACAGTTGCTACTAGCTTGTAGAAGGATCATTTCAAGTAATCTTAATAGGGATATTTTTTTATTTTATTTGCTTATTGTTATTTGTTCTTGAAATCTTTGTTCTAACTTCTTTTCTTTGTGAAGGTGTATGCAAACGAGGTCGAGGGGGACACAATCGGTGCCCATTGACGTGGAAATAGAAACTTTTCGAAGAAGGAGAAGAGAGAACAAGAAGAGTGATAAGATGGAGAATTTTCAAGGAGATGATCCTGTGGATATAGAGCATGATGGGAGAGGACAACTTGTGAACGTGCAATACAACATACCTCAATTCAATGCCAACCCTCTTCAACATGCTGATGAGTGTGTAAATTCACAAGTTTGGCGCTATGTTTTGTGCTAGTTTTGAAGAGTTTTGATGTGGAAATAGGTGGAAAACCTATATATATTGTGAATTAGCATGAATCAAGTGTTAGTGGAGCTATTTGAGTGTTTTCTTAGCAAAAGCGGAGTGAAAGAGCCAAGAATCGAAGAGATGGAGTCGAAGCCATGTGAACCGCCCAAGAAGTAGGTGGGTTCGACCTGGCTGGAGGAGGGTTCGACCTCTCCAGCAGGTCGAACCAACGTTGCTGAACGTACAGAGATGGGTTCGACCACGACTCAGTTGGTTCGACCTGGCCATCAGGTCGAACCATGGTCGAACCAGTTTGCAAGAAGGAGGATTCGACCACGACGTTGGAGTTCGACTTGCCAGTTGGTCGAATCGGGAGCGGGAGTTGTCCAGTGCTGAGGTTCGACCTGGGGTTCGACCAAGGCCTAAGTGGTTCGACCTGTCCAGAAGGTCAAACCTGTGCAGAATTCTTCCAGTAGCGAGGTTCGACCTGGGGTTCGACCTGTGGCTCGGGGTTCGACCTGCTTGACGTGGTCGAACCTGTGTGCGAGAACTTACCTTATCCGGATTTTCGAGGCCGAAACGCGTGAGATCACTTAGAAAGCCCATTCCAAGCCCTAGAGACGTGATTACAAGTATAAAAGGAGGCTCATACAGAGAATAAAGGGAGCTTTTGATCGTCAATCGTAGGAGAGACAAGAGTAGAGGTGGTGATCCATCCGGAGGGCTGTGACAGAGGTTCGCTGAAGGTTCAAGTAAGAATGATTAATCTAACCATGATTGTTCCTAGATCAATCATGGGCTAGAACCACCTTGGTAGTTCTAGGGTTATGAAAGTTTCATGATGTAATTCGTGTTTCATGTGTAAAACTCCGTACAACACTACCTGTTGTTTGTTTTATATAAGATTACATATTTAATCCATACTCATAGTCGTTTTGTGCATCAATGATCGTTGTGTAGAGTCTGAATACATAACATGGTTATTTATTGAGTGCGTTCACTACTGAGCAGGGTTTATTGTTATAATTCTATGTGAAGGGATTCCGAAGTATTATTAGAACTGTCTTATATGAATATTCATGAATTGAATTGAATTCGGGTTGATGAATAGGATGAAGATTATAACTTTATAGTAGCTAAAAAGGGAGATCAAATCGGGTTAGATTCTAAACGTAGAAGATAATTGATTATGATAGTACCTAGAAAGGGGGGTGAAGCATATCTCTTGCTCCGATGTTATTCACACGTGTCAAGCGCATATTTACTTGTGTCTATAGAGTATACTTGCATGGTCTAGTGATGCGTCCACAAACCACAGGTCAGAGTCGGACACCATCACATGAAAATACGAATTGCTAGTAAAACTGGATGGCCGGACGAACTACCTATCATTCTTATTGATCACAACTCACTTTTCTCTACTCTTGCTATTTCTTTTGTTATTTCGATTAGAAGTTATTATCCATTAAACCTTTACAATTACCAACATAGTCTAAAATATACTAGAAGATAACAAAATTGATATTTATCCATCCCGTGGGTTCGATATTGCAACTTGGTCATCTTCGCGACTACAATTGATATCCTTATACTTGAGGATTAATTTGTGTGTTGAGAAAACCCCTATCAAGTTCTTGGCGCCGTTGCCGGGGACGGCGTAAACTATCTTTTTTGTATTATTTCTAGTTTATTAGGACTATTTACCTTGTTTTGTTGTTTTCTTTCTTAATCGTTTTAGGTGTATGCTCACAAGATCAAAGAAAGGTAATCTTGAACCGTATAATCCTGAGATTGGAGCATCCTCAAGAAAGAAGAAGAAGAAGAAGAGCAAGGCAAAGACAATAGACTCAACTGAAGCTCTGAATTTTGGAGTTGAGGTTGACGAGCAGATTTCGCAAGTGATTGAGGCTACAACTGAAGTTAATTTGGAAGTAGAAACAGTCAACATGGCAGCGAATCCGGATAATCTAGCCATCCGTGAGGTTTTCAGAAATAATGGGGCTGGAAATTATGAGCTTTTAGGAGCAAGGGGAATTAACACAGCGTTCGATCTTCATCCCGCTCTTATTAGCATGATAGAAAGAAACTCCTTTTCAGGAGGGTCTTTTGAGGATCCGCAGCAACATCTGAACAAGTTCTTGGGCTATGCAAGTACTCAAAAAGACGTAGGAGAACATGAAGATGCTAGGAAGATCCTTTTGTTCAAATTCTCGCTTACTGAAAAGGCGAGGGATTGGTACGATACTATTAATGCAGCTGAGTGCACCACGTGGGAGCAATTGAGGTTAAGGTTCTTGGAGAGGCATATGCCACCTTCGAAGGTGTTTAAGATGAAGCAAGATATTAACCAATTTGCTATCAGTGGAGGTGAGAAATTTCATGAAGCGTGGGATAGATTCAAGGACATGCTCAGGAAGTGTCCTCAACATGGGTTATCTAAAGCCCAATATATCAGTATATTCTATAACGGATTGGACTGTGAATCAAGAGTGCTACTTGATGCTTCTTCTAATGGAGCATTGCTTACAAAGTCATCCGTTGAGGCCGAGAGATTGTTTGAAGACATATCGATGAATTCGAGGGATTGGCCCACTGATAGAGTTAGAGGTACGTATGTTCTTGGAAAGGTAGCTCAGGTTGAACAAGCAATGGTGAAAACTAAGAGAGAGGATGAAATCGTTTCGAGCTTGTCCAATATCAACAAGCTACTTGAGTCTCAACAGAAGCAGATCAGCGAGATATCCCAACGAGTGCCAATCATGCAGCAAGAGATGATGAATAATGGAACCATCCAAGACGAATTGGAGGAAGCAAATTATGCAATGGGTCAAAGTATTCAAGGAACGAGGTACCCAAATCAAGGAAACCGGAACTACCAAGGGAACTATCGAGGGAACTTTAATAATCGTGGTCCATCTGGTAGTTATCAATAGCAACCAAGGAGGCCTGAATTTTCATGGAGCAATACGAACAATGCAGTGCAACTTCCGATGGGTGTTGATCCGGGAGAAAAGGTGGAAGAAGGGAAGCCTGGTTTCGAGGATACTGTGAACCGGTACATGGTAAAGAATGATGAAAGAGTGAACCGCCTTGAGGCAAAGCTTGAGAAAAAGATTGATGATCACCACAGAGATTTGTCCACTCAAGTGAAAGATCTCACATTGTTGATGGGTACAATTGCAGAGAATGTGAACACATTGACTCAAACTATAGGAAAAGGGAAGTTTCCGTCTCAGAGTATAGAGAATCCGAAGTCGTGTAATGCCATCACACTGAGGTCGGGAACGCAGTACGAGGGACCGATGAGGCCGGAATCAAAATTGGAATTTTCTAAGCCTCGGTTCGACTAACTTTTCTGGTCGAACCCAGGTCGAACCTCATCGGCCAGAGCACTCTGTTTCGACGCAGGAGTGGTTCGACCAACACGCAGAGGGTTCGACCAACTTCTCTGGTCGAACCCAGGTCGAACCTCATCGGCCAGAGCACTCTGTTTTGACGCAGGAACGGTTCTACCACGATAAAAAGGGTTCAACCAACTCTTCAGGTCGAGCCCAGGTCGAACCGAAGGATGGAGATTATACTGTGAAGCGGTTCGACCAAAGGGGCAGTGGTTCGACCTCCAATGCTGGTCAAACCCAAGTCGAACCTCCGGAGCGGAATGAGATCAGTCTTCCAGGAGAGAGGTTCGACCAATACAATCCTGGTTCGACCTCTCAGCCTGGTCGAACCTCAGTCGAACCTCGCCAAGATGTTTTGTTTGATGCACCTGTCGTTCCTTTTGATGTTGATGCAACTCCAGTGGTACGGAATGAGCAAAGTACATACATAATAGCTGAGAAAAAATGGGAAAGAGCTAAGCGATTAAGTGCTGAAAATGAGAAAGCGGAGAAGGTTGATCGTGATGAATGGGGGATTCCCAAAACAAAGATACCTCCACCGTTTCCCTACAAGCTAGTGAAGAAGGGGTTGGAAGAAAAGTTCAAGAAGTTTTCAGAGATAATGAATAAGATAAGCTTGAACATTCCTTTTTCAGAGGCAATCATGGAGATGCCATATTATTCTTGATTCCTTAAAGACATATTGATGAAGAAGCGAAGCTTAACCGGAGTTGAAACGGTAAACTTATCTGAGAATTGTAGCTCAATTATTCAAAAGAAGTTGCCACCAAAGATGAAAGATCCGGGGAGCTTTACTATTCTATGTGAGATCGGGAAGGGGCCAGCACGGCGAGCTTTGTGCGATCTAGGGGCAAGCATCAATTTGATGCTGTTGTCCATCTTTCAGAAGCTTGGTTTGGGGAGATGACCCCGACAACTGTTGCTCTCCAATTGGCAGATAGATCCATGACGTTTCCGAAAGGTATAGTTGAAGATGTTCTAGTAAAGGTGGAGAAGCTAGTCTTTCCTGTGGATTTCCTTGTATTAGAAATGGATGATGACAAGGATAATGTTCCTTTAATCTTGGGGAGGCCATTCCTTGCTACAGCTGGAGCTATGATAGATGTTCGGAAGGGAGAACTAAAGTTGAGAATGGACAAAGAAGAAGTACTTTTCAACTTGGACAAAGCAATGAAGATGCCAATGGAGTCCCAATGTTATAGTATTGATGTGGTGGAGGAGATTGTGAAGGAGGATATGTCTCTGATCTTGTCAAAGGATCCTCTTGAGACATGTTTGATGGAGTCTCTTACTTATCCCACGACGGAGCTTGACGGACTTTCTAACGAGGTATGTATTGAATTTCTTGAAAACTTACTTGCTTTGGGTAATGACAGGTTTGCATTGGAAAGAAATAAAGTTGAAGAAGTCAAATGGACCAGGAAGTACTTGCCTTTGGATAACAAAAACACTCCAGTGGAGAAAAGAAAAGAGGAGTTGAAACCATTGCCGGACCACTTGAAGTATGCTTTTCTTGGTGATAATGCACAATATCCGGTAATTGTATCTTCTTCCCTTAACGATGATCAACTTGATGAGTTATTAGATGTCTTGAGGAAGTACAAGTCTGCAATAGGGTGGTCACTTGATGATTTGAAAGGTATTAGTCCTTCGTATTGTATGCATCGGATTAGGTTGTTGGATGAAGCCAAGGCTAGTGTTCAGAATCAGCGTAGGGTGAATCCCGCAATTCAAGAGATGATAAGGAAGCAAATTCTTACGTGGTTGGATGCTGGAATTATATATCCTATTAGTGATAGTCCCCATGTGAGTCCATTTCATGTAGTTGCTAAAAAGGGGGGCATGACTGTAGTGAAAGTTGAGGATGGAGAATCTATAGCCACGAGAATTCCTACGGGATGACGTACATGTGTGGATTACAGGAAATTAAATGAGAACACGTGTAAGGAGCATTTCCCTCTTCCGTTTATGGATCAAATGTTGGATCGTCTTGCAGGGTATGAGTTTTATTATTTCTTGGATGGATACTCGGGGTATAATCAAATCATGATTGCTCCTAAGGATCAAGAAAAGACCACTTTTACTTGCCCCTACGGGACTTTTGCTTTTAGGAAGATGCCGTTTGGATTGTGTAATGCGCCTGCTACTTTTCAGAGATGCATGATGGCAATTTTTGATGGTTTGATAGAGAAGATCATGGAAGTATTCATGGACGATTTTTCAGTCTTTTGTTCTTCTTTTGATATGTGTTTGTCTAACCTTGCTGTTGTTTTGAAGAGGTGTCAAGAAACTAATCTTGTCTTGAATTGGGAGAAGTGCCATTTCATGTTGAAGGATGGGATTGTTCTTGGGCATCATGTTTCTGCCAAGGGATTACAGGTAGACCGTGCTAAAGTGGTGGCAATTGAGAAGCTTCCACCATCGACCAATGAAAGAGGAGTGCGGTCCTTCCTTGGACACGCCGGTTTTTACAGGAGATTCATTAAGGACTTCTCAAAATACTCTAAGCCCTTATCTCATTTACTTGAAAAGGATATTCCTTTTGTGTTTAATGATGAGTGTTTAACAGCTTTTCAAGTTTTGAAGGAGGCGCTTATTACTGCCCCTATCTTGATCACACCGGACTGGACTCAACCGTTTGTACTTATGTGTGATGCAAGTGATGTAGCATTGGGTGTGGTGCTTGGGCAGCTAAGGGAGAAGAAGTTCTGCGCCATTTACTACGCGAGTAAGACTTTCGATGCGGCATAGAAGAATTACACGGTAACTGAAAAGGAGTTTTTGGCTGTTGTGTATGCATTCGATAAGTTTCGTCAGTATTTGGTTGGCATGAAGACGATTGTGTATACGGATCACTCAGCGATTCGTTATTTGATGGAGAAGAAGGAGACGAAGCCTAGGATCATAAGATGGATTCTACTACTGCAGGAGTTTGACTTAGAGATTCGGGATAAGAAAGGAACAGAAAATGTGTTGGCAGATCACTTGTCAAGGTTGGAGACTAGGGAGCATTGTGATAATTCTTTCGAGTATATTGAAGAGATGTTCCCTGATGAGAAGATCATGACTATGGCTGTTGAAGGTGCCAAGCGAGCATGTGTGGTTGCAGCGCAAGGTATGGATCCATGGTACGCGGATTATGTAAATTACATTGTCATTGGAGAAATTCCAAGGGATCTCAACCGATATCAACTTGCGAAATTTCGTAGGGAAGTTGAGACATTTATATGGTATGATCCGTTTGTTTACAAGATTTGTACAGATTCTATTGTCCGAAGATGTGTACCCGAGATGGAAATGGAAAGTGTGCTTGAGTTCTGTCATGCACAACCGAATGGGGGGCATTTCGGAGCGCAAAAGACTGCAGCTAAGGTACTTCAATCTGCTCTTTATTCGCCTACTTTGTTTAAAGATAGTGAGAGCTATGTGGCGTCTTGCGATAGATGTCGGCGCATGGGTAATATAGGTAGGAGAGATGAGATGCCATTGCAGCCTAGCATAGTCGTGGAGATATTTGATGTATGGGGGATCGATTTTATGGGGCCTTTTCCCCCGTCGAATGGGTTTCTCTACATTCTTCTTGCAGTGGATTATGTTTCGAAGTGGGTGGAAGCAATTCCTACTCGTGTTAATGATTCGAAAGTTGTTTTATCTTTCCTAAAGAAACATATTTTTGCCCGTTATGGAGTTCCGAGAGCATTAGTTAGTGATGGAGGTTCCCACTTCGTCAATAAATTTCTGGAGAAGGTGCTTAAGGATTATGGTGTTAGGCATAGGGTTACTACACCCTATCATCCACAAGCGAATGGGCAGGCAGAGGTCTCCAACCGTCAAGTAAAGCAGATTCTGGAGAAAGTGGTAGGAACTAATAGAAAGGATTGGGCTATGAAGCTTGATGATGTGTTATGGGGGTTCCGGACTGCTTACAAGACGGTGTTAGATATGTCACCGTATCAAATTGTCTATGGGAAGCCGTGCCACTTACCCGTAGAAATCCAACACAAAGCGTTTTGGGCTTTGCGTCGCTTGAACTTGACCCTTAAGGATGTAAAGGAGTTGAGGCTAACTCACATGAATCAATTGGATGAGTTTAGGAGTCGTGCTTTCAAGAATTCAGAGATTTATAAGGAAAGAATGAAGAGGTGGCATGATTCCAAAATTTCATACAAGGAGTTCAAGCAAGGTGATGAGGTACTACTTTTTAACTCTCGTTTGAAGCTTTTTGCAGGCAAGTTGAAGTCTAAGTGGACGGGACCGTTCATGATTCATCGAGCCTTAGGAGGGGGAGTTATGAGCTTATTGACAAAGATGGAGACGTTATCATGGCGAATGGGCATCGATTGAAGCATTATAGGTCGCCGGACGATGCGTGTGTCATTTTTGATGATACCTTGTTCTGATTTGGTACCGTCGTGACTCTACGACGTTAAACATGAGCGCTTGTTGAGAGCTTACTCTTCCGTTTTATTGCTTTATTTCTTTTGTGTGCGTAAGAAATTTTTATATTTTAGATGCTTACTAATCGGCAATTACATCTCTTTTCAAACTTAGTTTCGACTTACGTTTTTACTAAGTTTAGGGGGGTGTGATGTTATTACCTCATTGAAGCATTAAGAGTATAATCTTTTCTTTGTATTGTTTGTTAGGGGAGTTGGTTTTTGCGGCCATATTGAAATTTTAATCAATTTTGATGTGACGATTTTTTACAACTTGCCTAATGTTCAGTGGTTTTTGGTTGTGTTTTCTTTTACGGAGATACTCATGAATGATATTATGTGGAACAATTTCAGAAGTTGTGCTTTAGATTGTACCTAATGAAGTTGTGTTGAAGCTTGAAGTATGTAGTGCATGAAGAACACTCAGTTTTGGAAATCAGGAGGAAGGTTCGACCAAGTCTAGGAGTGGTTCGACCAGAGCCAGAGGTCGAACAAAAACAGAGGAAGTCGAACCGGCATTGAAAGTTGTCCAGAGAGGAGGTTCGACCAAAGCCAAAGTGGTTCGACCTGATCAAGAGGTCGAACCTATGGTCGAACCTGTCAGTCGGAAGCACTCTGTTTTCCAGAAGAGGGGTTCCACCAATTCAAGGAAGGTTCGACCTGTTTAGCAAGTCGAACCCCTGGTCGAACCAAGAAGATCGTTTGTCCAGAAGAGAGGTTCGACCTCACCATCCATGGTTCAACCAGTTCAGGTTGTCGAACCCGAGGTCGAACCAAGCCAGGTACGCGATTTAAGTTCGAATTTTCAGAGGGGTTCGATCACTTTTTTTCGAAACATCAAACCTCGAACCCTCTTCGAACCACTACACCCTTGCACAAATTCTTCAATTACACTTGATTTCACACCGATTACACAACATTACACCTTGAATTATCGATTCGGTCGCGGATTTGGGCGGATTTTGTCGTGAGTTAGGGCTGAAATCGCGTGTTTTTTGGTTGTTTTGTGTTTTCGATCGGTTATTCACCATGGGCAAGTCACAAGGTACATTTTTCCAACTCAATTACTCTAGGATTGAAGGTTTAGGTAAGAAATTTGATGTGAATTAGAGGATTGATGTTGAGTATGGTTGAATTTCATGGTGAATGTTGATATTTTGATTGGTTTCATATGAATTCTTGTTTCTTGGTTTGTGGTTGATTGATTATTGATAGAACTTGGAATTTTATGTGGATTGATCAAGGATATAGAACATACCATAGAATGAGCATGTTGATTTGGTTTGAAATTGATGAAATTGAAGTAGTTCATTGAGGGAAACATGTTGAATTTTTGATTGAATTGCTTGAATTGTTTAATGCATGCTTGTTGGTTATGTTTTGATGATTAAAGAAGGTGTAATTGAAGATGTTTTGAGAATGTTGAATAAGCAAGTGGTGTTGAGATGATAGTTTGTATGAATATGCATTGATGCTTGAAGTCTTGAGTAGAGTATGTGATGTGCTAGTACAATACTTGCTTTCTTGTCTTGTTGGTTGGATTGAAGTATTTGTTTTCAGGAAAGGGACAAGTATCAAGTAAAGGAAAAGGAAAAGCAGAGGAGGAGAGATCAAAGAAAAGGCATGACAGGCCTTCAAACTTGGACAAAGTGACAAGAAAACTGAGGCTACAAGACCGTTTACCTGATAACTTCAAGATTAGGATACAAGGTTGGGATGAGATTAAAGAGAAGTGGGAAGAAGTTTCAGACAAGATAGCTCGCACTCGATACCAAGATGATGAAGCGATGAGGATAATGAGAATAGGGGATGATATATTTTGGATGTTTGATCAAGTAGGGATCCAAAAATTCATGGAGTTGAAGAGGCCGACGTACTTCCATGTTACAGCGGAAGTAGTTTGTTCATTTGAGATGGAGAAGGACCCGCTTGAATACCCCTATCGGTGTATGTTTCAGCTTGGTGGAGTGAGTAGGAGATGGACGTCTGAGGATTTCAACGAGCTGTTTGAGACTCCTTTGGAGATCCCTCGTTTAGAAAGTGCTGCATTCAGTGTAAAGCGATTTTGGAGGGAGATCACTGGGGAGATTCGTGATTACAAGACTAGACAGGCTCGTGCTTCCGCAATAAAGAACCATGTCTTGAGGTACATGGACCGCATCCTAAGCAACACGTTGTTCGCCCGCTCGGAGGGGAGTGTTATGTCTAGAGGAGAGCTATATGCCCTGTGGTGTATGTTGAATGGAGTGAAGTTCAATGTTGGAGCTTATTTTATTGCGCAGCTGAATCGATTCAAGACCATTGGTTTTCAAAAGGTGAATATTGGAGGGTTATTGACGATCTTGGCTGAGCATTACAACTTGGATCTCACCGGCATTACACCAGTAGAAGGAGAACCCGATTTGATTATGAGCACGTGCGCGAAGGGAGGGTTTGCCCATTTTAGAAATGGAGATTGGTTTTTCACGAGAGGTCTCAACCTTTCGAATTTATATTCCCCTTCGACGTGAGCAACTTGACAACTATTCGGGAAGCAAGGAATAAGCTAATGAATTCTCTTGGACACACCGCTTTATCCGTGGCAGCGAAGTCGGGTGGTGATTGGAGAGCGGTGGCACAGATGTGTGCTGAGGGGAGGATGGCTGAGTTACAGCAGATCATTGATCGAGGAGAGTTCCGTCCACCTCAGCCACAGCAGTCTGAAGAGGAGGATCAGGTAGATGAGCAGTCGGAGATGGAGATTCCGGAAGGAGAGCAGCATGATGCGCCTCAGCATGCTCCGGGACCACAGCAGCGGCGAGCAGTTACAGGTACTCGGGAGTAGCTTCGCTTGATTCATGAGTAGCTAATCGCGGTGGTAGCTGCACAGCAAGAGACGAACAGGCAACTCGCGCTCGCTAACGCCAACTACGCCATGCTGAACGAAAGGTACTCTGCCTTGGATGAGCGTGTTGGTAGAGTGAGTAGTCGAGTGGATATGATGGATAAGCACATTACCAGTCTATGCCGAGCTGTGGAAAATAGAATGGATGAGGATGACGATGATGATGAGGATGATGATGCTCCTAGGGAGTAGTTTCAGGTTTTCTTTTGGCTTCTCCGATTCATCTTATCTCCCATTCTTCTTTTTATTTTTACAGATTGGGGTGTGATTCATGTGTGAGTGGCATGTACTTGATATAGTTGATCTTGTATCGTTGCTCTGTATATGGGTTATTGATTCTGTGCATTCATATGTTTACGTGTTTATTTTCATTTGGAAAGAGCATGAATAATTTGTTAAGTATATGGAATTCATGAGGAATTGATTTCGATTATGTACTATGAGGAGTATTAGGAATTGATTACCTATGTGAGGATTTGAGCCTTTATCATGATTAATCATGATAGTTTATTCTTGAGAGAATCATTCGTATGAACGTATTCTAGAACTTGGCTTGGAGTCTTGTGTAAAACTTACAATTGATGAAATATTAGGATATGATCTTAGGCCATTTTTGATTAATTGAGTCACTTAGCCAAATTTTACCTTTCCTAATGATTTTATAAATCTTTGGTAGCCCTGTTTGAGCCTTTTAAAAGCTTTTTCTTTGGCAAGCCAAATATAAGAGCCTTAATTACCTTATTTGAGCTTTGAAAATACCCTATTCATTGGTAGAGAGAATAAGGTGAATAAGTATGGAAGAAACAAAGGGAAGATGGAATGAGGTTCAGTAAGAAAAGTGCATGGTTAAATCTTGTTAGGGATAGTGCCTGAAATTGGTACCCCGAATTGCTAATACATGGGGCTTGAAGTTTTTAAGAAACAGCCGAATGATGTTCGAGAAGGGTAGTGCCTATAACTGGTACCCGAGCAATTAAAAGAAGAATGATGTTGATGCAAGAAAGAGAAGGAAAATTGATAATTGCAAGTGCAAGAGAAGAATTGGAGGAGAATATGAAGCCGAATGAGAAATCAAGAACCTCCAAGGTAACTCTCTACTAGTGTATTAAGTTACTATGACCAAATTTTCCTACCCTTTCCAAAGAGCCAAGATTACTACCTAGAAACAAGTCCTTTGTGATCCTAGTATTAATCTAATGTGAGTTGATTTTTGAGACCTTTGCCAAGCTTATGGTTACGCGTGAATATGAATTGGTATGAGTGTTTATACTAGCCTATAGTGCCTCACGCACGAGCGAAAGAGAGTAAAGTCTTATATTGTCAGTGAGATTACTTAGTACTCCGAATGGTGTGTGATTGGATTGATTTTACATGAGTGAAATATTTGATGCAAGTAATTCTTGTTTGATTCAATGAAGTGACATGTGTAATATGTGTTGTACTTGATCTTGTTGAATTATACACGACTCCTGTGGTTTAAATTGGTTGCCTCGGGACGAGCAACATGTAAGTTTGGGGGTTTGATGAGTGTGTAAATTCACAAGTTTGGCGCTATGTTTTGTGCTAGTTTTGGAGAGTTTTGATGTGGAAATAGATGGAAAACCTATATATATTGTGAATTAGCATGAATCAAGTGTTAGTGGAGCTATTTGAGTGTTTTCTTAGCAAAAACGGAGTGAAAGAGCCAAGAATCGAAGAGACAGAGTCGAAGCCACGCGAACCGCCCAAGAAGTAGGTGGGTTCGACCTGGCTGGAGGAGGGTTCGACCTCTCCAGCAGGTCGAACCAACGTTGCTGAACGTACAGAGATGGGTTCGACCACGACTTAGTTGGTTCAACTTGGCCATCAGGTCGAACCATGGTCGAACCAGTTTGCAAGAAGGAGGATTCGACCACGACGTTGGAGTTCGACTTGCCAGTTGGTCGAATCGGGAGCGGGAGTTGTCCAGTGCTGAGGTTCGACCTGGGGTTCGACCAAGGCCTAAGTGGTTCGACCTGTCCAGAAGGTCGAACCTGTGCAGAATTCTTCCAGTAGCAAGGTTCGACCTGGGGTTCGACCTGTGGCTCGGGGTTCGACCTGCTTGACGTGGTCGAACCTGTGTGCGAGAACTTACCTTATCCGGATTTTCAAGGCCTAAACGCGTGAGATCACTTAGAAAGCCCATTCCAAGCCCTAGAGACGTGATTACAAGTATAAAAGGAGGCTCATACAGAGAATAAAGGGAGCTTTTGATCGTCAATCCTAGGAGAGACAAGAGTAGAGGTGGTGATCCATCCGGAGGGCTGTGACAGAGGTTCGCTGAAGGTTCAAGTAAGAATGATCAATCTAATCATGATTGTTCCTAGATCAATCATGGGCTAGAACCACCTTGGTAGTTCTAGGGTTATGAAAGTTTCATGATGTAATTCGTGTTTCGTGTGTAAAACTCCGTACAACACTACCTGTGGTTTGTTTTATATAAGATTGCATATTTAATCCATACTCATAGTCGTTTTGTGCATCAATGATCATTGTGTAGAGTCTGAATACATAACATGGTTATTGATTGAGTGCGTTCACTACTGAGCAGGGTTTATTGTTATAATTCTAAGTGAAGGGATTCCGAAGTATTATTAGAACTGTCTTATATGAATATTCATGAATTGAATTGAATTCGGGTTGATGAATAGGATGAAGAGTATAACTTTATAGTACCTAAAAAGGGAGATCAAATCGGGTTAGATTCTAGACGTAGAAGATAATTGATTATGATAGTACCTAGAAAGGGGGGTGAAGCATATCTCTTGCTCCGATGTTATTCACACGTGTCAAGCGCATATTTACTTGTGTCTATAGAGTAAACTTGCATGGTCTAGTGATGCGTCCACAAACCACAGGGCAGAGTCGGACACTATCACATAAAAATACGAATTGCTAGTGAAACTGGATGACCCGACGAACTACCTATCATTCTTATTGATCACAACTCACTTTTCTCTACTCTTGCTATTTCTTTTGTTATTTCGATTAGAAGTTATTATCCATTAAACCTTTACAATTACCAACATAGTCTAAAATATACTAGAAGATAACAAAATTGATATTTATCCGTCCCGTGGGTTCAATATTGTAACTTGGTCATCTTCGCGACTACAATTGATATCCTTATACTTGAGGATTAATTTGTGTGTTGAGAAAACCCCTATCACATGCCTATCAAAATTTTGGAGCTAGAACAATCAAGCTTTGCTTCAACAAATGGTACAACATGCTTTACTTCAACAAGGATTTTCATAAGCTTATGCTCCTCCTCAACAAGCGTATGTGCCACCACCACCACCTCTGTTGCAACATAGAATTCATAATGATCAAAGGGTGATTCGAGCCCAACAATTTGGTGAAACTCTGAATGAGGATACGAATGCACACTTAGCTCAATTCATTAAGATTGCAAACATCGTGAAGATGAATGGGTGTAGTGAGGATTGTATAAGAATGAGGTTGTTTCTGTTTTCATTGAAGGATCGTGCTCGAACTTGGCTATCTACTATTACTCTGGTACGTGTAACACTTGGAATGAGCTTGCGCAAATATTTTTGAACAAATACTTTTCACCTTCTAAGACGCTTCAAATGAAGAGCTTGATTACTCAATTCAAGCAAATGACTCAAGAGAGCTTTTATGAAGCGTGAAAAAGATTTAAGGATATGCTGCGTAAGTGTCAACAACATGGATTCTAGGAGAATCAACAAGTTAGATTTTTCTATCAAGGATTAGTGAATGGTCAAAATGTGCTTGTTGATGCTTCAGCGAGTGGATCCGTACTTGGTGTAACTCCAGAAAAGGCGATAAAAATTTTTCATGAGATTGCTACAAATGTATATCAATGGCCTTTGGAGAGGGTAAGCGGATGCTATGGATTTAAGAATTTTAATCAAGGGCAACAGTTTAGTGTGAAGAGTTTGAATGTTGAGCCAAGTGTGCCAAGTGTTGAAATGATAATGGCGGAAGTCTTAAGACAAATGAGCTTGAATCAAGGTATGAACAATCAAGGAGCAAATATGGTTAAAGGGGTATAAGTTGAGCAAGGTGTGCTTCCTCCAAATAGTGTGAGTGGAGAACAATGGGCTAAGTCTATGCCAATGATTGCAGATGTACTCTACATGCAAGTAAGGGGTTACCAAGGAAATTACCAAAATAATTTCCAAGGTAATTTTCAACCTAGATAGGGAGGCTATAATAATCAAACTGGTAGAAGTTCTTTTCCACGATAAATGAGGCAAGACAACTTTTCCTACTCCAACTCGAATAATGTGGTTGCTTATTCTTCGGGCTATCAACAGGGGGCTAAGGCACCGAACAATGAGGGAGAACATCGATAAATAAGCTACTTGAACAATTGATCGCATCAAACAAAGATCGAGAAGCATCAAACCAAGCTCAAGATGAAGCGTTGAAAAAGAGGAAGAATCAAATGAAAAGAGGCTCAAAGTTTTGGAGTATAATGTGGGACAAATTGCAAGTACTTTGAGTGCTCAACAAAAGGGGAATTTTCCGACCACATCCGAGGTTAATCCGAAAGCTCAATGCTTGTTAGTTGATATGAAAGAGGAACAAAAGTATGAAGAAGGGTTGGTGGAATGCAAGGTTATTGGAGAAATGGAAGAAGTAAGTATGAAAGAAGAGAAGGGGTCTAAATGGATATCTAAGTGGAGAAGGGTTCAAGAGGAAAAGAAAGTGGAGGAGAAGGTAAAAGAAGAGGAGTACAAACGTGACTATGGGGGTATTCTGATCATTCCTATTCTCTATCCACAAATGTTTATCAAGGAGGAGAAGAAAAAAGAGTTTGAAGAACATGTCAAATCTCTTAAGAAGAAGTATGAGGAGAAAAGGAAAGAAGAACTACCCGAAGCAAGTGAATCGATGCAAAAAGAGAGGCCTACGAAAGTTGGTGATCTGGGAAAGTTCATAATTCCTTGTGATTTTGAAGGAAAAGAAACTCTTGATGCATTGTGTGATTTGGGGACGAGCATCAATGTGATGTCTCATGCTACTTTCAAAGACCTTAAAATTGGAGAGCTAAAGCCTATAACTATCCATGTTGAAGTGGTAAATGGCAAGGTTGTGAAGCCACTAGGGATTGTTGAAGATGTTGAGGTAAAAGTGAAAGGGCTAGCTTTCCGGTCGACTTCATGGTGTTGGAAGTAAAGGCGGACCCTCAAGTTCCACTTATTTTGGGAAGGCCATTTCTAGCTATGGGGAGAGCACAAATTGATGTTGGTAGAGAAGAGTTGTCTTTGAGCTCGAAGGAAAAAAGTGTTACATTCTTATGTAACAAATAAAAGGGAACCAAATCCCCTTTAAAGCCTTCTGTTGATCTAATGGATCATGATTCTCTTCTCATTGACAACTTAAATTCATTTCTTCATAATTATATGAAATTGCCAAATTAGAACTTGTCCTCTTGTTATGTTGATAGGATGAAATCATTGGAGCTTGATTGGAAAATAGACAAAGGAGAAAGAGGAAGTCCACTAAAATCGCTCCTTGAAGATGATTTAATGCTCGTGAGCAAGAATGGTGAATTGGAGCTAGTAGACAAGAAGAGGGATAAGAAAATGTTCAAAGTGAGGATGCAAGGAGAAAGTGTGATGGACCAACATTTGGTCCAATGAGCGTAAAAATCCATCCTGCTTGAATACGTTAACCTTAGCGCTAAATGGGAGGCAAGCCATTCTTTTTATCTTTTGATGCTTGTTTTGTTGTTTGTATTTTGGTCTTATAGGTGGATTATGCTCGTGAAAAAATGCATATCGAAGAAAAGAGACGTGCTTCATGGATTCGAGTATGCATGTCACACCACTTGTTGCAAACTTAAGTCTCGACTCTTGCCTCAATTTAAGTTTTGGGGGCTAGAGCGTGGTGGACATAACTTGATTCGTTTAGATGCATATGCTTCTTCACAAGAAGATCGTTGATGAAAACTACAAGGGTAAGTCCCACCACTTTTTGCAAACTTAATTCTCAACTTATTTCTATTTAAGTTTGGGGGGAGAGTGTGTGGTGTGATTCATCACTTGAGTGTACTTGATGTTATGATGATGAGAGGACTTCTTATAAAATTGGGTCAATTTAAAAAAATTTCTCATGAGTATTAGTTTGATTTTGGTCCGTTTGGTGGTGTTGAAGTGCATGTGAATCTATATTTTTAATGAAATTGTTGAGCTAATAATGTTTGATGAGTTTTTGAGCATGTACAAGGGGGTATTGGAAGCATGAATGGAGCTCGGAGCTAATAATTTTCACTACCAAATGTTTATTGAGGGAGTTTGCTCTACACTTTATCAATTCTAGTTGCTTGACATTTTTTGGTATTGATTTGTATTGTTGTTGATTAGCATGCTACTTTATGTGTTATGTTTTTGGGAGGTTTACTTTTATAATATAGGATTTACTTTTCAATCAAAGATGGGGATGCTTGTGAGCTTACTTGAATATGGATGTTATGAATGTGTGCTTAAGTCTCTAATGCTGGATGGTTTTTTTTTATTTTTGCATGTTATGTGTTTTTGGGTCGTTTCTTGTTTGATGTCTTTCTTTTATGTTTTGTGTGTCTTCTTATTCTTGTTTGGGGATTATTTTGGTGGTTTGTTTTTGGGATGTTGTGAGTTATTTTTTGAATGTGAGTGGGTGATAAGTGATGTCAAGTTATGATTAAGAATCTCTACACTTTCAAATTGTGACATGTTTTATTTAACTTGTTCAATTTTGAGATGAATGTGATATAATAAGTTCCTTAAGTTCCAAGCATAAGCTCGTAAGTATTTGTGCCTCAACTATGCATACATGGTATTTCTTCATGAGTAGCTCGGTTGAGTTTGGTAAGCTAGAATTTGCTCAAGGACTATGGGAACAAGCCCGATTAGTGGATATTAGTGACATGATCTAAGGCCATCCTTATCATTTATAGTCATTGCCATATATTTTCCTACCATGAACATCATTCCTAGTCAACCACTTTGAGCCTTTAAGCCTATTTATTGTGATATAAGAACATTACAATCCTTAATTATCCACGTGAGCCTTATATATTTACCTTTTGTGTGAGTAATTGAGGAGATGTAGTTTAGAAAGGTTTGATGAGATAGCAAAAGAAAAAAGAAAATGGTAAACAAGTAAGAAAAAAGATTAAAAGGGTACAAACAAGAATGGACATGCAACCTCAAAACAAGAAAATGAGCAAAGCAACAACAATATGCTCAAGTACTTAAAAGTCCGAAGAAGGAAGCATGATTTATAAGAAGCTCAATCCAAGGAAATTTGATAAATAGTGCTTGTGATCATTAAAGAAAATAAAGGAAGAAAGAGAAGTGAAGAAGTTGGAGAAATTGACCATCTCTTCGATTACTTACACATGATTAGTAACTTTTATCTAAATTCTCCCTACCATACCAAAGAACCTATCATTACATCCTAATTAAAGACTTTTTTTATTACTAATTGAAATTTTGGTGTTTTGTGAATTTAGTCCGCGAGCAAGCTTATAGCTAGTCAAGCCAATTGATTGATTAGTGTTGATTTACCCCACTTAATAGAGTTTTGAGAGAAATTTATACCCATTTTGAGGCTTGGACCAAAAGGGACTATATTACATTTTATTCTCTTTTGATTGAACTTGTTAATTCTTCATGTCATGAATTTAATGTTGTAGGATAACTTAGCATGATTTGTAGTTCTTATTGCTATTGATGTATTATTACTTATGTTCGTTTAGTCTTTTTCTAGGTGAAAATCTCTCCCCTTGGTTTATCATTTTTGTTGTTCTAGAATGCACAACATTTTAAGTTTGGGGGTGATATCCTCTTGTACAATTAGTATTAAATTGGGGTTTTTCCCTCTAACTTCTTTTAGGATAATTTTACTCATAGGTTTGTGATTTATTACATAATCCTCTTCCAAGAATCTAGTGTTTGTGCTAACAATCACTTTCTGATCTTTTGGATTATAGAATTAACCACCTTTTATTCCTATAGGATATCCCACAAACAGACAAACATTAATACGCAATTTTAGCTTATCAGTATCTCCCCTCAACAAATGTGCCGGAGTGATGAGTGATATTTTTACCTAAATTTTAGTATATTTTTATATCCATTTTTGTATTATTTTTATCCGTATTATGTGTATTTTGGTTGTATTTTGTGTTTTTATAGAGATGTGTGTGAATGAGCATAAACGTATGATTTTCAGGCAAAAATAGATCCTAGACACGAAATGGAAGACATAGGAAAAAGCGAATCTCAATTCAGAGTTGAAACGGGGAAGAACGAGCCGAAATAAAATATGAAAAAATAGGAATTGCACCAATACGACCGACCATATTACAGCACACGAGCCGTGTTGCAGCACATGAGCCGTGTTGCGCAACACGGTCCTGTAAACCTTGGCCGTGTTCCTTCATCCAAAACGCCTATATGGCCATCTCGTGGCCGTGTTGTTGCAAAATCAGAAAAATATCAGAATCCTTCTAGAAGCTTCCAAGGGATATAAATACCCAATACTTCAATATTTGTTCAGAATTTTCGAAGGGTTTCACTCCTACACCTAGATCACACACCATTCCCTCCATTTTACACCATCATCTTCATCCATTCTTCATCCATCCATCCATACTTGATCTCCTCCATCAAATCCACCATCCAAGTGATCAAGGAAGCAAGGAAGAGTGAAGTTGCAAGAAGAAGAAGGAGATCTCCATTGAAGGACTTCAAAGGGGGAATCTAATTCTAATTTTTGTGAAATTCTTTATAGATTTGTCATGGGATTTATAGATTCAATTGTCTATGTTGATTTCTCTAAGACTATGATAGGCTAATCTCTTTTGTGAGATTAGCTCCATGATTGGTGTTGGATAATTTAGTTTTTATGCAATTTGAATTTAATCTTGAATGGGCTTTGTATATTTCTATCATTGAATGTTGATTGCTTGATGTATATGATGATATGTGTGATTAATTGTCATGGGCATGTGATTAGATTGAGAAATCAATTATGTGTTTAGGATAGTTCATTGAATCATTTCATCATACACTTCATGTGCATTAATTTAAAATGAGATAGATAAATCCTTCTATATTTAGAACCCTTTGATAGAACATTTGGTTAGCTTGATCGAGATTGGTTGATTAGATGAGGGGACCCAAATCATTAGTGTATTCACAGTACTTGATGAGTGTTTTCTCAACACACAATTAATCCCCAAGTATGAAGGATATCAATTTTAGTCTCAAAAGTTGACCAAGTGAATATCGAACCCAAGGGATGGATAATTATCAATTTAATTATATTCTAGTATATTAAGACTATGTTGGAAATTATAATGGTTGTGATTTTGTGATTAAGTAACAAATAATTATAAAATAACAGTGGAATTAAAACAAGCAGTGAAGATAAGTGAGTTGTGATCAAGTAAGAAATTAGGTAGTTCTTCAGGTCATCCAGTTCCACTTATTAATTCATCTTCCACGTGACGGTGTCCGACTCTGCCTTGTGGTTTATGGACGCATCACTAAACCATGCAAATTCACTCTATAGACACAAGTAAATATGCGTATGACACGTGTGAATATCCTAGGAGCAAGAGATATAATTCACCCTCTTTCTAGGTACTATCAGTATCAATTATTTCCCGTGCACTTAGTACTCTAACCCGATATGATCTCCCTTTATAGGTACTATGAAATTATACTCTTTATCCTACTTATTAACCCGAATATGATTCAATTAACAAGTATTCATATAAGATAGTTCTAATAAGACATCGGAATCCCTTCACTTAGAATTATAACATAAAACCCTGCTCAGCAGTGAACGCACTCAATCAATAACCAAGTTATGTATTCAGACTCTATACAACAATTATTGATGCACAAAATGACCGTGAGTATGGATTTAAAATGCACAATCTTATATAAAATAAACCACAAGTAGTATTGTACTGAGTTTACACACGAAAGATAAATTAACTCATGAAACCTTCATAATCCTAGAACTACCGAAGCGGCTCTAGCCCATGATTGATCTAAGAACAATCATGGTTAGTTAGACCGATCTTACTTGAATCTCAAGCGGAACCTCTCTTGCAGCCCCTCTGGATGATGGATGATCTCTCTTGATCGATTCTCCTCTCAACTCTACGTCTCCATGTCTTGATCTCTCTCTTGATTACTGCATAAGCCTTCTTTTATACTTGTAATCGCACCTCACGGACCTGTAATAGGCTTTTTAAGTGATCACACGCATTGAGGTTGTAAAAATACGGATATGGTAAGTTTCTGAGGCTCAATTCGACCTCACTGGCAGGTCGAATTCTCCCCTCCAGGTCGAATTGGAGGTCGAATTGGCCTACTGTAAGTCCCAGGTGCTTGGTTTGACCAGATGCCCTGGTCGAATTGAAGTGACGAGGTCGAATTTGCATCTCTGCCAATCAATTCGACCTCGATTCGACCTGATGCATAGGTCGAATCCACCTTCTGCTCGTGTTATGCTATCAATTTTGACCAAAAGGCCTGATCGAATTGACCTCCTTCTGGTCGAATTGCACTCCTACTCACCCAAAATGGATGGCTTCGACTTCCTTTCTTCAGTTTTCAACACTTCCACTTCGATTTCCTTCGAAAAACCACTCAAATGCTCCAACAACACCTGATTCGTGACTTCATACAATATATATAGGTTTACAACCGATTTCATCCTTCAAACACTTCATAATAGCACAAATCCAGGCACAAGATTCGTGAATTTATACACTCATCAAACCCCCAAACTTACATGTTGCTCATCCCGAGGCAACATAAACAAAACCAGGAGTCTTGTATAATTCACAAAAATCACCAAGTACAATACACATTACACATGCAATCTCATCAATTAAGAACAAGTATTTCTTGCATCATACATATCATTCATGCAAAACATTACTCAATCATATTACCATTCAGAGTACTAAGTCATCTAGCTTACAAGATAAGTGTTTACTCTCTTACTCAAGTGCTAGGTGAACTTAAAAGGTTAGTGTATACGCTTATACTCAATTCATAATTACGCGTAACCATAAGATTGGCAAGGGTCTCAAAAATCAACTCACAATCAACTCATGACTAGGATCACAAAGGACTTGTTTTTAGGGTGTAATGTTGGCTCTTTGGAAAGGATAGGAAATTTTAGATAAAGTGACTCAAACACTAGTAGAGAGTTACCTTGAAGGTTCTTGCTTTCTTCATTGCTTTATCAAGGTTGAATAGGACCTCTTCTTTATCCATCCGCAACCTGAGCTCCCCCTTTTGAATATCAATCATGGCCCTAGCAGTAGCAAGGGAAGGTCTCCCCAAGATAAGAGGAATATTGTCCTTGTCATCTTCCATCTCAAGTACAAGAAAATCCACAGGAAAGACTAGTTTCTCCACTTTGACAAGAACGTCTTCAATGATACCCTTCGGAAACATCATCGACTTGTCCACCAATTGTAGAGAAACTATTGTAAGAGATAACTCTCCCAAACCAAGCCTTTGAAAGATAGATAACGGCATCAAATTGATGCTTCCCCCAAGATCGCACAAGGCTCGTCGTGCTGGCCCTTTTCCAATCTCACATAAGATAGTAAAGCTTCCCGGATCATTCATCTTCTGTGGCAGCTTCCTTTGGATAATCGAGCTATAATTTTCAGACATGTTCACATTCTCAACTCTGTTCAAGCTTCTCTTTTTCAACAGTATATCCTTAAGGAATCGGGCATAGTACGACATCTCCAATATTATCTCAGAGAAAAGAATACTCAAGCTTATTTTATTTATGATATCCAAAAAATTCTTGAACTTCTCTTCCAATCCCTTTTTAACCAGCTTATATGGAAAAGGTGGAGGTATCTTTGTTTTGGGAATACCCCATTCATCACGCTCGACCTTCTCCGCTTTATCTTTTTTGGCTCTCAATCTCTTGGCTCTTTCCCACTTCTTCTCTGCTATGATCTCAGTATTCTACTCATTCTGAACCACTGGAGTAATGTTCACATAATGAAGAGTATTCGGTGAAGAAACAGGTGCTGTATGAGACAATTCGACCTGGATTCGACCAGGAGCCCAGGCTGAATTAGTTATGTAGTGGTCGAATTGTGCACTTAGAACTTGATTCTCACCCTGTACGCTTGATTCGACCAGGATTCGACCTGATGGTCTGGTTGAATTGAAGTGCCCCTAGTCAAATTTGCCCTCTGTATGATTTTGACTATCCAATTTGACCTTAATTCGACCTGAGGATCTAGTCAAATTGAATGGCTGCTGGTCGAAATCAGTTTCTGATAAAATAGAGTACTCCGAAAGGGTGGATTCGACCTCAATTCAACCTGGTCCCCTGGTCGAATTGAATTGGTTTTGGTCGAATCGAGGGTATTTTGCTTCCAAATCACGTCTAGGCATCCAATTCGACCTCCCCTGCTGAATTCGACCTGAAGTGTTGGTGAAATTTGGGTCGAATTAAGCCCTCGACATGTCCAATTTTGATTCCGGCCTCATAAGTCCCTCGTACTGTATTCCAAACCTCAATGTGATGGCATTGCAAGACTTTGGATTCTCAATACTTTGCGACGGGAGCTTCCCTTTCTCAATAGTTTGAGTGATCTTGTTAACACTTCCTGCCATCTCCCCCATCAACAATGTAAGGTCCTTCACTTGCTTGGATAAATCCTCATGGTTTGTATCAATCTTCTTCTCTAACTTGGCCTCAAGATGATCCACTATAGCATCATTCCTAGCCATGTACCTGTTCACCGTATCCTCAAAACCTGGCTTTCCTTCTTCCACTTTCACACCCGAATCAACACCCATCAGAGCTTGAATTGCATTGTTAGGATTGCTCCATGAAAACTCTAGCCTCCTAGGCTGTTGATAATTACCCGGGGGACCACGATTGTGTAGTTCCCCTGATAATTCCGGTTTTCCTAATTTTGAAACCTCGTTCCTTGAAAACTTTGGCCCATAACGTAGTTCACTTCTTTCATCTTCTTTTGGATCGTTCCTATTAGATTGAATACTAAAAGCCTAGCTTTTGTATTGAACAATGTTTTACAAATTTTATTTGAAATGAGAATAATTTGATCAAAGATTTTGCATATTATAAATTGTTTATTTATATGTTTGTGCAAAAGTCCATTTACTTTAAACTGTGGATAATATGTTGTGCAACAACACGTGGAAGATCATATTATCGGTTTTCTTATAAAGTATAAACAGATGTTCACAACTGAGATAGATGGGGACTATCTATCGGGATGGTTGTAGTGTGATTTGGTATTAGTTTATCTTGACTATAGAATCACATTAGTGCACTTAGTGTGTATTGAGTAGGACCGCTTGAGATCGTTCGACTTGTACTGTCTATATAGGAGAACTTGATCTCAGTTATTATGGATGTTCGTGCTCTTAATCCCTATATAATAACCTCGACACGTAGAGCAGTATGTATTTCTTTGATTCATCAATGGGTGAGATTTACATGAATTAAACCAACAAACTCGGTGAGTTGGGAAATAATATTGTCTTTATGGTGTGATGTTGATTGTAGAAGGAATCCATGTCCGACAGAGGTTGATGATGTCCCCTTGAGGAGCTCATAAGGTTTATCATGTAAATCTTGCAAGTGGATTAATTCCGGCATGATAATAAGGTTGAGTGGTACTACTCTCGGAAGAGATATTAATTAATTTGAGTTATCAATAACTTAATTAATTAATGGACATTGTATATCTTAAACATGGGGAGATTTTCGGGCTCATAATAAGAAGGAGCCCAAAACATAATTTTGGGATTGGAAAGGCAGTGCAATAATAATATTTTAGTGGACCATATTATTATTATTGGACTTAAGTATAAGCTTTGGGCTAAGCTTGGATACTTAAGCCCAATGGAGGCCCAATTCAATTTCTCCTCCCGGTCTCTACTGTAGCACAATATATAAGTCATCTCAACTTCCTTCAACCCTAAGCTTGTGCTACTTTTGACGTGAAAGAGAGGAGAAGGAGCAGATTGAGTGGATTCTGGAGATTGTTATCCACACAACACCAGAGTTGACTTTGGGTCATAGAGCAGAAAATCAAGTGGTGGTTCACTACTGATCATCCTCTGCATCAACCCATAAGATTACCTTTTATTTTGCTTCCGCTGTAATTGTTTACTTGAATTCCTAACGGATCACGCTGAACCAAACGATCCAAAAGCCAACAATTGGTATTAGAGTGTTGGTTTCATGGTGAAACGTGAACCGTAAGGTTGGGGTTTTTGTGATTATATGATTATGTTATATGATCTGGATGTAATCGCATGTGTTTATGCTTCTCGTGATTCAATTATCGCATGATAGAAAGCATGAAATTAAGGTTTGAATAATTTTATATTATTTATGAAAATCCTTTGTATTCATCGCTGGAACCCCAATATACATCTTTGGCTGTATATTATTATATTTTTGAGCCTGGACACCACACACACAACTGCATCATGAGCGACGGATGAAGGCAGTGGGTCGCGATCATGGACTGAGAGCGGCAAACGGTGGAGGGCTAGTTAAAGCAGCATGATGTTCCCAGTGATGGAGGGTCGGGGATGATAGCCTACTGTCAGTCAGTATTGTTCACTGGGGCGATCTGACGAGGTCTGATGGGAGGCATCACGACGACGCCTGGAGTAAGAGCCATCGTTGTTATTTGCGGCTGGTAGGTGGCATGAAATCTCTAGGCAGTTTTTCTCGGCAGAAAAGATGGACGTAGAGATGGTAGCGCAAGGCATGAGGGCGCTCGATCGGGCAAGCTTTTTTGGATTGTTGTCATTTGGCTGCAAGATAGCAAGGTTGGTGGGCTACTGTTAGCGATCGTCAATGACGATGGATGGCAAGTCAGAAGTGGGCGGCGGCGCGGCGGCGCTGAAGAGCATCGCATCACGGCAGCAATAGGCGCATGGACTGGTGATCTGGGCAAATCAGATAAGATTCTAGGCGATGTCTGACGAATCCGTGATGTTACGGATGTGACTATTGCAGCATCCGTGCGAGAATAGAAGGCTTCCGGGCGAGACACAGCTAAGTTCCAGGTGAGTCGTTGGCGGATTCTGAGCCCTAATACTTTCAGAGAGGGCGTCTGTTCCTGGCGTGCTGGCCAGTGATCTGCTCTGAGTGAAGGTTTCATCGGGCATGACATGGTGTTTTTTGCCGGCAAGACTGGACTCGAGGGCAGTGGTCGACGACAGTGGTGATGGGCAGTGGTCGGCGGCAGTGCTGATGGGCACGTGATGGCGTGTTAGGCGCTGGGTTGCTGGGCATGGAAGGGTGGGAACGTGAACTTCTATGAATGTGTGGGCTAGGTTTCTACATCTTCCTTGTTGGGCCCAATTTTTTTTGTTCCCACTAATTGTGCAAATAAATAATATGGATAATGGGCCCATTTTCTTGTTTGTTGAATTGCTGCCTTTTGGGCCCATTTGCTTAATTCCATTATTTGTGCAATTTATTCATAATATATAACTTGTTTAATTGTTTTAATTGACAATTAATTGTTATATATGTGGCATGTTCAATGTGATTTATTTTTTTAAATTACTTATTAATAGAAGCATGCCTATAATGTATATTTTATTTTTAAATATTATATGCATGTTAAAAACCCTCGGTGTTTAAATTACTAAGTGGGAGAGGGGATTGATAATTAATTCCCGCTGCCTCCATTATTGGTTTGTAAGTGATGTGAGTGAACATGCACGTTGGCAATCGAGCCTTCCTCCCCGTCAGATGAGTTTATTCACGGATCACTGGTACAAACTTCTTTAAGGTGACTGTAGGAAGTTATCCGAGCGTGTGTGTACTTCTTTATCTGTAAGGCACATAAGCTTGTACAATAGACTTGGGGTCAAATAATGGTGTACACTTAGATGCAAATAATAAGTATCCTCCCCATCGGAGTCACTGCTGTTATTTGCATGGCTAAAGAGAAACTGACTATTAATTATTTTGTTATAAAGTTAGGTTGACAAATGAAATTATTGGGTAAAACCTTCTCTTGTAAATATTTGGGTTTGTATACGTCCACACTATCGTGGCATGCAGATTCACGATGCTTGAGATGCTGGTGAATTATATTTTATATTGTTTTGAGGGATTCAATATAAATTGATAAATTTAAAGTGTTTGATCTGTTTATTAATTTATGATTCTCAGGATTTTCAAATGGCACTCAACTCACTTTCTGTCATACTTAAAGAGCACAAACTTACTGGCACTAATTATGTAGACTAGAAATGGAACATGGATATTGTTTTAACTGCGGAAGATTATATCTTTTTTCTCACTGAGGAATGTCCTCTGGCACCTACTGATGACTCTACCGAAGAGCAAAGAGTTGCTTATAATAGGTGGGTCAAAGCTGATAGGATGGCTAAGTGCTACATTTTAGCTTCTATGTCAAATGTATTTCAAACTCAGCATCAAGCTATGGGGACCACCTATGATTTGATGCATAATCTTAGGGATCTCTTCGGGCATCAGAGTCGTCCTGCTAGGTCGAAGGGCATGTCTGTTCTAACGAACACCAAAATGCTAAGGGCACTCCCGTAAGGGAGCATATCCTTAGTGTTGGCTTTTGGATCATTTGGTTCAGCGTGATTCGTTAGGAAAACAAGTAAACAATTACAGCGGAAGCAAAATAAAAGTTTACCTTTCTTCTGGGTTGATGTAGAGGATGAACAGTAGTGAACACCTCTGATCTTCTGTTGTATGACCCAAAGTGGAACTGTATGACCCAGAATCAAATCAATCTGCTCCTACCCTCTCAACACGTCAAAAGTGGCACTCTCTTAGGATTCCAAGAAGTTGAGAAGACTTATATATTGGGCTACAACAGGGACCAGGAGGAGAAATTGGATTGGGCCTCAATTGGATTTAATTAACCAAGCTTAGCCCAAAGCTTATAATTAAATCCAATAATAATAATATAGTCCACTAAAATATTATTACTGCACTACCCATCCAATCCCAAAATTATGTTTTGGGCTCCTTCTTATTATGAGCCCGAAAATCTCCCCATGTTTAAGATATACAATGCCCATTAATTAATTAATTTACTGACAACTCAAATTAATTAATATCTCATCTGAGAGTAGTACCACTCAAACTTATTATCATGCCAGAATTAATCCACTTGCAAGATTTACATGATAAACCTTATGAGCTCCTCAAGGGAACATCATCAACCTATGTCGGATATGGATTCCTTCTACAATCAACAGCACACCATAGAGATAATACTATTTTCCAACTCACCGAGTTTGTTGATTTAATACATGTAAATCTCACCCATTGATAAATCAAAGAAATACATACTGCCTTACGTGTCGAGGTTATTATATAGAGATTAAGAGCACGAACATCCATAATAACTAAGATCAAGTTCTCCTAACTTTTGTATTGAACAATGTTTTAACAATTTTATTTGAAATGAGAATCATTTGATCAAAAGTTTTGCATATTATAAATTGTTTATTTATATGTTTGTGAAAAAGTCCATTTACTTTATACTGTAGATAATATATTGTGCGACAACACGCAGAAGATCATATTATCAGTTTCCTTATAAAGTATAAACATATGCTCACAACCGAGATAGACGGGGACTATCTATCGGGATGGTTGTAGTGTGATTTGGTATAGTTTATCTTGACTATAGAATCACATTAGTGCACTTAGTGTGTATTGAGCAGGACCACTTGAGATCGTTCGACTTGTACTGTCTATATAGGAGAACTTGATCTCAGTTATTATGGATGTTCGTGCTCTTAATCCTTATACAATAACCTCAACACGTAGAGCAGTATGTATTTCTTTGATTCATCAATGGGTGAGATTTACATGAATTAAACCAACAAACTCGGTGAGTTGGGAAATAGTATTGTCTTTTTGGTGTGATGTTGATTGTAGAAGGAATCCATGTCCGACATAGGTTGAGATGTCCCCTTGAGGAGCTCATAAGGTTTATCATGTAAATCTTGCAAGTGGATTAATTCAGGCATGATAATAAGGTTGAGTGGTACTACTCTCGAAAGAGATATTAATTAATTTGAGTTGTCAGTAACTTAATTAATTAATGGGCATTGTATATCTTAAACATGGGGAGATTTTCGGGTTCATAATAAGAAGGAGCCCAAAACATAATTTTGGGATTAGAAAGGCAGTGCAGTAATAATATTTTAGTGGACCATATTATTATTATTGGACTTAAGTATAAGCTTTGGGCTAAGCTTGGATACTTAAGCCCAATGGAAGCCCAATCTAATTTCTCCTCCTAGTCCCTGCTGTAGCCCAATATATAAGTCATCTCAGCTTCCTTCAACCCTAATCTTGCACCACTTTTGACGTGAAAGAGAGGAGAAGAAGATGATTGAGTGGATTCTGGAGATTGTTGCCCACACAACACCAGAGTTGACTTTGGGTCATACAGCAGAAGATCAAGAGGGGGTTCACTACTGATCATCCTCTGCATCAACCCAGAATAAAGGTAAACTTTTATTTTGCTTCTGCTGTAATTGTTTACTTGAATTCCTAACGGATCACGCTGAACCAAATGATCCAAAAGCCAACAGTTCCATCATTTGTAACTTCCTACTGCATGATTGGTACACGATAAGATATATCACTGATTTGTTTTTTTTGGGACTCAAGTAGTTTGTTGATATTTGACAAGCTAGAGACGATCTCATCTTCTCTACTTGTTTTCACCATAGTATATTCAACCTTAGCCACCTTTCCAAGGACGTAAGTGCCTCTCACTCTATCAGTTGGCCAATCTCTTGAGTTCATCGAAATATCTTCAAAAAGTTTCTCGGCCTCTACGGATGACTTAGTAATCAATGCTCCATTAGAAGAAGCATTCAATAACACACAAGAATCACAGTCCAATCCATTGTAGAATATGCTGATATATTGAACTTTAGATAGCCCATGTGGAGGTCACATTCGAAGCATGTCCTTGAATCTGTCTCAAGCTTCATGAAACTTTTCTCCACTACTGATAGCAAATTGGTTAATGTCTTGCTTCATCTTGAACACCTTCGAAGGTGGCATGTATCTTTCCCAAATCTTTAACTTTAATTGTGCCCATGTAGTGCATTAAGCTGCATTAATAGTATCGTACCTGTTGGATTGTATACTAAAAGTCTAGCTTTTTGTATGAACAATGTTATAACAATTAATTTGAAATGAGAATCATATGATCAAATGATTGCATCTTATAATTTATTTATATATTTGATGCAATAGTCCACTTACTTTATACTGTAGATAATATGTTGTGCGACAACACACGAAAGATTATATTATTGGTTTTCTTACAAAGTATAAACAGATGCTCACAACCGAGATAGACGGGGACTCTCTATCGGGATGGTTGTAGTGTGGTTTGGTATTAGCTTGTCTTGGCTATAGAATCACATTAGTGCACTTGTGTGTATTGAGCAGGACCGCTTGAGATCGTTTGATTTATACTGACTTATAGGAGAACTTGATCTAAGTTATTATGAAAGTTCGTGCTCTTAATCCCTATACAATAACCTCAACACGTAGGGCAGTATGTATTTCTTTGATTCATCAATGGGTGAGATTTACATATAATTAAATCAACAAACTCGATGAGTTGGGAAGTAGTGCTGTCTCTATGGTGTGCTGTTGATTGTAGAAGGAATCTGTGTCGTCATTGGTTGATGATGTCCCCTTGAGGAGCTCATAAGGATTATCATGTAAATTATGCAGGTGGAATTTATTCCGGCATGATAATGAGGTTGAGTGGTACTACTCTTGGATAAAATATTAATTAATTGAGTTGTCAGTAACTTAAATTAATTAATAGACATTGTATATCTTAAACATGGGGAGACTAACGGGCTCATAATAAGAAGGAGCCCAAAATGTAATTTTGGGATTGGAAAGGCAGTGCAGTAATAATATTTTAGTGGAATATATTATTATTATTGGACTTAAGTATAAGCTTTGGGCTAAGCTTGGATACATAAGCCCAATGGAGGCCCAACCCAATTTCTCCTCCTGGTCCCTGCTGTAGCCCATGTATATAAGTCACCTCAGCTTATCTGGAACCCTAATCTAATTCATTATTCACGTGTGATGAGGGTTGAGAGCAGATTGAGGAGGTCTTGTAGATCGTCTCCCACACGAAGTCGAGATCGGACTTGGGACATACAGCAGAAGATCAGAAGGTAGTTTGCTGCTGCTGTCCGCCACTTTGTGAAATTTATATAAAATTTTACAATGCTCAGAATTTTATAATTAATATACTCTTGGAAAGCTGTTGAAGAGAGGATCGTCTGAGTACAAAGATCGTTCAATTTTGACATCAGACGAGGAAGTTATGGCCATTCTCGTGGGACTGCACAGTCTGTCAGCGAGAATCCTTCATCTTCTACATACCCTGATGAACGGTAATCGTTTCTATGATTTATTGCTTCCTCTATGATAGAAACGCATGGTATCCTAATGGGTTATGTTAACCAAATGATCGAATGCCAACAATTGGTATCAGAGCTTCGGTTTCGTGGTGAAGCGTGACACGTTAGGCTAGGGTTTATGTGGTTAGTTTTTTTGAAATTAGGATCACAAGTTTAGGGTTTTGGTTTTACTGCTAAACCATGAATATCCCTATGTGAAATATACCCTAGATCATATCTGTTCGTTGATGGTTGTGTGTGAGAGGATTCGACGAAAACTGTTCGTCAATTTCACATGGAAGGAAGAAATTGAGAGAAAAACCAGCGCAGTGATATTGCAGAGACAATAACCGGAGTTTCAACCATCGGATCAAGCTTAATTTTGGTCAGCACGTTCGGATTTTGTGGATGTACATTCTGAACGGTGCATATCGTATTTGGAGCTTTGTGTTGTCGGTAATACGCCGAAAACAGAAGCAGGTTTTTGGGCGATTCTGTTCTGCGCAGTCGAGGGAAAAGAGTTGTTTCTCACAATCTAACCATTGGATCGACTGTAATTTGGACAGCATGTTCAGAACTCAAATGAGTAGATTCTGAATAGTGAAGATTGGATTCTCAGGTTTCTACAGTTGCGAACCCTGAATGACAGTTGGTGTAGTTTGGTGTTGCGCGTTGGGCTGAACTTGGTTCCGTGCAAGTAGGCCCTTAGACGAGCGACAGTCCGAGCGAGGGGCGCTCGTCAAGGCACATGGTGTTGTGCACAGCATCAAGCAAATGGCACGGCTGGGGGGCGTTTTCAACCGGGCAAGGAGTTATCAACTGCTGGGCGTGTGCTGCTCGTTGGCGTGCGGAGCAGTGTGCTGAGTATCGGGCGGCCTGATGGGCATTGGTGCTTGTTGGGAGCTCGGGGCATGACGTGTAAATCTTGCACGTAGGAGAGGAGTCGCACACGTTGGCTTGCTGGATGCTGGGATGGCGTGCATGGTGGCATGCCATGTGGCACGCGGAACACGGTATGAAGCTACGTGGATAAAGGTTCGATCGATGTTGCACCAGGTTCGAGCGGTCTGCATCAGGTTCGAGCGGTCTGCATCAGGTTTGATCGATGATGCACTAGGTTCGAGCGGATTCACATCAGGTTCGATCGACTCTGCACCAGGTTCGAGCAGATTTGCATCAGGTTCGATCGGTCTGCATCAGGTTCGATCGATGATGCACTAGGTTCGAGCGGATTTGCATCAGATTCGATCGGTCTGCATCAGGTTCGATCGATGATGCACCAGGTTCGAGCGGATTCACGTCAGGTTCGATTGGTCTGCATCAGGTTCGATCGACTCTGCACTAGGTTCGAGCGAATTTGCATCAGGTTCGATTGGTCTGCATCAAGTTCGACTTGTCTGCATCAGGTTCCACGTGAGTCTTCACAATATGATCGGGCAGGGTACCGGAGTGGTGGAGCAGGCTGCGGGGAGGTCGATCCCCATCGCAGTTATCCGCATTCGTGATTGATGGCGAACAATCGAATTCGCTGTTATATAACTGTTATAATTAATTTATTAATTGATTATTGTTATATATGTATGCATGCTTTCTGTGATTTACTGCCTTATGTGTCGTAATAGGAGCATGCTAGGTTGCGTATTTAATTTTTTAATATTATATGCATGTAAAAACCCTCGGTTTTAAATAACTAAGTGGGAGAGGGGATTGGTAATTAATTCCCGCGGCCTCCATTATTGGTTTGTTAGCAATGTGAATAAACTTGCGCGTTGGCATTAGAACCTTCCTCCCCATCGGATGAGTTTATTCATGGATATTGCTGGAACAGGCTTCTTTAAAATTATGTTTGTAATGTGATGCATATATACTTGCGTGTTGCATAGACCTTCCTGCCTATCGGATGAGTTCATGTGCGGATCACTGTACAGACTTATAATTGATGACTGTAGGAAGTTATCCGAGTGTGTGTGTACTTCTCCATCTGTAAGGCACATAAGCTCGCGCAATGGACTTGGGGTCAAATAATGGTGTACACTTAGGTGTAAAAAATAAGTATCCTCCCCATCGGATTCACCGCTTTTATTTGCATGGCTAAACATGAACCGACTATTAATTATTTTGTCATAAAGTTAGGTTGACAAATGAAATTAATGGGTAAAACCTTCTCTTGTAAATGTTTGGGTTTGTAAACGTCCACACTATCGTGGCTTGCAAACTCATGGTGCTTGAGATGTCGGTGAATTTATATTTTATATTATTTTAAGGGAATCAATATAAATGGATAAATTCGAAGATTTGATCGGTGTATTTTTTTATGATTCTCTGAATTTCAAATAGTTTTATTTCACTTATGGTTGACTAAAAGAAATTATATTTACTTGTCCAAATTAGATGATTAGAAAAGAATCTTGGTTTTGAATTTTACTGCTTAAGAAAATACATGTGTGTTCTCACAAAGGACGTCTCATGATGCCTATTAAAGTCTCTAGTGAAGAGATGAGAGGTTCATAGAAATATGATGGTCTCATGTAACTCTTCGGATACTTGAGTAATTTAAAAGGCAGTAGGTCATGATTGAATTTGATGAATGAATTGGAACTACATGGAATAGAAGTTGAAGGGAAAACCTAAGTCAATTTTATTCTTCATAATTCCCTAGATGTTTTGAGAAAGTTTCTCCTGAATTACAAGAGGTTGTATATGGTAGGAAACTTCTGACAAAACATGTGGTAAAGGAAATCCAATTTCATAAAAGGAGTGAACAAGGATAGAATCTTACTTGCTAGTTGTTTAAACATGATTAGTGATGGCATCTACTGACACGAAGTGTGTAGATACTGGAATCACTGAATCTTCATTACTAAGTGAGGATAAGATTGTTATGACATGGGTAAAACTACAAGACTAGTGGCCATTGCAGTGGGAGTTGTTTATTTATCTTACGATATGAATAAACGTTTGATTTTGTGAAATTGTCTTTACGTACGTTTTCATAGAAAGAATTTGATTTCGGTTTCTATGCATTAATAGATGGATACTCCATTTCATTTAAATGACATGGTCATTATAATGAAGGATAGAGTTGTAATCTGCTATGGTACGTTGATGGACAATTTGTATGCTCTTAAATCATGTATATTCCACAGATGCAACAAATAGTAATTAATAATGCATCTTCTGATCTTAGTAAGAGAAAGTAACCTTCGAAGATGAACTAAACATGCATTTGGCGTCTAAGACTAGATCATTTTACTTGAGTAGGATTCAAAAGTTGATAGCAGATGGACCGTAAGGTTTATCTTAAGTGGAAACTATCGGACTTGCGAGTGTTACTTGGAAGTAAAAATGATTAATTGCTTTACAAGGCAATGGGGAGTAGAGCCAAAGACATATATGCTGGAATTAGTTCATTCTGATTTAAGCGATCCTAAGATTATTCGGACGAGAGGTGGTTATGAATATTCGTCAATTGATGATTATTCTAGATACCGATATATTTATTTGATGCACTGCATGTCTAAGTTCTTTGATTAATTCAAGAATTGCAAGGCTGGTACAGTGAAGCGTCATGGAAAATATATCAAGTCATCATGGATTAATCGTATGGCGAGAACCTCTTAGGATAATTAGGAGCTATTAATCAGAGGTTGAGATTAAATCTCAAATTGTTTACACCGGGCATACCCCAGCTGAATGGTGTGGCGGATAGAAGGTGTAGCACTCTTATGGAAATGATTAGATGGATGATGAATTATTTGGAATTACTAAATTCATTTTATGGGTATGCCCTAGAAACAGTAATTCATATGAATGTTTGTCTGTTTGTAGGATATCCTAGAAAAATGAAGGGTGATTTATTTAGTCCAAAAGATCGAAGGGTGATTGTTAACACAAACACTAGATTTTTGGAAAAAGACTATGTATTAAATCATAAACCCACGTATAAATTGTTCTAAAGGAAGTGAGAGGGAAAAACACAAAGTATTAGTACCAATTGTGCAAGAGGATATACCACAAGGTAAACTGCAACGCATGTCACGTCTGATAAATAATTGCATGTAATGCCTTGTCATAGTGTGAGGGATGTTCGACAACCTGTTTGATACATGTTTTGGGAGAGTCGTGAGACTTGGTCCCTAGCAAACATGAAATAGACCCACAGATACGACGAAGCACTACAAGTTAGAAATGCCAAATCCTAGCAAAGTGCAATGAATATTAAAATAGAATCGATGGATTTTAAATTAGGTCTGGATGCTTGTTGAACCGCTAAATGGCGTAAAAGCCATTGGAAGCGGGCATGCAAGAATAAAAGAGGATCATAGAATAAGGTGAAAACCTTGGAAGCAAGCTTGTTGTGAAAAGGTATACTCAGAAAGAAAGGGTTCGATTATGAGAAAACCTATTCGCCGGTAGCTATGCCTAAGTTGATCCGGACTCTTTTATATGTTACTACTCATATGAAATATGAGGGATAGCAAATAGATGTAGAGACAGCTTTCCTGATTGGAAGTCTTAAGGGAAACATCTATGTGAAGCAACCAGAGTGATTCATTGCAAAGAGCTAAGGGCATTGTGATAGTAAGCTTAAAAGTCTCCATTCATGGACTAAAGCAAGCTTCAAGATCATGAAACATCCGTTTTGATGAGGTAATCCAGTGACATGGATCTAATCAATGATCGGATGGGTCTTGTGTATTGAAAAGAGTGGTGAAAACGTGGTGGTATTTCTTGTACTATGCGTAGATAGTATCTTGCTCATTGGAGACAATGAAAGAGTATTGTCGGGCGTATGGGTATGGTTGATAAAGCGGTATGAGATGAAGGACTTAAGAAGAGAAAAAATATCCTTTTGATCACGGTAATAATGATCACAAGAAAGGATGTTATGCTTATCTCAAGTTTCATATAATGATACGATCCTTACTCGTTTAGCATGTGAATTTATCTAAGTGAATGTGTCTTGTGACACAAAAGTAGATAAAGAAGATGAAAGTGGTTCCTTATGCTTCGGCAAATGAGAAAGCTTAATCTAAGGAATGCTATGCACGAGATTGGATATCTGTTTTGCCGATGGCATTAACAGTGGGTATCAACGTAACCCAAAACAAGAATAATGAACTGTGGTAAGACATATTCTTATGTACCTGAAAAGGACTAGAAACTATATGTGGGCTTACCGAACAGATTCACTGATTCTTATGGGTTACATAGATTCAGATTTTTCAAATCAGATAGGGACGGCAGTAAATCCACCTCAAAGGTTATGCGTTTAATTTTAGGAAGTAGAGTCATAATATGGAGGAGTGTTATATAGAAATATATTTCAGACTCCGGATTCCATCATGGAAAGATGATAAATTGGACCCATGAGGCAGCCAAAGTATCTGTATGACTCTAGAAACTTCATGATGGACTTTGGTGTGATTCTAAGTTTGCCCAAGGTTATCACAATTTATATTGATGATATTGGTGCAGTTGCAAACTTGAAGGAATAACAAGTCCATAAGGAAATTAAACACATGGAGCACGAGTTCCACCTGTTACGAGAAATCGTATGATGAGGAGAAGGTTGTTGTCACCTAGATTGCATCAGATGATAACCTAGTAAATCCATTTACAAGGACCTTAAGGCGAGAGCTTTTGATGGTCGTGTAGTGGGAGTGGAAATCAGATGTATGGCAGAAGACATGATAGCATAGTCTTTTAGTATGTGGGAGATTATTAGATTGTATACTAAAAGTTTAGCTTTTTGTATGAACAATGATATAACAATTAATTTGAAATAAGAATCATATGATCAAATGGTTGCATCTTATAATTTATTTATATGTTCGATGCAATAGTCCACTTACTTTATACTGTAGATAATATGTTGTGCGACAACACGCGGAAGATCATATTATCGATTTCCTTATAAAGTATAAACAGATGCTCACAACCGAGATAGACGGGGACTCTCTATCGGGATGGTTGTAGTGTGGTTTGGTATTAGCTTGTCTTGGCTATAGAATCACATTAGCGCACTTGTGTGTATTGAGCAGGACAGCTTGAGATCGTTCAACTTATTCTGACTTATAGGAGAACTTGATCTCAGTTATTATGAAAGTTCATGCTCTTAATCCCTATACAATAACCTCGACATGTAGGGCAGTATGTATTTCTTTGATTCATCAATGGGTGAGATTTACATATAATTAAATCAACAAACTCGATGAGTTGGGAAATAGTGCTGTCTCTATGGTGTGCTGTTGATTGTAGAAGGAATCCGTGTCCGTCATAGGTTGATGATGTCCCCTTGAGGAGCTCATAAGGATTATCATGTAAATCCTGCAGGTGGAATTTATTCCGGCATGATAATGAGGTTGAGTGGTACTACTCTTGGATGAGATATTAATTAATTGAGTTGTCAGTAACTTAAATTAATTAATGGACATTGTATATCTTAAACATGGGGAGACTAACGGGCTCATAATAAGAAGGAGCCCAAAACGTAATTTTTGGATTGGAAAGGCAGTGCAGTAATAATATTTTAGTGGAATATATTATTATTATTGGACTTAAGTATAAGCTTTGGGCTAAGCTTGGATACTTAAGCCCAATGGAGGCCCAACCCAATTTCTCCTCCTGGTCCCTGCTGTAGGCCATGTATATAAGTCACCTCAACTTATCTGGAACCCTAATCTAATTCATTATTCACGTGTGATTGTGCTCGTGAGGAGAATGGGTATTGAAGATACGATAAGTGCTTGATTTGAAGTGTGAAAGTAAGTCTCACCACTTTTTTCAAACTTAATTCTCAACTCCTATTTCGATTTAAGTTTGGGGGGATATGGCTTGGTGTGACAAACATATTTTGTTAGTAAGCACATACTTCTCGTATTTTTGGGGTAATTTTAAAATTTTTCTCATGAGATTTGGTTTGATTTTGGTATGATCGATTGTGTTGAAGTACATAATAGTCCATATTTTTAATGATATTATTGAGCTAATATTTTTGATGAGTTGTTGAGCATGAATGAAGTGTAGTGGAAGCACAAATTGAGCCCAGAGATCAAGTCGAGATTCATTGTGTATTCAATCCGGAAGCTAGTGCCAACCATTTCCACTGCCAAATGCCTATTGAGGGAGTTCACTCTATACGCTACCATTTCTAGTTGCTTGACATTAATGTTGATTTGGATTGATGTGATTAGCATGTTGCTACAAGTGTTATGTTTTTGGGAGGTTTAATTTTCAATCAAAGATGGGAATTTTTGTGAGTTTACTTGATCATGGATGATATAGAATGTGTGCTTTATTATTAATGAAGGTGATTTTTATTTTTGCATGTTATGTGTTTTTGGTTGTTTCTTGTTTATTGTGTCTTTATTTTATGTTTTGTGTGTTTTCTTATTTTTGTCTAGGGTTGTTCGGTGATTTGTTTGTGATGTCGTGAGTCATTTTTGAATGTGAGCGATGACATGTTGTTGTGATAAGTGATGACAAGTTATGATTAAGAATCTCTACATTTTGAAAATTATGACATGTTCTATTTAATTTGTTCAATTTTGAGATGAATGTGGTGTAATAAGTCCTTAAGGTCCTCGCATAAACTTGTGAGTAGTTGAGCCTCAACTGTACATACATGGTATTTCTTTTCATGAGTGGATCGATTGCATTTGATAAGTTAGAACTTGCTCAAGGACTATAGGAACGAGCCCGATTAGTAGAGATTAATGACATGATGTAAGACCTGTTGGCAATTGGATCTTGTGGTTCAAACGTGATCCGTTTAGGATTTCAGGCAAACAATCAGCGGAAGCGATTTAAACATGTTTACCGTACTTCTGGGTTGGTGTAGAGGTTGATCGTTGCAGAGAACCACCTCTCGATCTTCTGCTGTATGTCCCAAGTGTGATCCTGCTGTTGTGTGGGCAACAGTCTGCAGGATCTCTCAATCTGCTTCTCTTCCCTTCTCTCACCAAAAGAGGCGCAGGAATAATCTAAGGGTTCCAGGAAGCTGAGTTCACTTATATATTGGGCTACAGCAGGGACCAGGAGGAGAAATTGGGCTGGGCCTCAATTGAATTTTAATTAACCAAGCTTAGCCCAAAGCTTTTAATTAAATCCAATAATAATAATATAGTCCACTAAAATATTATTACTGCACTACCCGTCCAATCCCAAAATTATGTTCTGGGCTCCTTCTTATTATAAGCCCGACAGTCTCCCCATGTTTAAGATATACAATGTCCATTAATTAATTAAGTTACTGACAACTCAAATTAATTAATATCTCATCCAAGAGTAGTACCACTCAACCTTTTTATCATGCCGGAAATTGATCCACTTGCAAGATTTACATGATAAACCTTATGAGCTCCTCAAGGGGACATCATCAACCTATGACGGACATGGATTCCTTCTACAATCAACAGCACACCATAGATACAGCACTGCTTCCCAACTCACCGAGTTTGTTGATTTAATACTTATAAATCTCACCCATTGATGAATCAAAGAAATACATACTACCCTATGTGTCGAGGTTATTGTATAGGGATTAAGAGCACGAACTTCCATAATAACAGAGATCAAGTTCTTCTATAAGTCAGTATAAGTTGAACGATCTCAAGCGGTCCTACTCAATACACACAAGTTCACTAATGTGATTCTATAGCCAAGACAAGCTAATACCAAAACACACTACAACCATACCGATAGATAGTCCCCGTCTATCTCAGTTGTGAGCATCTGTTTATACTTTATAAGGAAACCGATAATATGATCTTCCGCGTGTTGTCGCACAACATATTATCTACAGTATAAAGTAAATGGACTATTGCATCATGCATATAAAATAAATTATAAGATGCAATAATTTGATCAATGATTCTCATTTCAAATATTGTTATAACATTGTCCATACTAAAGCTAGACTTTTATTATACAATCCAACAATCTCCCACTTATACTAAAAGACTATGCTGTCATGTCTTCTGCCATACATCTGATTCCTACTCCCACTACACGACCATTAAAAGCTCTCGCCTTAAGGTCCTCGTAAATGGATTTACTAGGTCATCATCCGATGCAATCTAGGCGACACCAACCTTCCCCTCATCATACGATTTCTCGTAACAGGTGGTACTCGCGCTCCATGTGTTTAATTGCCTTATGGACTTGTGATTTCTTCAAGTTTGCAACTGCACCAATACCATCAATGTAAATTGTGATTACCTTGGGCAAACTTAGAAATACTTCAAAGTCCATCATGAAGTCTCTAGAGTCATATAGATACTTTGGCTGCCTCATAGGCTCCAATTTATCATCTTTCCATGATGGAGTCCGGAGTTTGAAATATATTTCTATATAACACTCCTCCACATTATGACTCTACTTCCTAAGATTAAACACATAACCTTTGAGGAGAATTTACTGCCGTCCAATCTGACTAAAAAATCTGAATCTACGTAATCCACAAGAAGCAGTGAATCTGTCCAGTAAGTTCATATATAATTTCCAGTCCTTCTCAGGCACTTTATAAATGTCTTACCACAGTTCATCATTCTTGTTCCGGGTTACGTTGATACCCACTGTTCATGCATTCAGCAAAACAGATATCCAACATCGTTCATAGCATTCCTTAGATTAAGCTTCCTTATACGCCGAAGCATAAGGAACCGCTTTCATCCTCTTTATCTTCTTCTTGTGTCTCAAAGACACATTTACTTAGATAAATTTACATGCTAAACGAGTATGGACTGTATCATTTTATGAAACTTGAGATAAGCATAATATCCTTTCTTGTGATCCGTATTACTGTGATCAAAAGGATGTATTTTGCCTTTCTTAAGTCCTTCATCTTTATCGCTTTATTAACCGCACCCATACGCCCGATAATACTCTTTCATTGTCTCCAACGAGCAAGATACTATCTACGTATAGTACAAGAAACACCACCACGTTTCCGTCACTCTTTACAACACACAAGACTCATCCGCTCATTGATTTAAATCCATGCCACTGGATTACCTAATCAAAACAGATGCTTCACGATCTTAAAGCTTGTTTTAAGTCCATCGCTGGACAATTTTAAGCTTACTATCAAAATGCTATTAGTACTTTGCAATGAATTACTCTGGTTGCTTCACATAGATGTTTTCCTCAAGACTTCCAATCAGGAAAGCTGTCTTGACATCTATTTGTTGTCCCTCATAATTTAATATGAGCAGCAATAAATAAAACAATCCGGATCAATTTAAGCATAGCTACCAGCGAATATGTTCACTCATAATCGAACCATTTCTTTCTGAGTACATCTTTTCGCAACAAGCTTTGCTTTCAAGATTTTCACCTTTCCGTATGATCCTCTTTTATTTCCTATGATCACTTGCAATGGTTTTTACACCATTTAGTGGTCATACAAGTTCCCAGACTTAATATAGAATCCGTAGATTCTATTTCAACATTCATTGCAACTTACTAAGATTCTGCATTTTCATCTTGTAGTGCTACGTCATATCCGTGGGACAATATCATGTTTACTAGGGATCAAGTCTCACGACTCTCCCAAAACATATATTTATGGGTTGTCATACAACCCTCCCACTACGACAAGGCACTACATGTAATTGTGTATCAGACGTGACACGCGTTGCAGTTTACCTTGTGGTATATCCTCTTGTACACTTGGTACTAATACTTTATGTTTTCCTCTCACTACCTTTAGAACAACTTATACATGGGCTTGTGATTTATTACATAGTCCTTTTCCAAAAATCTGGTGTTTGTGTTAACAGTCACCCTTCGATCTTTTGGACTAAATAAATCACTCTTCATTTTTATAGGATATCCCATATACAGACAAACGTTTCACGAATTACTGTATCTAGGGCATGTCCATAAAATGAATTTAATTATTCCAAATAATTCATCATCTATCTAATCATAACCATAAGAGCCTTATTCCTTCTATCCACCACACCATTCAGTTTGGGGCATACCTGGTGTAGCTAACTTGAGATTTAATCTCAACTTCTGATCAATAGCTCCTAACTATCCCAAGAGGTATTCGCCATTATGATTGAATCGTAATGACTTAATATATTTTCCATGACGCTTCACTGTACCAGCCTTACAATTCTTGAATTAATCAAAGAACTTAGACATGCAGTGCATCATATAAATATATTGGTTTCCAGAATAATCTTCGAATATTCATAACCACCTCTCGCCTGGATAATATTAGGTTCGCATGAATCAGAATGAACTAATTCCAACATATATATCTTTGGCTCTACACCCCACAGCCTTGAAAAGGCAGTTAATCATTTTTACTTCCAAGCAAGACTCGCAAGTCCGATAGTTTCCACTTCAGATAAACCTTACGGTCTATCGGCTATCAACTTTTGAATCCTACTCAAGTAAAATGAATTAGTCATAGACACCAAATGTATGTTTAGTTCATTTCCGAAGGTTCCTTTCTCTTACTTATATTAGAAGATGCATTATTTAACTACTTTTTATTGCATCTGTGGGATGTGCATGATTCAAGAGTATCCAAATTATTCACCAACGTACTTTAACGGATTATAGCCTCATTCCTCATTTCTACGACCATGTCATTTAAATGAAATGAAGTATCCATCCGTTAATGCATAGAAACCGAAATTAAATTCTTTCTATGAAACGTACGTAAAGACAATTTGTCATAATCAATCGTTTATTCTTATCATGAGATAAATAAATAACTCCCACTGCAATAGCCACTACCTTTGTAGTTTTACCCATGTTATTAACAATCTTATCCTTACTCAGTGATAAACATTTAGTGATTCCAGTACCTACATACTTCGTGTCAGTAGATGCCATCACTAATCATGTTTAAACCATTAGTAAATAAGATATTAACCTTGTTCAGTTCATGATGAAAATTGGCTTTCTTTTGCCACATGTTTTGTTAGAAGTTTCCCACCATATACAACCTTTCGTATTTCAGGTAGAACTTGCTCAAAACATCCAGGCAAATTGTGAAGAATAAATTGATTTAGGTTTCCCTTTCAATTTCTATTCCAAGCTCTTCCAATTCATTCATGAATTCAACCATGATCTTCTGCCTTTTTAATTTACTCTAGTATCCGAAGAGTTACATGAGACCATCATATTTCTATGAACCTCTCATCTCTTCACTAGAGACTTTAATAGGCATTATGAGACGTCCTTTGTGAGAATACACATGTATTTTCTTAAGCAGTAATTTTAAAATACAAGATTCTTTTTCAATCATCTAATTTGGACAAGTAAATATAATTTCTTTTAGTTAATAATTGGTGAAATAAAACCATTCGAAATTCAGAGAATCACGAATAAATATTCCGATCAAATCTTCGAATTTTATTCTTTTATATTGATTCCCTCAAAACAATATAAAACTAAAATTCACCGACATCTCAAGCACCGTGAGTCTGCAAGCCACGTTAGGGTGGACGTTTACAAACCCGAACATTTACAAGAGAAGGTTTTACCCATTAATTTCATTTGTCAACCTAACTTTATGACAAAATAATTAATAGTCGGTTCCTCTTTAGCCATGTAAATAATAGCAGTGACTCCATTGGAGAGGATACTAATTTTCACATCTAAGTGTACACCATTATTTGATCCCAAGTCTGCTCCCCAAGCTTGTGTGCCTTACTGTTGGAGAAGTACACACGCGCTCAGATAACTTTCTACAACCATCAATTATATAAGTTTGTACCAGTGAACCGCATATAAGCTCATCCGTTAGGGAGGAAGGCACTATAGCCAACGCGCAAGCCCATATGCAACACATTACAAACAATAATTATTTAAAGAAGTTTGTGCCAGTGATCCGTGAATAAACTCATCCGTTAGGGAGGAAGGCTCTAATGCCGACGCGCAAGTTTACTCACATCACTTACAAACCAATAATGGAGGCCGCGGGAATTAATTACCAATCCCCTCTCCCACTTAGTTATTTAATTACCGAGGGTTTTTAACATGCATATAATATTCCAGAATAAAATATACAACTAAGACATGCTTCTATTAACAGCAATTTAAATAAATAAATCACATAGAACATGTCTTTCATATATAACAATTAATTGTCAAGTTAAAGCAATTAAATCAGTTATATATTATAATTAATTGCATAATGTGTTGGATCAATTAAATAGGTCCAGCTGACCCAAACTTCATTAGCATAAAATGAGCAGCCCATTATTAAAATAATTAAGCCCATTTATTTTGTCAATTTCTGCATAAAGGTCTAGCCCAATATTTAATCTTGGCCCAACATCAAAATACCCATAATTAATTAAAATTAATTAGTCCAGCAGCCCATTGCCATTTAATTAAAATTGGGCCCAAAAGCCCAAAACCAAATTAAAATTGAGCAGCATCTAATATAATTACTGAATTGGGCCTTTTAATCATCAGTCCAAATACTCCTTAATTAAAATAGGGCCCTGCAGCCCAATATCCTTTTAATTAAAATTTTGGGCCCAAATAATTAAACCAGGCCCAACAAACAATCCTTAATCAACAGCCCAGCAGCCAAATTAAATAAAATTGGGCCCTAAACAAAATAGGCCCAAAACACCAAACAGGTGCCCTAATAACAGCCGCCGCCAAGCAAACTCCCAGCCTGCTCCGGCGCTGCCGGCCGCACACGCCAGCCACCTGCCGCCGATCGTCGCTCGCCGCCGAGAAGCACCCAGCCGCGAACGAAGCCACCATAGGTCAGTACACACCGGCGCTTCAAAGCGCCACCGCTGCCGGCTGATGCGCTCCCAGCATGCCGGAGGCGCTCCTCAGCCGTCCCTGCCTTATACCCCTACTTCGATTAACAGCCGGCAAGTTGCAACGCATTCCAGTGCTGCCAATCGACAGCCACGCCCTGAACGTCCACCGAAATCGAGCAGCCGACACTACGCGTCGTCGCGATCCATCCAAGGCCCCGACAGTCCAGCTTCGTCAGCTCCGCCCACTCCGCCGCTTGCCGTGATGCAGCCACTATCACCAAGCTAGCCGTCGACAGTGCCGTCTCGATTCCGTCGCTCAGCCATCACACGCCGTCAAGATCTGCACCGATTTACTCCGATCCGATCGGGATCCCTTCTGACTCGCCCTGAATTCCGAGCGACGTGCTCGGAACCGGCTGTCCAGATCAGTTCTGACGCCGTCGTTCCCCGCCATGAATCGCTTGGGAGCTTTACCGCCGTCTGGGATCTGTTCCGCCACAGCCAGCCTTCACCGAGCAGTCGCTACGGCTTCGTCTTCAAGCCTCCACCCGCCGTCGGCCGACTCCGTACTTCTAACTCGACTGTTGCAGCCTTCGACACTCGACTCCGATTAGATTCCGCCGCATCGTCAGATTCAACGTCCAAGCGCCGCCACCGTATAGTCTCACCGAGCAGTGAGATTGAGTGAGATATAAGATTATAGTTTTCTTGGTGTTTGTAATGTGTGTGTACAGCGAATACAATCAACAATGGCCACATCATTCACTTGATATATTGACATATATTAAAACAAAAAACACACAGCCTGACTGTCGTCTTTTATCAGGAACACACGAATTGGTCAAATTAACATGTGATTAAACCCAGATTAAAACAATTAATCAAATAATCACAAAAACCCATCCATTCAAATCACGTTTCACCACAAAACCTGGCTCTAATACCAATTGTTGGCAATTGGATCTTGTGGTTCAAACGTGATCCGTTTAGGATTTCAGGCAAACAATCAGCGGAAGCGATTTAAACATGTTTACCGTACTTCTGGGTTGGTGTAGAGGTTGATCGTTGCAGAGAACCACCTCTCGATCTTCTGCTGTATGTCCCAAGTGTGATCCTGCTGTTGTGTGGGCAACAGTCTGCAGGATCTCTCAATCTGCTTCTCTTCCCTTCTCTCACCAAAAGAGGCGCAGGAATAATCTAAGGGTTCCAGGAAGCTGAGTTCACTTATATATTGGGCTACAGCAGGGACCAGGAGGAGAAATTGGGCTGGGCCTCAATTGAATTTTAATTAACCAAGCTTAGCCCAAAGCTTTTAATTAAATCCAATAATAATAATATAGTCCACTAAAATATTATTACTGCACTACCCGTCCAATCCCAAAATTATGTTCTGGGCTCCTTCTTATTATAAGCCCGACAGTCTCCCCATGTTTAAGATATACAATGTCCATTAATTAATTAAGTTACTGACAACTCAAATTAATTAATATCTCATCCAAGAGTAGTACCACTCAACCTTTTTATCATGCCGGAAATTGATCCACTTGCAAGATTTACATGATAAACCTTATGAGCTCCTCAAGGGGACATCATCAACCTATGACGGACATGGATTCCTTCTACAATCAACAGCACACCATAGATACAGCACTACTTCCCAACTCACCGAGTTTGTTGATTTAATACTTATAAATCTCACCCATTGATGAATCAAAGAAATACATACTACCCTATGTGTCGAGGTTATTGTATAGGGATTAAGAGCACGAACTTCCATAATAACAGAGATCAAGTTCTTCTATAAGTCAGTATAAGTTGAACGATCTCAAGCGGTCCTACTCAATACACACAAGTGCACTAATGTGATTCTATAGCCAAGACAAGCTAATACCAAAACACACTACAACCATACCGATAGAGAGTCCCCGTCTATCTCAGTTGTGAGCATCTGTTTATACTTTATAAGGAAACCGATAATATGATCTTCCGCGTGTTGTCGCACAACATATTATCTACAGTATAAAGTAAATGGACTATTGCATCATGCATATAAAATAAATTATAAGATGCAATCATTTGATCAATGATTCTCATTTCAAATATTGTTATAACATTGTCCATACTAAAGCTAGACTTTTAGTATACAATCCAACAAGACCATCCTTGTTATTTATAGTCATTGTCATATATTTTCATACCATGAACATCATCCCTAGTCAACCACTTTGAGCCTATAAGCTTTTTATTATGATATAAGCATACTACAAGCCTTAATTACCCATGTGAGCCTTATATATTTACCCTTTTGTGTGAAAGATTGAGAAGATGTGGTTTAGAAAGGTTTGATGCGAAAGCAAATTAATAAAGAAAATGGTAAGCAAGTAAGAAAAAGAATGAAAAGAGCACAAGCAAAAATGAAAATGCAACCTTGAAATAAGAAAAAGAGCAAAGTACCAACAGTATGCTCAAGGACTTAAAAATTCCGAGAAAGGAAGCATACATTAAAAGAAGCTCAATCCAAGGAAAGTTGATGATTAGTGCTTATGATTACCAAAGTTGGGAAAGGAAGAAAGATAAGTGAAGATATGGAAGAAAGTAGTTATCTCTTCAATTACTTACACTTGACTAGTCACTATTACCATATTCTTCCTACCCTACCAAAGAGTCTATCGTTACATCCTTAATAAAAGACCTTTTTTATCATTGATTGAAATTTTGGCGGTTTGTGAATGTAGTCTACGAGCAAGCTTATAGCAAGTCGTGCTAATCGGTTGATGAGTGTTGATTTACCCCACTTTATAGATTGTTGAGTGAAAAATTGATAACCTATGTGAGGCTTTGACTAAAAGGGGACTATATTACACTATATTCTCTTTTGATTGAACTTGTTAATTCCTCCTGTCATGAATTAATTGTTGTAGGATGACTTAGCATAGTTTGTAGTTATTATTACTATTGATGTGTTATTACTTATGTTTGTTTAGTCTTTTCCTAGGTGAAAATCTCTCTCCCCTTGGTTTATCATTTTTGTTGTTCGGGGACATACAACACTAAGTTCGGGAGTGTGATGAGTGATATTTTCACCAAGATTTTAGTGTCTTTTTATATCTATTTTCGTATTATTTTATCCGTATTTATGTTTATTTTTGTTGTGTTTTGTGTTTTTATGGAGATATGTGTGAATGAGCTTAAACGTATGATTTTCAGGCAAAAATAGGTCCTAGACGCGAAAAGGAAGACATAGGAAAAAGCGGATCTCAATTCGGAGTTGAAACGAGGAAGAACGAGCCGAAACAATATATGAAAAGATAGGAGTTGCACCAACACGGCCGGCCGTGTTGCAACACACGAGTCGTGTTGCGCAATACGATCCTGTAAGCCTTGGTCGTGTTCTGACATCCAAAACGCTTACACGGCCACCCTGTGGCCGTGTTATTGTAGGATCAGAAAAATATCAGAATCCTTCTAGAAGCTTCCCAAGGGGTATAAATAACCAATACTTCAATATTTGATCAGAATTTTCGAAGGATTTCACTCATACACCTAGATCACACACCATTCCCTCAATTTTACACCATCATCTTCAACCATTCTTCATCCATCTATCCATACTTGATCTCCTCCATCAAATCCACCATCCAAGCGATCAAGGAAGCAAGGGAGAGTGAAGATTGCAAGAAGAAGAAGGAGATCTCCATTGAAGGACTTCAAATGGGGAATCTAATTCTAATTATTATCTTTTTAATTTTTCTATCTTGGTTGTTTAAGTGATGTTTAGATTATGGATTAAATTATGATATTGTTTAATTGTTTTCCCGACTTTGATTAGTTTCATTAATGGATTCTTAATTGCTTAACTTATATGTTTGATTTGTGTGGTCAATTGTCTATTGCATGTGGTTAGAACGAGAGTTCAATTATGTGTCTTAGGAATTAATTGAATCATTTCATCATGTGGGTTATGTGAATTAATATGGGAAGAGTTGGAGACGACCTCTCATGCTTAGAACTACGTAAATGGATACTAGAAAGGTTAGATCGAGAGGTCAATTAATCTAGTGAGAGGAACCTAACCTTAGTGAATTCATAGTACCTAGAAAGGAAATATTACCTATGATTTAGTACCTTTTACGGAACTCGTACGTGTAATTAGTACCTATTGGGAGGTGTTCACTTTGGTCTCGATCTTATGTGCTATTTTGGGATCTTTGCAAGGGCCTACATCCTCTTCAACTTGAGAGAGAGTTTAGGTGGAATTTGTGATCGTTTTTACTATGATAGCTTAAATTGGGAGTCAATTAAATGTGTTACATGATTGATCCATTTGAAGTGCATCATGAAAACTTTCTTTGCATTGAAAATTTCAAAATATTGTAATTAGTTTCTTTTCATGCTTTTTATCTCTCCCGTTTCGGTCGTCCCTAACTAATACGACACTATAACTTGAAGGACATGAATCCTAAATTACCTTTGGTTCGATATTTTGTTGCTTGTTTGCCCAGACTATTAACGACCAGTCACGGAGCACCCCAAATTCGAATGAGTTTAAGACTAGACTTGCATTCGGTCCACAATTCTGAGGGTGTAGAGGGTACCGATTTAAAAGGTACCAAAATGTAAGTAGCTATTTCCAATGCATTGATGTGCATTTTTTTTGCACGTAAAATTAATCCCCAAGTATTAAGGATATCAATTGCAGTTTAAGCAAGCGACCAAGTGAATATCAAACTCAAAGGACGGCGTATTATCAATTTAATTATTATCTAAATTAATTAAGACGAATTACCAATAAGTTTGAGGATTGAATTATTAATCTACTAACCAAAAATATAAAATAACAAATAAAATAAAATATCACTCGAAGAATACGGAAGTGGATCAAGTATGAGAATAGGTAGTTCTAGGATAATCCAGTTTCACTCATTAATCTCCCTTTCGTGTGTTGATATCCGACTCTGCCTTGTGGAATATAGACGCATCACTAAACCATGCATATGTACTCTATAGACAAAAGTAAACATGCATGTAACACGTGTGAATAACCTCGGAGCAAGAGATATAATTCAACCCCCTTTCTAGGTACTATCAATATCAATTATTTCCCTGGCCAATTGGTACTCTAACCCGATATGATCTCCCTTTATAGGTACTATAAAATTATCCTCTTTATCCTACTTAATAATTCGAATTCAATTCAATTAATAAGTATTCATATATGATAGTTTTAATGAAGTTTCGGAGTCCCCTCACTTAGAATCATATCATGAAATCCTGTTCAGAGGTGAATGCACTCAATCTACAACCAAGATAAATATTCAAACTTTATATACCAATTGAAGATTCACAAAACAACCGTGAATATGGATTAAGAAAGCACAATCATATATAAAATAAATTCACAAGTAGTGTTGTACGGAGTTCCGTGAATATGGATTAAGAAAGCACAATCATATATAAAATAAATCCACAAGTAGTGTTGTATGGAGTTTACACACAAAAGTATAATTAATTCGTAAAAACCTTCACAACCCTAGTTCTACCAAAAAGGCTCTAGCCCATGATGTTGCGAAGAACAATCATGGGTGTTGGATAGATCTTACCTAGATGTCTGGAAAATTACAAGATAAATTAGAAAATGAATAAAACCCTAGATGCGAGAGTCATCGCGTCCTTCTCCGTCTTGAATCCTCCTCTTGGTTCTCCTCTTGATTCCACAGACGAATCTTCAAAGTGATGGATGGATGGAGGAAAGGATGTGGATGATGAGAGGGGAGTAAACCCCCTTTTGCGGTGTAGGATGGTTGTGTTGTGTTGTATCTAATCCATCTCTCTATTATGTTGTGTCTTCTTGGTGTGATCTACATCCCCTTTTATACTTGTAAGCTTCCTTATGGACCTAGGATGAGCTTTTTCTTGGAAAGCATGAAAATTCATGAATAGGGGGTAAAAATCCCGATTTTGTTCTTGTTCAGGCTTCTGGTTCGACCACGATGGCTTGGTTGAACCGGTGGTTCGACCACTGGTCGTGGTCTAACTGCACTTGCACCGTCTCACTGTTTCGCGTATAACTTCCACATCCTTACTCCGATTTGAGTGATTCTTATGCTCACGCGATTCTCTCTTCCTTGGATTTCTATTACATTTAAATAACTCAAAAAACTCTAAGAATTGAAGGTGTAAAAAGCTATGGAAACTGACACAGCCATTCTGTTCGGCACAGCTCGCGCGATGTCACAATATTTATCATATCTCTCTCGTTTGGATTCCGATTGGGGTGTTCTTTTCGCCAAAACGACTCTCTCTTTAGTGGCTTTTCAAACATGTAACACAACACCAGTTTTGATTTCCACACAAACACAGAAAAATTGCACAAATTGAACGTGCGTTTTTTAGCATTCATTGCACAAGTTGCAACTTTTCTCCAACTTTGCACTTTTGATCTTTTTTCCACCTAAAACACAATAAAACACCTCAAGTGAACCTTTTTCTCATATATATTGAATATAAGACACTCGTGCTAATATATAACAACAATTCTCATCAAAAATGTGTTAAATTGGATACTCAATTACGCTAATTTTCACTCTCAACAATCCTCCAAACTTACCCGTTGCTCATCCAGAGGCAAAAAATAAAAATAAAGAGAGAGAGAGAGTAAGAAAATTAGCGGGAAAACAAGGACTATGACAAATACCCCATTCACAATTCAATTGTCCTCAACTTAGCTCATGCAACTTTCATTACATGTAATTATCAATTCATAGAATACAAGTTAAAACAATCACCACCAATTCAAATTTTCCATTGACATGTTCTCACAGAAAGTATATGTCACTTGCACTCAAGTGTAATAGATGTACACTTATGGGTTAAGGTGTTTACGCTCAGATTCAATTCAAGTGCATGCGTAACCATAAGCTTGCCAAAAGTCTCAACTTTCCACCACTAAAAGTATGATTCGACAATGAGATCAAAAAGGACTTTTAATAGGATGTAATGTCGACTCTTTGGTAAAGGTAGGAAACATATAGATAAGTGACTTAATTAGTAGAGAATTAAAACCGGAGATCTTTTATACTGCAGATTTTTTACACTTCAAGGCTATCCAGCTTCATGCTCTTCTAATTTTCTTTTCTCTCCTTTCCTTCAAGCTCAACAATTTTTTCTTCTCATTTTTCCTTTCTTTTTTCTCGAGGTACCAGTTTCGGGCACTATCCCTATGCAACTTATTTTTCAGCTCCTAATCACTTGTAAAACTTCAAATATTTTATTCCTTCCAAACTCCATGAAAATCAATTCACACACTTTGACAGCATTTAATTCTCCCCTAAATATAAGAATTTAAGGCTCAAATAGGATATCAAAGTGCCTATCTTCATAGGTTGCCAAAGAAATAAGGCTTTTAGGGTCAAATGGCTAACTACGGATATAAAATTATTTGGTAGAAAATTATTTGGCAAAGTGACTTATAATTATCAAAGATGGCCTAAAATAATCTCCCATTATCTAACATAACATGAGGTATCAAGTAAGACAAGAGGCAAGTTCTAGAATACACACACAAGAACGATACTCACCAGAAAGAAATATAATGTGATTATGCAACATGATCAACGAGGCTCAAAATCTCACATGGGTTTTAACGAGTAACAAAGCACTTTTCATGGTAAGCAATATCCCACAAGTACACATAGAACTTCATATCACAATATAACTAAAGTACACTTCCTTCATCAATTTCAAAAGCATATGAATTCCCAGCACGATTTAAACATATAAGCTCACATTGATTACAAAACCAAAATCTCAATCCTTCCACTCTATGAATTAAAAGCACAAATAAAAATTAGAATAAGGAAACGAGGGCACCTAGTTTTTCTTCAACTTATTCACGAGCTCCTCGAGTTGCTCAACTCGGTCATTTTGCCACTCTTCTACCTTTTTCTATCATCAAAGCTCAAACACTCATCATCACAGGATTCATCAATAATAGGAGAACTATAAGAAAGAATCAATTGGCTATTTAATCAACTCCATACACTAGAAACACCACTGAACACTAGGCAAATTGCAAAAAATCAACACATCAAAACCAATTAAAGTTTTAACATATCACAAAAAATCAACTCCCCTAGCAAACGTTACAAAGAAAAGATTATACTCTTGGTGCTCCAATGAGGTAATAACATCACACCCCCAAACTTTGTAAAAATGTAAGTTGAAACTAAGTTTGCAAAAAGATATAATATCCGATTAGTAAGCACCTTAAATATAAAAATTTCTTACACACACGAAAGAAATAATAAAATAATAAAATAGAAGGGCAAGCCCCCAACAGGCGTTCATGCTTAACGTCAAAGAGTCACGACGGTTGTAACCTTTGTAGGCTACTGGATCAGAAGACGTTCTTCTCGCATCCTCACCTTCAAACACTTTCTTTCCCTCTTCTTGTTTACACTCAAAACCTCACCTTTCTAGGTCACAAAAATATGATCATCAGAATTTCCTTCCTCCCATGGCTGTATAGACACCTCCTTGTCAATCTTCCACTTAAATTCAGAATCATATGTCTTAGAAAAATCAAGATTAAACAAGTTAGAAACCACATCTATGCTCTTGCATGATTGAATCTCCATGGGCATCTTCATTGCATGACTAAGAGAGAAAACCACATCTTATCCATCTGCAGTCTAAACTTCTTGTCTCTCAACTTCTTTGCTCTTTCCCACTTCTTCTCAACTATAAGCTCAGTATTTTCTGCTCTTGTAATGGTACGGGAGTAGCATCAACATCAAATAAAGCATCACGCTTGGAAAATGGTGCAGAACAGGAAGGTTCGACCTGAGTTCGACCAGGGTAGGTGGTCGAACTCGGTGAATAGTGGTTGAAGTGAACACCTAAAAGTTCATTCTCCCCCTTACAGGCCGATTCAACCGTGGTTCGACCAACAGGTTTGGTTGAATTAAAGTGATCTTGCTCGAATTGAGCTTCAAACAAGACAGAGTGCTCTGGAAAGTGGGGTTCGACCTGAGTTTGACCAGAGCTTCTGGTCAAATCAGAGTGATCCTGGTCAAATTGGGCATCAGACAAAATAGAGCGTTATGAATAGTGGCATTTGACCTGAGTTCGACCAGAGCTTCTGGTCGAATCGACCTATTTTTGGTCGAACGGACCCTCTACTTCTTCCTAATGTTGCCCAGGTGCTTAGTTTGACCTTCTCTGTTCAGTTCGACCTAGGTAGCTAGTCGAATTAGGGTCGAATCGGGCTCCTTCCACTTCAAAATTAGATTCCAGCTTCATCGGTCCATCATACTGTGTTCCAAACCTTAATGTGATGGCGTTGTTCTCCTATTTTTGTGTCAATTGATTCACGTTCATGGTCATCTACCCCATAATCAAAGTTAGGTCCTTCAACTGCTTAGATAACTCTGCACGATCAGAATTCATAGTAGCCTCAAGATAATCAACCCTTACATCATTCTCAGCCATGTAATGATTGAAGGTATCTTCAATGCTAGCCTTCACTTCGTGCTGCTGCGTACTAGGCCCCATTAGTGTCAACTCTGTAATCTGCTTCTGCTAGGACTCTAGTAGCTTGTTGATGTTAGCTAGACTAAAGACGATTTCATCCTCCCTATTCGGCTTCATTTGATGTTTAGCCTGAGCTACTTTACCAATTACGTATAATCCTCTAACTCTTTCCGTAGGCCAGTCACGTGAATTCATAGAGATTTCTTCAAACAACTTTTCTGCTTCAAGTGTTATCTTAGATAACAGCGCTCCTTCTGATGATGCATCAATAAGAATATGCGACTCACAATCCAATCCATAGTAGAAGATGCTAATGTAATCAGCTTTAGACATTCCATGATGTGGGCACTGCCTGAGCATGTCTTTGAACCTGTCCCACGCCTCATGAAATTTCTCACCCTGATTCATAACAAATTGGGTGATCTCTTCCCTCATTCTTAAGATCCTAGAGGTGACATGTATCTCTCCAAGAACTTCTGCTGCAGTTGGTTCCATGTAGTGCAATATGTGGCATCAAGTGTCTCATACCAAGCTTCCGCTCCATCAATCAAAGAAAACGTGAATATGGCGATCCGTCTAGCATTGTCACTAGCTCCAGCACCCTTTTGAGTGTTTGCATAACCAAGAAATTTTTTGAGATGTTGATATGGATCTTCAAGGCAACCTCCAAAAAAGGAATTCTTCTCCACCATGTTAATAAGAGTGGGATGTATCTCAAAATCATCATCTTCCCCCTTGCTCCTATCAATCCCATATTGCCAATGCCATAGTTCGTGAAAATCTCACGTATGGCAACATCATCCAGATTCTGCCTTGCTCCGACCATGTTTAGCTCAGTGTGTAATTCGTTCCTTTCCTTCCTGTCCATTTTTAGTGCACAAGTACCTTAGAAAAATTCAAGGTTAGATATAAATAAATAATCACTAATAAAAGTCTGAATCAACTTGATGCGTGTTTTCTTTGCACGTAAAATTAATCCCTAAGTATTAAGGATATCAATTGCAGCTTAAGCAAGCGACCAAGTGAATATCGAACCCAAAGGAAGGCGTATTATCAATTTAATTATTATCTAAATTATTAAGACAAATTGGCAATAAAGTTTGAGGATTGAATTATTAATCTACTAACCAAATATATAAAATAACAAATAAAATAAAATATCACTCGAAGAATACGGAAGTGGATCAAGTAGGAGAATAAGTAGCTCTAGGATAATCCAGTTTCACTCATTAATCTCCCTTCCATGTGTTGATGTCTGACTCCGCCTTGTGGAATATGGATGCATCACTAAACTATGCATATCTACTCTATAGACACAAGCGTGTAATACGTGTGAATAACCTCGAAGCAAGAGATATAATTTCACCCCCTTTCTAGGTACTATTAGTATAAATAATTTCCCTAGCCAATTGGTACTTAACCCGATATGATCTCCCTTTATAGGTACTATAAAATTATCCTCTTTATCATACTTGATAACCTGAATTCAATTCAATTAATAAGTATTCATATATGATTTTTCTAATGAAGTTTCGTAGTCCTTTCACTTAGAATCATAACATGAAATCCTGTTCAGCGGTGAACGCGCTCAATCTACATCCAAGATATATATTCAGACTTTATATACCAATTAAAGATACACAAAATGACCGTGAATATGGATTAAGAAAGCACAATCATATATAAAATAAATCCACAAGTAGTGTGTACGGAGTTTACACACGAAAGTTCAATTATTTCGTAAAAACCTTCACAACCCTAGTTCTACCAAAAAGGCTCTAGCCCATGATGTTGCGAAGAACAATCATGGGTGTTGGATAGATCTTACCTGGATATCTTAAATATTACAAGATAAATTAGGAAACAAATAAAACCCTAGATGAGGGAGTCGTCGCGTCCTTCTCCATCTTGAATCCTCCTCTTGGTTCTCCTCTTGATTCCACAAATGAATCTTTAAAGTGATGGATGGATGGAGGAAAGGATGTCGATGATGGTACGGGGGTAAACCCCCCTTGTGGGGTGTAGGATGGTTGTGTTGTACCTAATCCATCTCTCTATTGTGTTGTGTCTTCTTGGTGTGATCTACATCCCCTTTTATATTTGTAAGCTCTCATTATTGACCTATGATGGGTTTTTTTCTTAGAAAGCACGAAAATTCATGAACAGGGGGTAAAAATCCCAATTTTGTGCTTGTTCAGGCTTCTGGTTCGACCATGATGGCTTGGTCAAACTGGAGGTTCGACCACTGGTCGTGGTCGAACTGCACTTGCACCATCTCACTGTTTCGCGTATAACTTCCTCATCCGAACTCCGATTTGAGTGATTCTTTTGCACACGTGATTCTCTCTTCCTTAGCTTTTTATACATACAAAGAACTCACAAAAACTCTAAGAAATGAAGGTTTAACATGCCATGGAATATGACACAGCCGTTCTATTCCGCACTGCTCGCGCGACGTCACCATTTTGATCATAAATCTCTCGTTTGGATTCCGATTGGGGTGTTCTTTATGCCAAAACGACCCTCTCTTCAGTGGCTTTCCAAACATGTATCAGAACACCTGTTTTGATCTCCACACAAAACAGAAAATTTTACAAGTTGGACATGCGTTTTTCAGCATTCATTGCACAAGTTGCACCTTTTCTCCAACTTTGCACTTTTGATCCTTTTTCCACCTAAAACACAATAAAACACCTCAAGTGCACCATTTTCTCATATGTATTGAATATAAGACACTCGAGCTAATATATAACAACAATTCTCATCAAAAATATGTTAAATTGGACACTCAAACACGCTAACTTCCACTCTCAACAGCTTATCCCCAAAAAAATTTGGCAATTCAGAATAACTCATCATAGATCTAACCATTTCCATAAGAGTCATATTCCTTCTCTTTGCCACACCATTCTGTTGGGGTTTGCCCGGTGTAGACAATTGGGATTCAGTCCCAACCTCTGATAAATAGTTCATAAACTCTCCCGCGAGGTACTCGCCACCACGATCAGATCACAGTGTCTTGATACATTTTCTTTGATGCTTCTCCACATCAGCTTTGTACTCTTTAAATTTATCAAAGCACTAAGACTTACGGCGCATCGAATAAAAATACATCAATATCTAGAATAATCGTCATTGAAAGTGACGAAATATTCATAACCACCTCTTGCTTGGATAGTCATAGGACCACATAAATCAGAAGGGACCAATTCCAATACTTCTTTGGCTCAAAATCCCCTTTGCCTAAAAAGGACATTTAGTCATTATCCCCTACCAAGCATGATTCGCAAGTTGGATAGTTTTCAATTTCCAATGAACCCAATGGTCCATCGTCTATCAACTTTTGAATCTTAGTCAAGTTAATATGGCCAAGTCTTAGATGCCAAATATATGTTTGATTCATTTTCGAAGGTTCTTTTCTCTTATTAAGATTAGAAGATACATTATTAATTTTCATTTGTTGCATCGTGGGAGAAACAGGATTAAGAGTATACAGAATACCTATCAAAGTACCACAGTAGATAACAATTCCATTCTTCTTAATAATAACCTTATCATTAAAAGAAACAGAATATCCATCTTTGAACAATTCATAAATTGAAATTAAATTCTTTCTAAAAGAATGTACGTAAAGACAATCCCTCAAAATCAAAGTTTTATTTCTATCAAAAGATAACTAAAAGTCTCCCTCTACAACAGTTGCGACTCTCACAGCGTCACCCATGAATATGACAAATCTCCATCACTTAACTGTCGGGTTGGCTTGAACCCTTGTGAAGAATTGCAAACATGATCAGTGGCTCCCGAATCTATACACCATGTGTCAGCAGATACAGCCACTAAACATGATTTAACAACTAGTAAATGAGACTTACCTTCCTTGTTCCCCTTTAAAAGAGGCAATCAAACTTGTAATGTCCCGACTGCTTGCATTTGAAGCACTTGCCTTTAGGCTTTTTTACCACACCTCCTTGTGCTCTACCTCCCTGTTTGCTGCTGAATTTCCTTGCTTCTTCTTCTTTCTACCGCATCTCGGCCTAGGATGAACAATATTTTCAGCAACATTCACTTGAGGACCCTAACGAATAAGCCCTTCGCCACCTCAATTTCTTTCAGGAGTTCTGATAATGAATACAACCTTTCGTTCGTGTTGTAGTTTAAGCAAAATTGCTCAAAACTCCTAGGCAAGCTTTGGAGGATGAAATCGATTTGGGTTTCCTCATCAATTTGAGCTCCAAGGACTTCCAACTTATTGAGTTGGCCCATAATTCTAAGGACATTATCCCTCATGGGAGCACCCTCAGCCATTATCGTATTGGTCAATGCAATCATGGCTTCTTGTCTTGCAGTCCTACTATGGTGTCCGAAGAGTTTTCTGAGATTTATAGTCTTTTAGTATAAGTGGGAGATTGTTAGATTATATACTAAAAGTCTAGCTTTTGTATAAACAATGTTTTGACAATATTTGAAATGAGAATCACGTTATCAAACGTTTGCAATAATGATGTTGCAGAAGTCCACTTACTTTATATTGTAGATAATATGGTATGCGGCGTCACACGGAATATCATATTATAGGCTCCTTATATAGTATAAATAGATATTCACAATCGAGATAGATGGGGACTATTTATTGGTATGGTTGTAGTGTGATTTGGCATTAGTCTGTCTTGACTATAAAATTACACTAGTGCACTTTATGTGGATTGAATAGGACCACCTTGAGATTGTTCGGTTTATACTGACTATATAATAGAACTTGATCTCTGTTATTATGGATGTTCGTACTCTTAATCCCTATACAATAACCTCGACACATAAGCAAGTATTTATTTCTCTGATTCATCAATGGCTGAGATTTGAATATTAAATTAATAAGATCGGTGAGTTGGGAGATGGTACTGTCTCTATGGTGTGTTGTTAATTGTAGAAGGAATCTGTGTCCTAACGAAATTGGTTGATGATGTCCCCTTGAGGAGCTCATAATAATTATCATGTAAACCCTGCAGGTGGATTTATTCTGGCATGATAATAAGATTGAGTGGTACTACTCTCTGTAAATATATTAATTAATGGAGTTGTCAGTAACTTAATTAATTAATGGGCATTGAATCTTAAACATGGGGAGATTGACGAGCTCATAATAAGAAGGAGCCCATAACGTAATTTGGGATTAGGGTGGCAGTGCAATAATATTTCTTTAGTGGACTGAATTATTATTATCGGACTTAATTATAAGTTTCGGGTTAAACTTGGATGCTTAAGCCCAATGGGAGGCCCAAACCCTAATTTTTCCTTCCGGTCCATGATGTAGCCTAAAAATAGTCAATCTCTGCAGTCTGGTAACTTAATTCACACACATAAAATTATGAGAAAGAGAGAAATGCAGATTGAGTTCGTCTTGTAGATTGTTGCCCACGCAATATCAAGACGTGGCTTAGGAATATAACAGAAGATTGGAAGATCATTTGTTATTGCTGTTCAACCTGTACATCAATCCAAGTAAAAGGTAATACAATTCTACTCTTATGCTTCTGCTGCTGTAGAATTACATTGAGCCCTAATGGTTCACGTTAACCAAAAGATCTAAACGCCAACAACTTGATCAAAGAAATAAGTATCAATTCATGGTTTGTTGAAAGGAGGATCGAAAGTTCAAAATGGACTGGAGGATTGTACCCCACAAAAGAGGTAGTATGGCAAGATTTGATATACTTTGGTCGCTCTTGGAATATTCTTTTATGCACTGCTGGGGACTACGAGGTAGCATCTCAACCTTCAGTTCGTGTTGACTTAAAATGTAGAACATGTTCCTGTGAACTGTAGCAAATTTCTGATTTACTTTGTCCACATGTTGTAGCTATGATTCGTGCGAGCAACGGATCTTATTTTAACTACATCAGTCATTATTTTTTTTGTTACAAAATATCGGGAGTCTTACATGCATGACATACATCCAATTCCCAAAACGTATCGCCTTGAAGTCAAACCAATCATTGATAATTCTATTCTTCCACCATTATTGAAATGACCACCTGGTCATCTCAAGAAGAGTAGAATTCCATCATATGGGGAGTTTTATAAGAGGAGAAAAGCAAGTTGAAGATGCTTTGCTAGCAAGTTACGCGTGTTCATTTTCTTTGCTCTGATTTCCATTGATGATCTAGTAATCTTCCATGGTTGTAGCAGGTTACTCTCTTTTCCTGTGTAGAAATTGATTGAAATATTGTGCTCTGAAATTCAATTGCTAGTTTTTGCACTGATTAATGTGATTACTTGAGGTGATTTGTTCCTCTTTGCCCTCTAATTTGTGCAGCATCTACGTTTCACGTATGAGCACTTCAGTTTGTTCGCATTTGACAGTAGGTTTATTGGTTTTATTGCTAATTATTTGCTGGAATTGATCCATTGACTAATAGTAAATAAATAGTGGATCATGTGAAATGGGAATAGGTTATAGATTATAGTAAATAATTCCTGGTGTTTAGTTTAAATAAATGATCAATAAATGTTGTCCAAAATAGCCTATTATATGACAGAATGCTGTCCAAAATATAAGATAATTAGTTGATAACACTTATATGCTGTTATGGTGTTGTTGGATTGAGCTAGCTTTATTTTGGTGTTTAAGAAAAGATATTTCATATACATATGTTGATGTTCGCTTTTTATGCAGGAAAAATGTGCAAATGCTTTCTCCCAAAAGTGGGTTGATGTTGCTAAGTTCATTCCATCAAGTGTGTTAGTTGATTTAATCAAGGAATACAACCTGCTCATTTTATTACATTTTATTTTTGAACTCTACATTTGATTTAGGTTCATTTTTCATGAATATTATGCTTTTAAATTTAGCAAGCTTGCACTTTATTGAGTATAGTGAACACTAAAATATGCTATGTTCTTAAAGTTGCTACTCATTTTCTTGATGCCTTTTATAGTTGATGCATTTTCGGAACATGTGCATTCTAATGTGCATTCTAATCTCTTTTTATTCAATAATATTTATGCTTCTTTTAAAGTGTTCATCTGATATATTACTTATTTTTTCTTGAATATTTGTATAATGTCATTGAATTTAGGAGTATAAATATGTGTGTATGTGATTAGATGTAGATGGAGTGAAATGTGATCGGAGGAGGTGGATCTAGTTATGTCTAAATTTTTCTGTGGAATGGTGAGACTGTGGGTAACAGCTTGTGGGGTGGTGATGCATTGTACTCATTAGATCATGAGTAGCATATTTAGAATGAGTCTGCAAAATGAGCATGTTAATTTTGTGGATAATTATCTGATGGATTGTAATTATAGCATGATGGAGGATAAGAAGTATGTAGTAGATGATGATGAGGTGGCAAGGCAGGATGATGGTAGATAGGGTTGTCTTGATATATCTTATAGCTTTTATTATGTGGGCATGATGTGTCTGTTAGTATATTCTTGTATCTTCTTTCCCTCCTGCTCCTTCATTGCAAGGTTATTTGATTTCTAGTTCTTTCAATTGTTTATTTGATTTAGTGTTGTGTGTGATTTTGTTTGGGTATTAATTCGTTGCTATTGAATTTATGACCTAATGTTTATTTTGAGCTATTGTGATTGGGTTTATTATGCTCATTGTTGAATTGTTTGGTTATTCTATAATTCACAACGTTGGATATGTTCAAAGGTGGTGAAAACCAAGGAGGGAGAAATATTTTTAATATAGAAAGTATGAAATCTGAATGATGATTAATCGGATTCTATCCTTTAAGAAAATCATTTGTATTATAGATAGGTATGATATCCAAATCAAGGGAGAATGAATGTTTTATGCAATTTGTAGAACCTATCCAGTAGCTCTTTTTGTTGCCAATTGATGATTAGTACGTTATATGGATGTCCTTTTGTAAGCTGAATGATATATGTTATGTAAATGCTTTCATACGTTCTTTGTTGTCCATATAACTCATTATTGTGAACGTGGTGATTGAATAATGAATTTTTAGACCAAATTAATTTTATCAACATTTATTGAAAATGGAAGGCTACTGCAAATTATCTAGAAAATATCATGATATGTCAATCATCTGCCAATACAAAAACACTAAAATTTCATACTTACCAACACAAAAAAATAGTAATAAAAATTCACTACATTTCATTCACCAATCATCTGCCAACACAAAAACTCTAAAATTTCGCATCTGCCAATACAACAAATAGGAGCAGGTAACCTAGTTTGCACAACAAGAATCCAACATAACCATAAAGCAATTTCACAACAAAATCGACATACGAAAGTGTGTGCCAAAAAACTTGTCATAGACGTTTACAAGCGAACTAAAAGACCCTATTTTCTACTGGTTCAACAAAGTGATCACCATCTTCGCTCGATATTCGGCAACATCTTCTTTAGAAAGTATCCCATTTTCACATCTTCACTTTTCAAAAAGCTTTCAATAAGCATGCATACTATCACCCCACAATCCAAAGAGGCATCTGATTGTTGAATGCAATCCTCCACTACAAATATGTTCCTTGCAGATTTACTGAATGGGTGTCTCCGCTTATTCGATAGCAACTGGTGAACAAAAAGATTCTCAACATATTCAACCTTCCAAATCACAACAATCAAAACATCAATATGAACTTTATCAACTGAGGGAATAATCTAATATAGCAACACATATTCTAATAAAATGCTGCTCTAACCAGAATCTTGGAGTTCTTCAAGTTATTATCTGAATTTGGTCTTCTTGGTTTCATAGAATTGAAAAACTGCCAAATGCATTTGCTCAAGTCAAGCTTAATGATTATTAGTGGTCAGCTGTGCTAAAACAAGGAAACCAAGGCATCTCTTTTGATTGCTTTATCTATATGTGCGTCAACAAAGCCACCTAGTGTTTTAATAAGTTCCTGCATATTTTAAAATAAATACTATTAAATCGATTACTTGCAAAACATTAAGTAATTCACTTGCAAAATTTAGTAAATGATATGCAATAGTCCAACTCTTACCAAATAGCATGAAGAAAATACGTAGGGTAAATTTTTGCATCCAACACGTTCATATTTTAAATGAGTTAATAGAGCCCAACCATCAATCTCCTATAAACAACAATAGTTTCATCATTGTGCAAATCAGAAGACAAAATTACATTCTATTTTTAAATCTTACATTGTCTGAAATCCTTTTGCCTTCTAAAATATCAACGATATTATCAATAGTAACATCACCCAACTTCTCATTCATCCAACAACACATCCTGAAAAAAAAAGAAAAAACAAATTCATATTCAATATTGCTAATTCAACCATTGTTTGTAGCTTTATCTTACCCTTCAACTCCCTCTTCCCAACGTTCTTTAATGGTTTTCAATACTACACCTCTGGTCCTTGTCATAGCCAACAAATTTTCTTTTAACTTGAAGGTGCCACGGTTTTGTTGGTGATGGAGGGGGGATTCTTCATCACACCCCTCAATAATCTCAGTTATTTCTATCTTATCCATCTCTGGTGATATTTTCTTCTGGGTTCTATCGCCTTTTGTCATCCTATGTTTCACTCTATGCACCAATGTGCTGGGAGATACTTTTTTATTAGCTTTTAGTTTGTGCACCTCAGGCTTTAACTTCTCATTCTCAACCACCAATTCTTCATTATGTTTCTGAGCTTTGTGGAGATTCTCCACTGTAGTGATGTGGTTAATATTTTATATTTTTCACAAATTTGTGTAATTGACTCATCCACTTTAGCTTCCAACTGCTTTAGAAGATTTTCCTTCTCTTTGTTCAGCCTCAAAATTTCTACATCTTTCATCATAAAAATTTTTGCAATATCTTCCTTGGCTGGATAACTTTCTTGTTGGACACATGACTCCATCCCTGATAATCGTGTAGGAGTATCTTCAACTGTGGTTGTTACCTTCATCTACAAAAAAAAAATTAAAATATTTAATCACATGTTAAAAAATAGAATGCGTAAGATTTAATTTTTAGACAATAAGTTAACTATAAACCAATTTAAATTATACCCTTTTTGCTGGATTTTCCTCTTGGGATATACCCATACTGAATGATGGCATGTCCATCATGACTTCTTGAACCGTAGGAGAGTTTAATTTGTGCATCAATGGTTTTTAATTAAATCGCTAGCATCCTATTTCATTCCTTCTGCAGATTTGAATTCTGAACTTCTCCCTTTTTACAACCTGAGTTCTCATGAATGATACCCTCGTATTTTTTAATGATTTCTTCCTCCTCAAAAGTTGGACTCAACCTAACTTCACTTACATATTATGAATTGAATATAAAGATAGAATAAAAAAGTCTTAAAAGTATATTGTAACACAATGATCAACCCATTGAATTTTGCATTCTTATATAGAGCTCACTTACCTCTATCTTATCTAATTTTTCATGCTGAAGCATTGCATTGTGTAGCTCGTTCAAGTTTCACTTTAACAGCCGTGGGAATAGAAAGTCTTCACGAGGACCAACCAAATTTGTGTGCTCACAAATCCAAAACTAGAAAAGTACAAATCAAAGCATTTATCAAAGAAATAAGATGCTAAGTGCTATATTTCAATATTAGCATAATTTAAAAAACATACATACCCGCAATAGCATGGCACAACCTCCTATTTTTAAGTTCTTGGTGGCCCTTATATGACTTTTCAGATTTCAATGATATAATTGCACCAATCATAGCTACAAAGCACACTTATGTCCTTCATGGTATCTATGAGATGCCATGACATTGACCCATTCTTGCAAGGAACTAGTAGGGTTGAGAGGAGGTAACATATGATTAGTTTTGCCATATCTTTGCTCCTATGGTTGTCATCTCTAGCCACCACTTCTATCATCTTATCCATTATTACAGATGGGTACAGCACACATTTTTGGTCTTTCCCTCTGAAGCATCTAATCACCCAAGGAGGTAAAGTGCAATCATTTCCTTTTAGTGGAACTACATTTTACCCACCACCAATCCCAAACATAATTTGAACGTCCACCTTAGATAAGAACAACTGCTTTCCACCAATAACAAACAAACCTGATTTTTTATCGTACCTTTGTAATATTTTTTCAACATCACACTCCCACTTCCTTAGATATTTCTTTGAATAATCACTTGTTGTTTTTCTAATGGAATAAAATAAAACCCAAAATGGTGTCCTCCATATATCCTCTAAAATTTGTGTTGATGTAGCTTAATGAGTTCATGCATTTTATAGCCCCTCTTAAATTACTTCTAAAAATGATTTCTTTTGAACTCGCTTTCACAGTACCTATTTCAATCATATATATCAATAAGCACAGATGAAAAATAATTTTCATAAAAGAAAATCTGGAGAAAGAATGTGCTTGAACATAAAATTGGGGCAAATCTCAATTTTTTCATAATTTAATTTGTTCGTAATTTTTGGTAGAAATTTGCAAAAAGATCGTGCAAAAATGAAATTTGTACAATTTCCTATGTGGAGTCCAAATATGTGTAAAAGAGGACTTAGGATAAGAAATGTGCAAAAATCAAGTTTGCACAATTTTCTTTGTGGACTCAGAATGTGTAAAAGAGGACTTAGGTTAAAAAAATGTGCAAATAATTGTGCAAAAACATTTTTTGCACAATTTAATCAATTTTGCACAATTTTCTATGTGGAGTTGGAGTACGTGTAAAAGAGGACTTAGGTTAAGAAATGTGCAAAAATCAATCTTGCACAATTTAATCAATTTTGCACAATTTTCTACATGGACTCGTAATATAAAAAAATGTGCAAAACAATTGTGCAAAATAATTTTTGCACAATTTAATCAATTTTGCACAATTTCCTATGTGGAGTTGGAGTACATGTAAAAGAGGACTTAGGTTAAGAAATGTGCAAAAATCAATCTTTCACAATTTAATCAATTTTGCACAATTTCCTACGTTGGCTTGGAATACATGCAAGAGAGGATCTAGGTTAAGAAATGTGCAAAATAATTGTGCAAAAACAAATTTTGCCCAATTTATTCAATTTTGCATTAAAACTGAAACATAACTTGTAAAAATCATAACTGGTAACACAAAAGACCATATTTACTTATTTGCAAAGGAAAAGACTTGACCAAAGTTCAGTCCAAAATAACCCAACAAAACCATAGATCATAAAATCACAAAACCTAAATGTTAAAAAAATATCAAGAGGAAAAATGTAGACAAGCAGTACCAACAGGAATCCATACAACCCAAGACAATATGATTCATGGTATTGAAAGAATGAAAGAATCCTCCAACGCCAAAAATAAAACAAGTTGAAATCCTAAGTTAGATGCATCTACAGACCTCTATATGTAGGTTATTTTATATATTATTGAGGGGGTGACAGTGTTTTAGATAGCAAAATACACTGAATAAGATAGCAAAAGGGTATGGCAAAGAGAGGGTATCACAGATATAGGAGAAAAACAAGCACCATCCACTTATACATCAAAAAGGGTATCAAGTTTTTCTCTACACCCATCAAAAGGGATATTCACATCACCCTCTATGAACATGCTAAAAAATAAAATAGCTAAAAAATATAATTTAACTCCAAATATTCTCAGTTATTATAGTACTAAAATATAACATAAAATTTCATAATAAACTCACAAAAACAATTAATTGGGCGAGGAATCCCACTTTTTGGCAAATCATCTTTACACTAACTTATTATTGACGTACCAAAATCTACAAAATCAGAATCTTCTGATAATATAGATTTCTTCCCTGTTTATATGTAAATAGTATTTAAAAAATTAGGCTTATATACACAATAATATAAAATTAAATATAGATAATTGTTTACAAACTACCTTTAGCTTTAGACTTTGGTGAGGTTACTACTACAATGTTTGTAGCTGATTTTGCCCTCTGTTTTTTATTAGTATTAACACTCTGCCTCATTTTGTGCCTTTACATAGAAGAACAAACCAAGATATCTCACATTTAATTACCATGAATACAGATTTTAGAGTAGTCGAAAAAATTATGAAAAATATGAGAAAATTGCACAAGAAAGTACAAGACTAGGTTATAAGGCTTACAAACACTATAATTTAGTGCAAGCTGACTTATCATGTAAGCCTATATGTCCACAGATATATTTTATACATAATATCTACGATTATATTACAAAACATGTCAGGCCCTCCTTAACTACATGTGCATAACTTCCAAGTATGAAACAAACTGATAGAATAAAGGATATATATACACTAGTGCTAACTGCATATGCATAATTTCCAAGTACGAAACAAAATTATAGGGATGCACAGAATGTTTGCATATGCATAACTTCCAAGTATGAAACAAACTGATAGGGATTACTCAATGAGACTTTGTGAGGTTTAAACATTTTTATTTGCAAGTATTCATATCATAACAGATTGACCATATATACATCATGAAACAAACTAACAAACTTGACTAATCGAACCCCTAATCATTCATTTCAAGCTACATTTAATCGCAACACACACCATTCATGCATTTATCTCAGCATTGCACTGATGCTCTCTAATGTAGAATAATAAAATAGAATACAAGTATTGATCCCTATTTTTTCATATACAAGACCTTTGTCAAATAGAATACAAAATTGAATAAGAAGAAATTTAACAAAGTGATACCTCTGATGCAATCGAATCAGTCCAAAACCCTAATAAATCGTAATCTCTGGGAAGAGAAATTAGAAAAGCAAACTTTGAATTTTGACTACCGATTACAACCTGATTAGGAGATGTAATTGAATCAGTAAGCGTCCAAATCAGAATAGCAAATAATAAAATAGAATTATGAGATTTACAATTAAAATTTCAAACATTGGTGAGAATTTAAAGACTGAGAATAGTATGCAACAGAATTAGGAAAGCACAAATTCACGCATGGAATAGAAATTAGGAATGCACAATTGTAAGAATAGGGCTTACCTTTCTTCAACTTTGACGAGAATAAACCCCAATTTTGAAAATGTTTTCAGAGATTGTTAGGAATGACTATTGTACTTAACCTTGTGATAAAATATACACACGCGACTGTAATGTGTATGGGTTTTGTAAAAATCTGGAACGAAATCTAAGATTACACGGTTTGGAGAAATCTAGAAAAAATCGAAAGGAGATTTGCTCGATTGAATTAGAGCAAAAATTTGGAATGGATTATAGAAATCTAGAACAAAATCAGATTCAAATTACATGGTTTGGAGAGAAATCGGGGGGAGATTTGGAAGGGATTTGGAGAAAAATTTAGAAGGGGATCTATGATTTTTAGGATTTGGAAACCACAGACCCGTTTCCATTTTGTGAAATTGAGAATATTTGATTATTTTTAAGGGTATTTTAGAATCACAATTATAATTGTGTAGTTAGTATTAGTAATTTAATTCATATAGTTTATAGCAATTATGCATTATTTTGTGTACCCTATAATAAGTGACCCCTATTTATATTTTTTAAGTAAATAATTAGTTTATTTTAATTATATAATATTAGAAATTTAGTTTAAGTAATAGGAATTATTATTATAGTAGAACTCAGTTTAGTATACCCTTGCAGGCATACCTGATACTGAAGAGCAAGTCTAGTCAAACGTATTATTCCCTGTAAAGTTTAAGGTGGGGTAACTTTCACTCTTCATCAAGTGCAACATAATGTGACATGATTGCTATGTTAAAATATGATATGTGTTACTTATATGTCATGTTATGTGTCATATGTGCTCTTAGTTCGATGACAAATAATTTCTTACTAACACTTGTACAGGATGACGACTTGGTGCACATATACCAACTAACACAAGTTATCGGATGACGGTTCGGTACTAAAAATATTTTAAATCTACTAATACTCGTACAGAATGACAATTCGACATACATATACCAACTAACATAAGTTATTGGATGACGGTTCGGTCTAAAATATTTTAATTTAGTTATCGAACGACAATGTGCAAAATTATTTTATTAAATTTGCATATGTTACTGTTGGATTGTATACTAAAAGTCAAGCTTTAGTATGAACAATGCCATAACAATATTTGAAATTAGAATCATTGATCAAATGATTGCATCTTATAATTTATTTATATGCATGATGCAATAGTCCATTTACTTTATACTGTAGATAATATGTTGTGCGACAACACGCAGAAGATCATATTATCGGTTTACTTATAAAGTATAAACAGATGCTCACAACTGAAATAGACGGGGACTCTCTATCGGTATGGTTGTAGTGTGGTTTGGTATTAGCTTGTCTTGGCTATAGAATCACATTAGTGCACTTGTGTGTATTGAGCAGGACCGCCTGAGATCATTCTTCTTATACTGACTATTTAGTAGAACTTGATCTCTGTTATTATGGAAGTTCGTGCTCTTAATCCCTATACAATAACCTCGACACGTAGGGCAGTATGTATTTCTTTGATTCATCAATGGGTGAGATTTATAAATATTAAATCAATATACTCGGTGAGTTGGGAAGTAGTGTTGTCCTATGGTGTGCTGTTGATTGTAGAAGGAATCCATGTCCAACATAGGTTGATGATGTCCCCTTGAGGAGCTCATAAGGTTTATCATGTAAATCTTGCAAGTGGATTAATTTCCGGCATGATAATAAGGTTGAGTGGTACTACTCTCGGATGAGATATTAATTAATTTGAGTTGTCAGTAACTTAATTAATTAATGGACATTGTATATCTTAAACATGGGGAGACCATCGGGCTTATAATAAGAAGGAGCCCAGAATATAATTTGGGATTAGACGGGTAGTGCAGTAATAATATTTTAGTGGACTATATTATTATTATTGGATTTAATTAAAAGATTTGGGCTAAGCTTGGTTAATTAAATTTAATTGAGGCCCAGTCCAATTTCTCCTCCTGGTCCCTGTTGTAGCCCAAGTATATAAGTCATCTCAGTTCCTGTTAAACCTAAGGGTGTGCCTCATTTGACATACGGGAGAAAACAGAGAGCAGATTGAGAGAACTCTGGGGATTGTTGACAACCCAACACCAGAGTTGACTTTGGGACATACGGTAGAAGATCAGAGGTGTTCTTCACTGCTGTTCATCCTCTACATTGACCCAGAAGTACGGTAAATATTTTAATTGCTTCTGCTAATTGTTTGCCTGTTATCCTAACGATCACGTTGATCCGCACGATCCAATTGCCAACAATTACAATATGGTATATTTCGCATGCATATTTATTTTTAACTGTGTAATCATTTAAGTTAACCCACTAAGTGTATTTTAGATTCTCACCCCATATTGATTTTCAGAACAAAGTTTAGAAGAGGAAGAGGCCCATGCAGATGTCCCAAGCCCTCAGAAGACTTTATATTATATCTTATGTTTAGGTATTTTATTAGAACTTTATTTCAAATATATCATCTGACCGTACTTATTTTTTATATATTACTCTACTCAGGTGAGTAGAGGCTAATATGTAAAATAATCTTTATGCAACTCTTACTTTATTACGTTATCGCTTTGGGAAATCTATATTATTTCCACTGTGCATTCTCGATCCCTTTATTATTATATTTTAAATTGTATATCTAGTAGCGTCTCAACCCCATAGCGTAACTCGGTGCATTACATAAAGTATGATTTTAGGGTGTTATAATATGATTCATTATTGACATACTTTAATTACAAATAAGCATATCTTACCTATATTATAAGCATACTTTAGTAATTGATTGACCTATCTCACACCTGTCTCACAAAATATCCGTCTCACAAGAAAGTGTCTCAATAAATATATATACTGGTATAGAACCTGTGTAATGCACGAGATAATTTTTTTAATGAGATAATTTATTAATGTAATTATTAAAATATAAAATGTTATATGTATTTATAAAATTGATCATGTGAGTATCTTAAAAGTAAAAATACATGTTTATAATGATTTTTTATTTAAATATAATAAAAATTACGTATGTATCCATTACATATGTAATAAGTTTCTCATTTTAAATCTTGTAAATAATGCTTATCTCTAATATATCTTTTGAGAAATATTATTGAAACACCGATTATAACTTTCACTAAGGATTCAAAAGTTCAAAACCTCTAATTATATTATAAATAATCTAATAATTGAGTTTCTAATTTGTATTGGACTTTCTTCTAAACATACAAATACTATAAAAACTCAAATATTCTCCATATTTACATGGGACTAATAACAAAATATAGTTACAATTTAACTCTACTATTTTTTATTTAGTCAAATAATGTATTGGAAAAATTACTCATAGGTACACACTTTGTACTACTAATTACTATGAGATATATTGATTTAAAATAATTACTCTCACATACAAAATATTAAAATAAAATACCAAATATAACCCTAAATCCTCACCCACCGCCGGACAGCCAACGCCATCGCTGCCGGACCGCGCGGCAGACTATCGCCGCTGTCGGAAAACTACTGCTACCGGAGCTCCTCTGGTCGGTAGCCGGAAAGTTGTCGGACCGCCGCCGCTGGAGCTCTGCTGGACAACAATATTTTTTTGCTGCACACACTTTTTTTTTACTGCACACATTTTTTTTACTGCACACACTTTTTTACTGCACACGAACTTTTGCTGCACACAACATTTATGTGCAGCACATTGTAGAGGTAATATTGGAATATCACTATATATTTTTGTAGTTAGTAGAATTAATTTTGTATATTTGTATCTCATAGTAATTAAAAGTTTTTTTGTATACCTAGTAGTAATCTTTCCTAATGTATTATAATGATTTTCTTTTCAAAATATCCAATTTCTCTAAAATTAAATTCATATTCAAATGAATTATTCTAATGATAATTCTAATTTTATTACCAGTATCTATAATTATAACCTTTTTTTATTTTAACAACACCTTCATCAGAAAAATTCCTAAGATCCAATTAAATCTTCTTTAATTGAATTATCTTACAATATACTCATATTATTTATGATTTTCAAAATATTAAAATCTTTCCATAAATATAATAAGTTAATAATTCCAAAAATAATATGATTTCTATAAACAAATTAATCAAAGTAGTCATAATTAAATCTTTTCTCAAAATAATTATTTTTAACTCAAAAAGATAATAATTCCAAAAATAATGTCATTTCTATAAACAAATTAATCAAAGTGGTCATAATTAAATCTTTTCTCAAAAAATATTTTTAACTCAAAAATAATCTCCAAATTCACTATGAATTTGACGTATGACGTCCTTTAAATTTTGATCAAGTATTTAAAAAATTATCAATCACATTCCGATTTTATATGGGATGTAGAAGTCTCATTAATAGTATGAGATATTTCAAAGTGCGAGTACACCACGTCAATTTTTAGTAAAGAATCTATTTATTTGTATGTCTATAATTTAATCTTATAAGTAAATCATAATCTCTTTAATAATAATTAATTATAAAGAACAATATCTCCAAATCAACATAAATTACTAAATAATTACATTACTAAAATAATAAGAAATAACTATATAAAAAAGGTAAGATAGTTAAATATTGAAAATAACATCAATATAAAAATGAATTAAACAATAAAATATAATTCTTGAAATTACATACTTGTTATCATGAGAAAAAAAAACTCTTAATTTATATATATTTTTTAAAAAAATACACTTATATAATTGATAAACATTGTTTACTTTTCATTGAAGTTTTTTATCTCTATTGTGTTAGGAAATTTTTAATTTTCTATATAATCTAATTGTGGGCAATATATTATTATGAAATTATATTAGGTATTTAATTATTTTGTGAACTTAATTTAGTGATCCAATTGAGGTGTAAAGTCCATTGACTATAATAATAATGATATGGACCAATTGAGTGGATATCTAATACTGTATAACTGTGTGATTATGGGTGATCAAATTGTATAGTATATAAAGGTTCTCAAAGTTATGGTCTCCGATACACTAAGCCGCACATATTTCTCTCTTCTACCTATCTGGAGGGATTACGACGGTCCCATAAGGAATAAAGTGACGTAGTTGAGGAATGCCGTAATACATATTTCTCCGAGTTCGTATTCCACCTAGAGGGCTTAATGGATCAATGTACGCTTTCGTGTTAAAGTTTAGATCTCATTAATCATGATAGGATTTATGGTATTAAAATTTAATGGATTTATTTCCTACAAGTGATATCAGAGCCACCCTATTTGTGATTATCTGATATTCAAAAGAATAATGTTTAGATCCAAATATGTGTTTGAATCATTATGCAAGATAAGGATTTTAGATTGAGGAATTATTTAGCAATTTTCCGTGATCGCCAATTTTAATTGATGCTATACTGTATAGCATATTTTGAACACGTATGCTATTGTTTCACATATCATTCTATGGTGATATTTGAGGATTTTAAATTTATTGCAAATGGTAGTCATGATGGTTGCGATTATGTGCTGTCAATTCATTACTCATTATGTGAGCTTTTGGATAATTGTGCAATTCTGCCTTGTTGCGAAGATTCAAAGTATTCTCATTTAAGAAAAGATAAGCTTTTTGTATTCATAATTCATTTGGATTATATATTAATTTAAATTATGGTTTGTTTGATCCAGTTTTAATAACCATTATTATTATTCATTCTTGTGACTATTGACACAAACTTATGTATGTCATTGAAATTCAATTTTCGTGTGTTGGTTGCGCAATTCTATTAATTGTATTAATTTCAATTTTACTTTGTTAATGGTGGGTTTGTAAGTAATGGGTTCATAAAAAATATGTTGACTGCAATTTAAATTGTGGTGATTACGTGTAGTTATCCGCATATGGCCATTATTGTTTCTTTATTAAATTCAATTGAGGTGGCAATGTATAATTTAATACTAATTGGCATTAAAAGGATGCTTATGTATTGTGATTCTGATTTGGGAAGGTGGTATTCATTGGAATATATTAAAATATATATATTCGAATGACTTGTGACTATTAAGACAAATTCAATGAATATTTTCTTATTGATTTTATGCCTCTCATTTTCTTATAAATTTATGCCTCTAAGAAAAATTATAGTAATTGACATGAATTCAATTTTGGAACAATTACTTTTGTATAATGTTAAGTAGTGGGTTGCTACTATTATTAAAATGGTTTCTATTGTTCTATAATTAGAGGTATTAATTTGGATAATTATTGTCAATTAACCGGCATATGTGTTATGATAATAGAAATCATTATTTTATTATCAAAGTGATTTTTTGGCATGATTGAATTAAGGAATCATATTGGTGCAGTAGAGAAACATGAGTTAATAATAGTAAGGTATTAATATTGTGGCATCCGCAAATTATGCACTAAATCAATTTTGTGTAGTGATTATAATAATCAATTACGTGCCATATTAATTGAAATTTGCATACAATAACAAATTTTGTATGTATGTGCCTCGGGCTATTGAATTGAATTGGCATATATGTACATGTAGACATTAGTGTCTTTATATTAATTTTGCAAATCCAATAATGATTTAAATAAGTTTGCGCACCCTTTTGGCCTATAAAATATTTAGATTGATTGATTACGACATAGGCGTGTCTGGATACTTGTGTCATATTTGGTTATATGATATTTCTATTAGCAATAACTAATGAGTCTGTGGTAGTTTTGACCATTGGCATGTATCATGAATGTGTAGTTGTTGATCCATCTATCACTATATTGTGGCATGCCTAATTCAGTCTATACTATATAATGATAATGTTCTCCAGGACTATGGCGTGATAGTTGATTTTACAGATTCAATATTGTTAAGATATTTGTTACCTGTATCAGCTTAAGTAAAGAAATTTTACCTAATTTATGTTATCTTAAATTAATATTCGGAATCAATTAAATTAAGAAATCTTTCATTATATGGATGAATCATCTCACATCCTTCTTTAGTATTAATTTTAAATTTGAGGAGACACTTTTAATGTCGTTTAATTAAATAAAAAAATTATTTAAAAGTATTGTTTAATTGATCTAATAATTTTTCAATCTAGTCAATCAAAGCATCATGTTGTCAAAGCAGTCTCTGTGTGTGGAGAACAACTTTATTGAAATTACATAGATGAGTGTAGAATTATTTATGCGTTCTGTGTTCGGCATACAGGTAGGCACAGTTTGCAAGAATAATAATGCACATGTGATAATAACTAAGTGATAATTATTTAAATTGTTCATGTAAGCATTAGTCGGTCCATAGATAGACTTTTATTTGACATAATTTATTATCAGTACTTGATTATTATACCAAGATTACCCTGTAGTTAATTTTTTTTCCATAGACGAGGTTAATGTTGCACAATGTATCTTGGGATAGATCCCCAATTAATAATGTTGTATGAGTGTATCTTCTTGCGGGTATTGACCGACCCAAAGGTAGATTAATATCTAGTTCGATATACACAAGAACATGTGGTGGTGAGTACGTGACAATTATTTGGTTTAACATGTGAGTAATAAGTCGGCCCAAATGAATGCTATTGCTTGACAATTTTATTGTCAGTATTTGACTATTACGTAGAGGGTGTCACTTATAGTTAGTATTGTTGTTCAAAGACTTGATACTAATGTTGTGCTCGAATCCTCGAGATGATTCTAAATTATTTAAATTGTTAAAGATAATAAAGTTTAATGTGAGCATGAAAATTATGTTGGATTGTATACTAAAAGTTTAGCTTTAGTATGAACAATGTTATAACAATTTATTTGAAATGAGAATCATATGATCAAATGACGTCTTATAATTTATGTATAAGTTCGATGTAATAGTCCACTTACTTTATACTGGAGATAATATGTTGTGCGACAATACGCAGAAGATCATATTATCGGTTTTCTTATAAAGTATAAACAAATGCTCACAACCGAGATAGACGGGGACTCTCTATTTGGATGGTTGTAGTATAATTTGGTATTAGATTGTTTGACTATAGAATCACATTAGTATACTTTTGTGTGTATTGAGTAGGACCGATTGAGATCGTTCGACTTGTACTGTCTATATAGAAGAACTTGATCTTAGTTATTATGGATGTTCATGCTCTTAATCCCTATACAATAACCTCGACATGTAAGGCAGTATGTATTTGTTTGATTCATCAATGGCTGAGATTTACATGTATTAAATCAACAAACATGGTGAGTTGGAAAATAGTGTTGTCTCTATGGTATGTTGTTGATTATAGAAGGAATCCGTGTACGTCATAGGTTGATGATGTCCCCATGAGGAGCTCATAAGGATTATCATGTAAACCCTGCAGGTGGATTTATTCCGGCATGATAATGAGATAATTGAGTGGTACTACTCTCGGATGAGATATTAATTAATGGAGTTGTTAGTAAATTAATTAATTAATTAATGGGCATTGTATATCTTAAATATGGGGAGGCTAACGGGCTCATAATAAGAAGGAGTCTATAACGTAATTATGAGATTAGAACGGTAGTGCAGTAATAATATTTTAGTGGTATATAATATTATTATTGGACTTAAGTATAAGCTTTGGGCTAAGCTTGGATACTTAAGCCCAATGGAGGCCCAACTCTAATTTCTCTTCCTGGTCCCTGTTGTAGCCCATATATAAGTCATCTCAGCTGTCCGAAAACCCTAATCTAAGAGATTATTCACGCTTAACATTGTTAGGAGGGTGAGGGAACAACATATTGAGAAGATCTTGAAGATCGTCGCCCACACGACGTTGAGATTGGACTTGGGAATACAGCAGAAGATCAAGAGGTCATTTGCTGCTCTGTCTGCCATCTTGCATGATTTTTATAATATCTTACAGAAGTCATAATATATTGACGGAAAGCCACGAAAGAGAGGATCGTTTTGGCATGTAGATCACTTAAATCGAAGATTAGACGAGGGAGTTATGCCCAAAATGGTGAGATTGCGCAGGCTGCCGGTGAGAATCCTTCTTCGTCAACATACCCTGGTGAAAGGTAATATGTTTCTTTGATATCTTGCTTCCACTGAATTAAAAACATATGGAAATCTAATGGTTCACGTTAACCAAACGATCGAATGCCAACAAAAATTGCTTGATGGTAACATTGATGAAATAATCTCAACTGTTTAAAGAACTAAAAGGAAATCCATCTATGCATTCAAGTAAACTTTCTCATAAAGGAATCACATGTATGATCATGAGATAGTTGTCTCGTTTGGTTTTGAATCAAACGTAGATGATTATGTGATTCATGGGAGAAGCTTAAAGTTAAACTAAGGGAGACAAATGCAGTCTCAATTAGGTGTCCTAAAGTTAAACTAAAGATTTAAAAAATATAAAAATATTCCATATACTTTGGTTGTTGGAAGTTGTATGATGAAATCTTAGAAGACCTAATTGACTTCTGTTGGTATATTAAGTAGACATTTAAGTAACTTTTGTGTGGATCTTTATTAAAGTATTTACATAGAACTAAAGAAAACATGCTTGCACATCAAAGATAAGATTTGTAGGAGATCGTAAAGAATTCTGATTCTGTGTTTGTTAGATGTCAATATAGTATAAGATCCACTTCAGGCTACATCTTATGTTGGTCAGGAGAGCTATATATCATGCAAAAGTGTCAAGCAAACACTTATAGCTCATTAATCATGACAATAGAAATAGTAGCACACTAAGGGGCATTCATAAATTACGAAGCTTTGTCACATAAAGTTTATTGTGATAGTTATGTCGCAATAAAGTATTAGCAAAAAGAGTTCTTATAAGTTAAGCTTACTGACATAGAGTTCTTGGTTGTTAAAGAAAGTATTTTGTATGGATAAAATTTTAGTAGAGCATATTGTGATAGACTCCAAAAGAGGATTCACCAACTATATATTTAATATCCTTGAACTTTATGAGCTATCTACTCATATGGGTGTTATATGGTTTTAGAATACATTGGTTTAGTGGGAGTTTATATTTATTGCTCTTTAAAGTTTTCACATTTGGACAATTCAATTTTCTACAGAATAAAGTTGATGGTTTTGAATTCATTGTGAATTTACTTAAGTAATTTTTCATTTTGTAATATTTTACATTATGGATTGATCTCGCTTAATTAAATTTAGACCAGTTGGAAATAGACATGATCTTGATCATATTGCATGTAATTTCCATGCTACTCACCATATTTGATCTATGTCATTGAGTATATTGATATTGGTGATTGTCGGGATTTAACCACGATTTGTAATGTGGTGAATGTCGCGGTAGTTTTTTATTAGTATATGAGATGGACCAGGTTGTTAAATATAGCCTGAAGAGAAATAGCATAAAGTTGCGCAACTAAGGACTCTTAATATAATTGCTTTGGGAACAATATACAGCCCAATTGGAAGGTTGTTAGGAAATTTTTAATTTCCTATATAATCTAATTATGAGCAATATATTATTATGCAATTATATTAGCTATATAATTATTTTATGAATTTAATTAAGTGATCCAAGTAAGGTGTAAAGTCCATTGGCTATAATAATAATTATATGGGTCAATTGAGTAGATACTCAATACTGTATAACTATGTGATTATGGGTAGCCAATTGTATAGTATATAAAGGTTATCAAGGTTATAGTCCCCAATACACTAAGCCGCACATAGTTCTCTTTTCTCCCCATCAGAAGGGATTACGAAGGTCCCATAAGGAATAAAGAGGCTTAATTGAAGAAGGTCGTAATACCTATTTCTCCGAGTTCATATTCCGCATAAAGGGTTCAATAGATCAAGGTACTCTTCCGTGTTAAAGTTCAGATCTCATTAATCATGATAGTGTTTAGGGTATTAGGATTTAATGGATTTATTTCCTACATATTGAAGTTAAAACTTGTTGTTAACACTATCAAATATCATCGTTTTAGTTGCTTAAATATTCACTCTGAATGTTTGATCTTTATCTTCATTTATGCCGACTTAGTATGTATTAGATCTATTATAATAGATGAGATAAATCAATACTTTTTTTTAGTAATATATACTTATCCAGAATTCCTAAAACTGCAATATTATTGAAAAATGAACACTATCAATCAACATTTTCATATATAATTGAATTTAATGAATAGAAAAATAATAAATATTAATTACAAAATGAGTTTGATCAAATATACTAATACAAATCTCATAAAAATTTGATGTAAAAATTAATATTAAATAAGTCTAAGTTATGATAATAAATAAATAAATATTTTTAAAATTTAAACATCAAAACAAAATAATTTTTACTACAAAGATTAAATAATTTGAGATATAAATGAAAAACAATAAAAAGTAATAATAAATATAATAATAATGATTATAATTCATTTAATGTGTATCTAAAATGAGCTCCCATTGATTGATATTATAATAGATAGATTGTACATTTTAGAATTGAATGCAGATATTAATTTCATTCATGCAATATATTATTAATAATATAAGAATTTTATAACATTAGATGAGAGCTTTATTGAATAGAGTAACTGTAGAAATTTATATATTTAGATTTAAACCCAAAATTTAATATTTAGAGGCAATCCGTAGATCTAAATTTATAACAGTAGAAATTTAGAAATTTGATGTAAAAATTAATATTAAATAAGCCTAAATTATGATAATTAATAAATATAATAATTTTAAATTTAAATATCGAAACAAAATATTTTTTTATTACAAAGATTAAATAATTTGAGACATAAATAAAAAAATATAAAAAGTAATAATAAAATGAAATAATTAATATAATAATAGTGATCATAATTTGTTCAATGTGTCCATATAATTAGCTCCTATGAACTTATATTATAATAGATAGATTGTAAATTTTAGCATTGAATGATTAATGCATAATTATTCATTCAATATATTATCAATAATATAACATTAGATAAGAGTTTTATATTTTTAAGTAGTTTAGAATGTAATGTATATGTAAACTTTTTTTTTTTAATTTTAAGATTTTATGCATTCATTTTTAAAATGTAATTGGTGCATTATTATTTTAATAATTTTATGTTCATTGAAATTTTTTTAAATATTACTTTCTTATAAGTTATTTACATTTTATAGAAATCTAAATTTTATATATAACACGTAGTAGGAATGTTGAAAAAAACAATTTTAAAAGCACCAAAAATATCATAAGACACTAATTAAACTAAAAATTTATATTTAAATAATGCTCAATTTAATAAATAAATAAATAAATATAATTTTACTTGTAATAAAATTTAGTGCAACTACCCATAACAAACATAAATATAGAAAATGGATCCCAATAAATTTTGATTCATGAACATAAAAAATAAGGCAAATACTATTGTGCAATAGTTTTTAAGGTGCAATTGGGTCCAAATTAACCCATGACCCAGATACTTGTACTCCAAATCAGTTTAACGGGTCAATCAATCGTTCAATTTTTCTCTCTCTAGTATATGGTCCCTTCCCCAAATCTGGTCTCTCAATCTCATCTTTCCTCTTTCTTCCAATCTCGTCTTCTCTCTCCACCACGATGCTGAATCTCGATCTCTCTCCACCTGCCCAACATTGCTCGGTCTTCTCTCTCCACTGCTCCAACGCTGAATTTTTATCTTCTATCTCCACCGCGCGACATTGCCGACACCACCTCTTACCTTCTTCCATCTGATTTACCGTTCTCTCTTCTACAGATTCACGTCAGGCTTTCGTTGTAAATTCAATGGATAAGAAGAATTTCTCATCAGATAGATTTGTGATTAAATAAACAGATATGTGATTAGAGGTATTGTGGAAAAATTCCTTTCTCGATTCCAAGATGAGAATTGGGTGGGAATTTTCTTTCGACAGTGTATAAACGTATAGGTTTTATTATATAAATGTATTATATTTTACTCTTAAATGTATCTTTCTAAAAGGGATGAGAATTGGGTGGGACGTTCCCATTTTAATTCGACAGTGTATACGTTTTATCATATTAATGTATTACATTTTATTCTTAAATGTATCTTTCTGAAAGGATGAGAATTGTGTCGGAAGTTTTTATTTTAATTCGACAATGTATATGTTTTATCATATAAATGTATTATATTTTACTATTAAATGTATCATTAAATTTGTACAAAAAATTGTATTAACTTTAATTGATTTTTTATATGAATTTTCATAATCAAATGTAGATTAGTCGTAATTTAATACTGTTGGCATTCGATCGTTTGGTTAACGTGAACCATTAGGGTTCTATACGTTTCTAACAGTCAGCGGAAGCATGAAAACAAGAAACGTATTACCTTTCACTAGGGTATGTTAGAGAAGATGGATTCTCGTCGGCAGCCTGTGCAACCTCACTGTTTTAGGCATAACTCTTACATCCGATCTCAGAATTGAGTGATCTATATGCCAAAACGATCCTCTCTTCTGTGGGTTTCCGTCAGTATATGAAAAGTTGAACTCTAAATTCAGTATAATTTTATAAAAATCGTGCAAGTTGATAGATAGCAGCAGCAAACAACCTTCCGGTCTTCTACTGTATTCTCAATTCCAATCTCAACGTCGTGTGGGTGACGATCTTCGAGATCTTCTCAATTTGTTATTATTTCTACCCTCTTCACATGTTAGACATGTCTTACTAGGGTTAGAACAGTTGAGATGACTTATATATATGGGTTACAGCATGGACTAGGAGGAGAAATTAGAGTTGGACCTCCATTGGGCTTAAGTATCCAAGCTTAGCCCAAAACTTATACTTAAGTCCAATAATAATAATATATAGCACTAAAATATTATTACTGCACTACCATTCTAATCCCATAATTAAGTTATGGGCTTCTTCTTATTATGAGCCCGATAGTCTCCCCATGTTTAAGATATATAATCACCATTAATTAATTAAGTTACTGATAACTCCATTAATTAATATCTCATCCAAGACTAGTACCACTCAACCTCATTATCATGATGGAATAAATCCACCTGCAGGGTTTACATGATAATCCTTATGAGCTCCTCAAGGAGATATCATCAACCTATGTCGGACACGGATTCCTTTTACAATCATCAGCACACCATAAAGACAATACTATTTCTCAACTCACCGAGTTTGTTGATTTAATCACATGTAAATCTCACCCATTGATGAATCAAAGAAATACATATTGTCGTACGTGTCGAGGTTATTGTATAGGGATTAAGAGCACAAACATCCATAATAACTGAGATGAAGTTCTCCTGTAAGTCAGTATAAGTCAAACGATCTCAAGCGGCCCTGCTCAATACACAAAAAAGTACACTAATGTGATTCTATAGTCAAGACAACTAATACTAAATCACACTACAACCATCCCGATAGAGAGCCCCCCTCTATCTCGATTGTGAGCATATGTTTATACTTTATAAGGAAATCGATAATATGATCTTCCGCGTGTTGTCGCACAACATATTATCTACAGTATAAAGTAAGTGGGATATTGCATCGTATATATAAATAAACTATAAGATGCAATCATTTGATCATATGATTCTCATTTCAAATAAATTGTTATAACATTGGCAAAAAGTTAGACTTTTAGTATACATTCCAAAAATCTCCCACTTATACTAAAAGACTATGATGTCATGTCTTTTGCCATACATTTGATTTCCACTCCCACTACACGACCATCAAAAGCTTGATTAGCCATAGTTTAGTGGAGAATGACCAATTCAAGAAATTATCGAACCCAAGGGAGGTAGGTACTAGTGCTTAAGCGATCTCATGTTTCTTATAATTTTATAGAGACTAATCATCAAAGGGAGGTTGATCAAACAAGAAATTAAATCAATCAATGCAAGTGAACAAGCAATGATCAAACGAACAAGATGGATGGATGAAAAGTGGTTTACCAAATTGATTAAAAGTGAGATTAACAACAATCAAGAAGTGGTAATTCTAGGAATTATGTATCAAATTTATATGTATCATGGATTGAAGATTAAGGGCCAACACTAAAATCACCTAAACTCCCTCTCGAGATGGATAGGATATGAATATCAAATAGCTCAATGGATTGGTTCTCACTTAAACAATTCCAACTAGGTACTAAGCTTAAATGAGAGTCCCTTCACACAATTAATCAATCTCTCGATCAAACCAATCACATGTCCTACCAAAGGGTTCTAAACTATGAAGGACTTCTCAATCTCTTCACAATCTATAATGCACCTGAAGTGTTTGATGAAATGATTCACTTAATTATCCTAAGCATATAATTGATTTCTCAATCTAATCACATATCTAGAACAACTAAACACACAAATCATCAATACAATTCAAGCAATTAATAATCAATGGTAGAAAATCATAGATCCAATCAACATATGAATTTGAATACACAAATTCCCAAAATTATCCAACAACTCTCATGTTGCTAATCTCACAAGGGAGATTAGCCTACCATATTAAGAAGGAAATGAACATAGACATTAAGATCCTTACAAAACATGATGAAACTATGAGGTTTAATACAAGAAATGAATGGAAACTCCCTTGATGTCACTTCAATGGTGATTTCCTTCCTTCCCTTGTTATCTTCCTCTCTTCCTTGCTTCTTTTCTTCAATTGGATGATGATTTTGATGGTTGGATGATGGTAGATCCAAAGGATGGTGAATGAATGAAGATGATGGTGTAAAATGGAGAGAATTGTGTGTGATGTGTGTGTGGAAGGGTGGAATTTCGGATCTTTCTGTCAATTGTTGAATAAATGGGTATTTATACCCCTTGGGAAGCTTCTAGATGTTTCTGGAAATTTCAGCAGTTTTGACACCTACACGGCTCGTGTGCTGTAACACGGCCCGAGTCGTGTCTGTGGCTTCTGGTCAACGGCGAGCTCTGGACAGCGCATGGCTCGTGCGCAGCACACGGCCACAGGGGTGGCCGTGTTGTATTTTCTGACATTGTCGCACGGCCTTCTCTTACAGGGCCGTGCTTGGTGCACGGCCCGTGTTTCTACACACGGTCCGTGTCCTGCACTCGGCCACAGGGATGGCCGAGTTGGTGCTTCTGGCATCCGCACACGGTCACTTCTCACAGGGCCGTGTTCCGTACACGGCCCGTGTAAGTGCATGCCCTGTTTTACTTCTTCCATTTTTTGCCCGTTCTCCCTCGTTTCAACTCCGAATTAAGCTCATTCACACACATTTCAATAAAAATACAAAATACAACCAAATAACACATAAAATACGGATAAAATAATACGAAAACACATATAAAAAGACACTAAAATCTAGGTGAAAATATCACTCATCAAAGCTCTTGCTTTAGGGTCTTTGTAAATGTATTTTACTAGGTTATCATCCGATGCAATCTAGGCAACAACAACCTTCCACTCATTATACATTTTCTCGTAACAGGTGGTACTCGCGCTCCATGTGTTTAATTGCCTTATGGGCTCATGATTCCTTCAAGTTTGCAACTGCACCATTATCATTAAAATAAATTATGATAACCTTGGGCAAACTTAGAAACACTTCAAAGTCCATCATAAAGGTTCTAGAGTCATGCAGATACTTTGGTTACCTCATAGGCTCCAATTTATCATCTTTCCATGATGGATTCCGGAGTCTAAAATATATTTCTATATAAAACTCCTCCATATTATGACTCAATTTCCTAAAATTAAATACATAACCTTTGAGGTGGATTTACTGTGTCCCTATCTAATTTGAAAAATCCAAATCTACGTAACCCATAAGAAGTATTGAATATGTTCAGTAAGTCCACATATAATTTCTGATCCTTTTCAGGTACATAAGTATATATCTTACCATATTTCAATGTTCTTACTCCGGGTTACCTTTGATACCCACTGTCTATGCGTTTCGCAAAACAGATATACATTCTTGTGCATAGCATTCCTTAGATTAAGCTACCTTATTCACCAAAACATAAGGAACTGCTTTCATCACCATTATCTTCTTTTGTGTCTCAAGACACATCTCCTTAGATAAAGTCACATGCTAAAAGAAGTAAGGATCGTATCATCTTATGAAGCTTGAGACAAGCATAACATCCTTTCTTGTGATCCGTATTACCGTGATCAAAAGGATATCTTTTGCTTCTTCTCAAGTCCTTCATTTCATCCTACTTTATTAACCATACCCATACGCTTAATAATACTCTTTTATTTTCTCCAATGAGCAATATATCACCTACGTACAGAACAAGAAATACCACTACGTTTTCGTCACTTTTTACAATACACAAGACACATCCACGCATTGAATGAATCCATATCTTTGGATTTCCTCACAACACGGATGTTTCATGATCTTGAAACTTGCTTTAATCCATCGATGGACACCTTTAAGCTTACAATCAAAATAATATTAGCCATTTGCAATGAACTTCTCTAGTTGCTTCACATAGATGTTCTCGTCAAGACTTCCAGTTCAGGAAAGCTATCTTGACATCTATTTGTTATTCCTCATATTTCATATGAGTAGCAACAGATAAAAGAATCTGGATTGACAAAGGCATAGCTACCGGCGAATCAGGTTTTCTCATAATCTAACCATTTCTTTCTAAATATACCTCTTTGCAACAAGCTTTGCTACCAAGGTTTTAACCTTACCACATGATCCTCTTTTATTTTTTATGACTACTTGATGAGTGATATTTTCACCTAGATTTTAATGTCTTTTTATATGTGTTTTCGTATTATTTTATCCGTATTTAGGTGTATTTTAGTTGTATTTTGTGTTTTTATAGAAATGGGTGATAATGAGTTTAAATGTATGATTTTAAGGTAAAAATAAATTCTAGATGCGAAAATAAAGACGTAGGAAAAAATGGATCTCAATTCGGAGTTGAAACAAGAGAGAACGAGCTGATACAAGTTGTAAAAACAGGGGTTGCACCAACATGGTCGGCCGTGTCCCGAACACGGCCCTGTAAGGGGTGGCCATATTCGGGCACCCAAAACACCTACACGACCACTGTGTGGCTGTGTTGCAGCACACGAGTCATGTTACGCAACACGGCCCTATAAGCCTTGGCCGTATTCTGACATCTAAAATGCATATACGGCCACCGTGTGGCCGTGTTGCTGCAGGATCAGAGAAATAATAAAATTCTTCTAGAAGCTTCCCAATGGGTATATATACCCAATACTTCAATATTTGATCAGATTTTGTGGGTTGGAGCCTAAAAACACACATCACACACCACTTTCTTCATTTTACACCATCATCTTCATCCATTTTTCATTCATTCTATCTACCTTCATCCCACCATCAAAATCACCATCCATTTGAGGAAAAGAAGCAAGGAAGAGAGGAGATTTGCAAGGGGAAGAAGAAGATCACCATTGGAGGCATCCAAGGGAGTTTTCATCCAACTTTTGTATTGAAACCTTATTGTTCATCATGTTTTGTAAGGATCTTAATGTCTATGTTGATTTCCTTTTGAATATGGTAGGCAAATCTCCCTTGTGAGATTAGCAACATGAGAGTTGTTGGATAATTTTTTTATTTGTATATTTAAATTCATATGTTGATTGGGTAAATGGATTTTCTATCATTGACGTTTGAGATCTTTTGGTTTATCATGGTTTGTGTGTTTAGTTGTTTTACATATGTGATTAGATTGAGAAATCAATTATGTGCTTAGGATAATTGAGTGAATCATTTCATCAAACACTTCATGTGCATTATAAATTGTAAAGAGATTGAGAAATCCTTTGGAATTTAGAACCCTTTGATAGGACATCCGATTGGTTTGATCGAGAAATTCAGTAATCGTGTGAGTGGACTCTCATTTCAAGCTTAGTAGCTAGATGGAATTGTTTGTGTGAGAACCAATCCGATGAACTAATTGAGATTCATATCCTATCCATCTCGAGAGGGAGTTTAGGTGAACTTAGTGTTGGCCCTTAGTCTTATGCCCATGATTCATATGAATTTGATGCATATATCCTAGGATTTTCACTTCTTAATTATTGTTAATCTCACTTTTACTTAATTGGAAAACCACCCTTCACTTATCTATCTAGTTTGCTAATCATTGCTTGCTTGCTTTGGTTATTGTTATTTACTTATTTAACATCCAACCCTTTGATGATTCGTCTCTATAAAATTGCAAGAAACATGAGATCGCTTAAGCACTAGTACCTACCTCCCTGTGGTTCGATAAATTGATGAATTGGTGATCCCAACAACAAAATAGCTAATCACTACTTTCAATGGATTTTACACCATTTAGTGGTCCTACAAGCTCCCAGGCTTTATTTAGAATTCATCGATTCTATTTCAACATCATTGCACTTGCTAAGATATCGCATTTCGATCTTGTAGTGCTTCATCATATCCGTGGGTCAACTCCATGTTTACTAGGTACCAAGTCTCATGTCTCTCCAAAAACATATATCTTACGAGTTGTCGAACAACTCTCCCACTACGACAAAGCACTAAACGCAATTGTATATCAGACATGACACGCGTTGCAATTTACCTTGTGGTATATCCTCTTATACAATTGGTACTAAAACTTTGTATTTTCCCTCTCACTTCCTTTAGAATAATTTACGCATAGATTTGTGATTTATTACATAATCCTTTTCTAAAAAATCTAGTGATTGTGTTAACAATCACCCTTTGATCTTTTTGTACTAAATAAATCACCCTTCATTTTCTTATGATATCCCACAAATAGATGAACATTCATGCGAAATACTATTTCTAGGGCATACCTATAAAATGAATTTAATCATTCCAAATAACTCATCATTCATCTAATCATTTACATAAGAGTCTTTCTCTTATTAGGATTAGAAGGCGCGTTATTAATTACTATTTGTTACATCCATGGGATAAACACAATTTAAGAGTTTACAAATTGTTACCAACGTACCACAACAGATTATAACTCCATTCTTCATTATAATGTTCATGTCATTTAAATGAAATGGAGTATCTTTCCATAAATGCATAGAAACTGAAATCAAATTCTTTCTATGAAAAATGTACGTAAAGACAATTTCTCAAAACCAAACGTTTATTCATATCGTAAGATAAATAAACAACTCCCACTACAACAACCACTACTCTTATAGTTTTACCCATGTACTTAATAATCTCATCATCACTTAGTTGCACGCTTTTAGTAATTCCGGTGTCTACACACAACATGTCAGTTGATGCCATCACTAATCATGCTTCAACAACTAGTGAATGAGATACTAAATTTGTTCACATCTTGATGAAATTAGATTTTCTTCATCACATGTTTTGTCAGAAGTTCCCCACCATATATAGCCTCTCGTATTCCAGGTAGAACTTGCTCAAAACATCCAGACAAATTATGGAGAATAAATTGATCTAGGTTTCTCCTTTAATTTTTACTCCAAGCATTCTCAATTCATTCATCAACTTATCCATGACCTCTTGTCTTTCTTTACTTACTCAAGTATCTGAAGAGCCGCATGAGACCATCATATTTCTATGAACCTCTCACCTCTCCAGTAGAGACTTTAATAGGCATCATGGGAAATCCTTAGTGAGAACACATATTTATATTTTCTTAAGCAGTAAAATTCAAAACCAAGATTCTTTTCTAATCATCTAATTTTGGACCAGTAAATATAATTTCTTTCAGTTAACAATAAGTAAAATAAAACCATTTGAAATTACAGAGAATCATAAATAAATACACCGATCAAATTTTTGAATTTATCCATTTATATTGATTCCCTAAAAATAATATAAAATTAAAATTCACCGACATCTCAAGCACTATGAGTCTACAAGCCACGTTAGTGTGGACGTTTACAAACCCGAATATTTACAAGAGAAGGTTTTACACATTAATTTCATTCGTCAACCTTATCTTATGACAAAATATTTAGTAATCGATTCCTCTTTAGCCATGCAAATAATAGCAGTGACTCCATTGGGGAGGATACTAATTATTTATACGTAAGTGTACACCATTATTTGATCACAAGTCCGTGGTCCAAGCTTATATGCCTTACAGTTAGAGAAGTACACACGCGCTCGGATAACTTCCTACAATCATCGATTATATATTTGTACCAGCGAACCGCACATAAACTCATTCATTAGGGAGGAAGGTCAATGCCAACACGCAAGTTAATGAGCCACATTACAAAAAAAATTATTTAATGAAGTTTGTACCAGTAATCCGTGAATATACCCATCCGTTAGGGAGGAAGGCCTATTGCCAACACACAAGTTTACTCACATCACTTACAAACCAATAATGGAGGCCGCGATAATTAATTACCAATTCCCTCTTCCACTTAGTAATTTAACACCGAGGATTTTTACATGCATATAATATTCAATAATAAAATATTCTACCTAGCATGCTCCTATTACGGAAAATAAGACAGTAAATCAAGGAGAAACATGCATACATATATAACAATAATCAGATAATTAAATTAATTATAAACATTTATATTTCGGCGAACTCGATTGTTTGTTTCCAGTCAGCATTAGCCCCGCCTTTAAGCGATGATGGGGCTATCCGTCGCACCTTCATTGTCAAATTAGAATGGGACTTTTAGTGCTCGCCGTGAACAATCACGTAATCATTCGCCTGGCATCTTGCGTGCTAAGCCACGATTCATGATATCTGGCCTACCTGTCGTGGCCTGCCTTCAATCATGCTTTCCATACAGTGAATTTCCGGTGCTCTGCCCAATCGTATGAAGCTGTGCAGTTCATCATATCAATCAGCCAGTACAGAGTTTGCTCATGTCGACCTTGCACTGGGTTTCCAGCCATGATCGCCCACTACCCAGCGCCTGTCTTTGTCATGCCGCCATGTGAGATGCCCAGCAGAAGTTTCAGGACACAACGTTCCTCTCGGCAATAATCCCAGCAAGCACTCGCACGACAAGAACCCATGCCATGCTCGGCAATGTGCCCGCCTACCGCTCGTAATCTGTCCTGCCGAAAACAGTCACTTGTCCGCCACTTTCATTTTCACCATCACCCCACCGAGCCGTAGTTTCCGTCATTGACCCGTCATGTGCTGCTCGTGTGTCACCATGTACAATTAGAGTATTCAATAAGAAATTTAGTTCTACACCCTAATTCATGTACACACATAAACCCTAGCTTAACGTTTCACGCTTCACCTCGAAACTGAAGCTCTGATACCAATTATTGGCGTTCGATCGTTTGGTTAACGTAAACCATTAAAGTTCCATATATTTCTAATAGTCAGCGGAAGCATGAAAACAAGAAACGTATTAATTTTTACCAGGGTATGTTGGAGAAGATGGATTCTCGCCGGCAGAATGCGCAACCTTACTGTTTTGGGCACATAACTCTTTCATCCAATCTCAGAATTGAGTGATCTACATGCCAGAATGATCTTCTCTTCCGTGGCTTTCCTTCAGTATATTACACGTTGAATTCTAACTTCTGTACGATTTTATAAAAATCATGTAAGTTGATGGACAACAGCAGTAAATAACCTTCCGGTCTTCTGCTGTATTCCCAAGTCCAATCTTGACGTCGTGTGGGCGACGATCTTTGATATCTTCTCAATCTGCTGTTTTGTGTACCCTCTTCACGTGTTAGGCGTGTCTCACTAAGGTTAAAACAATTGAGATGATTATATATATGGAATACAGCAGGGACTAGGAGGAGAAATTAGAGTTGGACCTCCATTGGGTTTAAGCACCAAGCTTAGCCCAAAGCTTATACTTAAGTCCAATAATAATATATACCACTAAAATATTATTACTGCACAACCGTTCTAATCCTATAATTACGTTATGGGCTCCTTCTTATTATGAACCTAACAGTCTCCCCATGTTTAAGATATACAATGTCCATTAATTAATTAAGTTGCTGACAACTCCATTAATTAATATCTCATCCAAGAGTAGTACCACTCAACCTCATTATCATTCCGGAATAAATCCACCTGCAGGGTTTACATGATAATCTTTATGAGCTCCTCAAGGAGACATCATCAATCTATGTCGGACATGGATTCCTTCTACAATCAACAACAAACCATAGAGACATCACTATTTCCCAACTCACCGAGTTTGTTGATTTAATCAGATGTAAATCTCACCCATTGATGAATCAAAGAAATATATAATGTCTTACGTGTTGAGGTTATTGTATAGGGATTAAGAGCATGAACATCCATAATAACTAAGAGCAAGTTCTCCTATAAGTCAGTATAAGTCGAACGATCTCGAGCAGTCCTGCTCAATACACACAAAAGTGCACTAATGTGATTCTATAGTCAAGACAAACTAATACCAAATCACACTACAACCATCCCGATAGAGAGTCCCCATCTATCTCGATTGTGAGCATCTGTTTATACTTTATTAGGAAATCGATAATATGATCTTCCGCGTGTTGTCGCACAACATATTATCTACAGTATAAAGTAAGTGGACTATTGTATCATACATATAAATAAATTATAAGACACAATCATTTGATCATATGATTCTCATTTCAAATAAACTGTTATAACATTGTTCATACAAAGAGCTAGACTTTCAGTATACAATCCAACAAATAATTTGTACATTTTATCGATAAATGTATTATTTTATAAAAATAATAATATTAATATTATATTTATCAATATTTTCATCAATATATTTATTAGTTATAGTTATACATATTAGTATAAAATGTTATACATTTTATTATAAGATATAATACATTTATTAGAAAATGCATGTAATGTAGATTAAATATAGTTTATTTAAATAATTAAATGTGTATTTAAAAATTGGAGTAACATAATATAATTTTATTTACAAAATTAATTACTACACTCAACAGTTAAATTGAACATGAAAGAATAATATGTTTGTAAATGTAAACATATACATTAATAAAGTAAAACTATTACAGTCATTTAAAATGTCATCAAATAACAATACAATTCATCATAATAAATTAACATGTTTGATATCAAATCAATTGTAAATTACATAATTAAATTTTAAAATTCTGAAGAAATCATTAATGAGGGGATAAGTTTATGCAAATCTAGGGTGATAGAAAGGTGTGACGTTGCAGATCTGAAGTGATTGAGGGCGCGACGTTCCAAATATAGAGTGAAAGAGAAGTGCATTGCAGATCTAGAAGGTTTGAATGAGATTTGACACGTAGAGCATTGCAGATTTGGAGTGATAGACAGGCATGATGTTGTAAATCTATAGCGAAAGTCAGAAGCAGTGGAGACGACAGCGATACAAAGGTAGAGCAGATGTCGGACGAAATGGTGGATAGAAGTTGAGATTTGAAGGACGAAGGCAGCGCGGAAGACAGAAGCGGCGAGGCGGCGCAGAGTTAGGGAGGAGGCGATGGTGGACAGCGGAGTGAGGGAGGAGAGGGTGTGAGAGTAGCTGCGGGCAGTGGAGAGAGAGAAGAAGAAAGCGGAGAAAAAGTCGTGAGATAGAAGTGAAAATTTTGAGGGCAATCGAATTTTTTCCTTTGTATACATGATCCATTTTATGGATATGGATCCATTATTAGTGTGCAACAATTGCACAGTAGATCAACTCAAAAAATAATACTTAGACTTAGAAAAGATATTAAAAATTAATTAGGAATTGAAAAAAGTACATGAATCATTATTATATAAAATAGAAAAATTTTCATGTAAGCATCCAATTTTTAAGTTAAGTCTCAATTTTAGACTTCATTTTAGAAATGTCTCATTTCAAGGCTCAATTTTATCTTTTTTTCTCAAATTAAGGCCCGTCGTAACTTTATTTTTTTTCGAATTCAATATATTTTATAAAATAATATAAAATATTAACAAAAATAACATATATTTAATTTTATGATTTGATTTGAAGGTGTATAATAATATTTTTAAATTATTTTGTATGAATTGAAATGAAAATTTAAATTTCATGACAAGTCTTAAAATGAGAAAAAAATAACAAATATAAAAAACCATGCCTTAATTTGAGAAAAAAACTAAATTTAAATCTTAATTTAAAATACTTATAAAATCGATTCTTATTTTGCCACCTAAACTAAAAATTAGGTCTTCATATAAAAATCTTCCTATAAAATATTATATTCTCGGTTATAATAAAAATTATAAAATGATAATCTCATAACTAACCAATCGAGTTGATAACTAATATTTTGAATTTTTTTCTTTAGTTTGTACTTTTCTTCCTCTCTTTCTTGTCTCCTCGAGTTTATACCTTTCTCGGAGGAGAACCTTCGACGATTGCAATTCATCTTTTATTAAATTTAACAAAAATAAATAAAATTTGTAGATATAAAGCATATTAAAATAATTCTCTAGTTTAAAAATTATTAAAAACATAATATGTAAAAATAATTACAAAAGCATATAATGAAATTGACAAAGTCTCTTGTGATACGTTACTTTTGTGAGACGATTTGTGAGACGTGTTAAAGTATGTCTATTATTTAGATAAAGTATGTTTAATGGTTGTTAAAGTATGTTTTTTAAAGTATTCTGAATTATGCATTAAAGTATGATTTTATTATGTTATAATTTGATTTATTATTGACATACTTTAATTGCAAATAAATATATTTTATCAGTACAATAACCTACTTTAGTAATGGGTCGACCTGTCTCACACTCGTCTCAAAAATAACCTGTCTCGATAAAATTATATCACTACATAAATGTTTAAAAACAAAATAAAAATATAGAAAATTGTAATGCTCCATTTCTTTTGATTGGCTCTTCACATTTTCTTTATAAATGAGAAATAAAAGAGAAATAGAAAGAGAGATTAGTGACGGAGTGAGTCATAGGATGAGGATGTGAAATTATGGAATTATTACTTATAGGTACAAATTATAAGATAATATTACTGCTAGATACAATATATAAATTAAATTACTATCAGGTACAAAAGTATGCAATGTAAAGTCTTAATTACCCTTTCACATTCAGCTGAATACATAATTCATAATTTGTTAGTTAGAAATTCATGTAAACTTGTTTTATTTAATTTCCTATATTTTAGTTATCTCTCCTCAAATCAATCTATTTCTGAAATTCACCCCCCGGTGTGATTACATATCAGAGTCGAAGTGTAGAAAATTGTTGATCACAGTAATCATCTCAATTTGAAATCACAAACCTGTAAGTATTTGTTTAATTTTGAAGATTTGTTTAATTTTGTTAATAATCACAAACATTCAACGGTAATTTATGAGAGTTTAAACATAATTTTGTAATTACTTTTAATGGTAATTTTGTTCGACGGGTGTAAACATAATTTTGTTTAATTACCAGTCAATGGTTGTTTTCCTCTTTTGTTTATAATCTATTTCCTCTTTTAATTTTCATGTAAAATGGTGTGAACAAATTTATCTAATTAATATGATTTTTGAATTCTGTAATTTATGAGATCTGTTAGTAATGTTTTTCGAATACAATTTTAATACTTTCTAATGTCTGCATTCTGTATGGTTACGATTTTTATTTAATTCCATTATAAGATTTTTATGAATACCAATGATTGATGTTCTAATCTATGCATTCTGTATGGTTTCATTGTTTTCCGAATACCATTATAAGATTTTCCTGAATAACAACTGTTGTTGTTCTGATGTATGCTTTCTGTATGGTTATCTTTTTTTTTTAATACCATTATAAGATTTTTTTCTGAATACCAAGTCACGTGAATGAATATTTTTCCATTGTAAAATACCGAGAATGCTACACGCATGAATACATCCTATTCCCGAAATCAATCGTCTAGCTATTGAGTCTAAAAGTGAATATAAGATTCTTGCACCCATTTTGAAACGCCCGCTGGGTTGATCGAAAAAAAGCAGAATACCTTCCTATGAAGAATACCCTAAGAAAAAGGAAAACACCTGTTGAATGGTAATTATCCTTTGTTTCTCTTACTTATATATCAGAGCTGATATTATATTACTATTTGATCGATTTTTTCTTATTTTAATGCAAAATTTTAAAAGTAGGGCAAAAGCGAAAGTCTGCACAATATTGAAGATGCCACATCATTTTTCTCCTATTTTTTTCCTTCAAGTGCTTGCACACTATTTATTGGTTAGTTGAAGATAAAGTTTGCATATGATTAATATGCTTCTTTTATTTACATACGATGTTGAGTGGATGAAACTTCTATTGAACACATCTACTCCCTCCGTCCCAACACAGTTTTTACATTTCCTCATTTGTCCTTCCCAACACAGTTTTCACACCCTAAAAATGGAAAAAGAGTATAAGAAAATACCCTCCCATAACCCCTTATTTTCAAAAATGCCATTTCATCTTTACACATTTAAAAACACTAATTATATACTTAAACTTATTTAACTAACACAATTTATTCCAATATACTAACCCAACCAAATTTTCTGTCAAAAACAAAAAAACACCCAACCATAATTAAAAAAAAAATCATTCCTGCTCTTCAAAATCATTTCCTCCTCTCTACCTTCTAAGCCCTAGATCTAACTTTCTCTGTCTCTCATTTGGATCTCACTCTAAGTTTCAATGAATCTATGCCCTCTCCATCTATAGATCCGAATGTCTAGAACCGATTTATCACTTGCGAGGTTAATTTTCCATTTCTTGCTGGCATTGGCCACCAAGCTCCGCTGCGTGGTCTCCTCCTCCTCCGCTTTGTTGTCGCCACTGCCGCCCTCAAATGCAGTTCGCTGCCTCTCCGTTCCCTTGGTCACGGTAGGGATATGTCAAATTTTCACGTTTGGTGATTCCAAAGTTGGGAATCGAGTTTTTTAGTGTGCATTAGATTTAATATTTTAGATGAAAGATTAACAAGGAAAAGCAAACATGTAAGAAGGAAAGAGGGCATTTCTTCCTTACCGTAAAAGTTATTCAAGTGGGATTTGAAATCAAGATTTAGATGTGCAAACCAATTAAAAATTTCTCTCTCTAGAAAAATGGTTGGTTCCATTCTTTACTCCATTCTTTACTCCATTCTTTTAATGATTTTCTAGTTTTTTCCTCTTGGTTTTCTCACTTTTTGGTGACTGGGTATTCTTTTCTTGAATCTTATGGGCTAGGTCTCTTTAAATAAAAATTTCTATTTTTCATTGCAGATCGAAAAGTAACTAGTGCAATTTTGGCATCGTCCATCCAGTGCAAATTTGAAGAATATTTAGCACATGCTTTTGGAGTAGTTTAGGTTTTGTGGTACTGGAATTGGCACCCAGATTCTTCTCTTGATTTGATATTGCAATGAGATTTAGTTCTTAATTTGGTGTTGCAATGGGATTAAGTTTAATGTTAAAATTAACTCCTTTGCAATTAATTATTGAATGTACAAATATACCCCCAGGATGTTGCTTTGAAAAGTCAAAGAATGTGAACAGTGAGATATTTTTGTAACAGTAAGTGTGAAAATTCTCCCGGGACGGAGGGAGTATTGTTTATGACTCGTTTTCTACCTCTCAAGTTGTGTTGACGGCATTATACATTTTAGAAATGGAAGTTTGTATTCATTTTATGTTTTAGGAATGAGAGTTGGATTATTTAGTTTGTGGATAGAGAAATTGATATTGCAAATAATAATTCTTATTGACTCTTCAGGTGATATTCCAATGTTTGTATTCAAAAATATAGAACTTAATATTCCACAAAATATTCAAATGTATTCAATATATTTCACATTCATTCATTAAAATGCTTTTGTATTCAAAATTAGTAAGTATTTAGAATATTTAATGTTGAATAACGATGTATTTAAAATTGTTTTCTCAATATTCTACGAAATATTCATAATGTACTCAATATATTTCAAATTCATTTCTTGAAATATTTTTGTATTTAAAATTAATAGGTATTCAAAATATTTAACGTTCAGTAATATATATTCAGAAATTAATTACCAGAATATGGGGCTCAACTCACGCTTCCTATAAACGTGGAATAAGTTGAATTAATGCCAACGGATTTTTAGGATAAAAAGATGGAATAAACTCTATTTTTAATTTTAATATAAAATATCTTTACATTTTAATATATTATTGAATACAGTCACATTAAGAATTTAGAATATTTCAATAAAATCAATAAGTATTTAGAATATTTAATGTTCAATAGTGATGTATTCATAAATGTTTTCAACGAAATATTCATAATGTATTCAATATTCGATATATTTCAGATTCATTAATTTAAATGCTTTTGTATTCAAAATTAGTAGTTATTCAAAATATTTAAGGTTTAGTAACTTCTAATATATAAATTTTGAATAACATGTACAATCATAATGTGATAGATTATATTGACTAATCTCAACCTATTTCCTAGATAATAGATTTTAGTAGATTGAATACAAATATATTGAACATAAATACTTTCAGAATACATAAATTTTGAATAACATACTTCTGAATACATAAAATTTGAATAACATATACAATCATGCGTAGAGATTATATTAACTTATCTCAATCTATTTCCTACTTTCATGGAGAGATTAACGTTTAATTAATTTCTGAATACAATTAAACTTATAATAAGGTTAAAATGGGGTATTTGATGGGTTGAATTTGTAGTGGATAGTATTTTAATTTGGATATTGTACCTGCTAGTAATATAGATAGATAAATTGTACCTATAAGTAATGGACCCAATAAAATATTAATGTAATTTTTATATCATTGATTCAAATATATATACACAAAAAAATTAAATGCTATTATATTATAATAAAATAAGTATTAATTTTAATTGGGTCAAAAAAATTTATTATTGATTGATTACCATTAAAAGAAATAACATATTCAATTTAGGAAATATGAAAAAAATAAAAAAAGGGAAAAATTACATGTTATCAAAGTGAACTCTTAATCATCATGTTATATCAATGTCAAATATTAGTATATAGGGTCACTTACTATTTGGTACATAAAATAATGCATAATTACTATACAATACATGACTTAAAGCACTAATACTCATAACTACACAATTATGATTTTGATGTCATAAATACCCCTATGTGTTTGCACAATTTGTTTTTGCTCATTTTGTTAGCACATTTCAAGTTCTGGCGGAGGTCCGGTGGAGGCCCAGCGACTGGCCATCGATGGTCTGGTGGAGGTCCGGTGATCGGCCGACAGTCCAGCAGTGGGTGGGTGGGGGTAGGGTTTGCACAATTTGTTTGCACAAATACACAATTTAGTTTGCACAATTTTATTTTTGCACATTTTTTTTTTCATATTTTGCTTTGCAGTTTTTTTTTCACATTTTTTTGTACAATTTTATTTTACATAATTTTTTTTGCACAATTTCTTTTGAACATTATGTTTTGTACAAATTTTTTGCACAATTTTGTAATATTCAAATTATTATTTTGCAAAATTTTGTAATATTCAAATTTATTGTGTTGATGAAACGAACAAACACAATATTTTTTTGCATTAAAATTTGGAATCCAAATCACAACACAAACTCATAAACCTTGCAACGAGCCCAACCTGGTAGCAAATTTAAACAAATGGAACCAATGGAACATGGTGAATTGAAACAAATTCAACAAGAAAACTGAAAGAAGAACCCAAAAAAGGCATCACCATCTAACCTAAGGGGTCACTTTTTCCTCACTATGAGAAGAAAAAATCCAGAACTAAAATATGTGTAATTTACTTTAAAGCTGGAAATTAAAAAAGCAACCTTACTCAATGAAAACTTAAACCAACCAAAAAGTAATCAAGAACCCAACAACACCTTCAAATCCCAAGGCTGATTATGTGTCTGTTCCTGCTATAAACATATCCTGCAATTCAAAAAAATATTACCATTTAGGCATTTTAACAAACACTTAATCAGCACTAGATTTCCAAGAAGAAACAGAGCAATATCTAATCACCATATGCTTAATCTAACACCCATTAATTATCTCTCCTCCATATGCATATACTCTTATCTGCTGATCCACTGCACAACAACCCTCCAGCTAGGTGATCGACTTAGAATCAAACAAGGCAAACACAATTCAAATTAAATAGATACCTAAAGCAGCAAGAAAAGGCACAAAAAATACACGACAAAACAACATATAGAACGTGAACTAAAATACAAATTGAGGAAAAAAATCGAGAAAAAATAATTAGATATGTCTGCTAGTGTGTTTCTTGTAGAGAATATGATAGCCGTACTCACGCACTGAATCACATCCCCTGGCTTAAACGTGTTCTCTTCAGCAATTTGAAAAAACATATAATTCAAAGAAATTAAAAATCAAACGCAAATAATCCAAATACATAGCATTATCATCTACCGAAGAAGATCGGTTAAATTGTTAAGAGTAATGAATCACCTCCACAGATGTAGCTAATAGGCTCCGGCTGAGGATCTATCGAGCGGCGGCGAAGAATTGCTATTAACGGCGCCACGAAATAGGGGACTCGGAACAGGATCAAAATCTAAGAGGAACACTAGCGGTTGAGTCACTACAGGCTGTGGAAGTCATCGACGCTGCCGTAACTGACGGTGCTGGTGGATTCTCTGTCAATTCAACTGATGTGAAACCAATTAGCTGAAATATATAAATTATTCGACTAAAAATTAAGCAAAACTAATGAAACCCACCAGAAGGGGGAGATGGGGATAAAAATTTTGAGGATGCCTACTCTTCTTCGCTAAGGCCTCACAGAAGGTTCTATGCGTAATGAAGCTATTCCTCCGTCGATGGATAGGGATGGCTGTGAAATACATCGAAGGTGTGAAGCCGCATCGGCGGAGAGATTCTTCTGGTGCTAAGAAGAGAAAATTAGATCAGCATTTCCATACTCTGGAGTCCGGAAGCATCTTCTGCGACGGTGATTTCTTCGGATTCCGACGCGAAGGTGGTGGCTCTGCAGGTCATCATTAGCTCCACCGCCATTGCCGGTGGGATTCTAGGGATTTAATTTTTCTCCTTTTGTTGTTTATGAATATAGCATAAAGGCAGTGGAGAAGGAAAAATAGATGAATTGAGGAATAAGATTGATATATAAGGAGGAGAGAGAGAATCGATAGTGATAGGGATGAGGAAAGATCATGAAAGATGTAGTGCCATGGTAGGAGGTTAGATGTGGCGGCCATGGATTGAGAAAATCTAGATCGGGTTTCTTCGGGCATTTGAGCGTGAACTCCACATAAGATTTGGAATGTGAGTTTGAGTTGGAGGGTAATTTTATCCATCCTTTATTAAATTATGTATTTGATTGTATTTTCTTTTTTTTAATGTATCTCATAACAAATAAGCTTGAAAATGTGTATGGGAGAGTAATAAACCCTACTATATATATATATATATATATATATATATATATATATATATATATATATATATATATATATATATATATATATATATATATATATATATTCTCCGCGCACAAATACTAGTTAGATAAAAGAAAAGAAAAATGGTGAATCTCTCTAAACATAAAATAAAGGGTGAAATTTGAATCATTATTGGATCATCCAAATAGATTCCCAAATTGGATTTGATCATTGTAGGGAAAAGGTTCAATTGAGCCCTTTAATTTATGCACGAGGGTCAACTATGCTCCTCAACTTTTTGTTTGTACTTATAAACCCCTTATCTATTTTGACAAGATCAAATAAGCCCTTTATTTTTTAAAGTAAAACACCTTTCTATTAAATAATAGTATAAATATTGCATGAAACACTTTTGCAATAATCTATGGAATACTGTTCGAGACTTTTTCTTTTTAATTATTAATTATAACTTTAATTTATATATATATATATATAATTTATATTTCATGACTTATTTTACCAACCTATTTAAGGAACCTTGTGTTTGTGGCTTTTTTTTTCTTTACATTTTAATATTTATCCTTTTAATCAAGTGTTAAATATAATAATATAATTTAATTTTACTTGTAGTTTATGTAATATTGTACTTTTATGATTTATAGTTTATTTTATTTTACTCTTAGTTTTATTATTTTTAGTGTTTAATGTTGATTCTAAGAATATAATTTTAATTTTAATTATCTTTGTGGTTTATAAAATTTTCCCTTTCAAAGTTTAATATTATTATTTTAATTTAGTGTTAATTCTTAGAATATAATTGTAGTTTCTAAATCATAATCTATTTTGGCCCTATATATCAATATATACTTATTTTTAGAGTTTCAAATGATTTAATTATAATTTTATTTTTGCAGTTTATGATCCATTTTATCCATAGTAATAAGTATTTATTTTTAGATTTATCATTAATTTTAAGAATATAAATATAATTAGTAATAATAGATTGGGAGCTTACATAAAATATTATTTTATTGTTCATTCCACTCAATTTTTTATAATTGTATTCTTAAAATTAATATTAAGCTCTAAAAATAAATAATAAAATTTAGAGTGCATATTAGGTGCACCTCTTTTCTTAATTTAATTTGTGCACCGGGTCGGATCCATTTTAAAATGGGTCATATATAACCTAAAAACAAGCATAAAAATTCATTCCAAATCAGCACCCACTCCTGCTATTCTCCCTCGTGATTTCTTCTATGGAGATTCTCAATCCATCGCTGATTTTGGCCATGATTCTCAATCCACACGCCACTACTGTTCATTACTTATGAACCGTTGCTGCTGATTTCAACCGCGAGGATTCTATCGCCGTTGCTGCTGATTTATCGTCAAGATTCCACCGTCGTGTTTTTCCAATTTCGCCGCCGTGCTCTGCTAATTTCGGTGCCAGATTTCGATTGTCGATTCAACCGCAGCTGTTGCGTATTTCTACATATTTCACCACAATTGAAGTTTCATTCCAAAATTTGGTAAAGTTCATCTTATCTCCAATTTCTAGTTCATCATGGCTTGGAACAACACGTAGATTGACTCGCTTTTGATTCTGAATGCCTCCCTTTTTTGTTTAGATCTCTGGATTTTAATTCTAAAATTTGTAAATTGGCCAGTGGTTCTGATTCTTCAGAATCCATTATTAATTTTACATTCACCAAATCCTATGCGTATATTTATCACACTAAACTTGATTCTAAAACTAACATCCTATTTATAGTGCCACAATTTTGTTTGAACTTTCCAAGTGTTTTCTTCTTTAAATTAAATAAACAATTTACATTTGAACTGCTCAACAAAATAAGTATTGGTTTCTATTATTTAATTGTATATGTTTTATCTATTAATTGTATAAAGGTATGTTATGAATTGTACATGGTTATGTATGGTCTGTATTATGTATCCACTTATGAGTTTGTGTATATGTATTGTCTTTATTTTACATGATTATGATTTATATGTTGGATTAGTTTAATTGTATATGTTATCTTTGTCAGTTGTATATAGGTATGGTATGAGTTGTATGTTATCTATGTTTCTCTGTTAATTGTATATAGGTAATTTCTAAATTGTACATAAGTATGGTCTGAATTGTGCATTGTAAGTTGGATTATTTTAACTGTATATGTTTTCATCGTTAAGTGAATAAATGTGTGCTCTGAATTGTGTATGTGGTCATGATAGGCATCTTGGTATCATTATGCATTCGATGTGATGGATTTTTCTTTACTGTATATGTTTTCTCTGTTAACTGTACATAGTAATGGTCTGAATCGTGCATAAGCATTATTTGTATGTTGGATTATTTTAACTGTATATGTTTTCACCGTTAATTGAATAAATGTGTGCTTTGAATTGTGTATGTGGTCATGATAGGCATCTTGGTATCATTATGCATTCGATGTGATGGATTTTTCTTTACTGTATATGTTTTCTCTGTTAACTGTACATAGGAATGGTTTGAATTGTGCATAAGCATTATTTGTATGTTGGATTATTTTAACTGTATATGTTTTCATCGTTAATTGAATAAATGTGTATTTTGAATTGTATGTGGTCATGATAGGCATCTTGGTATCATTATGCATTCGATGTGTTGGATTTTTCTTTACTGTATATGTTTTCTCTGTTAACTGTACATAGGAATTGTCTGAATTGTGCATAAGCATTATTTGTATGTTGGATTATTTTAACTGTATATGTTTTCACCGTTAAGTGAATAAATGTGTGCTCTGAATTGTGTTTGTGGTCATGATAGGCATCTTGGTATCATTATGCATTCGATGTGATGGATTTTTCTTTACTGTATATGTTTTCTCTGTTAACTGTACATAGTAATGGTTTGAATTGTGCGTAAGAATTATTTGTATATTGGATTATATTAACTGTATATGTTTTCACTGTTAATTGAATAAATATGTGCTCTGAATTATGTATGTGGTAATGATAAGCATCTTAGTAGCATTATGCATTCGATGTGATGGATTTTTCTTTACTGTATATGTTTTCTCTGTTAACTGTACATATGAATGGTCTGAATTGTGCATAAGCATGATTTGTATGTTGGATTATTTTAACTGTATATGTTTTCACCGTTAATTGAATAAATGTGTTCTCTGAATTGTGTATGAGGTCATGATAGGCATCTTGGTATCATTATGCATTCGATGTGATGGATTTTTCTTTACTGTATATGTTTTCTCTGTTAATTGTACATAGTAATGGTCTGAATTGTGCATAAGCATTATTTGTATGTTGGATTATTTTAACTGTATATGTTTTCACCGTTAAGTGAATGAATGTGTGCTCTGAATTGTGTATGTGGTCATGATAGGCATCTTGGTATCATTATGCATTTGATGTGATGGATTTTTCTTTACTGTATATGTTTTCTTTGTTAACTGTACATAGTAATGGTCTGAATTGTGTATAAGCATTATTTGTATATTGGATTATATTAACTGTATATGTTTTCACCGTTAATTGAATAAATATGTGCTCTGAATTGTGTATGTGGTCATGATAGGCATCTTGGTAGCATTATGCATTCGACGTGATGGATTTTTCTTTACTGTATATGTTTTCTCTGTTAACTGTACATATGAATGGTCTGAATTGTGCATAAGCATGATTTGTATGTTGGATTATTTTAACTATATATTTTAATTGTTTATTTTTATTAAATCACAGGGTATCTTTCAATATACTTCAAGTGTGAATCTATTGCTCATATATCTAAAGATGGACATTTTAGAAAATCAAAGTATGACTCTTCTACCTAAAATTTTATTTACACTTTACACTTGCCATGGATTTTATTTAATATTTAGACTACATAAATTATGAGTTCATGGTATGCAGGCATTACCCAATGTTTCTCATCAACGGAAGATGATGTATTAGATTTCAGTTGTCTATTTGAAGCACGTGATAGTAAAATAAATGATGAGTTTTCCAATAATAACATTTCGATAGAAAATACAGGTATATATGCTCTTGACTTTGTACGATATAATCTATTATATATATAAACTATTTCATTCTAATTTCATTTGGAATTTTATTTTTTTTTGTATATGTAGATACAATTTCTATGTTGTGTACAATTGGGTATGAGGGATACATGAAAGGCAACAATACAGGATTGGAGAACGAAGTTAATTTTGGAAAATATGAAAGCTTATTGTGCAACAACACAGCAGGAGTGAAGACTGAAGGTATTCTCTTTACTGTATATGTTATTACTGTTAATTGTACATAAGTCAGGTCTGAATTGTACATGGACATGATTTTGTATGGTGGACATATTGTATATTTTTTCCCCATTAATTACGTATATGTATGGTCTGAACCGTATGTGGGCATGATAGGAATTTGATGCAATTAATTTTTTCCTTACTGTACATATTTTCTCTCTTAATTGTATATAATTATGGTCTGAATTGTAAAAGGACATGATTTAAATGGTTGATTATTTTAGTTGTATATGTTTTCCCTGTTAATTTTGTATATGTATGATCTGAATTGTATGTGGGCATGATATGCATTTGATGTGATGGATTTTTCTTTACTGTATATGTTTTCTCCTTTAATTGTACATATGTATGGTCTGAATTGTACATAGGCATCAGATTTACACCTAAACCCCTAAACACTAAGTTGAATATTGATATGTTTTGAATTGTACATGGGCATGATTAGCATGTTGGTAGTGCATTCGAAGTGATAGATTTTTCTTTATTGTACATGTATTCATCATTTATGGTATAGAAATAGCTAATTATGTTTGTTATATACAGATTTTATTAGTAACAGATTCACTTGTTGGATTAAAAAGAGACACACTTGGGGAGATGCACAAATTGTATTTTAAGCATGCAAGAGAATTAGGATTTAGTGTACGTAAGTCCACCACTAGAATTTCAAGTAAATCAGTTGAGATAGGAAAAACTTATGTGTGCTCATGTGCTGGAAGAAGAAAGAAAATTACTGATGAAAAAAAATGAAAGTAAGTAATACAAGGACTGATTGTAAGACACTTATGAGAGTGAAAAGGACGGCTGAAGGGATGTTTGAGGTTATAGTTCATGAGATGACCCATAATCATCCATTGACTAGAAGAGAATGGAGTTATCTCTATCGTTCGGAGAGACAAATATCCAATGATAAGGGTGATGCTATAATAGACATGATATCTTCAGGAATTGGAGCTACCGATTCTTATAGATTTATGGTACATACTGCTGGAGGAGAAGAAAATGTAGGGCACACAATGAGAGATCACATGAATTTTGTAAATCAATGGAAAATGAATAGGATAAAAGGTGGGGATGCTCAAACACTAATATCACTAATGGAAAAACAGGAAGAAGAAGAGGAAAATTATTATTACAAGGTGATGTTAGGTGAGGGAGGAAGATTGTGTAATGTGTTTTGGAGAGACTCAATGATGAAAGAAGATTTTAACACTTATGGGGATGTGTTGGTGTTTGACACCACATACACAACAAATAAGTATAACTTAATTTGTGCCCTATTTGTTGGGATAAACAATCATAGGAAGAATGTAATGTTTGCTTGTGCTTTCATTAGTGATGAGACAACCAAGTCATTCGAGTGGTTATTTGATAAATTCAAGAAATCTATGGGAGGCAAAAGTCCAGTAACAATTTTTACAGACCAAGATCATGCTATTACAAAAGCTCTAAAGAAGGTAAATATCTTAACACCTATAAAATTGCTACCATTACTATATTAAATTAATATATTGAACTGTATGTTATTTCTATGCTGCAGGTTTTTCCAAATACAAGGCATAGGTTGTGCTTGTGGCATCTGCATCAGAATGCTGTTAAGAATTATGCCAAATTGAAATCAAATGATTCATTTAAGGAGTGCTTCAACAAGTGCTTATCTAACTGTGCCAACGAAGAGGAGTTTGAAGACTGTTGGAATCATATGATATCAACCTATGCATTGCAAGGCAAAGATTGGTTTGAGAGATTGTACACTTTAAAAGATAGGTGGTGCACAACACTTAGCAAGGACTTCTTTTCAGCTGGACTCTTATCTTCACAAAGAAGTGAGAGCACCAATCATGCTATTGGATTTAAAGCCCATAAAAAAACAAGTTTGACTGAATTCTATGGTATGTTTCTTAACTGAAATACTATAAATATAGCATATGATTTTATTGTACATGGATATGATTTGTATGGTGCATTATTTAAATTGTATATGTTTTCCCCGTTAATTGTATATATGAATATTCTGAATTGTATATTGGCATGATTTGTACGGTGGATTATTTTAATTGTATATGTTTTCTCCGTTAATTGTATATAGATATGTTCTGAATTGTATATGTATTATATACAGATATAAATAGAAGTATATACACTTGTTAATCAATAATATTGTTCTTGTTTATAGGTATTTTTTCTAGGGTAGTAAAGCAATGGAGGAGTAATGAACAAGCTGATGAATTTAAATGCTCAAGAACAATTGTGGAAAGTGCTTTGCCTTTTGCAGATATTTTAAAACATGCCTCTGAGGTATACACACTATCTCTCTTTTCACATTTTGAAGATGAATTTAGAAAGTGTATCATGGCTCGTTCTACACTCAAAGGAGTTCATGACACGACTATGATTTTTGAGGTCTTTTCTGTTGATAATGATGGGAAAAAAGATAATGTTGTGTTTGATATTCATATGAATCTAATTCAATGCACATGTAAGAAATTTGAAGAGTGTGGGATCTTGTGCTATCACTGTTTAAGAGTGCTTCACATAAATTCTGAGCAAAGAATCCCAGACAGTTACATACAAAAAAGATGGACAAAATTTGCAAAGTCTGAAATATGGGATAAATTCAGTGGGAGAAATTCAAGTATTGGGGGTAGCATACCATGGAGACATGAAGCAGCTAGGAATTACTATAATCTGTTACTAAAATGTGGAGAGAATGAAGAAGCTAGAAAGATTATACATGAAGGCTACAAAAGAGATTTGATGGCTATTGAAGCCTTGGAGAAGTTGCCAAAATCTCCGGCAAGAGAAGAACAAGTTGATTTGTCAAATACTATACTTGATCACATCCATGCAATTACAAAAGGTAGAAAGAAGAGAGTTAAAGGTCATTTTGAAAAGAGTAAAGGAGGAAAAAAGAAAAAAATCAGATTTAGTGAAAGAATTTGGATCCAAAACTCCAAATGTTCGTTTGTTTTAGTGATGTATCAATACTTGGAATTTTGTTTAATTACTAGTACGTTTGTCATTCTTTCATGTTATATAAATTTATTCTTTAATGAAATATTCATCATTGTTTGAAATTATTGTTCATATAATATAGGATTCTCACATAAAAAAATTAGCATTGCCCATGTATGTTTATCACTCAAAAAGCAAATGTATTTTTAATTGTATATGTTTTCTCCGTTAAGTGTATATAGGTATGTTCTGCATTGTATGTGTGCATGATGGGCATCTTGGGAGCATTGAGCATTTGATGTGATGGATTTTTTCTTTATTGTACATGTTTTCTCTGTTAATTGTATATCGGTATGGTCTGAATTGTACATGAGCATGATTTGTATGGTGGATTATTTTAATTGTATATGTTTTCTTCATTAATTGTACATATGTGTGGTTTAAATTGTACATGAGCATGATTTGTATGGTGGGTTATTTTAATTGTATATATTTTTTATATTTTTGCTTTTCACTCGAAGCAAATCTTTTTTTGTGGCTTTTTATGATTCATTTTAATTTGTCAAACAAGTCTTTCTTTTTTCTTTCTTCAAGGTAATGCTGGACATTGATAAGCAAAATTTCTTTTTCAATATTAATCTATATTAACCTAACAACTATGAAATGATCTATTAACTAAACCATCAACCTAACAATTATTAAAGGATCTTAATACATCATCATGACATATAACATATAGTTTGAACATAACTACCATAGTTTCAAAATACATCATCATGACCACAATCGAAGACCATATCACGAATCCCAGATTGTTGCAACTATTTACTACCATAGTTAATTTCAAAACCAGCAAAATACATCCATAAAACCCAAAAAATTTTGCTGGTTATATTTCCCACATAAACAAAGTATTATCACTATACATCAAATTGTTATATTACTTCTTTCCCTTCTTCCCACCAACATGCCTTTTTCCCAGGTCAGCTTTATTCATTTGTTCAAGCAATTGAGTAGCAGCTTTTTTCTTTTCCTCAAGAGCCTTTGCAGCCTTCTCTTTCTTATGCTCAGCTAATATCTTTAGCAATCTAGGCTCCTCATAATAAAATTTCATTGTTTCCTTTATCACATATCCTCTCATTTCATTCTGATTGGATAACAACAGTGTGGCTAAGATATCAGCTCTTAGCAGAACACGACTTTCAGCCTGGAATAAAATATAAATTATCAATACAAATGACATTCAAAACTTATACAATACTAACCAAACCTATGCACCATAGAGCAAATACATAAACACTTAGGTAGATACATAAACAGTTGGTTTCAAAAACTTGTACAGTATATACTTCACAGAAAATATTCAAGAAAATTAATCTAATAAACCCATATACTTGATAGGAACAACATAAATACATAGGAAAAAACGCATATTTAAACAAGTATCATCATAATACAACTATTGACCACATCAAAGAAGTTTCCAAGAAATATAGAAAACATAATACATAAATTAAGATTAAGAGCATACTAAAATCATACATCTCAACTTATATGTAAATAAAATAGTAATACCTTACACAATTCAGGACATGTGTAAATGGTATCATTGAAATACTTCAAATGGTTCATCAAATAGAGGCCACACTCATTGTCCACTTTTGTAGTCTGCCATTTGAAAGGAACATTCTCAAATTCATATTTCTCAATTTTAGAACTTTTGGTATGGCCCTTCTTTGTTAAAAATTTAATCATTATTTCAACCTACATAAGATTACAAAAAAACTGAATAAATATAACTTATAAAAAGGTTATACAAATAAGCATAACAAGTAATACACTTAATAGTATAAAAGTATACATTAAAAATGATAAATTAAATTATTCTTAAAAACAACACTAACCAATGCATCTCCTGCCCCTTCAAAGTAATCCCTCTGCCCATCATCAACATATTTCATATTATCCAAATATTGAAGCTTTTTATCAACAAAGTTGATTGCAATAGCAGCCAAATGATTTCTTAAAACAAATGGTAGAAAAATCTACATGTAACAGAAAATAATCAAATATCAAGTTCCAAAACATATATTTTTTTTATACATATTGAATCCAGAGTAATAAAATTGTATAAACATTACCAATTCACTAGACAAGAGAGTATCCCCAGTAAGCTCCAACCATCTACTCCAAATATCCATAACTTTCTTAAAATCTTCAGCTTTAGCATTGCTATTATCACCTTCTTCATAATTTAATAAGCTTTCAAGAATATCCTAACAAGTAAAAAAGAGAGTAAAATAACAAATTAATAAAAATGTTAAAAAAAGTGATTAAGTTAATTAGAGTACTTACGCTGTGCTCTAAGTTAAAAACATAGCGGGAGCGATACTTATTAGAAGATGCAGTTGTATTTATCTCGAGGCACACGCATTAATAATTGGAAGGAAAATTTTTTCATTTGGATACATCGATAAAATGTTCGAATTTTCAATGTACAGCGCCAACCCATGTCTATAGAATGATTTCCTAATAAGAAATTGAAAAAAAAATAAATTAAAAAATATTTATAAAAAAAAAGTAGATAAACAAGTTTAGAAACAAGTATACTTACCCTGAATGTCCACCTTCAGCATCACAAAAGCAGAAATCCAATAGTTCACCATGACATCTTCCAAGTTTCAATATAACCTTTTTATTCTTCAATGCAAACTTCGAGAGATACCCAATCTCACCACTGATATTCCAGAAATCATTCCCAACATCTTTACCAACATACCCATCCTTGGTTCCAGCAGAATTCAATGCATTACTGAATTCTTCCTCAGAAACATTATGATCATCCTCATCTACTACAAGATCATTTTCATAGTCATGAACTTGGACATATGGAGTTGGTGAATCATCAGAATCTACCAACTTGAATTCTGGAATATCATCAACAACTTGTCTTGTTGCTTTATAACTTCTCACCACATCGTCAATGTACCTTAACACTCTTTCATCCTTTAAAAACTGATCTGAATCTGAAACATTAGGTGAAGAACTTGTTCCTTCACCATCATTCTTTTTCAAGACAGTCTGATTTTTCAGAATTTTCTCCAATTTGATCATGTATTTTTCTGATAATGCAACGGTCTCCTTTTTCATCTCCAAAAGAAGAAGCTCTAGTTCCAAATGAAAATATAAAAACCCAATAATTAGTTTAGTTCATAAAACAAAAATAGTATACAAATATGCATAAAACCTATACAATTACATGCCATATATTATACAATATTGATATTTTAACTCAAAAAACAAAGAAAGTTTTTCTAAAAAATAAAATAAGAAAGTTAAGAACCTATTTAGAAGGAACATGTATGGACTTGCTATCGAAAGGAATATACGAAGCTTCATCAAAGTTCCTCAAACGGCCATTGATAGATATAGGAAAATATTGGTCAACCAGCTTCCCAATACCATAAGCTCCAGCAACTACCTCTTCTTCACACCGCAAATCTATGCTCTCATTTGTCCAATGTTGCACAAGAGGTAGTGTGCGTGGTAAGAGTATACCCTTCCAAAGAAGCTTGTGCATGTAGACGAGTTGTAAAAGCAACAAACAACCACCAATATTCTTAGCATTTTTTTCCTTATATGAGCTAATGCTATCACACAAATCCTTCAAAACATGCTCACACCAATCAAAGTTTTTAATCTCATCTACATTCTCTAAAGATTTAAACACCCCAGTACTTAATGCACTATTAGGGGCGGGGGTTAGAAAACAAATCAAACTGAAAATTACAAAAACTCTCTTAAAATCTTCACCACCGTCTGTCAATTGGTTAAGCAGCAAATCAGATAACATATGTAATGGGGCTAAAGGCTTGATTCCATAATCAGATTGAAGCCTAGACAAAAGAGGAGGTTTTTCTTTTTTGTAATATTTCAAAACAAGCTGACTACTATTTCTTGGGAGGCAAAACATGTCATAAACATCATCTGCTGTGACATGGAAACTTCTGTACTCATCAATAACAAACAGCCTAGCAACTGGATTAAAATTTTTAACTAACCAATCAAGCATCTCATGGTTTGAGAACCTTTCAAATTTCACAAAAAACAACCCACCAAATCCTATACTTTGAACAGCAGTTCTTTGTCTCTCATTCAGATTTGCCATTACTTTTCCCAATCCACATGGATTACACCGAGTAGTGAATGAGCTGAAAAACACACAAAAATGTATAGATATAATATTCTGACATCAAATTTATAAATATAAATTAAATTAATACGTGTACACTATAAGTTAAAACATATACAATTTTAGGCAAATATGTATACAAGAAATAGAGCACAACATAAAATTTTATAACAAACCCATAAATCAAGAGCTGCATAAGGAGATAATAAGTATAATAGATGAGAATAATTTATGCAAGTACTTGACAGTTTGTGTACTACAGTTTGAAGATCATGCAAACTTTTATGCACAAATAAATTGATGTGAATTAAAAATAAAGTGTATAACATGTAGACTAAGTAAAATTAATGACAATTTCTCATATTCAGACAATTGCAAAGGAAAAACATGAATCAAGTAACATACAAAACTACAAATGTAGGCAAAATATACATATACATATTAAAATAAAAAAGACCTTTTTTTCTTCTTAGTTCTGATCTGAACATCTTGATCATCAACAATCTTCTCTTCATCAACATGATCATCACTTTCATCAGATTCGACCTGCTCACCCTCATCAGATTCAATCTCTTCAAGATCCTCACTGGAATGTTTTTTTTTAGCAGCTTTCTTAGGTGGAGGCTTTCTAAGAGAAGATTTACTAGTAGAAGGAATTGGGGCAGATTTATAGGAAACAGATTTAGAGGAAGGATTTTTGGGGATGACTTTGGCAGTTGATGGATCTTTCGATGAAGGCTTCTCAGAATTAGGGTCCTCAGAGGCCTATTTTTTCTTCTTTTTTCCACTAGCATCAGCCTTATCAGCCTGTTTTCTTTTTAAAGGAGCCACCACAGGCTCATCTTCAACAAAATCTGATAATAGACGGTTATCTAGCTCCTCATTAGGAATCTGTGTTCCAATAGGCTCACTTTCATCAGATTCTACCTGCTCACCCTCATCAGATTCAATCTCCTCAAGATCCTCATTGGAAGGTTTTTTTGGAGCAGCTTTCTTAGGTGGAGGCTTTCTAGGAGAAGATTTACTAGTAGAAGGCTTTTCGGGAATGACTTTGGCAGTTGATGGATCTTTGGATGAAGGCTTCTCAGTAATAGGGTCCTCAGAGGCATGTTTTTTCTTCTTTCCACTAGCATCAGCCCTATCAGCCTGTTTTCTTTTAAAAGGAGCCGCCACAGGCTCATCTTCAATGAAGTCTGATAGTAGACGGTTATCTAGCTTTTCATCAGGAACTTGTGTTCCAATAGGCTCCTTTGTCTTGTCTTTTCATCTTTTATATGTAGAAACATTACCCTTATTATTCCTCATTATAGATGCCTAAACATCAAAACACAAGATGTTAATAAAGTATAATCAACTTCCATATGTTAAGAAAAATACATACAAAAGAAGTACAGGGTGTGCATTTGTTGTGGTTGGGGGGAGGGGCGGGTAATTAGGAAAAGGGTAGATGAAGTACAGGGTGTGCATTTGTTGTATGTTTATATTTATGCAAACTAAACCATAGAATTAATGTGCATTTGTTGTGTGTTTATATTTATGCAAACAAAACCATAGAATTAATAATGAGGCTAATTCTTTAGTAGTTACTGCTCTCTTTTTAGCCTAGCTATTACCTATCACTCCTTCACAAGGAAAATACATTATTAAATGAGATGGTGATTGCTCCAATCTCTTTTTTCAACTCTTTTCTGATTAACTTCTTTAATTAACTATTTTAATTTCTTTAATCACCATTAGGACTAACAAATGAAGTAGTGGAGATATATAATCTTGTAATGAAATCAGAATCTTGAAAACTTTGGTAAGTTTGGTAAGCTATGACAGATACAAACCATAGCTTCTTTTTTCAAATGAGATGAAAAATGAACACACAATTTCAACTAAGTTGTCATTTGATAATGAATTTACATCAACTAAGATACTAATTCACAATTAAAGATTAACTGACTTTCAATACTCGTAGTAATTCACAGTTCTAGTTCAAACAGATGATTTTTAGACCCAAAAGAAAACAGACCTTGGTAAGGAACTCAATCAGAAAGATGCAATATTACTGTAGCTACGCTTATAGGATAGTAAAAATGATGATGAGAATATAAACACACATACTAGCATGACATTAAATGAAACTAGTGAACCTGGTGTGTTTTCTGATCCTAAAAGGCATCAAAGAAATATCATCCAACCAAATCAACACAGACTAGGATAAAACCAGAAAAAGTGAATCATGATAAAATCCAATCACAACAAAAATGGGCATATCTAGAATTGAATAAGCGTAAAAGGATGAGAGAGGGGCCCACCAGCCTGTTTCTTCTCAGAGGAGGAGCCAATCAATTATATGGCCAATTATTTAGACCAAAATGGGCGTGCAATTCAAGGCATGAAAAATTGTCATCACAATTCACAATTCACAAGATGATCCATATTTGTGCAAATTGCAATACAAACAAAAAGAAGGTAAATCAGTTTTACAATGTGCTTGTCTAATAAATTTACATACAGCCAATAAATTGCCTAATTAAAATGTATATATTGGAAACTAAAACCTAATAATGAAAGCGAAAAACAAACGTTGCTGATATAACATTAATACAAAAGTATAATGTGCTTTTAGGTCATATTTAGAAAAATTAAAAACTATTAATATTTGGACAGGTAACAATATTTTAATAGATAAAACATGGAACTCAAACTAAAGTATATTTAGATAAGAGCAGTAAAAAGGCTAAAACATAAAATGGCTATCCAAGTGACACGACATCAAACTACATTATCTGGATAATATGATATAGTATAGGACAAATGGTGTCCATGTGTCTAATCTTACAACCTCCACCTTTTAATTCCATCAAAATTATAATAATATCATATATAGTTGAAGAGCAGAAAGTTAAAATCAAATTGCAGAGTATTAATCCATAGTCATATACTTCAACTTATTCATAGACATTTTGTAGAAAACACTTGTGAAAATTACAGATATAGCATATTAGATTGACTTAAATATACCAATCTCTACTGAACAAGCATGCATCTGCATCAACTTCATAACAAAAAAAATTGGCATAATAATACAATAATCCCTCAATTTCACTGTCTACAGAATGAAATCAGTTAGATTCACCCCATGAACTCTCTTTTTCACAAAAATCTTAGAAAACGATTGAAGATTAAGACGGGTTAGATCTAAAGAAAATTTTAAAAAATGAGAAAATAGGTAAGAAGTGTAAACGCAAGGTCAAGTAATAGGGGAAAAAGGCAACAATTGTGGATTACAGCAGAAACACACAGAAAACATAACGTATGATGAACAAATAAAGTTGAAAGAGAAATTGAGTTTACCTTGTGAATTGGAACAGCAACGAAGGAAAGATAAAGTGCGGGAGGAACTTAGAATTTTCACATGAAGAAGATGAAGAATTGAAGATGAAGAAGATGAAGAAGATAGGCTAGGATTTTCGGTTTTCAGAGAGAAAGAGGGAGAGCGGGTGTTTGTGCGGATCTGAAAAATGAAAACGGGTTAAAGGCTGTATATATACCATGGGTCTTTAAAATGGGTCGGATCCTGATACAACATTGCACCAAGTTACACCCAATAAATTGCCTAAAATTTATGAGTAAGATAGTTCATTTTTTACCGGAGTAAAATTACAATACTCTTAAAATTAATACTAAATCCCAAGAATAAATAAAAAATCATATTACATATAACATAGGGTAAAATTAAATTATCTACTTAGAATTAACATTAAAATATAAAAATAAATATAAATTTGTAAACACAAAAAAAATACGCAAGGTTTAAGTTAAACTATAGTAACATATTATATATATTTATTTCCGTCAAAAAAGACTATTATATAGTATATTTATATATTATTAAAGTTATAATTAATAAAAAATAGAAAAGAAAAGATAAAAGAAAGAAAATCTAACAGTAAGTTCCATTCCATATTTATAGTAATATATTTAATACTCCCTCCGTCCCATACTTATGTTCACACTTTCCGTTTTCGTCCGTCCCACACTTATGTTCACAACCCAAAAATGGAAAGTTCACATTAACCAACAACCTCAAAAGTTATCTTAATTTCAAAAATACCACTCGCACCTAACACACATAACTTACTTTATAATTTATTTATTACCTAAAAATACCACAATACCCCTAAAAAGTCAATAAAGTTGGTCAAAAAGCAACTTTTCTTAAACTTCGTATCTACAGTAACGGTGAACATAACTATGGGACGGAGGGAGTATAAAAGAGCTCTCATGTTTTATTTTAAAAAATAAAGGGCTTACTTGATCCCATTTTAAAAATAAAGGGTTTACTTGATCCTATTAAGAAAGGTAAGTGGTTTGCTTGAACAAAAAAATTGTTTAGGGGTTTTGGTTGATCTTCAAGAATAAGGTAAAGGACTAGAATGATCCTTTTCCCATCATTTTAACCTACAGTCGTGCATCCGTCCAAGCAAGTGAAAGGCACTTGTCATACCAATAATTCATTGTCGATGTCAACGTCTTAAAAGGCAAAGTTACAGAGCAATAACCACAAATTACCATCTCAAAATTCAGATACACCGGAAAGTCGAAAGAGCACCACTGTAATCCAAAGATTGCGTTCAATAGAATATACTCAATACCGTAAGAGCTTCCTACCAACAGCAATCCCACTGACCAGACCAGAATGAACAAGCATAACTCTCGAATCACAGCCCTCGTAATCTGTTGCATCTTGCTATCTCTGCATTCTTTACACGCACACACAGTCTGCATAATCGGCAGCGGCATCGGCGGCGCCTCCGTCGCCCACTTCCTCCGGCACTACTCCTCGCCGCAGACAATTGGTCAGATAAAAATATTTGAGCGAAACGGCGTCGTCGGAGGCCGCATGGCCACTGTCACTGTCGCCGGCGAGACTTTCGAGGCCGGTGCCTCTATTCTCCACCCCAAAAACTACCACGCCTTAAATTACACCAAGTATCTCAACCTCAAAGTGAGATTCCCTAGCGGCGATGATTGTCTCTCTTTGGGCATTTGGAACGGCCATAATTTCGTTTACAAGACGCTCAATTCAAACTCTAAAAGCCCTATTGTTCAGCGCTTATTGTCAATTGCTAATTCGATCAGAATGATGTTGAGATACGGGGTTTTTTCTCTTTTGAGGATGGGTAGCTTCGTTGAGGTAGGTCTGTAGATGCTGCTATAATTGGTATTCACAATATGGGTCGTGTATTCAGAATATTACATGTATGCAAATTTGCGCAAGATATCTCAAGTTCGAAAGGAATTCTTTTCAGATTTTGAGGATTCTTTATTTCTTGTTTGTTTTTCCTACGATTAACGATTCTTATAGTAACATTTTCTAGTCATCTTTAGTATGTGCTTTCAATTTTGTAGAAATTATGCTATGATAGTAGCTAGCATTCAAAAAGTTGCTGTTCTGGTTGCATCCGGATATAAATGAATATCTAAATGAAGCCCAATTTATATTTTTATCCAAATAAATTTGCCTCTCATATATGTTTATTTAAAATGTACGAACTCATTGACTTGCATATGCCCACTATGATGACATTTAGCTTGTTCATTTTCTGTGATGGCACAGCGTATTATTGGGTTACTATCCCTTCAATTTATTGCATCAGCTTCTTTTCGTAATATGGTTTAACAAATTGTTTGCAGGCGACAGTCAATAAGTTTTTGAGGTTTTATGAAGATTTGGAATCCCGTCCCGTGTTTGACAGTGTGGAGGGTATGCTTAAATGGGCTGGACTGTACAATCTCACAACTTTGACATTGGGAGAGAAACTGTTGGAAGTTGGATTGTCTCCTTTACTTATTGAAGAACTTGCAACTGTGAGACATTCAACTCTCTCTTGTCGTACTTGTTGTACATCATATATCTTTTGGCTTTCTCTTTGTTATCATGGTTTTACTCTCCTCTCAAATGATGACAAAGGCAAACTATCACTGACCTCCAGCTTGAAAATCTTGTGTTTCTCGTCAGTTTTGTATTTTGGATGAATGCACCTCAAATGAGTCTTGCTTATCATCATTTAGCGGTTCTTTTCTGAATTTTTTTTTCTGTTTTTCATTTTAATATCTTCCATTGAAGGCTTTTCTTTTAGTGGAAATTCAACTCTATCAACTGCAATAGCAATGCAATTCAATGAAAGTGATTTAATGTCCATAGAATATTGTCATGGACCTAAGTTTACAATAAAAGATAAGCATTGTACGTAAGAAATTTTGCTTTTAATTTGTTAAGAGTTCAATCTTGCTATAAGAATATTGTTCTACCAGTGCAGTAGTTTTATGGACATTGGGATATTAGTTACCTGGTCTTGATTTGAGGCTAGCTCTCTTTTTTTTTTTTTATGCACCTGCATTCGGTCTGTAGACCATCATTTGAGGCTAGCACATCTAATGGTTGGTTCAACCGTTCAAGTGCTGTTTTGTCATTCCTTTTTCCCTTTTTCCTGTATTTGAATTTAGATAAGGCCATACATTTCTAATAAGATGGTAGGTTTTAACCAATTTTAATTTTATTCTGCTACGAGTTTTTGTCAGGCAAGAGTATTGAGAAATTTTCGAATTGAATTTACAGATTCTAATAAATTAGTATATTTACCCTTAAAAAAAGTTCAGTTAAATAGTTGCATCAGATAGAGTATTCCTAATCTTCTCAATTAAAGTAATCTGAAAAATATAGGTCATAGCTTGAACATATCAATGTAGAAAAACAAAAATAAATGCTGAATTAACTGTATGTTAAGCAAATTAAACTTTCTTATTATGTCTCTCACTGAGTTTTTCTTCCGACTTCCTCTATGAATACTTTGTGTGTGTTAAATGATTTTACTCCCTTTCTTTCATCTCCCCCTATAATAATAAAATTAAAATAAATAAAAAATAAAGAAAGAAATAAATTTTGCTCTGTGGCTCTGCAACTCTAAGGTGCAGAATCTGGTTTCTTTCTTTGTTCTATAATCTGGATTTATTCAGTTCTTTCTGCCACTGATACAATAATATTCTATTATGGACCATATTTTAGAAAATGAGAAATACTTCTAATTAGTGAAAGATTTTTCAGCAGTAATCCTGTGTAACTGCTATAATTTCTTTACAAGAGTATGTTGGGAGGTTGGTAAATTTACAATGGAGAAAAACGAGCCAAAACATGCTGCTTTAAGGTTTGACATCAGTTTATGTTAAAGAAAAAAGGGCATGGAGTTCAAGACATGTTAATGTTTCAAGATCATGATTGTTTGGTTGTTGATTGTTTAAATGGACAAAAATGAGAATCATGGCAAGGGAGTTTGAAAGTACGTTGGGTACATTCCTGAAGAATATAATTATTTTTCTCCAAACTTACTAAATAGTTTATTGTTCTCTATGTTGGAATACTGCACAATGTTGACAATATAAATGATAATTTTACTTGTTTGATTTTTAGAGTACTATCAGATAAAAGATATTAGCTTATAGACTCTCAATTGAAAGTAAATTAATTTAACTTGAACTGGACATTCCTCATGCAGATGAGTAATGAATTTACACAACCTCACACAAGATCATGATTTTTTCTTTTGTGGTCTAATATCCAAAAATACTTTAACATGTATTTTTTTCCTTTTGTCCTCCTGTTTATGTCATCTACATCCTTTTTTTATTTCCTTTTTTTTTATTTCCTCTGCACTGTAGTTTTCCTTCCAACCACTTAACTAAATACTTAGAAGGAAAAAATGCAGGGGGTGGGCATTCTTGTGGTAGAATTGGCCCTAAAAAAAGTAACCTTTTCTATCCTCCATATGCGAACACCTATTATATTATCTTTAGAACTTACTTATGGCTCATACATGTAATGGTACTGCTTTGGGGCAGGCTTTCCATTATATGCACTATTATCTTTAGAACTTACTTGTGGCTCGTACATGTAATGGTACTGCTTTGAGGCAGGCTATCCATTATATGCTTAGTGCTCTATGCTAAAAATTATTAAGTGTTGTTTCAATTAGATGAAAAATTTCTCTTGCTTTTGAAGGTGATCACCAGAATAAATTACGGGCAAAGTATGAACATCAGTGGGCTTGCTGGTGCAGTTTCATTGGCTGGGTCTGGTGGTGGTTTGTGGGCAGTTGAAGGAGGGAACTGGCAAATGGCTGCTGGATTAATCAACCGATCAGATGCTGAATTGCACCTTCATGAAGAAATAGTATCCATCTCTAACCTGGGAGGTGTTTATGAGCTAAACTCCACTCAAGGAAAAACTCATAATTGCCAAATCACTGTGGTCGCAACACCCTTGGATGAATTAAACATTCTTTTCAATCCAGGAATTTCAATACCTCCAAGAAAATTACAGCACACTCATGCAACTTTTGTTAGAGGCTTGTTAAATCCTGTGAGCATTCAACATATATTTGATCTAACATGTCCTGATTTGTTGTGATTACTTTTTTAACTTAAGGTATTGCTCGAATCAGGCATATTTTGGTCTGGATGTTTTGTCAGATATCCCAGAACTGGTGGGCACTATTGAGTCTGCTGATCTACCATTCACAAGCATCAACATTCTTAAGCAACACGAGAAATATATGACCTACAAGATATTCTCCCGTGAACCTTTGGCAGATGCCTTACTGGATGATTTATTCAGGTAAATATTAAAATATCATTTAGGCTTTCCTTAATGGATGAGAGCTGTAAACGATATCCATTTTATTCTTATTTTTGCATAATATTACATGTCTGGTATTCCAAAATAAACTTTCTTCTAAATAGGACTGATTCCACTTCATCTTTGCACTCTTACCCAGCATTGCTTTATAACATTCACCCTCCCAAACACCCACCCACTTTTTCCGGTCTCCAGTTAGTTTCATAGACTGAATTTCCTTCTCCATATTATACTAACTTCTAAGTAATTAGTTGACTTTATAATACAAGGATCGCGTCTTAACATTAGTAGGTTGTATTTACACAGAAGAGTTTTGTTCAATTAATAATGCAATTTTCTAAAGAAATGTGTAACATTATGTGTTGAAATATAGTAGAATAATTACATTTGCTAATGCGCCGTGGTTATAAAAGTTCTGTACTTATCATGACAGCATGCTTGATACTTGACTAATCAGACTATATATTGGTAATAATGACAAATTAAACCATATTGACTCACAGACTGATAAGTTATAGAAAATAGAGTTTGATTTTGAGTTATCCATATTGCTTTTAAGTATAGCGAAAGTAATAAGGTTACAAAGCTGAAAATAAAACTTTCACATTAAGAAAATTTAGGACACAAATACATGCCCACTAATATTAAAACATGGTTTGAAGAGTAATAGTGAGTCAATTGAACAGTTAAAGGAATGGGAAGGCTGTTACTTTAGGCTTTGCTCGGATCTGAGGCCTAATTGACACTTCTGGTATAATTACATGATCATTTAAATTCTACGTTACCTAACAGATGTTTTCTTCGGAATTTAGAGGGTTATTGAAATGTAGATTTTAAAATCTTCAGCGAATTTAGATATCCAATGAATAGTGAGTGTGTGTTTGATTTGGGATTTTGAGTAGGTTGTGATTTAATTTTATGTCAAATTAATGTGAGAAAGAGAATATAGGTATCTCAGGATAATGTGAATGATTAGATGTAAATCCCAAGTATGAATTTTAATGAGTTTTTGAAATCCAAGAACTGGATTCCATTAACAATAACAAACATAGCCTTGAAAGATTGTGATCCTGATGCTTTCAAAAATGGTAGTGATCCTGATTTAGTGATTTAAAACTTGCTTGATCTCTTCAATGGCAGTTATTCTCTTCTTATGAATTATCCTGCCCCTTTAATGTACAGTCAGAGAGTGGATACAATAAGAATCAACTGGGGTGCTTATCCTCATTACAAGGCGCCAGAGACATATGCTCCATTCATTTTAGATGGTAATCATCTATACTATGTTAATGCGTTTGAGAATGCAGCTAGCACGATGGAAACAAGTGCTGTTGCAGCTGAGAACATAGCACGCCTCATCCTATCAAGACTCCCTGGGCAGCTCAATTGCACATCATTCAACTTGAAGAGCTTCAGCACTGATTCATCCCTACTGCATTCGGAACTGTGAGTTCTAAAGATGCCCATTGACTGTGTTTATACGAGTTGTGCACCAAGATTGTGTATGTCAAGAAGCTGAGAGCTGAACGTCAAATTCCAAACATGAATCAGGCTTACATCAGGGATAGGATGTAAACATCTTTGGTTGCGAATTTCATCAAGCAGATAAAATAAGCGAGAAGCGAGCTACTATCTTTCTTCTTGTTATTCTTGTTTGATGAAATTAGCCACAAACACTCGTACATCAATAATGAGTTTATATTAGTTTTAGCTTTGTCTCTTGTGAAATAGTGTACATAAATCCTTCTTAGTTATGGAATCTAAAAGACAATTATAGCCATGAACCACGATGGTGAGAATACTGCTGAGGGTAAGATATATCATGAATTACTAGTGTAAATATTAAAATTAATCTTGTAAGTATGATATTTTTCAACTTTAGTCTTTTATTTTCAATTCTCAATTTTGATCATTTTTTGTTCAGTTTTAGTCCTTTTGATTAAATTTTGGTCATTTTTTTCAAAATTTGGTTATTTTTTTGTTCACTTTTGGTCCTAAATATATACACTTTTGGACCAATTTTGGACATTTTTTAACATAAAGGATTAAATTTGGACCAAAAAGATTAAATTTGGACAAAAAGGACTAAAAGTGAATAAAAAAGAACCAAAATTAAGAATTTCAAATGATAAAGAACTAAAATTGAAAAATGTCATACTTATAGGACCAATGATATTTACTCTGAATTACTAGGTAAGATGAATTATAACCTTAATCGTGAAGCTAGGGTAAGATAGAATTATAAACCATAATTGTGAAGCAACAATTATGTTCTAAAAATTAACACTATACTGAGAGTAAGCTTTGAACCATAATGTTTGGTTAAAGTTTTTTAGGGTTTGAAAACTAATGGTCCGTCCACTAGCAAGAGTCTCGTGTATTTTTTTTAAATTTTTTTTTGAGATAAGAGATTTACGAACATCACTAATACAACTAAAAAATAAGACTCACACACCCTACTACACTACACATTAAATAATAATAATTCTTAATCTACATGCAAAAACAAATGATATCATTGTAGACAGACGAAGAAAGTACCATGTTTGTTTTGGCTTTTTGGTAAATACTCTCTTTGTCCCACATTAAACTGCATCGGTATGAAATTTAAGAAAAGTTCTTTTTTTACAAATTTTATTGACTTTGAGACGATAATGTAGTATTTTTATATAATAAATAAATTATAAATTAAGTTGTTTATGTTAAGTGAAAATAATAAATTTGTAATGAAGACGTACTTCTAAGATTGAGAATTAATGTGACATTTCTTTTTTTGGGTGGTGAAATTTAATATGGGACGAAGAAAATAGAACGTGTGAAATTTAATATTGGATGAAAAGAGTATATTTTAGCTTATTTCAAATCAAATATGTAAAAATGTATTAATTTACTAATAAAAAAATATATCAGAGAGGAGAGAAAACAAGATAGAGAATATTAATTGATAAGAAATTATGTATGAAAGATGGATATTATGTGGTTATAAGGCAGTAGATTAGGGTTAATTTTAAAATAGGTTTTGAAAATCAAAATCTATTTTCGAAACTTTAACAAAACATCATCTCCCTTTTAAAGAGGGTCTTTTTTCATTTTGAACGTCTCACTCAAAGAATTTTCTTACATTTTTTACACACATGAGACCCATACACCCACTAATACAATTAAAATATGGGATCCACACTCCCATTAATACAACGATCCACTACACATTAAATAATAATACCCCTTAATCTACGTGCAAAAAGGAAAAGAGACGAAGGGAGTATATATATACACACACTAGGTTTGGAGCACCTCATTTGATGAGTTAAATGAGTACTAGCCCGGATGTTTACATGTACTTACGATAGGTTAGTATTTCAATTAAATTTGATCAATAAGTTTTTCCATTATGTTACAAGTTGATCGCATAAGATTTTTTTTCATCCATCTCCTTCCTATTTAAAACTGCTTTTTGCCAAGAGTATGATTTATTTACAGTACTTTGTAGTTTCATGCACAACTTTCTGAACTTGACTAAAGAGAAGCACAATTCACCTTTGATGCTACATAAAAATAAAAAAGTCTCTTTCAAATCCCTTTTGTTCAACATAATACAACAATCAAACTAATTGAGTTTCACCAATCAAAACGAGTAAGTGAAATACAAATCATATTAGTATGGAATTGACAAGTGCATTCCAATACATGAGATGCCCATCGCCCCCATATTATCTTAAATTGACTTGATAGAAAAAGGACATTTTCTCTTCCTGTTTTAGTTACTTTAATCTACTATCTAAACTCAATTCTCATATCAGTTACTCTATTTTTTTTTCCAAGACCATCAACAAAGAATCTCATATAAAATGATCACCAGATCTCACCTGATGAATGCATGCTCTTTCCAACTCCAAGTCAGCAAGCCAGTGGCTCATGCATAAACCAATTGGTTCTCAGTCTGTTAATGTGAAATGTTGAGACTAGTGTCGTCACATTTGGAATCACACCGATCCTCCACCAGTTATTATTTAACCACTAACATATTTGTGTAGTGTTGTGTTTAATGTTGCTTTCAGGGTTGTGGCAGTTGAATGAAGAAGGTTCTGAATGGAACCCATAAGATAAAATAGCAATCTGGAAAGTTTTAGAAGTCCAGAAGATTCTAGAAGTTGAAGATAACTACACAAAGTAGTGGGTTGGTTATTCGCTGTTAATGGGTGGTTTCTATATCTCCTAATGGACCACTTATTTGAATAAGGCTGCAGCATGCTTTACGACTATAAATAGAAGTTGTCAGACTTCATTCCAGTGGCTCAAAAAACTTAGAGAGTTCATACAAAGAGAGTCATCAACGTAGAGTTTATTTGACTATGTTCCTCTTGAAGTGTTTTCACGGGTGTTGTAACATCTCGTTCTGAATCACGTATATAGTATTATCCGGTATGTTTTGTTTGTACTATTCACATGCAGTGGAAGTGCATATACTTGAAGTAGGATCCAGATCTAACAATCTAGATTTTTCCATTTGGGAGTTTATTTAGGATTTTATATCCTTGTATGTATTCTAAGAGTGGAAGGAATATTTCTATCTCTTTGAATCTGATTTTTGTAAATCACTTTTTCCAAGTTATTGATATTTTTGCCATGAGATTGCTACAAACGTATTCATAAGTTTGTAGAAAGATTGAGTAATTTCGTGTGTTAAGTCTTCCACTGTACAAACTTGCACATTCGTATTCAAGTTTCATTCTGATAAGAGTCGGTGTTGTACTAAGTGTCACCACACTAAGGACAACATCTCTAACGTAAACACACTTACACACCCGACGGACCCCGACAAATGGCATCAGAGCTAACACTTAACGATACTAAGTGTTGATTCCTGGTGTTAAGTGTTAAAGTATCATGGATTACTACACTGGATCGATCAACCGTCCTCCCATACTTAATGGAACCAATTATGCTTTATGGAAGAACCGAATGAGGAGTCACATCAAATCCATGGATGAATGTGCTTGGAAGACCATTCTGGCAGGTTGGACACCCCCCCACAGTTCAAGACAGTGATGGAGAACAAATCATCAAGAATGTGCTTGAATGGACAGCTGAGGAAAATACTCAATCGATATTGAACGTCAGAGCACTCAATGAAATCAACTCATCGATTGATACAATGATGTTCAACTTGATCGAGAACTTTACATCAGCAAAGGATACTTGGGAAAAGCTTCAAGAGCACTGTGAAGGATCTGGAAGTGTCAAAAGGGAAAATGCGAGGATGTTGAATGTGTAATTTGAGAGCTTGAGGATGAAGGAAGACTAGACAATATTATCGCATAACGAGCGACTCTACGAGGTGGTGAATGAGATGGAGTTACTTGGGGATCCTATCTCTAACATCAGGTTAGTAAACAAAACTCTGCGTACGCTTCCTAGGAGATTTATTGGTAAAATTTATGTTGTAGAAGAGTCTATTAATATTGATCTGTTGAGTCATAATGAGCTGATAAGTATTTTGAAAACTTATGAAATGAATTTGTCTTAACAAGAAGCTGTGTATGATAGAAAAGATGTTTTTAAAGGTGAAACTGGTGCTTGTTCTAGTTCTAGTAAGATGATGAGAGTGAAAATAAGCATGTTTTAGTGTCCAATTTAACACATTCTTGATTGGAATTGTTGTTATATATTTGCACAAGTGACATCGCGCAAGCTGTGTCGAACAGAACGACTGTCTATTTTTCATGACTTGTTACACATTCAAAATTTGGAATTTCTATGAGTTCTTCATATTTATAGAAATCCAAGGAAGAGAAGATCATGTGAGAATAAGAATTACTCAAATCGGAGGTCGGATGTGGAAGTTATGCGCGAAACGGTGAGACTATACAATCTTGCTCGACTTGGAGATGTTGCTCGACCAGCATCATCTTGGTCGAGCAGATGAGGCTTGGTGGAGCAAAATGTGTAAAAACTTACAGAGAGCTTGCTCGACCAATGCTCGACTTGGAGGCCTTGCTCGACTTTTGAAGGCTTGGTCGAACGGAATGTCGCTGATGCTATTTTTGGTAGTTTAGAGTTTCTTTTACCAAATTTAGTGTATGTCTCAAGTAAAAGCCCATCCAATGCCTATAAGAAGAGCTTACAATTATAAGAAGGGATGTAGATCATATCATTATTCGTCGAATTAATTGAATTGGAGAGAGGCCACAACAATACTACACCCCATAAGGGGGGATCATCCCCCAACTATCATCCACATCCTTTCCTCCATCCATCCATCACTTTGAAGATTCATTTTTGGAGTCAAGAGGAGAACCAAGAGGAGGATTCAAGATGGAGAAGAACGCGACGACTCCCACATCTAGGATTTATTTTGTTTCATAATTTATCTTGTAATTTTCCAGATATCCGGGTAAGATCTATTCAACACCCATGATTGTTCTTCTTAACATCATGGGCTTGAGCCTTTTTGGTAGAACTAGGGTTGTGAAGGTTTTTACGAATTAATTAAACTTTCGTGTGTAAATTCCGTACAACACTACTTGTGGATTTATTTTATATATTATTGTGCTTTCTTAATACATATTCACGGTCGTTTTGTGCATCTTTAATTGGTATATAGAGTCTGAATATATATCTTGATTGTATATTAAATGCGTTCACCGCTGAACAGGATTCCTTGTTCTGATTCTAAGTGAGGGGACTCCGAAGCTTCATTGGAACAATCATATATGAATACTTATTAATTGAATTGAATTCAGGTTATTAAGTAGGATAAAGAGGATAATTTTATAGTACCTATAAAGGGAGATTATATTGGGTTAGAGTACCAATTGACCAGGGAAATAATTGATACTGATAGTACCTAGAAAGGGAGGTGGAATTATATCTCTTGCTCCGAGGTTATTCACACGTGTTACACGTATTTTTACTTGTGTCTATAGAGTAGATATACATGGTTTATTGATGCGTCCATATTCCAAAAGACAGAGTCGGACATCAACACACTGAAGAAAAATTAATGCGTGAAACTGGATTATTCTAGGGCTACCTATTCTCCTATTTGATCCACTTTTGTATTCTTCGAGTGATCTTTTATTTTATTTGTTATTTAATTTAATTTTTAGTAGATTAATAATTAAACCTTCGATCTTATTGTCTTATCTTAATTAATTTAGTATATAATTAAATTGATAATACGCCGTCCCTTGGGTTCGATATTCACTTGGTCACTTGCTTAAGCTGCAACTGATATCCTTAATACTTGGGGATTAATTTTCCGTGCAAAGAAAATGTGCATCATAAGACATTTACCATAACTGATATTAAATAAGTTGATGAAAATGTTGACAACATTCCTGATGCCACTGACAGCATTGCTTTACTTGCTAAGAAATTTGAGTCTTATCTTAAACAAAAGAAGAACAAGTCTAAAGAAAACATTCAGCCTAATGTAGAACTTTCCCCTCATACCCATGTTCGTAAACCCACTCAAAAAAGAAAAATTTAGGTATGATCCTGAATTTAGGAAAAAGATCATTTGTGATGAATGTACTAGTTTCAATCATAAAGCAAATGAATGTACTAATACTTTTCTGAAGAAAATGATGAGCCTAAATGCTTGTTTGAGTGACGATGATTCTGTAGGAGATCCAGATGCAAATGAAGAAGAACTTGCATTCTTAACACAATGTGTGAAGGAAGATTTCTTTGAGAATGACTCAAATATTGAGTCTTGTGTGCCTACATCCAAAACAACATCATGCAGGTTTATGTCTACTTCTGATTTTGATATAAATGGTACTAATGCTCTCTCTTCTAGAGCAGGTACTACACAAGAACCTCTAGAGATAAAGATTTCTGAACTTCTGAAAGTCAAAGAACTGAAAGCTGTCAACTAAGAGAATGATGGTTTAATTGAGACCATAACAAGACTTGAGGTAAATCTTACTAAGAAGGATGCTGAGATTGTTAAACTCCAAGGTCAGTTAGCTGTTTCCATGTTGAGCTTCAAAAAGTACAGCAAAGGTACATCTGATTTGAATGAAGCTTTATCTGTTGGAAAAACTGATAAGTTTGGTCTTGGATACATTGAAGAATGCATGCCTTTTAGTTTTGAAAGTCCTGTTAAGTTTGTGAAACCTTGTTCAATATTTGTGAAACCTAATTCAAATGATTTTTCCAACAAGTTTTCTGATAGAACAGGCAGTAGGACCCTTGTTTGTCATTATTATTCAAAACCTGGTCATATTTATCCTTACTGTTTCAAACTGAAAGATGATATATTTTTTGAAAAAATTTTCCTGGAGTGTTACCACACAAGTATTCACACACATAAATTTGCTTGGGTCAGAAAACCAAAAGTGATTTGTAATGTTGTTTGTACTTCTTTACAAGCATCTGTACCTGGTCTATGGTATTTTGATAGTGGTTGTTCTAGACATATACTGGTAATGTTGAATACTTGAAAGATTATGAAATTTTTGATGGTGGTAAAGTTACTTATGGTGGTGGCTCTAAGGGTAACATTGCTGGTAAAGAAACTTTAAATGCTAAAGGTTTTCCAAATCTGTAGAGTGTGATTCATGTTGAAGGTTTACGTGCTAATTTGATAAGCATAATTCAATTATATGATGATAATTTGCATATGAAATTCAATAAGAATTCATGTTTTATGCTGAATGAAACTGATGATTGTGTGATGATTGGTAGTTGATTTGCTGATAATTGTTATCTTATTGGTAACAACATTTACTTCAATATCTCACAACATATGAAAGTGTACTTTGACATAAAAAACTTGGCCTTGTAAATTACAAAAATTTACAGAAATTGGTTAAGTTTGAAGCTGTTAAAGGATTGTTTAAGCTCAAATCCAAAGATCCACCTGTATGTGGTTCATGCCAAAAAGGTAAGCATGTAAGATCTTCGCACAAAATTACATCAATGTGCACATTTTCAAAGTATTTTAAATCGCTTCACATGGATCTCATGGGTCCTATGGAGACTGAAAGTCTTGGTAGTAAGGGGTATTCTTTGGTTGTTGTTGATGATTTTTCTAGATTCTCATGGGCTGAATTCATTAGAGAAAAATCTGACACGTTTAATGTGTTCAAAGTTTTTTCAAAAGGTTAAAAAATGCTTTCAATCTTAGAGTATGTAGGATTAGAATTGATCATGGTAGAGAATTTGAAAACAACATGTTTGTTGATTTTTGTGAAAAGAAAGGCATTATGCAAGAGTTTTCATCTCCTAAAACCCCACATCAGAATGGGTTTGCTTAAAGAAAGAATAGAGCACTGCAAGAAATGGATAGAGTCATGCTTACTTCAATAAATGTGTCTAAAAGTTTTTGGTAAATAGATGATATTATAAAAAGGAAAAAATAAAAGAGTACAGGAAAGAAATTAGTTGTATGATCCAAAAGTAATCACTGAAAGAGCCAAACTATATGGCTTTAAAAAGAGGACCAAGACAGGTTGGCCTCGTAAAAGAAAACTATCAGCCCTACTCTATAGTTGTATCTATTTAATCTGCATCGTAGGGGCTGTAAATAAGAAGACAATCTAATCTGCATAGATTATTAACCAAGACTCATAGATGCTTTCTAAGGAGAGCTTGATGTCATGATCAAAATAAACCTGCTCGTTCAAGGGAATCAAGCAATAAAAATCTGCAAAATAGATGCAGTACATATACCCCAGAAATCCTAATAATCATCAACAAACCACGAGGGGCCTTTAAGAAGAAAGGCCAAACCAGGTGGCCTTGTGTAAAAAAGCAACTTAAACCAGCATGTTCTAATCTCATCTAGCTGCTGTAAAAGAAAAGCAGCATAATACATCATATTCCAATCCCATCTAGCTGCTGAAATAAAAAATAGACAAGAAACAAACCTTTACCCAATTCACAATCCACATCCAGTGGCATAAGCAAAAGACCAGAATAAGGCATAGTACATCTTTCATCACTTGTTGTCAGAAAAGAATAAAAGTAAACAAAATAGTAACAACAAAGTGTATTAACATTGGTCGGACAATTAAGCCATAGAGCTTTTATCCTTCCTAAATTGAGAAACGAGAGTCCATTCCTCAAGATAACAATAAGTCAAGGTGAGTAGGCTTTAGCCTTACTCGTGTTGCAAAACATCAAGCGACCTGGAGTTGTAACATCTTCTTGAAAATTGAGAAGATAAGGATACTCACTTCATAAAATCAATTGGTAAGCGAAGGAGTATGAGTATATGAAGAACCAGAGAAATCTGCTGGAAGTCTCTAAAGTTGGGGCCCCTGGACAAGGTGCTCCCTGAATTAAAAAGCCACCTATGTACGGTGGAGTAATCAGCCGAAGGCTGCTGGTGGAATTCGACGGCGGCATGAGGAGAGATTGGGAAAGAGATAAACAAATTTCCATTAAAATCTGTCTATAAAAAGACAAAATTGTCGATCCCAGCAACTTTTAAAACATAAGGAAGAATTGTAGTCTCCAGGAGGAAATCAATCGACAACAAATTTCAAAAATCAGAGGTAAGGCGGCGCGACCAAACAGCAGGGGAATCCTCTGTCGCAACATGCTGCTGTGGAGCATTGGAATGAAGGAGCCTTAGAAGATGCGTGTTCAGCCAGATTGCAGCAAAGAGATTTAGGGCTCCAGGAAAATCAGCGACTGAAAAGGCGCAATTTCACTAAGAGAAATATCAGTGAGTGACGCTGTACGAATCTTAGGAACCAGACAAGGCTAGTATAGAACGGCGACCATCGAAGAATTGATGCAATAAAGTAATCTTCAATGTCAGAGTAAAAGAATCCCCAAATTGTAAGGGATGAAGCACAATCACCACAAAGCAGAAACGGGTCTTCGATTGGCAGAAACAGGGCTCCGATTGGAACCCACTTGAGACAAAGCTTATAGGTCCATCGTGAGGTGTCTTGATACTTATAAGAACGAGTCTGTGTAATCCCACAACAAGAGAGAATTGACTCGGTCAATCTCAAGGCAGATATATCTATAGAGGCACAGGGGAAGACTCGATCAGTGGTAAAACCAAGCCATAGTCGGCGGACGGCTATAGTGGAATTAGGGCAAAATCTTAGGGGGAGGGGAGAAAAAAATTAGAGAGAGAAAGCCCGCTCCCCTCCCTCTGAAAAGCTAGAAGCATTGAATACTACACGTCATATGTCTGATAGGATTTATTTTAGACCAGGCTGTTCTACTACTGCTTATGAACTGCTGTATAGGAAGAAATCAAACCTAAAATACTTTCATATTTTCGGTTGCATGTACTAATTCTTAATGATAGGGAGTATCTTTCAAAGTTTGATTCTAAGAGTGATAAAGTTCTTTTCTTAGGATATTCTAAGAACAACAAAGCTTATAGAGTCTTTAATCTTAGAACCAGAACTATTCAAAAATCTGTCAATATTGTGTTTGATGATTCATCCAATATTGCAGGTAAAAAGATGGAATATGATATCTTTGACTTGGTTGAAACTGCAAACCAATGAACAATGTTGAGTCGAATGTGATCACATCACCTACAACATCGCGTGTTGATTCAGAAGAAAATGTGAACCAACTCCATAGAACTCCGAAAAATACTCTTGCTCACAGATATAAAAAAGTTCACCCTTCATCACAGATCATTGGCGAGTCCTCTGTTGGTGTTCAAACCAAAAGAAAAGACAAATTTAGAGATGTAGTATGATCGGTTTGCATGTCTAACATGTGCAATTAGGTATGTATTGAATGTTATTTCTCTTCTGTTGAACACAAGAATTTTACTGAAGTTTTAAAAGATGAATGTTGGGTAGAGGCTATGCATGAAGAACTTGAACAATTCATTAGGAATGATGTCTGGAGACTAGTTTTTAGGCCTACAAACACTAATGTGATTGGAACAAAGTAGATTTTCAAGAATAAAACTAATGAATCTAGTAACATAGTAAGAAACAAAGCTAGGCTAGTTGCACAAGGATACGCAAATGTTGAAAAAATAGATTTTGATGAAACATTTGCACCCGTAACTAGAATAGAGTCTATCAGCTTCTCTTAGCTATTGCATATTTTGTTGATATCAAACTATTTCAAATGGATATTAAAGTTGTGTTCTTAAATGGTATCTTACTTGAAGAAGCTTTTGTTGAACAACCAAAAGGTTTTGTTGATCCATTTAACCCTGATTATGTGTATAAGTTTAAGAAAGCTTTGTATGGTTTAAATCAAGCTCCTAGAGCATGGTATGTTAGAATAACTGACTTCTTACTTCAGCTTGGATTCATTAGAGGCAAGGCGGATAGAACTCTTTTCGTTAAGCATGAATCCAATGGCTTTTTTATTGCTCAAATTTATGTTGATGACATCGTATTTGGAGCAACATCACAGGTCATGATGGACAACTTTGTGAAGGCAATGACTACCATACTTGAGATGAGTATGGTTGGTGACCTAAATTATTTTTTAGGGCTCCAAATCAAGCATAGTGAAAGTGGTATCTTCATCTCACAGATGTCAGTATGCATGCTATGTACTAAGAAAATCCCAAGGAATCACATATGAAAGCTATGAAAAGGATTATCCAATATGTTGCTGGAACAAGTGAGATGGGCTTATGGTTTTAAAAGGATACAAACAGCTCTCTGGTTGGATACATTGATGCTGATTGTGCATGTGATTGTGATGACAGGAAAAGCAAAAGTGGTGGATGTTTCTATATGGGTAACAATCTTGTTTCTTGGCATAGTAAAAAATAAAAATGCATATACCAATCCATTGCTGAATATGAATATATTGCTGCTGGAAGTTGTTGCACACAACTTCTTTTGTCAAAGAAGATGTTAGTTGATTATGTGCTTGAGACAGATGCTTTAGTGATTTTTTGTGATAACACGAGTGCTATAAATATTTTCAAAAATCCTGGGCAACACTCACTAAACTTATTAGCATATGACATCATTTTATTAGAGATTTAGTTGAGAAAGAAGTAGTTAAGTTGGAGTATATTTCCACTGACAAATAACTTGCTGACATATTCACGAAAGCACTTGATTTTGAGAGGTTTTCTTCACTTAGGAAATCTCTAGGACTTTGAATTCCATGAGTCATACATAATGTTGCTTATAGTTTAACAACTCTCGAAGTGACTATAAGTTTTGTCATTTTATGTCGAAATTAACTGATTTGGTAGCTTATTTTCTTGCTGCTAACTATATTCTCATTTAATCATGAGGTGCAATTATGGACACACACAACTAAAAGCACTAGTTCTAAAAAATCAAAGGTCTAAACATGCTAAGTAACTAGGCACACGGGGCTGATAATCACGATGTATTCTTTTATAAAGACTGTTTAGTTTCAACAATGAAATAAGAACAGTCTTGGACTATCACTGAGTAACCAGACACACGGGGCTGACAACCACGATGTGATCTTTCAAAAGGTGGTAAGTTCCTTGAGATTGAAAAATGCATAAAAATTTATAAAAGGATAAAAAATGTATGTGTGCCTGCATAAGAAATCATCCTTGATTGATTTCTCCAGAATCTTTTCAGCTCATGAAAATATGTTATTAAATTGATTATCTTCAATACATTAAATGATAAAATTTATAGTATATTTATATATTAATTATGCATATTGTTTCTCATTTATTTTATTAAGGCCGAATTTTTCTATCATATAAGTTAGTGGGCCTTAGTAACTGCTGCATTTGATCCCCTGCATTACACTATCAGCAGTTATAATTAGTGGACTTACACCCCTTCTTCCTTCTTCTTCTCTTTATATTCTCGATGTATGGTGTGTGAGTTGATATGGTGTGAAGTCTGCCTGGTTAATAATTGCACATCACACTCTCTCACATACTTTTGATTTCAAAGTTCAAATTGTTGTCTCACTCATGTATCTCAATGTCTCCTCCAAAGACAAACCTTCCTCTTCCAGAGCAAGTCATTCCTCATCATCTAATCCCTCTACTTCCTCTCGTAAATCCACTCTACTCAAAACCCTAGCTTCGATGGTCGAGAATGTCTCGACTGGTGCTGCTCAGAATGTAAATTCTGATGCTGCTACACCGCCGATTGGACCTGTTGTAGAGTCATCTATACCCAGACATATTGTCCTTCCACAAGTACTCCCAACTCTATATTCCTCTCGCTTTAGGCTCAGGTCGCCGATTAAGGTATTCTTGTGTCTCGAATCGAAGTACCGATACTTGAACCTCCTCCTATTGTGGTCCAACCTAATATTCCCGCTCCATTTTCTGAACCCACTCAAACTATTGTTCCTTCATCTAAAATTCCATCTGAAACTCAGCCCTTTGAAACTTTTGAACCATTGTTCAAGTCCCTTTCACATCATCGCCCATTGCTTCTCATATCTGTACTGAGCAGAATCCGTCCATGTCTTTTTTTTGTCATCACTGCCTGTTCCAATTATGTCAAAGGTGACCAAGAAGATTGCTCCTAAGTGCAAGGATAAACCCATACGCTGGTCTATCCGTGTCTGGAAGAAGAGTCAAACTTCTGGTTCACATATTGCTCCCAGTACTACTAAAGGGAAATCTCCTATTTCCTTATCTGATTCTGATGATGAATCTGTTCCGATGAATGTGGATGTTCCTGGAGAGAACCCCACGATAGCTAATTCTGAAAATCCTGAAGAAAAAGAGATGAGGTAAAAAAGCTAATTTTGATGTTGCCGCCTCTATTGCAACAGTTGAAGAAAAAACTGAAGCTGATCTGGACCAACTAATTGATGATATTTCCACTGATGTTGCCACTAATAAAGCAACACCCGCTGATGCGGATACAGATCCCTCTGATCCTAATCCTGATCCTGATTCATCGTTTGATGATGTTGAGGATGCACTCGAGGAATCTGATAAAGATGCTACCTTTGATGAATGTGATGAGTATGCTGCTGCTACTGATGATGATGCTGCTCCAGATGCTGATGATGATGCTGAACTGATGATGATGAACCGAAACTTAGCCACAAAAACTGAAGCTCTGATATAATTATTGACGTTTAATCATTTGATTAACGTGAACTGTTAGAGATTTATACAATTTTATATCGGCGGAAGCAAGAGTATAGAATTGTATTACCTTTCACCATGGTATGTTGAAGAAGAAGAGTTGCAGAAAACGACCTCTTGATCTTCTGTTGTAATTCAAAGTCCAATATTGACGTCGTGTGGGCGACGATCTACAAGATTCTCTCAATCTGCTTTCCTCCCTTAATCTATCATATATTAGGTGTTAATATTAGGGTTCTGGATAAGCTGAGATGACTTATATATGGGCTACAACAGGGATCAGGAGAAGAAATTAGAGTCGGGCCTCCTTTGGGCTTAAGTATCCAAGTTTAGGCCAAAACATATACTTAAGTCCAATAATAATAATATATTCCACTGAAATATTAGTACTGCACTATCGATCTAATCCCACAATTACGTTATGGGCTCTTTCTTATTATAGCCCGACAGTCTTCCCATGTTTAAGATATACAATGCCCATTAATTAATTAAGTTACTGACAACTCCATTAATTAATATCTCATTAGAGAGTAGTACCACTCAACTTCATTATCATGCCGGAATAACTCTACGTGCAGAGTTTACATGATAATCCTTATGAGCTCCTCAAGGGGATATCATCAACCTATTTAATAGGACACAAATTCCTTCTACAAACAACATCACAACATAAAGACAACACTACTTCCCAACTCACTGAGTTTTTTGATTTAATTACATGTAAATCTCACCCATTGATGAATCAAAGAAATACATACTGTCTTACGTGTCGAGGTTATTGTATAGGAATTAAGAGCACGAACATCCATAATAACTGAGATCAAGTTCTCCTATATAGTCAATATAAATCGAACAATCTCAAGCATCCTGCTCAATACAAAAAGTGCACTAATGTGATTCTATAGTCAAGACAAACTAATACCAAATCACACTACAACCATTCCGATAGAGAGTCCTGGTCTATCTCAATTGTGTGCTTCTGTTTATACTTTATAAGAAAATCGATGATATGATCTTCCGCGTGTTGTCGCACAACATATTATCTTCATTATAAAGTAAGTGGACTATTGCATCAGACATATAAATAAATTATAAGACGCAATCATTTGATCAATGATTCTCATTTCAAATATTGTTGAAACATTGTTCATACTAAAACTGGACTTTTAGTATACAATCAAACACAAACATCACTAGAGTTACTACTTAGCATGCTGTGCTAATTTATAAGATAGGGAAGAACCTACCTTTTAACCTTTGTGAAGTTATTTATAAGAACTTGATAAGTTATGGAGAAAACATTTCCAAGGTTGGCATTTACAATACCCTGCATTGATCCATCTCTTATTGTCGGTTCAAGGTGTTAAGAAGGGTAAGGGTGATTTTCTGTCTCTGAATGCTCTGGTGTTTGGTATTGCTAAACCTCTACTAGAAGGTAACCAAATTGTTCATATACCATATGTGAACGCCGCTTTTGCCCCTGCTCATGAACCTGAACTTGGAACTCAGAATGTTGCCTCTGATGCTGGAAACATTACTGTACACACTGATGCTCCTGCTCAATCTGGAGAGGTAGTTTCTATTATTGTGCATCGTAGGCACATTGAAGAGAAAGATAATGCACTAGCACGCCAAGTGTCTAATCTTAGACTCCAATCCTCTGCTTTGAATAGACAAGCTGACTGGCAAGAACAAAGAGCTTAATTCTGGACTGGTTTGCTATCCACGCCTACAGGGGAAGATGTACCTGATGCTGCTCAAATTTCTGCTATTGAAAGCTCAAGCTCAGGGAAGTTGTGATCGAAGACATCACTGGAGAACCGGAAGGAGATAATGCTGATCGTGCTGGAGGTGCAGATACTATTATTGTTGATGATGCTGCAACATAGGGGGAGTTCATATTATAAGGGGGATATTGAGTTTGGGAGAGTAGAAGATCAGATCATGTTTGTTGACGCTTTCATACTAGAAGTTTGTGTTGGCAATTGGATCGTTTTGGTTAATGTGATTCGATAAAAAAGGTAAATAATCAGTGGAAGCAAAAAATAATTTACCTGACTTCTGGGTTGGAGTAGAGGATGAAGATCTGTGAAGAACACCTCTGATCTTCTACAGTATGACCCAAAGTCAACTTTCTGGTGTTGTGTGGTCAACAATCCCCAGAGAGTTCTCAATCTGTTCCTTTTTTGTTTTCTACGTAAGTGGCGCAAACTTAGGTTATTAGGAACTGAGATAACTTATATAGTTGGGCTACTACAGGGACCAGGAGGAGAAATTGGGCTGGGCCTCAATTAGATTTAATTAACTAAGCTTAGCCCAAAGCTTTAAATTAAATCCAATAATAATAATATAGTCCACTAAAATATTATTACTGCACTACCCATCCAATCCCAAAATTATGTTCTGGGCTCCTTCTTAATATGAGCCCGATAGTCTCCCCATGTTTAAGATATACAATGCCCATTAATTAATTGAGTTACTGACAACTCAAATTAATTAATACCTCTTCCGAGAGTAGTACCACTCAATCTCATTATCATGTCGGAAATTAATCCACTTGCAAGATTTACATGATAAAATTTATGAGCTCCTCAAGGGGACATCATCAACTTATGATGGACATGGATTCCTTCTACAATCAACAGCACACCATAGAGATAGTATTATTTCCCAACTCACCGAGTTTGTCGATTTAATTTATTTAAATCTCACCCATTGATGAATCAAAGAAATATATACTGCCTTACGTGTCGAGGTTATTGTGTAGGGATTAAGAGCATGAACATCCATAATAACAGAGATCAAGTTCTTCTATATACACAGTACAAGTCGAACGATCTCAGGCGGTCCTACTCAATACACAAAGCAGTGTACTAATGTGGTTCTATGGTCAAGACAAACTAATACCAAACCACACTACAACCATATCGATAGATAGTCCTCGTCTATCTCGATTGTGAGCATCTGTTTATACTTTATAAGGAAACCGATAATATGATCTTCTGCGTGTTGTCGTACATCATATTATCTACAATATAAAGTAAATGGACTTTTGCACAAACATATAAATAAATAATTTATAATATGTAAAAACGTTTTATCATATGATTCTTATTTCAAATAAAATCATTAAAATATTGTTCAATACAAAAGCAAGGCTTTTCGTATACAAATCTAACAATCTCCCACTTATACTAAAAGACTACGCTGCCTTATTTGCTGACATGCATCTAATCTCCATTTCTTCTACATGCCCATCGAACGCTTTCGATGGAAGGCTCTTAGTAAAAGGATCAGCAAGGTTATCCTTAGATGCAATCTTAGCGACAATGACTTCCCCTCTTTTAATGATGTCTCGTATCAGGTGGTACTTGCGCTCAATGTGTTTACTCGCCTTATGGGCTCGTGGTTCCTTCGAGTTTGCTACTGCACCACTGTTATCACAATAAATGGTGATCGCTTTGGGCAAACCAGGAATCACATCCAAGTCCATTAAGAAGTTCCTAAGCCATACTATTTCTTTAGCTGCCTCAGAGGCTGCTACATATTCAGCTTTCATGGTGGAGTCCGCAACGCATTTCTGCTTTACTCTCCTCCATATTATGGCTCCTCCTCCAAGAGTATACACATAACCCGAGGTGGATTTACTAGCATCCCTATCTGACTAGAAATTTGAATCAGTATAACCCAAAGGTAACAAAGTATCTGCCTTGTAAACCAGCACATAATCCCTAGTCCTTCGCAGGTACTTCAAAATATGCTTTACCGCAGTCCAATGCCCTTGTACTGGATTACTTTGATACCTACTGACCATGCCCACGGCATAACAGATATTCGGTCTTGTACATAGCATAGCATACATGAGGCTTCCTACTGCCAAAACATAAGGGACCAGCTTCATTGCCTCTATTTCTTGTTGTGTTTTAGGACACATCTCCTTAGATAGAGGTATTCCATGTCTGAAAGGTAGAAAACCTTTCTTGGAATCTTGCATGCTAAAACGAGTCAGGATTTTATCAATATACGAAGCTTGGGATAAACATAACATTCTTTTCTTGCGATCCCTTATTAATTTGATCCCAAGAATGTGTCCAGCTTCTCCTAAGTCCTTCATCTCAAACTGCTTGGATAGCCATACCCTTACGCCCGACAATACTTTTACATTGTTTCCAATGAGCAGAATATCATCCACGTATAGTACAAGAAATAAAACTACGTTTCTGTCACACTTCTTGTACACACATGATTCATCCGGACATTGAATAAATCCATATGACTGGATTACTTCATCAAACCAGATGTTCCATGATCTCGAAGCTTGTTTCAATCCATAAATGGACCTTTTAAGCTTGCACACAAGATGCTCTTCGCCCTTTACAATGAATCCTTCTGGTTGCTTTATATAGATGTTTTCCTCAAGACTTCCATTAAGGAAAGCTGTCTTGACATCCATTTGCCATACCTCATAATCCATATGAGCAGCAATAGACAAAAGAATCCGGATTGACTTAAGCATGGCCACAGGCGAGAAGGTTTCCTCATAATCGATTCCTTCTTTCTGAGTATATCCTTTAGCCACAAGCCTTGCTTTAAAGGTTTCCACCTTACCGTCAGATCCTCTTTTTCTCTTATAGATCCACTTGCATCCAATAGCTTTTACACCATTGGGTGGTTCTACAAGCTCCCAAACTTGATTAGAATACATGGATTCTATCTCAGATTTTATTGTGTTTTGCCATAATTGAGCATCTTTATCTTGCAGTGCCTCGTTGTAATTCCATGGGTCAATTTCATGTTCACCCGGGACCAAGTCGGATGACTCTTCCATTCCCATGAATCTATCTGGTTGTCTAACAACCCTCCCACTACGACGAGGCTCCGCAGGCAATTGTGTATCAGGTGTAACATGCATTGCAGTGTCCTGTGGTATATCTTCTTGTACAGTTGGTATTATATTTGGTGTTTCCCCTCAAACTTCCTCTAGAACAATTTTACTCATGGGTTTGTGATCCATTATATAATCCTCTTCCAAAAATCTGGCGTTCGTGCTCACGATCACCTTTTGGTCCTTGGGACTATAAAATAAGCCACCCTTTGTTCCTCTAGGATACCCTATAAATAGACAAACATCAGTACATGATTCTAACTTATCAGCATCTGCCTTTAACACGTGTGCCAGAGCACCCCAAATTCGAACATGTTTTAGACTAGGCTTGCGCCCGGTCCACAGTTCTGTGGGTGTGGAGGCTACCGATTTAGAAGGTACTAAGTTTAGAATGTAAGCCGCTGTTTCTAAGGCGTGTCCCCAAAACAAATTTGGTAATTCCGAATAACTCATCATTGATCTTACCATTTCCATAAGAGTCCTATTCCTTCTTTCCGCTACACCATTCTGCTGGGGTATGCCCGGTGCAGACAATTGGGATTCAATCCTATTTTCCGGTAAATAATTCTTAAACTCTCCCAAGAGGTATTCACCATCACGATCAGATCATAGTGTTTTGATATATTTACCAAGTTGCTTTTCCACATCAGCCTTGTATTCTTTGAATTTATCAAAGCATTCAGACTTGCGGCACATCAAATAAATATATCCATATCATGAATAATCGTCAATGAAAGTGACGAAGTATTCAAAACCCCTTCTTGCCTGGACAAACATAGGACCACATAAATCGGAATGAACCAATTCCAACAAATCTTTAGCTCTATACCCCTTTGCCTTAAAAGGCATTTTAGTCTTTTTTCCTTCCAAGCAGGATTCGCAAGTTGGACAATTTTCCACTACTAATGAACTCAGAGGTCCATCAGCTATCAACCTTTGAATCCTACTTAAGTTAATGTGACCCAGTCTTAGATGTCAAAGATATGTTTGGTTCATTTTAGAAGGTTCCTTTCTCTTATTAGTAGATGTATCATTCGTTTCAATTTGTTGCATTGTGGGAGAAATTGGATTAAGAGTATACAAATTATCTATCAATGTACCATCACAGATAATAATTCTATCTTTTCTTATAATAACCTTGTCATTAAAAGAAACAGAATATCCATCCATAAACAATTTAGAAAGTGAAATTAAATTCTTTCTAAAATGCGGTACATAAAGACAATTCCTCAAAATAAGAGTTTTACTCTTATTGAAAAATAAATAAACGTCTCCCACTATGACAGCTGCTACTCTTGTAGCATCCCCATGAGTATGGTAATCTCTCCATCATCGAGCTGTCGGGTTTGGTGGAACCCCTGCAAAGAATTGCAGACATGGTCAGTGGCTCCCATATCTACACACCAAGTTTCAGCAGATACAGCTGCTAAACACGATTCAACAACTAGTATATAAGACTTACCATTCCTGTTCCCCTTCAGAAGAGAGCTGTCTGCCTTGTAGTGTCCCGGCTACTTGCATTTGAAGCACTTGCCTTTAGGCTTCTTGACCGCACAAGTCTTTGCTTTCACTTGGTTCACCGGTACTGAATTTTCTTGCTTCTTTTTCTTCCTACCGCCCTTCGGCCTAGGATGAGCAGCATTTTCAGCAACATCAACCTGAGTAGGTCTACGAAACAGTTCTTCCACCGCCACAAGTTCTGTTAGAAGTTCCGCCAACGTATACATATGTTTGTTTATACCATAGTTCAGGCGGAACTGCTCAAAACTCCTAGGCAAGCTTTGGAGTATGATATCGACCTGGGTTTCCCCATTGATTTCAGCTCCAAGAATTTCCAACTCATTGAGTTGGCCCATCATCCTAAGGACATGTTCCCTCACAGGAGTGCCCTCAGCCATTTTGGTGTTCATCAAGACCGACATGCCCTTCGACCTAGCAGGACGACTCTGATGTCCAAAGAGTTCCCTAAGATTATGCATCATATCATAGGTGGTCTCTTTAAGTATAACAGAAAGTGAGTTGAGTGCCATATTAAAATCCTGAGAATCATAAATAATTAAACAGATCAAACACTTCGAATTTATCAATTTATATTGAATCCCTCAAAATAATATAAAATAAAATTCACCAACATCTCAAGCACCGTGAATTTGCATGCCACGATAGTGTGGACGTATACAAATCCGAACATTTACAAGAGAAGGTTTTACCCAATAATCTCATTTGCCAACCTATCTTTATGACAAAATAATTAATAGTCAATTTTCTTTAGCCATGCAAATAACAGCAGTGACTCCGATGGGGAGGATACTAATTATTTGCATCTAAGTGTACACCATTATTTGACCCAAAGTCCATTGCGCAAGCTTATGTGCCTTACAGATAGAGAAGTACACACGCGCTTGGATAATTTCCTACAGTCGTCTTAAAGAAGTTTTTACCAGTGATCCGTGAATAAACTCATCCGATGGGGAGGAAGGCTCTAATTGTTGGATCGTATACTAAAAGTCTAGCTTTAGTACGAACAATGTTACACCAATATTTGAAATGAGAATCATTGATCAAATGATTGCGTCTTATAATTTATTTTATATGCATGATGCAATAGTCAGTTTACTTTATACTGTAGATAATATGTTGTGCGACAACACGCAGAAGATCATATTTTCGGTTTTCTTATAAAGTATAAACAGATGCTCACAACTGAGATAGACGGGGACTCTCTATCGGTATGGTTGTAGTGTGGTTTGGTATTAGCTTGTCTTAGCTATAGAATCACATTAGTGCACTTGTGTGTATTGAGCAGGACCGCTTGAGATCGTTCTTCTTATACTGACTATATAGTAGAACTTGATCTCTGTTATTATGGAAGTTCGTGCTCTTAATCCCTATACAATAACCTCGACACGTAGGGCAGTATGTATTTCTTTGATTCATCAATGGGTGAGATTTATATGTATTAAATCAACAAACTCGGTGAGTTGGGAAATAGTGCTGTATCTATGGTGTGCTGTTGATTGTAGAAGGAATCCATGTCCGACATAGGTTGATGATGTCCCCTTGAGGAGCTCATAAGGTTTATCATGTAAATCTTGCAAGTGGATTAATTTCCAGCATGATAATAAGGTTGAGTGGTACTACTCTCGGTTGAGATATTAATTAATTTGAGTTGTCAGTAACTTAATTAATTAATGGACATTGTATATCTTAAACATGGGGAGACTATCGGGCTTATAATAAGAAGGAGCCCAGAACATAATTTTGGGATTGGACGGGTAGTGCTGTAATAATATTTTAGTGGACTATATTATTATTATTGGATTTAATTAAAAGCTTTGGGTTAAGCTTGGTTAATTAAATTCAATTGAGGCCCAACCCAATTTCTCCTCCTGGTCCCTGCTGTAGCCCAACTATATAAGTGAACTCAGCCTCTTGGAACCCAGATAATTCCTGCGCCTCTTTTGGTGTGAGAAGGAAAAGAAGCAGATTGAGAGATCCTGCAGACTGTTGCCCACACAACAGCAGGATCACACTTGGGACATACAGTAGAAGATAAGAGGTTGTTCTCTGCAGTTCATCCTCTACACCAACCCAGAAGTACGGTAAACGATTTAATTACTTCCGCTGCTTATTGTTTATCTTAAATCCTAACGGATCATGTTAAATCGCACGATCCAATTGCCAACAATTGGTATCAGAGCGTTGGTTTCGTGGTGAAACATGAGACGATTAGGTGGGGTTTGTTTCATACGTGTTTATTGTCATAATGAAAGCATGTATGTAAGGCTGTGTGATTATATGATATGACCTGCAATTTTATCGATTGGACAATTGCATGTGTTATTATTTGGGTTCTTTTATTATCTATTATAACCCAATACTTGTATTGCTTGTATCGATAATGTCTCTATTGCTGTACACGTTATATCTCACACGGATCACCCATCCGGCGAGCCCCTATCATGGGCCAATGTTGAATGGCTTGCGATCGATCGGGATGGAGGCGAGGGCGTCACGCACCTGAATACACCCAATCGGTTGCACGATGGTGAAAGTCGCAGTACACGGTGTGCCTTGTACGGCCGTACGATCTGATGGCGACAAGGTAAAAGGCATCGCGCCTCGACGACGAATGGAAGCGGGGATGGGCAACGCTGTTTATTGGAGGCTTGGTGCTGTTGGACTGAACGGTGATGGCTGGGTTAGACGGCGGCTATGGCAGTCTGAGAAACTTCCGATCGAGACTGCTTCTTCTTTCGATCAGGTCTGTTTGAAGAATGAATCTGGGCGTATTGCCGAGTGAGGAGAACTCCAATGTTCTGCACTGGCAGTTTTTCCGAGCGCAACAAAAGGATGACCAGGTCAGGTCTCTCCTTTGGCGACAAAGTCTGCCGGAATTAGAGCAGTTCCAGCGGGTTTCGGACGATCCAATGGTGTTGCCGGGATCATTCACGACTGTGCGATCCAGCAAAAGGAGCCGCTCGATCTCTTGGGTTGACGCCACAGATTAAATCTGGAATAAGGCCAGGCAGCGAGATTGTTAATTACTATCAGCATGGAGGATCGTGAGACTGGCAAAGGAGTGATTGATGATTGAGAAATGTGTGGCTTCAACTGGAAGTAATTCACGATGGTAATTCACAGTAGAATTCAGCCCATGACCGACGGTGTTGCAGCAGCGACGGCGGAGAAGTGCTGATGAGGCGAGGCAGCGACACCACATGTCTGATGGTGGTTGTCGGCTTGTTTTATCAGGCGACCGGCTAGGCTAGGGGCTCCGCGGCGGTGCTGATGGTATCGCCTTTTGACATCGATCGGGGCTGCCAACAGCCGACGTCTTCCGTTGGTCGCAATCGGGTGCACAGGTTGGGCTGACGGCAGATGTTCTGCCTGGAGGCTCATTTCTGGACGGCTGACGGAGCGACTCCAGTGGGTTGAGGCGTAACCTCCGGCAGAAGTGGTACCAAGTCGTCGGTGATAGCTGCGTGTAGAAGCAACAGCGGCTGTTTCTTTTTAGGGCAGCGAAGATGATCTTGATGCTGGGCCCATTTTTCTTATAAAATGGAAATGGGCTGATGGGCCCAATTTTATTAAGGAGTTTATGGGCCCAATTCAGTAATAAATAAAAGGCTGCTCATTTTTTAATTTGGTTTTGGGCTGTTGGGCCCAAATTTTATTAAAATGGAAATGGGCTGCTGGGCTATTATTTTATTGCTGGTTTTAATTAATTGTGAGTAATGGGTCAAGCATGATAAATTAATTTTATTAATGCACTAATTTTGTGCTAATGGGCTTGGTGGACTTAATTTAATTTTGGGTTAAGATTATGTGCCATGGATAATGAGCTTGATTAATTATTTAATCTGCTACTCATTTTGTGCTTATTTGTTGCTCTTGGGCCCAAATTGATTGATCCACTAATTATACAATTAATTAATGTTATATAACTGATTAATTGATTTAATTATCAATTATTGTTGTATATGTGACAGGCATGTTCTATGTGATTTATTTATTTAAATTGCTGTTAATAGAAGCATGTCTAAGTTGTATATTTTATTCTGGAATATTATATGCATGTTAAAACCCTCGGTGTTAAATAACTAAGTGCGAGAGGGGATTGGTTATAAATTCCCGCGGCCTCCATTATTGGTTTGTTAGTAATGTGAATAGACTTGCGCGTCGGCATTAGAGCCTTCCTCCCTAACGGATGAGTTTATTCACGGATCACTGGTACAAACTTCTTTATATAATTATTGTTTGTAATGTGATGCATATGGACTTGCGCGTTGGCTATAGTGCCTTCCTCCCTAACGGATGAGCTTATATGCGGTTCACTAGTACAAACTTATATAATTGATGGTTGTAGAAAGTTATCTGAGCGCGTGTGTACTTCTCCAACAGTAAGGCACATAAGCTTGGACAGCGGACTTGGGATCAAATAATGGTGTACAATTAGATGTGAATAATTAGTATCCTCCCCAACGGAGTCACTGCTATTATTTACATGGCTAAAGAGGAACCGACTATTAATTATTTTGTCATAAAGTTAGGTTGACAAATGAAATTAATGGGTAAAACCTTCTCTTGTAAATGTTCGGGTTTGTAAACGTCCACCCTAACGTGGCTTGCAGACTCACGGTGCTTGAGATGTCGGTGGATTTTAATTTTATATTGTTTTGAGGGAATCAATATAAAAGGATAAAATTTAAAGATTTGATCGGAATATTTAGTTGTGATTCTCTTAATTTCGAATGGTTTTATTTCACTAATTGTTTGCTAAAAGAAATAATATTTACTTGTCCAAATAAGTTGAATAGAAAAGGATCTTGTTTTTAAATTTCTACAGCTTAAGAAAATACATGTGTGTTCTCACAAAGGACATCTCATGATGCCTATTAAAGTTTATAGTGAAGAGATGAGAGGTTCATAGAAATATGATGGTCTCATGTAACTCTTCGGATACTTGAGTAATTTAAAAAGGCGCAAGATCATGGTTGAATTGATGAATGAATTGGAAAAGCTTGGAATAGAAATTGAAAGGACAACCTAAATCAATTTATTCTTCACAATTTGCCTGGATGTTTTGAGCAAGTTCCACCTGAAATACGAGAGGATGTATAAGGTGGAAACTTCTGACAAAACATGTGGCAAAGGAAAGCCATTTTTCATCATAATGTGAACAAGTTTAATATCTTATTCACTAATCGTTTAAACATGATTAGTGATGGCATCTACTGATACGAAGTGTGTAGATACTGGAATCACTAAATGTTTATCACTCAGTAAGGATAAGATTGTAATGACATGGGTAAAACTACGAAGGTAGTGGCTATTGCAGTGGGAGTAGTTTATTTATCTTATGATTGGAATAAACAATTGAGTATGAGAAATTATCTTTACGTACGTTTTCATAGAAAGAATTTGATTTCGGTTTCTATGAATTAACGAATGGATACTTCATTTCATTTAAATGACATGGTCATAATAATGAGGAATGAGGCTATAATCCGTTAAAGTACGTTGGTGGATAAAAGTATACTCTTGAATCATGTACATCCCACAGATGTAATAAATAGTAATTAAATAATGCATCTTCTAATATTAGTAAGAGAAAGGAACCTTCGGAAATGAACTAAACATACATTTTGCGTCTATGACTAATTCATTTTACTTGAGTAGGATTCAAAAGTTGATAGCCGATAGACCGTAAGGTTTATCTGAAGTGGAAACTATCGGACTTGCGAGTCTTGCTTGGAAGTAAAAATGATTAACTGCCTTTTCAAGGTTGTGGGGTGTAGAGCCAAAGATATATATGTTGGAATTAGTTCATTATGATTCAAGCGAACCTAATATTATCCAGGCGAGAGGTGGTTATGAATATTCGAAGATTATTCTGGAAACCAATATATTTATATGATGCACTGGATGTCTAATTCTTTGATTAATTTAAGGATTGTAAGGCTGGTACAGTGAAGCGTCATGGAAAATATATTAAGTAATTACGATTTAATCATGATGGCGAATACCTCTTGGGATAGTTAGGAGCTATTGATCAGAAGTTGAGATAAAATCTCAAGTTGACTACACCGGGTATGCCCCAAACTGAATGGTGTAGTGGATAGAAGGAATAAGGCTCTTATGGTTATGATTAGATAGATGATGAATTATTTGGAATAATTAAATTCATTTTATGGATATACCCTAGATACAGTAATTCGTGAAACATTTGTCTGTATATGGGATATCCTAGAAAAATGGAGGGTGAATTATTTAGTCCAAAAGATCGAAGGGTGATTGTCAACACAAACACTAGATTTTTGGAAAAGAACTATGTAATAAATCACAAGCCCATGTATAAGTTGTTATAAAGGAAGTGAGAGGAAAACACAAAGTTAAAGTACCAAGTGTACAAGAGGATATACCACAAGGTAAACTGCAACGCGTGTCACGTCTGATACACAATTACATGTAGTGCCTTGTCGTAGTGGGAGAGTTGTTTGACAACCCATAAATATATGTTTTGGGACAGTCATGAGATTTGGCCCCTAGTAAACATGGTATTATCCCATGGATACGACGTAGCACTACAAGATTAAAATGCGGAATCTTAGTAAGTTGCAATGTATGTTGAAATAGAATCTACAGATTCTAAATTAAGTCTGGAGCTTGAATGATCACTAAATGGTGTAAAAGCCATTGCAAGTGGTCAAAGGAAATAAAAGAGGATCATATGGAAAGGTGAAAACCTTGGAAGCAAAGCTTGTTGCGAAAAGATGTACTCAGAAAGAAATGGTTCGATTATGAGGGAACATATTCGCTGGTAGCTATGCTTTAATTGATCCGGATTCTTTTATTTATTGCTACTCATATTGAATTATGAGGAACAGCAAATAGATGTCAAGACAACTTTCCTGATTGGAAGTCTTGAGGAAAACTTCTTTGTGAAGCAACCAGAGTGATTCATTGCAAAGTACTAATAGCATTTTGATAGTAAGCTTAAAATTGTTCAGCGATGGACTAAAGCAAGCTTTAAGATAGTGAAGCATCTGTTTTGATTAGGTAATCCAGTGGCATGGATTTAAATCAATGAGCGGATGAGTCTTGTGTGTTGTAAAGAGTGACGGAAACGTGGTGGTGTTTCTTGTACTATACGTAGATAGTATCTTGCTCATTGGAGACAATGAAAGAGTATTATCGGGCGTATGAGTACGGTTAATAAAGCGGTAGAGATGAAGGACTTAAGAAAGACATAATATATCCTTTTGATCACGGTAATACGGATCACAAGAAAGGATATTATGCTTATCTCAAGTTTCATAAAATGATACAGTCCATACTCGTTTAGCATGTAAATTTATCTAAGTGAATGTGTCTTTGAGACACAAGATGAAGATAAAGAGGATGAAAGCGATTTCTTATGCTTCGGCGAATAAGGAAGCTTAATCTAAGGAATGCTATGAACGATGTTAGATATCTGTTTTGCTAAATGCATGAACAGTGGGTATCAACGTAACCCGGAACAAGAATGATGAACTGTGGTAAGACATTTATAAAGTGCCTGAGAAGGACTGGAAATTATATGTGGACTTACTAGGCAGATTCACTGCTTCTTGTGGATTACGTAGATTCAGATTTTTAGTCAGATTGGACGGCTGTAAATTCACCTCAAAGGTTATGTGTTTAATCTTAGGAAGTAGAGTCATAATGTGGAGGAGTGTTATATAGAAATATATTTCAGACTTCGGACTCCATCATGGAAAGATGATGAATTGGAGCCTATGAGGCAGCCAAAATATCTATATGACTCTAGAGACTTCATGATGGACTTTGAAGTGTTTCTAAGTTTGCCCAAGGTAATCACAATTTACATTGATGATATTGGTGCAGTTGCAAACTTGAAGAAATCACAAGTCCATAAGGCAATTAAACACATGGAGCGCGAGTACCACCTGTTACGAGAAATCATATGATGAGGGGAAGGTTGTTGTCGTCTAGATTGCATCGGATGATGACCTAGTAAATCATTTACAAGGACCTTAAGGCGAGAGCTTTTAATGGTCGTGTAGTGGGAGTAGGAGTCTTTTAGTATAAGTGGGAGATTGTTGGATCGTATACTAAAAGTCTAGCTTTAATTGTTGGATCGTATACTAAAAGTCTAGCTTTAGTACGAACAATGTTACAACAATATTTGAAATGAGAATCATTGATCAAATGATTGCGTCTTATAATTTATTTTATATGCATGATGCAATAGTCCATTTACTTTATACTGTAGATAATATGTTGTGCGACAACACACAGAAGATCATATTATCGGTTTTCTTATAAAGTATAAACAGATGCTCACAACTGAGATAGACGGGGACTCTCTATCGGTATGGTTGTAGTGTGATTTGGTATTAGCTTATCTTGGCTATAGAATCACATTAGTGCACTTGTGTGTATTGAGCAGGACCGCCTGAGATCGTTCTTCTTATACTGACTATATAGTAGAACTTGATCTCTGTTATTATGGAAGTTCGTGCTCTTAATCCCTATACAATAACCTCGACACGTAGGGCAGTATGTATTTCTTTGATTCATCAATGGGTGAGATTTATATGTATTAAATCAACAAACTCGGTGAGATGGGAAATAGTGCTGTATCTATGGTGTGCTGTTGATTGTAGAAGGAATCCATGTCCGACATAGGTTGATGATGTCCCCTTGAGGAGCTCATAAAGTTTATCATGTAAATCTTGCAAGTGGATTAATTTCCGGCATGATAATAAGGTTGAGTGGTACTACTCTCGGTTGAGATATTAATGAATTTGAGTTGTCAGTAACTTAATTAATTAATGGACATTGTATATCTTAAACATGGGGAGACTATCGGGCTTATAATAAGAAGGAGCCCAGAACATAATTTTGGGATTGGACGGGTAGTGCAGTAATAATATTTTAGTGGACTATATTATTATTATTGGATTTAATTAAAAGCTTTGGGTTAAGCTTGGTTAATTAAATACAATTGAGGCCCAGCCCAATTTCTCCTCCTGGTCCCTTCTGTAGCCCAACTATATATGTGAACTCAGCCTCTTGGAACCCAGATAATTCCTGCGCCTCTTTTGGTGTGAGAAGGAAAAGAAGCAGATTGAGAGATTCTGCAGACTGTTGCCCACACAACAACAGGATCACACTTGGGACATACAGTAGAAGATAAGAGGTTGTTCTCTGCAGTTCATCCTCTACACCAACCCAGAAGTACGGTAAACAATTTAATTGCTTCCACTGCTTATTGTTTATCTTAAATCCTAATGGATCATGTTAAATCACACGATCTAATTGCCAACAATTGGTATCAGAGCGTTGGTTTCATGGTTAAACATGAGACGATTAGGTGGGGTTTGTTTCATACATGTTTATTGTCATAATGAAAGCATGTAAGGCTGTGTGATTATATGATATGAGCTGCAATTTTATCGATTGGACAAGTGCATGTGTTATTATTTGGGTTCTTTTATTATCTATTATAGCCCAATACTTGTATTGCTTGTATCGATAATGTCCCTATTGCTGTACACGTTATATCACACACGCATCACCCATCCGGCGGGTCCCTATCATGGGCCAATGTTGAATGGCTTGCGATCGATCAGGATTGAGGCGAGGGCGTCACGCACCTGAATACACCCAATCGGTTGCACGATGGTGAAAGTCGCAGTACACGGCGTGCCTTGTACGGCCGTACGATCTGATGGCGACAAGGTGAAAGTCATCGCGCCTCGACGACGAATGGAAGTAGGGATGGGCAACGCTGTTCATTGGAGGCTTGGTGCTGTTGGACTGAACGGTGATGGCTGGGTTAGACGGCGGCTATGGCAGTCTGAGAAACTTCCGATCGAGACTGCTTCTTCTTTCGATCGGGTATGTTTGAAGACTGAATCTGGGCGATTGCCGAGTGAGGAGAACTCCAATGTTCTGCACTGGCGGTTTTTCCGAGCGCAACAAAAGGATGACCAGGTCAGGTCTCTCCTCTGGCAACAAAGTCTGCCGGAATTAGAGCAGTTCCAGCGGGTTTCGGATGATCCAATGGTGTTTCTGGGATCATTCACGACTGTGCGATCCAGCAAAAGGAGCCGCTCGATCTCTTGGGTTGACGCCACAGATTAAATCTGGAATAAGGTCAGGCAGCGAGATTGTTAATTACTATCAGCATGGAGGATCGTGAGATTGGAAAAGGAGTGATTGATGATTGAGAAAGGTGTGGCTTTAACTGGAAGTAATTCACGATGGTAATTCACAGTAGAATTCAGCCCATGACCGACGGTGTTGCAGCAGCGACGGCGGGGAAGTGCTGATGAGGCGAGGCAGCGACACCACATGTCTGATGGTGGTTGTCGGCGAGTTTTATCAGGCGACCGGCTAGGCTAGGGGCTTCGCGGCGGTGCTGATGGTATCGCCTTTCGACATCGATCGGGGCTGCCAACAGCCGACGTCTTCCGGTGGTCGCAATCGGGTGCGCAGGTTGGGCTGACGGCAGATGTTCTGCCTGGAGGCTCATTTCTGGATGGCTGACGGAGCGACTCCGGTGGGTTGAGGCGTAACCTCCGGCAGAAGCGGTACCAAGTCGTCGGTGATAGCTGCGTGTAGAAGCAACAACGGTTGTTTCTTTTTAGGGCAGCGAAGATGATCTTGATGCTGGGCCCATTTTTCTTATAAAATGGAAATGGGCTGATGGGCCCAATTTTATTAAGGAGTTTATGGGCCCAATTCAGTAATAAATAAAAGGCTGCTCATTTTTTAATTTGGTTTTGGGCTGTTGGGCCCAAATTTTATTAAAATGGAAATGGGCTGCTGGGCTATTATTTTATTGCTGGTTTTAATTAATTGTGAGTAATGGGCCAAGCATGATATATTAATTTTATTAATGGACTAATTTTGTGCTAATGGGCTTGGTGGACTTAATTTAATTTTGGGTTAAGATTATGGGCCATGGATAATGAGCTTGATTAATTATTTAATCTGCTACTCATTTTGTGCTTATTTGTTGCTCTTGGGCCCAAATTGATTGATCCACTAATTATACAATTAATTAATGTTATATAACTGATTAATTGATTTAATTGTCAATTATTGTTGTATATGTGACAGGCATGTTCTATGTGATTTATTTATTTAAATTGCTGTTAATAGAAGCATGTCTAAGTTGTATATTTTATTCTGGAATATTATATGCATGTTAAAACCCTCGGTGTTAAATAACTAAGTGGGAGAGGGGATTGGTTATAAATTCCCGCGGCCTCCATTATTGGTTTGTTAGTAATGTGAATAGACTTGCGCGTCGGCATTAGAGCCTTCCTCCCTAACGGATGAGTTTATTCACGGATCACTGGTACAAACTTCTTTAAATAATTATTGTTTGTAATGTGATGCATATGGACTTGCGCGTTGGCTATAGTGCCTTCCTCCCTAACAGATGAGCTTATATGCGGTTTACTAGTACAAACTTATATAATTGATGGTTGTAGAAAGTTATCTGAGCGCGTGTGTACTTCTCCAACAGTAAGGCACATAAGCTTGGACAGCGGACTTGGGATCAAATAATGGTGTACACTTAGATGTGAATAATTAGTATCCTCCCCAACGGAGTCACTGCTATTATTTACATGGCTAAAGAGGAACCGACTATTAATTATTTTGTCATAAAGTTAGGTTGACGAATGAAATTAATGGGTAAAACCTTCTCTTGTAAATATTCGGGTTTGTAAACGTCCACCCTAACGTGGCTTGCAGACTCACGGTGCTTGAGATGTCAGTGGATTTTAATTTTATATTGTTTTGAGGGAATCAATATAAAAGGATAAAATTCAAAGATTTGATCGGAATATTTATTTGTGATTCTCTGAATTTCGAATGGTTTTATTTCACTAATTGTTTCCTAAAAGAAATAATATTTACTTGTCCAAATAAGTTGATTAGAAAAGAATCTTGTTTTTAAATTTCTACAGCTTAAGAAAATACATGTGTGTTCTCACAAAGGACATCTCATGATGCCTATTAAAGTTTATAGTGAAGAGATGAGAGGTTCATAGAAATATGATGGTCTCATGTAACTCTTCGGATACTTGAGTAATTTAAAAAGGCGCAAGATCATGGTTGAATTGATGAATGAATTGGAAAAGTTTGGAATAGAAATTGAAAGGGAAACCTAAATCAATTTATTCTTCACAATTTGCCTGGATGTTTTGAGCAAGTTCTACCTGAAATACGAGAGGATGTATAAGGTGGAAAACTTCTGACAAAACATGTGGCAAAGGAAAGTCATTTTTCATCATAATGTGAACAAGTTTAATATCTTATTCACTAGTCGTTTAAACGTGATTAGTGATGGCATCTACTGATACGAAGTGTGTAGATACTGGAATCACTAAATGTTTATCACTCAGTAAGGATAAGATTGTAATGACATGGGTAAAACTACGAAGGTAGTGGCTATTGCAGTGGGAGTAGTTTATTTATCTTATAATAGGAATAAACAATTGAGTATGAGAAATTGTCTTTACGTACGTTTTCATAGAAAGAATTTGATTTCGATTTCTATGAATTAATGAATGGATACTTCATTTCATTTAAATGACATGGTCATAATAATAAGGAATGAGGCTATAATCCATTAAAGTACGTTGGTGGATAAAAAGTATACTCTTGAATCATGTACATCCCACAGATGTAATAAATAGTAATTAAATAATGCATCTTCTAATATTAGTAAGAGAAAGGAACCTTCGGAAATGAACTAAACATACATTTGGCGTTTATGACTAATTCATTTTACTTGAGTAGGATTCAAAAGTTGATAGCCGATAGACCGTAAGGTTTATCTGAAGTGGAAACTATCGGACATGCGAGTCTTGCTTGGAAGTAAAAATGATTAACTGCCTTTTCAAGGTTGTGGGGTGTTGAGCCAAAGATATACATGTTGGAATTAGTTCATTATGATTCAAGCGAACCTAATATTATCCAGGCGAGAGGTGGTTATGAATATTCGAAGATTATTCTGGAAACCAATATATTTATATGATGCACTGCATGTCTAAGTTCTTTGATTAATTCAAGAATTGTAAGGCTGGTACAGTGAAGCGTCATGGAAAATATATTAAGTCATTACGATTTAATCATGATGGCGAATATCTCTTGGGATAGTTAGGAGCTATTGATCAGAGTTGAGATAAAATCTCAAGTTGACTGCACCGGGTATGCCCCAAACTGAATGGTGTGGTGGATAGAAGGAACAAGGCTCTTATGGTTATGATTAGATAGATGATGAATTATTTGGAATAATTAAATTCATTTTATAGATATACCCTAGATACAGTAATTCGTGAAATATTTGTCTGTATATGGGATATCCTAGAAAAATGGAGGGTGAATTATTTAGTCCAAAAGATCGAAGGGTGATTGTCAACACAAACACTAGATTTTTGGAAAAGAACTATGTAATAAATCACAAGCCCATATATAAGTTGTTCTAAAGGAAGTGAGAGGAAAACACAAAGTTAAAGTACCAAGTGTACAAGAGGATATACCACAAGGTAAACTGCAACGCGTGTCACGTCTGATACACAATTACATGTAGTGCATTGTCGTAGTGGGAGGGTTGTTTGACAACCCATAAATATATGTTTTGGGACAGTCATGAGATTTGGTCCCTAGTAAACATGGTATTATCCCACGGATACGACGTAGCACTACAAGATTAAAATGCGGAATCTTAGTAAGTTGCAATGTATGTTGAAATAGAATCTACGGATTCTAAATTAAGTCTGGAGCTTGAATGATCACTAAATGGTGTAAAAGCCATTGCAAGTGGTCAAAGGAATTAAAAGAGGATCATATGGAAAGGTGAAAACCTTGGAAGCAAAGCTTGTTGCGAAAAGATGTACTCAGAAAGAAATAGTTCGATTATGAGGGAACATATTCGCTGGTAGCTATGCTTTAATTGATCCGGATTCTTTTATTTATTGCTACTCATATTGAATTATGAGGAACAGCAAATAGATGTCAAGATAACTTTCCTGATTTGAAGTCTTGAGGAAAACTTCTATGTGAAGCAACCAGAGTGATTCATTGCAAAGTACTAATAGCATTTTGATAGTAAGCTTAAAATTGTTCAGCGATGGACTAAAGCAAGCTTTAAGATAGTGAAGCATCTGTTTTGATTAGGTAATCCAGTGGCATGGATTTAAATCAATGAGCGGATGAGTCTTGTGTGTTGTAAAGAGTGACGGAAACGTGGTGGTGTTTCTTGTACTATACGTAGATAGTATCTTGCTCATTGGAGACAATGAAAGAGTATTATCGGGCGTATGAGTACGGTTAATAAAGCGGTAGAGATGAAGGACTTAAGAAAGACATAATATATCCTTTTGATCACGGTAATACGGATCACAAGAAAGGATATTATGCTTATCTCAAGTTTCATAAAATGATACAGTCCATACTCGTTTAGCATGTAAATTTATCTAAGTGAATGTGTCTTTGAGACACAAGATGAAGATAAAGAAGATGAAAGCGGTTCCTTATGCTTTGGCGAATAAGGAAGCTTAATCTAAGGAATGCTATGAACGATGTTGGATATCTGTTTTGCTAAATGCATGAACAGTGGGTATCAACGTAACCCGGAACAAGAATGATGAACTGTGGTAAGACATTTATAAAGTGCCTGAGAAGGACTGGAAATTATGTGTGGACTTACTAGGCAGTTTCACTGCTTCTTGTGGATTACGTAGATTCAGATTTTTAGTCAGATTGGACGGCTGTAAATTCACCTCAAAGGTTATGTGTTTAATCTTAGGAAGTAGAGTCATAATGTGGAGGAGTGTTATATAGAAATACATTTCAGACTCCGGACTCCATCATGGAAAGATGATGAATTGGAGCCTATGAGGCAGCCAAAAGATCTATATGACTCTAGAGACTTCATGATGGACTTTGAAGTGTTTCTAAGTTTGCCCAAGGTAATCACAATTTACATTGATGATATTGGTGCAGTTGCAAACTTGAAGAAATCACAAGTCCATAAGGCAATTAAACACATGGAGCGCGAGTACCACCTGTTACGAGAAATCGTATGATGAGGGGAAGGTTGTTGTCGTCTAGATTGCATCAGATGATGACCTAGTAAACCATTTACAAGGACCTTAAGGCGAGAGTTTTTAATGGTCGTGTAGTGGGAGTAGGAATCAGATGTATGGCAGAAGACATGACAACATAGTCTTTTAGTATAAGTGGGAGATTGTTGGATCGTATACTAAAAGTCTAGCTTTAGTATGAACAATGTTACAACAATATTTGAAATGAGAATCATTGATCAAATGATTGCGTCTTATAATTTATTTTATATGCATGATGTAATAGTCCATTTACTTTATACTGTAGATAATATGTTGTGCGACAACACACAGAAGATCATATTATCGGTTTCCTTATAAAGTATAAACAGATGCTCACAACTGAGATAGACGGGGACTCTCTATCGGTATGGTTGTAGTGTGGTTTGATATTAGCTTGTCTTCGCTATAGAATCACATTAGTGCACTTGTGTGTATTGAGCAGGACCGCCTGAGATCGTTCTTCTTATACTGATTATATAGTAGAACTTGATCTCTGTTATTATAGAAGTTCGTGCTCTTAATCCCTATACAATAACCTCGACACGTAGGGCAGTATGTATTTCTTTGATTCATCAATGGGTGAGATTTATATGTATTAAATCAACAAACTCGGTGAGTTGGGAAATAGTGTTGTATCTATGGTGTGCTGTTGATTGTAGAAGGAATCCATGTCCGACATAGGTTGATGATGTCCCCTTGAGGAGCTCATAAGGTTTATCATGTAAATCTTGCAAGTGGATTAATTTCCGGCATGATAATAAGGTTGAGTGGTACTACTCTCGGTTGAGATATTAATTAATTTGAGTTGTCAGTAACTTAATTAATTAATGGACATTGTATATCTTAAACATGGGGAGACTATCGGGCTTATAATAAGAAGGATCCCAGAACATAATTTTGGGATTGGACGGGTAGTGCAGTAATAGTATTTTAGTGGACTATATTATTATTATTGGATTTAATTAAAAGCTTTGGGCTAAGCTTGGTTAATTAAATTCAATTGAGGCCCAACCCAATTTCTCCTCCTGGTCCCTGCTGTAGCCCAACTATATAAGTGAACTCAGCCTCTTAGAACCCAGATAATTCCTGCGCCTCTTTTGGTGTGAGAAGGAAAAGAAGCAGATTGAGAGATCCTGCACACTGTTGCCCACACAACAGCAGGATCACACTTGGGACATACAGTAGAAGATCAGAGGTTGTTCTCTGCAGTTCATCCTCTACACCAACCCAGAAGTACGGTAAACGATTTAATTGCTTCCGCTGCTTATTGTTTATCTTAAATCCTAACGGGTCATCTTAAACCGCACGATCCAATTGCCAACACTAATGCCAACGCGCAAGCTTACTCACATCACTTACAAACCAATAATGGAGACCAGGGGAATTTATTTACCAATTCCCTCTCCCACTTAGTTATTTAAACACCGAGGGTTTTTATTTAACATGCATATAATATTTCATAATAAAATATACACCCTAGCATGCTTCTATTTAAAGTAATTTAAAATTAATAAATCACATAGAACATGCTTATCACATAAATAACAATTAATTGGTAAAACAATTAAATCAATTATATATATGAATAAATAGCATAATTAGTGGATCAATTAAATGGGCCTAAGTGTAACAAATAAGCACAAAATGAGCAGTAGACTAAAAAATTAATCAAGCCCATACACTTAGCCCAAAATTAAATATAAGAAATTAAATCCACCTAGCCCATATGACCAGCAATAAAAAATTGGGCCCAGAAGCCCATTAGCATATAATGAGCACCCACATACACAGCCCTGAAGAAGAACGCCAGATCGCTGCCCCGTTTCCTGCCAGCCGCAACCACAACGCCAGCAATCACCGGCGCTCAATGGCGCCGCTGTTGTCGGAGGCCACACCCACATCCCATTAGCATTGCCGTCGACGGCTGCCATCACCACTTCCGCCGACAAGCCAGGAGCCCCATTGTCATGTACACGCTTGGAACGACCGCTCACCACCAGAAACTCCCCAGTCACGCCGGCAGCATTCAGGTGGTCGCCCATCATTTCTAGCCACGCCATCCACGAGCAGCTAACCAGCCTCCCCCGAAGAAAACCCAGCCTCCCCGAAACCACCAGGAGACTTGCTTGGATTCACCAGAAGACTCATCCGAAAGTCGACTCTGACTCGATTAACGTAACCTCTGACACGCATGGAAACATCAAGGATCCATTGCGATGAAGCCGCGTGTCGTGCCACAAATATCAGCGATAATTCTGCTCGTACCCACGCCTTCAGCGCCAAACGCCGACTGCAAGTGATGCTGTCGCATCCAGTCGCCCTCGAAGATGCTTTCAGGAGTTCATGCCAGCCGCCATCAGTCCAAGACTCGCCAACTGGACCAGTATCGGTAGTTCGAACGTGAAGCCGAGCTATCACGCCATCGCACACTTTCACCCCGTCATCGACAGTCGTGTGGGAATCGTGTTCAGCAAGCAAAATCCATCGATCACCAGCCAGGACTGTCCCCTGTAATCCAACCGCACTAGAAAACACTAGTCGACTCGCCCAAGATGACTTTCACAGTCTGCCATGGCCGGCGTCTTCCACCATCCATGTCAATCATCAGATCGCGACAACGTCTTTCACCGAGATCCGCCATCATCAAGCAGTCCAGTAACCATCACCATATAATCGTGACTTGCTTTCACATTCAATATCACCCCGTCATACATAGTGCATCCGTGTGCGTACGTGTGATGCCCAATCGAATAAAGGGTGTCACGGAGTGTGTGTGTCATGTCTAGAAGTCAATCAGCAACAACCACACATACCAGATAGGGTTTCAAGGACAAAATATTACAAAACCCTTTCTTATCATGATATTAAAACCAGATAATTCATATAATCACAAAATCACAAACCTTACGGTTCATGTTTCACCACGAAACCAACGCTCTGATACCAATTGTTGGCAATTTGATCGTTTTGGTTAACGTGATAGAAAATGAGCATCGTGATAAAGAAAATGAGCATTATGATGAAGAAAATAGCATCGTGATGTAGAAAATATGCATCATGATTTAGAAAATATGCACACGATGAAGAAAATGAGCATCATGATGATTAAAATATGCATCATGATTAAGAAAATGAGCATCGTGATGAAGAAAATATGTATCATGATAAAGAAAATATGCATCATGATGAAGAAGAGTATCATGATGAAGGAAATATTCATGATGTAGAAAATGAGCATTGTGATGAAGAGAATATGCATCATGATGAAGGAAATGAGCATCCCGATGAAGAAAATATGCACCATGAAAAAGAAAATGAGCATCATGATGGAGAAAATGAGCATCATGATGAATAAAATATGCATCATGATGAAGACAATATGCATCATGATGAAAAAAATGAGCATGTTGAGAAGAAAATATGCATCATGATGAGAAAATATGCATCATGAAAAAGAAAATAAGCATCATGATGAAGAAAATGAGCATCATGATGAATAACATATGCATCATGATGAAGGAAATGAGCTTCATGATGAATAAAATATGCATCAAGATGAAGAAAATGAGCATCATGATGAAGAAATTTAGCATCATGATGAAGAAATCATGATGAAGAAATGAGCATTATGATTAAGAAAATGAGCTTCGTGATGAAGAAAATATGCATCATGATGAATAAAATATGCATCATGATGAAGAAAATGAGCATTGTGATTAAGAAAATGAGCATCGTGATGAAGAAAATGAGCATCATGATGAAGGAAATGGTCATCATGATGAAGGAAATGAGAATCATGATGAAGAAAATATGAATCATGATGAAAAAATATGCATCATGATGAAGAAAATGAGCATCATGTTGAAGAAAATATACATCATGATGAAGAAATTGAGCTTCTTTATGAAGAAAATATGCATCAAGATGTAGAAAATGAGCATCATTATAAAGAAAATAAGCATCTTGATGAAAAAATGAGCATCATCATGAATAAAATATGCATCATGATGAAGAAAATGAGCATAATGATGAAGAAAATATGCATCAAGTTTAAGAAAATGAGGATCATGATGAAGAAATCATGATGAAGAAAATGAGCATCGTGATAAAGAAAATGAGCATTATGATGAAGAAAATGAGCATCGTGATGTAGAAAATATGCATCATGATTTAGAAAATATGCACCACGATGAAGAAAATGAGCATCATGATGATTAAAATATGCATCATGATTAAGAAAATGAGCATCGTGATGAAGAAAATGATCATCATGATGAAGGAAATGAGTATAATGATGAAGTTAATACGCATCATGATGAAGAAAATATGAATTATGATGAAGAAAATATGCATCATGATGAAGATAATGAGTCTCATGATGAAGAAAATGAGCTTCATGATTTAGAAAATATGCATTATGATTAAGAAAATGAAAATCATGATGAAGAAAATATGCATCATGTTGACGAAAATATGCTTCATGATAAAGAAATAAGCATCTTGATGAAGAAAATGAGAATCATGATAAAAAAAATAAGCATCTAGATGAAGAAAATATGCATCTTGATGAAGAAAATGAGCATCACGATGAAGAAAATGAGCATCACGAAGAAGAAAATAAGCATCATGATGAAGGAAATGAGCATCACGATGAAAAAATATACATCAAGATGAAGAAAATGAGCATCATGATTATAAAATATGCATCACGATGTAGAAAATGAGCATCACGATGAAGAAAATATGCATCATGATAAAGAAAATAAGCAACAAGATGAAGAAAATGAGTGCCATGATGAAGAAATTGAGCATCTTTATGAAGAAAATATGCATCATGATGAAAAAATGAGCATCTTTATGAAGAAAATATGCATCATGATGAAGAAAATGAGCATCATGATGAAAAAATGAGCATCATGATGTATAAAATATGCATCATGAGGAAGAAAATATGCATCATGATAAAGAAAATGAGCATTATGATGAAGAAAATGATCATAACAATGAATAAAATATGCATCGTGATGAAGAAAATGAGCATCATAATGAAGAAAATATGCATCAAAATGAAAAAAAACGAGCATCATGATGAAAAAATTGAGCATCATGATGAAGAAATCATGATGAAGAAAAATGAGCTTCACGATGAAGAAAATGTGCATCGTGATGAAGAAAATGAGCATAATGATGAAGAAAATATGCATCAAGTTTAAGAAAATGAGCATCATGATGAAGAAATCATGATGAAGAAAATGAGCATCGTGATAAAGAAAATGAGCATTATGATGAAGAAAATAGCATCATGATGTAGAAAATATGCATCATGATTTAGAAAATATGCACACGATGAAGAAAATGAGCATCATGATGATTAAAATATGCATCATGATTAAAAAAATGAGCATCGTGATGAAGAAAATATGTATCATGATAAAGAAAATATGCATCATGATGAAGAAGAGTATCATGATGAAGGAAATATTCATGATGTAGAAAATGAGCATTGTGATGAAGAGAATATGCATCATGATGAAGGAAATGAGCATCCCGATGAAGAAAATATGCATCATGAAAAAGAAAATGAGCATCATGATGGAGAAAATGAGCATCATGATGAATAAAATATGCATCATGATGAAGACAATATGCATCATGATGAAAAAAATGAGCATGTTGAGAAGAAAATATGCATCATGATGAGAAAATATGCATCATGAAAAAGAAAATAAGCATCATGATGAAGAAAATGAGCATCATGATGAATAACATATGCATCATGATGAAGGAAATGAGCTTCATGATGAATAAAATATGCATCAAGATGAGGAAAATGAGCATCATGATGAAGAAATTTAGCATCATGATGAAGAAATCATGATGAAGAAATGAGCATTATGATTAAGAAAATGAGCTTCGTGATGAAGAAAATGAGCATTATGATGAAGAAAATGAGCATCGTGATGTAGAAAATATGCATCATGATTTAGAAAATATGCACCACGATGAAGAAAATGAGCATCATGATGATTAAAATATGCATCATGATTAAGAAAATGAGCATCGTGATGAAGAAAATGATCATCATGATGAAGGAAATGAGTATAATGATGAAGTTAATACGCATCATGATGAAGAAAATATGAATTATGATGAAGAAAATATGCATCATGATGAAGATAATGAGTCTCATGATGAAGAAAATGAGCTTCATGATTTAGAAAATATGCATTATGATTAAGAAAATGAAAATCATGATGAAGAAAATATGCATCATGTTGACGAAAATATGCTTCATGATAAAGAAAATAAGCATCTTGATGAAGAAAATGAGAATCATGATAAAAAAAAATAAGCATCTAGATGAAGAAAATATGCATCTTGATGAAGAAAATGAGCACCACGATGAAGAAAATGAGCATCACGAAGAAGAAAAAAGCATCATGATGAAGGAAATGAGCATCACGATGAAAAAATATACATCAAGATGAAGAAAATGAGCATCATGATTATAAAATATGCATCATGATGTAGAAAATGAGCATCACGATGAAGAAAATATGCATCATGATAAAGAAAATAAGCAACAAGATGAAGAAAATGAGCGCCATGATGAAGAAATTGAGCATCTTTATGAAGAAAATATGCATCATGATGAAAAAATGAGCATCTTTATGAAGAAAATATGCATCATGATGAAGAAAATGAGCATCATGATGAAAAAATGAGCATCATGATGTATAAAATATGCATCATGAGGAAGAAAATATGCATCATGATAAAGAAAATAAGCATTATGATGAAGAAAATGATCATAACGATGAATAAAATATGCATAGTGATGAAGAAAATGAGCATCATAATGAAGAAAATATGCATCAAAATGAAAAAAACGAGCATCATGATGAAAAAATTGAGCATCATGATGAAGAAATCATGATGAAGAAAAATGAGCATCACGATGAAGAAAATGTGCATCGTGATGAATAAAATGAGCATAATGATGAAGAAAATATGCATCAAGTTTAAGAAAATGAGCATCATGATGAAGAAATCATGATGAAGAAAATGAGCATCGTGATAAAGAAAATGAGCATTATTATGAAGAAAATAGCATCGTGATGTAGAAAATATGCATCATGATTTAGAAAATATGCACACGATGAAGAAAATGAGCATCATGATGATTAAAATATGCATCATGATTAAGAAAATGAGCATCGTGATGAAGAAAATGATCATCATGATGAAGGAAATGACTATAATGATGAAGTTAATGAGCATCATGATGAAGAAAATATGAATTATGATAAAAAAAATATGCATCATGATGAAGATAATGAGTCTCATGATGAAGAAAATGAGCTTCATGATTAAGAAAATACGCATTATGATTAAGAAAATGAAAATCATGATGAAGAAAATATGCATCATGTTGAAGAAAATATGCCTCATGATAAAGAAAATAAGCATCTTGATGAAGAAAATGAGAATCATGAAAAAAAAATAAGAATCTAGATGAAGAAAATATGCATCATGATGAAGAAAAAATGAGCATCACGATGAAGAAAATGAGCATCACGAAGAAGAAAATAAGCATCATGATGAAGGAAATGAGCATCACGATGAAAAAATATGCATCAAGATGAAGAAAATGAGCATCATAATGATAAAATATGCATCATGATGAAGAAAATGAGCATCACGATGAAGAAAATATGCATCATGATAAAGAAAATAAGCATCATGATGAAGAAAATGAGCGCCATGATGAAGAAATTGAGCATCTTTATGAAGAAAATATGCATCATGATGAAAAAATGAGCATCATGATGAATAAAATATGCATCATGAGGAAGAAAATATGCATCATGATAAAGAAAATAAGCATCATGATGAAGAAAATGAGCATCACGATGAATAAAATATGCATCGTGATGTAGAAAATAAGCATCATGATGAAGAAAATATGCATCAAAATGAAAAAACGAGCATCATGATGAAAAACTTGAACATCATGATGAAGAAATCATGATGAAGAAAAATGAGCATCTCGATGAAGAAAATGTGCATCGTGATGAAGAAAATGAGCATAATGATGAAGAAAATATGCATCAAGTTTAAGAAAATGAGCATCATGATGAAGAAATTATGATGAAGAAAATGTGCATCGTGATAAAGAAAATGAGCATTATGATGAAGAAAATGAGCATCGTGATGTAGAAAATATGCATCATGATTTAGAAAATATGTACCACGATGAAGAAAATGAGCATCATGATGATTAAAATATGTATCATGATTAAGAAAATGAGCATCGTGATGAAGAAAATGATCATCATGATGAAGGAAATGAGTATAATGATGAAGTTAATGTGCATCATGATGAAGAAAATATGAATTATGATGAAGAAAATATGCATCATGATGAAGATAATGAGTCTCATGATGAAGAAAATGAGCTTCATGATTAAGAAAATATGCATTATGATTAAGAAAATGAAAATCATGATGAAGAAAATATGAATCATGTTGAAGAAAATATGCTTAATGATAAAGAAAATAAGCATCTTGATGAAGAAAATGATAATCATGATAAAAAAAATGAGCATCTATATGAATAAAATATGCATCATGATTAAGAAAATGAGCATCACGATGAAGGAGATGAGCATCACGAAGAAGAAAATAAGCATCATGATGAAGGAAATGAGCATCACGATGAAAAAATATGCATCAAGATGAAGAAAATGAGCATCATGATGACAAAATATGCATCATGATGAAGAAAATGAGCATCACGATGAAGAAAATATGCATCATGATAAAGAAAATAAGCATCATGATGAAGAAAATGAGAGCCATGATGAAGAAATTGAGCATCTTTATGAAGAATATATGCATCATGATGAAGAAAATACGCATCATGAAAAGGACATAGAGCATCATGATGAAGAAAATGAGCATCATGATGAATAAAATATGCATCATGATGAAAAAACGAGCATCATGATGAAGAAATCATGATGAAGAAAAATGAGCATCACGATGAAGAAAATGTGCATCGTGATGAAGAAAATGAGCATTATGATGAAGAAAATGATCATCGTGATGAAGAAAATATGCATCATGATTTAGAAAATATGTATCATGATGAAGAAAATGAGCATCATGATGAAGAAAATATTCATCTTGATAAAGAAAATAAGCATCATGATGAATAAAATATGCATCGTAATGAAGAAAATGAGCATCATGATGAAGAAAATATGCATCAAGATGAAAAAAATGAGCATCATGATAAAGAAAATGAGCATCATGATGAATAAAATATGCATCATGATTAAGACAATATGCATCATGATGAAAAAAATGAGCATTTTGAGAAGAAAATATGCATCATGATGAAGAAAATATGCATAATTAAAAAGAAAATAAGTATCATGATGAAGAAAATGAGTATCATGATGAATAAAATAAGCATCATGATGAAGGAAATGAGCTTCATGATGAAGAAAATATGCATCAAGATGAAGAAAATTAGCATCATGATGAAGAAATCATGATAAAAAAAATGAGCATTATGATGAAGAAAATGGGCTTCATGATTAAGAAAATACGCATCATGATGAATAAAATATGCATCATGATGAAGAAAATGAGCATCATGATTAAGAAAATGAGCATCGTGATGAAGAAAATGAGCTCATGATGAAGGAAATGGTCATTATGATGAAGGAAATCAGCATCATGATGAAGAAAATATGAATCATGATGAAAAAATATGCATCATGATGAAGAAAATGAGCTTCATGATGAAGAAAATGTAAATCATGATGAAGAAAATGAACTTTTTTATGAAGAAAATATGCATCATGATGTAGAAAATGAGCATCATTATAAAGAAAATAAGCATCTTGATGAAAAATGAGCATCATGATGAATAAAATATTCATCATGATGAAGAAAATGAGCATAATGATGAAGAAAATATGCATCAACATGAAGAAAATGAGCATCATGATGAAGAAAATGAGCATCGTGATAAAGAAAATGAGCATTATGATGAAGAAAATGAGCATCGTGATGTAGAAAATATGCATCACGATTTAGAAAATATGCACCACGATGAAGAAAATGAGCATCATGATGATTAAAATATGCATCATGATTAAGAAAATAAGCATCGTGATGAAGAAAATGATCATCATGATGAAGTAAATGAGTATAATGATGAAGTTAATGAGCATCATAATGAAGAAAATATGAATTATGATGAAGAAAATATGCATCATGATGAAGATAATGAGTATCACGATGAAGAAAATGAGCTTCATGATTAAGAAAATATGCATTATGATTAAGAGAATGAAAAATCATGATGAAGAAAATATGCATCATGTTGAAGAAAATATGCATCATGATAAATAAAATAAGCATCTTGACGAAGAAAATGAGCATCATGATAAAAAAATGAGCATCTTGATGAAGAAAATATGTATCAAGATGAAGAAAATGAGCATCACGATGAAGGAAATGAGCATTACGAAGAAGAAAATAAGCGTCATGATGAAGGAAATGAGCATCATGATAAAGAAAATAAGCATCAGGATGAAGAAAATGAGCATCACGATGAATAAAATATGCATCGTGATGAGTGATATTTTCACCTAAATTTTAGTGTCTTTTTATATGTGTTTTCGTATTATTTTATCCGTATTTTATGTACTATTTGGTTGTGTTTTGTATTTTTATGGAAATGTGTGTGTTAAGAAAGGCATAGGAAAAAAGGATCTCAATTTGGAGTTAAAACAAGGAAGAACGAGCCAAAACAGTTAAGCAGACAGCACAACACGGCTAGCCGAGTCCAGCAGCACGACCCGTGCTGAGTGCAGAACTCGGGCCGTGTACTGTGCACGGCCCTATCCAGAAGGCTGTGTGAGAGCACCAGAAGACACAACACGGCCACCCCTGTGGCCGAGTGCTGAACACGAGCCGTGCTGGAGTCAGAAACACGAGCCGTGTTGCAACAAACGAACCGTGTTGGTGCAAAAACTGTGAAAAAAATCAGAATCCTTCTAGAAGCTTCCCAAGGGGTATAAATACCCCTTTATTCAACAATTGAGAGGAGATCCGAAATTCCAGCCCTGCACACACACCTCACACACCATCTCCTCCATTTTTCACCTTTATCTTCATCCATTCTTCATCCACCCATCTACACTTGATCCTCTCCATCAAATCCACCATCCAAGTGATCAAGGAAGCAAGGGAGAGTGAGATAGCAAGAAGAAGAAGGAGATCTCCATTGAAGCACTTCAAAGGGGGAATCTAATTCTAATTTTTGTGCATTTCTTTATAGATTGATCATGATTTGTAAGGATTTTAATGTCTATGTTGAATTTCTTGTAACTATGAGAGGCTAATCTCCTTTGTGAGATTAGCTCCATGATTGGTGTTGGATAATTTAGTTTTATGCAAATTGATTTTAATCTTGAATGGGCTTTGTGTTATTTTTATCATTGATTGTTGATTGCTTGATGTATATGATGATTTGTGTGATTAATTGTCATGGGCATGTGATTAGATTGAGAAATCAATTATGTGTTTAGGATAGTTCATTAAATCATTTCATCATACACTTCATGTGCATTAATTTAGAATGAGATAGAGATATCCTTCTAGATTTAGAACCCTTTGATAGAACATTTGATTAGCTTAATCGAGAGGTTGGTTGATTAAATGAGGAGACCCAAACAATTAGTGAATTCATAGTACCTTAAAAGGGAATATTGCTTATGATTTAGTACCTAATTAGGGAACTCATAGAGTAATTAGTACCTAGTGGGAGGTGTTTGCTATTGTCTCGATCCTATGTGCGTTTGGGAGCCTTGTTGAGGGCCTACATTCTATCCATCTCGAGAGAGAGTTTAGGTGGAATTAGTGATCGCTTCTATACCTTGTCCATGAGAGATTAGAATTAATTGCATGATTACTTAATTATCTATGCCATGATTGTTGTTAATCTCATCCTTGCATCATTTAGAACCCTTTTATCTTTGCATTCATTTTATCTTTATTTCTTTCATTAGTGTAATTGCGTTTATTTGCATCATATCCTCTCTTCCGTCGTCCTTATAAAATCACGATAAACTTGAGATCGCTTAAACTCTAGTACCTTCCTCCCTGTGGTTCGATAATTTCTTTAATTGGTCATGCCCAATATATTATGGCTAATCACATCGTGATGAAGAAAATGAGCATAATGATGAAGAAAATATGCATCAAGATGAAAAACGAGCATCATGGTGAAAAAATTGAGCATCATGATGAAGAAATCATGATGAAGAAAAATGAGCATCACGATGAAGAAAATGTGCATCGTGATGAAGAAAATGAGCATTATGATGAAGAAAATGATCATCGTGATGAAGAAAATATTCATCATGATTTAGAAAATATGTATCATTATGAAGAAAATGAGCATCATGATGAAGAAGATATGTATCTTGATAAAGAAAATAAGCATAATGATGAAGAAAATAAGCATCATGATAAATAAAATATGCATCGTAATGAAGAAAAAGAGCATCATGATGAAGAAAATATGCATCAAGATGAAGAAAATGAGCTTCATGATGAAGAAATTGGGCATCATGATGAAGAAATCATGATGAAGAAAAATGAGAATCATGATGAAGAAAATGAGGATCATGATGAAAAAAATTTGATTCATGATGAAAAAATTATGCATGATAAAGAAGAAAAGGAGCATTATGAAGAAAATGAGCATCATGATGAATAAAATATGCATCATTATGAAGAAAATGAAAATCATGATGAAGATAATGTGCATCATGATGAAGAAAATATGCATCATGATAAAGAAAATAAGCATCTTGATGAAGAAAATGAGCAGCGTGATGAAGAAAATGAGCATCTTGATGAAAAAATATGCTTCATGATGAAAAAAATGAGCATTACGATGAAGAAAATGAGCATCACGATGAAGGAAATGAGCATCACGAAGAAGAAAATAAGCATTACGATGAAGGAAATGAGTATCACTATAAAGAATATATGTGTCATGATGAAGAAAATGAGCACCATGATTAAGAAATTGAGCATCTTGATTAAAAAAATATGCATCATGATGAAGAATATATGCATTATGAAAAGAAAATGAGCGTCATGATGAAGAAAATGAGTATCATTATGAAGAAAATATGCATCATGATGAAGAAAATATGCATCTTTATAAAGAAAATAAGCATCATGATGAAGAAAATGAGTATCATGATGAATAAAATATGCATCGTGATGAAGAAAATGAGTATCATGATGAAGAAAATATGCATCAAGATAAAGAAAATGTGCATCATGATGAAGAAATTGAGCATCATGATGAAGAAATCATGATGATGAAAAATGAGCATCATGATGAAGAAAATGAGCATCATGATGAAGAAAACACGCATCATGATGAAGAAAATATGCATCATGATGAAGAAAATGAGAATCATGATGAAGAAATTATGCATCATGATAAACAAAATGAGCATCCTGATGGAAAAAATGAGCATCATGATGAAGGGAATGAGCATCATGATTTAAGAAATGAGCATCATGAAGAAAAAAATTTGAAACATGATGAAAAAAATATGCATCATTATTAAGAAAATGAGCATCATGATGAAGAAAATGGGCATCAAGATGAAGAAAATATGCATCATGATGAAGAAAATAAAAATCATGATGAAGATCACAAACAGTCTCATATAAATAGCGTCTCACAATAGAATTTATCTTTGATTGAGAAACTTTATATACCTTTATATGTGAACGATAATTATTTAAAGGTAATTGGTAAGACGTTAAAAGGAATTAAGTATAGTATATATGAATCAATAAATAAGATGGTAAAATTTAATTTTAAATATAGCTCTATACATGTTTTTTTTTCTTTAAATGAAAATGAGTCCTCTGTACTTAATTGTGTCCCATTTTTTAAATTTTATTATTAATTAAAAAGATAGTGTAAATATGTAGGTCTATACTCTTATCATACAAAATTGATCATATAAAATCTGAACAATTCTTATAAATAATCATGAGTAGATATAATCCAATCATACTAAAAAAGATACTTTAATTTATTTTAGTTTAAATTAAAATATATATGGTCTATTTTAACATGCACTTCATACGGGCGTAGGCAATCCTAGGTAACGAGCGTGGCCAACGGGCGTTGGCAATCATAGGTAATGGGCGTGGGCAACCCGTGGATAATCCTATGCAACGGGCGTTGGCAACCCATGGGCGATCCAAGTCAACCGGCATGGGCAATCCTATGCAACGGGCATGGGCAATCCTAGGCAACGGGCTTGGGCAATCATAGGCTACATGAGTGGGCAATTCTAGGTAACAAGCGTAGGTAACGGGCATTGACAATCCTAGGCAACGGGCATGGGCAACCTGTAGGGAATCCTATGCAACGAGCGTTGGAAACCCGTGGGCGATCTAAGGCAATGGGCATGAGCAATCCTAGACAACAGGCGTGGGCAACCCATTGGCAATTCTAGGCAACGGGCGTGGGCAACCCGTGGGCAATCCTAGGCAATGAGCTTGTGCAATCCTAGGTAATGGGCGTGGGCAATCCTAGACAATGGGTATGGGCAATCTTAGCCAATGGGCATGGACAATTCTAGGCAACGGGCGTGGGCAATCCTAGGCAGCGGTTATGGGCAACCAATGGGCAATCCTAGTCAATAGGCATGGGCAATCCTAGGCAACGCGCTTGGGCAATCCTAGGCAACGAGTATGGGCAATCAATGGGCAATCCTAGGAAACGGTCGTGGGCAACCCGTGGGCAATCCTAGGCAACGGGCATGGGCAACAAGTGGCAATCCTGAGCAACGGGCGTGGTCAACCCGTGAGCAATCCTAGGCAACGGACATAGGCAATCTTATGCAACGGGCGTGGGCAACCCGTGGGCAATCCAAGGAAATGTGCTTGGGCAACCACTAGGTAATTCTAGGCAACGAGCATGGGCACCCCATGGGTAATTCTATGAGCGTGGACAATCCTAGGCAACGGTCATGGACAATCCTAGGCAACAGGCATGAGCAACCCGTGGGAAATCCTTGGCAATGGGCATTGGCAATCCTAGGCAGAAGGTGTGGGAAACCCGTGGCCAATCTTAAGCAACGGGCGTGGGCAATCCAAGGCAACAGGAGTGGGCCACCAGTGGGCAATCCTAGTTAACAATCCTTGGGAACGGGCGTGGGAAATCCTAGGCAACGACCGTGGACAACTCGTGGGCAATCCTAGGCAATGGGCGTTGGCAACCTGTGGAAGATCCAAGGCAACGGGCGTGGGCAACCCATTAGCAATCCTAGACAAAGAGCGTGGGCAACCCATGGGCAATCCTTGGCAATGAGCTTGTACGATTCTAGGCAACGAACTTGGGCAATTCTAAGCAACGAGTATGGACAATCCTAGGCAACGAGCGTCGGTAATCTTAGGCAACAGGCATGGACAACCCCCAGGAAATCCTAGCCAATGGGCATGGACAATTCTAGGCAACGTGCATGGGCAATCCTTGGCAATGAGCTTGGGCAACCCGTGGCCAATCCTGGGCAACATGCGTGGGCAACCTGTGGGCAATCCTAGGCAATGGGAGTGAGCAACCCATGGGCAAGTCTAGGCAATGGGAGTGGAAAATCCTAGGCAACGGGCATAGGTAATCCTAGGCAACAGGCGTGGACAACCCGTGGACAATCCTAGAAAATAGGCGTGGACAACCACTGGGCTATCCTAGGCAACGAGCATGGTCAACCCATGGCAATTCGAGGCAACAAGCGTGGGTAACCCATGGGCGATCCTAGGCAACGGGCATGGGCAATTCGTAGGCAATCTTAGGCAATGGCCGTGTGCAACCCGTGGGTAATACTAGGTAACGAGTGTGTGCAATCGTAGACAATGAGTGTGGGCAACCCGTGGACAATCCTAGGTAACGGGCATGGGCATCCTAGGCAACGGGCATAGGCAACCCGTAGGCAATCCTAGGCAACGGGCGTAGGCAACACGTGGGCAATCCTAGGCAATGGGCGTGGGCAACCCATGGGAAATCCTAGGCAATCGAAATTGGTAATCCTAAGCAACAGGCGTGGGAAACCCGTGGGCAATCCTAGGCAACAGGCATGGAAAACCCGTGGGCAATCTTAGGCAATTGGCGCGGGCAACCCATGGGCATTCCTAGGCAATAGAGAGGGTAATTCTAGGAAACGGATGTGGGCATTCCTAGGCAATGAGTGTGGGTAACATGTGGCAATTCTAAGCAACAGACGTGGGCAACCCATGAGAAATCATAGGTAACGGACGTGGGCAATCCAAGGCAAGGGGCGTGGCCAATCCTAGGCAATGGGCGTGGGAAATCCTAGGCAACGGGCGTGGGCAACCAGTGGGCCATCCTAGGAAACGGGGATGGGCAACCACTAGAAAATCCTAGGCAACGAGCGTGGGCAACCCGTGGGTAATCCTAGGCAATGGTTTTGGCAACCCTTGGTCAATCCTAGGCAACAGGTGTGAGCAACCCATGGGAAATCCTAAGTAATGGGCATGGGCAATCCTAGGCAATGGACGTGGGCAAACCAAGGCAACAGGCCTGGGCCACCCATGGGCGATCCTAGAAAATGGGCTTGGGCAATCCTATGTAACAAGCATTGGCAACGGACATGGGCAATCCTAGGCAACGACCGTGGGCAAACCGTGACCAATCCTAGGCTACGGGTGTTGGCAACCCATGGGCGATCCAAGGTAACGTGCATGGGCAATCCTGGGCAACGGCGTGGGCAACACGTTGGCAATCCTAGGCAATGGGCATGGGCAACCCGTGGGCAATCCTAGGCAATGAGCTTGTGCAATTCTAGGCGATGGGTGTGGGCAATCCTATGCAACGATTGTGGTCAACTTGTGGGCGATCCTACGCAACGGGCGTGGCCAATTCGAAGGCAATCCTAGGCAATGGGTGTCTGCAACTCGTGGGTAATACTAGGCAACGAGCATGTGCAATCGTAGAAAACAAGTGTGGGCAACCCGTGGGCAATCCTAGGCAACAAGCAAAGGCAACCCGTAGGCAATCCTAGGCAACAGGCATGGATAACCCCCGGGAAATCCTAGGCAATGGGCATGGACAATTCTAGGCAACGTGCATGGGCAATCCTTGGCAACGAGCTTGGGCAACCCGTGGCCAATCCAGGGCAACAGGTTTGGGCAACCCGTGGGCAATCTTAGGGAATGGGAGTGAGCAACCCATGGGCAAGTCTAAGCAACGGGAGTGGAAAATCCTAGGCAAAGGGCATAGGTAATCCTAGGCAACAGGTGTGGACAACCCGTTGACAATCCTAGGAAATGGGCCTGGACAACCTCTGGGCTATCCTAGGCAACGAGCATGGTCAACCCGTGGGTAATCCGAGGCAACAGGCGTGGGCAACCCGTGGACAATCCTAGGCAACGGGCATGGGCAATTCGTAGGCAATCTTAAGCAATGACCGTGGGTAACCCATGGGTTATACTAGGCAACGAGCGTGTGCAATCGTAGACAATAAGTGTGGGCAACCCGTGGGAAATCCTAGTTAACGGGCATGAGCATCCTAGGCAACGGGCATAGGCAACCCGTAGGCAATCCTAGGCAACGGGCATTGGGCAACACGTGGGCAATCCTAGGCAATGGGCATGGGCAACCCTTGGGAAATCCTAGGCAATGGGAATTGGTAATCCTAAGCAATATGCGTGGGAAACCCGTGGGCAATCATAGGCAACGGGCATGGGAAACCCATGGGGAATCTTAGGCAACGGGCGTGGGCAACCCATGGGCATTCCTAGGCAATAGGGAGGGCAATTCTAGGAAACAGATGTGGGCGTTCCTAGGCAACGGGTGTGGGCAATATGTGGCAATCCTAGGCAAAAGACGTGGGCAACCCATGAGAAATTGTAGGTAACGGGTGTGGGTAATCCAAGGCAAGGGGCGTGGGCAATCCTAGGCAATGGGCGTGGGCAACCAGTGGGCCATCCTAGGAAATGGGGATGGGCAACCACTGGGCAATCGTAGGCAACGAGCGTGGACAACCCGTGGGTAATCCTAGGTAATGGTTTTTGCAACCCTTAGTCAATCCTAGGCAACAGGCGTGAGCAACCCAAGGGAAATCCTATGTAATGGGCATGGGCAATCCTAGGTAATGGGCGTGGGCAAACCAAGGCAACAGGCGTGGGCCACCCATGGGCGATCCTAGATAATGGACGTGGGCAATCCTATGTAACAAGCATTGGCAAAGGGCATGGGCAATTCTAGGCAACGACCGTGGGCAACCCGTAAGCAATCCTAGGCAACGGGTGTTGGCAACCCGTAGGCGATCCAAGGCAATAGGCATGGGCAATCCTAGGCAACGGCGTGGGTAACACGTTGGCGATCCTAGGCAACGGGCATGGGCAACCCATGGGCAATCCTAGGCAATGAGCTTGTGCAATCCTAGGCAACGAGCGTGGGCAATCCTATACAATAGGAATGGATAATCTTAGGCAACGAGCGTGGGCAATCCTAAGCAAGGGCGTGGGCAATCCCCGGGCAATTCTAGGCAATGGGCTTGGGCAATCCTAGTCAACAGGCTTGGGCAACCCGTGGGCAATCCTAGGCAACGGGAGTGAGCAACCCATGGGCAAGCCTAGGCAATGGGCGTGGAAAATCCTAGGCAACGGGCGTAGGAAATCCTAGGCAACGGACGTGGACAACTCGTGGACAATCCTAGAAAACGGGCGTGGACAACCATTAGGCTATTCTAGGCAACGAGCGTGGACAACCCGAGGGCAATCCTAGGCAACGGGCTTGGGCAACCCATGTGCGATCCTAGGCAACGGGCATGGGCAATTTGTAAGCAATCCTAGGCCATGGGCGTGGACAACAATTGTGGGCAATCCATGGGCAATCTTAGGTAACGGACGTGGGTAATCCTAGGCAACGGGCGTGGACAACCAGTAGGCAATACTAGGAAACGGGAATGGGCAACCACTTGGCGATCCTATGCAACGAGCGTGGGCAACCCGTGGGTAATCCTAGGCAACGGGCGTTAGCAACCCATGGGCAATCCTAGGCAACAGGCGTGAGCAACCATGGGAAATCCGAGACAATGGGCATGGGCAATCCTAGGCAACAGACGTGGGAAACCCGTGGCCAATCTTAGGTAATGGGCATGGCCAATCCAAGGCAACAGACGTAGGCCACCATGGGCGATCCTAGACAACAGGCGTGGGCAACCCCTGGGCAATCCTGGGCAACGGGCGTTGGCAACAAGTGGGCGATCCAAGGCAACGGGCATGGGCAATCCTAGGCAACGGGCGTGGGCAATCCGTGGGCAATCCTAGGAAATGAGCTTGTGCAATCCTAGGCAACGGGCGTGAGCAATCATATGCAATGGGTATGGGCAATCTTAGACAACAGGCGTGGGCAATCTTAGGCAACGGGCTTCGCAATCCCCGGGTAATCCTAGACAATAGGCATGGACATTCTAGGCAACGGGCGTGGGCAATCCTAGGTAACGAGTTTGGGCAACCCGTGGGCAATCCTAGTCAACAGGCGTGGGCAACCCGTTGGCAATCCTAGGCAACGGGAGTGAGCAACCCATGGGCAAGCATAGGCAACGGGCTTGGAAAATCCTAGGCAACAGGCGTAGGCAATCCTACGTAACTTGCGTGGACAACCCGTGGACAATTCGAGGAAACGGGGGTGGACAACCACTGGGCTATCCTAGGCAACGATTGTGGTCAACACGTGGCAATCCTAGGCAACGGGCATAGGCAACCCGTGGGCGATCCTACGCAACAGGCGTGGGCAATTCGAAGGCAATCCTAGGCAATGGGCATGGGCAACTCGTGGGTAATACTAGGCAACGAGCGTGTGCAATCGTAGATAACAAGTGTGGGCAACCCGTGGGTAATCCTAAGCAATGGGCATAGGCAACCCATAGGCCATCATAGGCAATGGCGTGGGCAATCCTAGGCAACGGGCATGGGCAACACGTGGGCAATCCTAGGCAACGGGCGTGGCAACCTTTGGTAAATCCTAGGCAACAGGCATGGGCAACCCATAGGCATTCCTAGGCAACGGGCGATGGCAATCCTAGGCAACGAACGTGGGCATTTTTAGACAAAGGGCGTGGGCAACACGTGGGGCACCAGACGTGGGAAACCTGTGGGAAATCATAAGCAATGGGCGTGGGCAATCCAAGGCAATGGGCGTTGGAAACCCATGGGCAATCCTAGGAAATGGGCATGGGTAATCCTTGTAAACGGGCGTGGGCAATCCCCGGGCAATCCTAGGTAATGGGCATGGATAATTCTAGGCAACGGGCTTAGGCAATCCTAGGCAACGGGATTGGGCAACCCGTGGGCTATCCTAGGCAACAGGAGTGAGCAACCCATGGGCAAGCCTAGGCAACGGGTGTGGAAAGTCCTAGACAATGGGCGTAGGCAATCCTAGGAAACGAGCGTGGACAACTACTGGCTATCATAGGCAACGAGCGTGGTCAACCCAAGGGCAATCCTAGGCAACGTGCGTGGGCAACCCGTGGCGATCCTAGGCAACGGGCGTGGGCTGTAAGCAATCCTAGGCAATGGGCGTGGGCAACCCGTGGGTAATACTAGGCAACGAGCGTGTGCAATCGTACACAATAGGTGTGGGCAACCCGTGCGCAATCCTAGACAACTGGCATGGGCATCCTAGGCAACGGGCATAGGCAACCCGTAGGCAATCCTAGTCAACGGGCATGGGTAACACGTGGGAAATCCTAGGCACTGGGAATCGGTAATCCTAGGCAACAGGCGTGGAAAACCCATGTACAATCCTAGGCAACGAGCGTGGGCAACCCGTGGGAAATCCTAGGCAATGGGAATTGGCAATCCTAGGCAACAGGCGTGGGAAACCCTTGGGCAATCCTAGGCAACGGGCATGAGAAACCCGTGGGTAATTCTAGGCAACGGGCGTGGGCAACACGTGTGCATCCCTAGGCAATGGACGAGGGCAATCCTAGGCAACGGACTTGGGCGTTCCTAGGCAATGGGCGTGGGCAACACGTGAATAATCCTAGGCACCGGACGTGGGCAACCGTGGGAAATTGTGTAGGCAACGGGCGTGGGCAATCTAAGGCAATGAGCATGGGCAACCCGTGGGCAATCCTAGGCAATGGGCGTGGACAATCCTAGGCAACGGGCGTGGGCAACCTATGGGCCATCCTAGGAAACGAGCTTGGGTAATCCTAGGCAAAAGTTATAGGCAACCAATGGACAATCCTAGAGAATGGGCATTAGCAACCCCTGGGCAATCCTAGGCAATGGGCATGGACAACCCGTGGGCGATCAAAGGCAACGGGTGTGGGAAACCCATTGGCAACCAATGGACAATCCTAGGCAATGGGTATGGGCAATCCCTGGGTAATCCTAGGCAACGGGCGTGGGTAACCCGTGGGCCTTCCTAGGAAACGAGCTTGGGTAATCCTAGGCAAAAGGTATAGGCAACCAATGGGCAATCATATGCAATAGGCGTGGGCAACCCGTGGGCAATCCTAGGCAACGGGCGTGGGTAACTCGTGAGCAATCCTAAGCAATAGGCATGGGCAATCTTTTGCAACTTGCGTGGGCAACCCGTGGACAATCCAAGGAAATGGGCGTGGGCAACCACTAGGCAATCTTAAGCAACGAGCGTGGGCAACCCATGGGTAATCTTAGGCAACGGGCGTGTGCAACCCGTGGGCATTCCTAGGCAACGGACGAGGGCAATCCTAGGCAGCAAACGTGGGTGTTCCTAGGCAATGGGCATGGGCAACACGTGGGTAATCCTAGGCACCGGACGTGGGCAACCCATGGAAAATTGTGTAGGCAACGGGCGTGAGCAATCTAAGGCAATGAGCATGAACAACTCGTGGGCAATCCAAGGCAACGGGCATGGGCAATCCTATGCAATGAGCGTGGGTAACTCGTGGCCAATCCTAGGAAATGGGCTTGTGTAATACTAGGCAAATGGTATAGGCAGCCAATTTGCAATCATAGGCAATGGGCGTGGGCAATCCTAGGTAACGGGAATGGGCAACCATTAGGCAATCCTAGGCAACGAGCATGGTTAACCCGTGGGCAATCCTAGGCAATGGGCATGGGCAACCCATGGACAATTCAAGGCAACGAGCGTGGGCAACCCGTGGGTATACTAGGCAACGAGCGTATGCAATCTTAGGCAATGGGTGTGGGCAATCCATTGGCAATCCTAGGCAACGGGCATGGACAATCCTAGGCAACGGGCATAGGCAACCAGTAGGCATTCCTATGCAACGGGCGTGGGCATTCCTGGGCAACGGGTGTGGGCAACACGTGGGCCATCCAAGGCAACAGGCGTAGGCAATCCTACGTAACTTGCGTGGACAACCAGTGGACAATCCGAGGAAATGGGGGTGGACAACCACTGGGCTATCCTAGGCAACGATTGTGGTCAACCCGTGGGCAATCCTAGGCAACAGGCATAGGCAACCTGTGGGCGATCCAACGCAACAGGCGTGGGCAATTCGAAGGCAATCCTAGGCAATAGGCATGGGCAACTCATGGGTAATACTAGGCAATGAGCATGTGCATTCGTAGATAACAGGTGTGGGCAACCCGTGGGCAATCCTAGGCAACGGGCATAGGCAACCCGTAGGCCATCCTAGGCAACGGCGTGGGCAATCTTAGGGAACGGGCGTGGGCAACACGTGGGCAATCCTAGGCAACGGGCGTGGCAACCTTTGGTAAATCCTAGGCAATGGGCATGGGTAACCCATAGGCATTGCTAGGCAACGGGCGATGGCAATCCTAGGCAACAGACGTGGACATTCCTAGGCAACGGGCATGGGCAATACGTGGGCAACCCTAGGCACCGGACGTAGGAAACCTATGGAAAATCATAAGCAACGGGCGTGGGCAATCCAAGGCAACGGGCGTTGGAAACCCATGGGCAATCCTAGGAAATGGGCATGGGTAATCCTTGTAAATGGGCGTGGGCAATCCTAGGCAATGGGCATGGACAATTCTAGGCAACGTGCTTAGGCAATCCTAGGCAACGGGCTTGGGCAACCCGTGGGCTATCCTATGCAACAGGAGTGAGCAACACAATGGCAAGCCTAGGCAACGGGTATGGAAAGTCCTAGACAATGGGCGTAGGCAATCCTAGGAAACGAGAATGGACAACCACTGGCTATCCTAGGCAACGAGCATGGTCAACCCAAGGGCAATCCTAGGCAACGGGCATGGGCAACCCGTGGACGATCCTAGGTAACGAGCGTGGGTTGTAAACAATCCTAGGCAATGGGCGTAGGCAACCCATGGGTAATACAAGGCAATGAGTGTGTGCAATCGTAGACAACAGGTGTGGGCAACCCGTGCGCAATCCTAGACAACTGGCATGGGCAATCCTAGGCAATAGGCATGGGCAATCCTAGGCAACGGGCATAGGCAACCAGTAGGCATTCCTATGCAACGGGCATGGGCATTCCTGAGCAACGGGTGTGGGCAACACGTGGGACATCCTAGGCAACAGGCGTGGGCAATCCTTGGGAAATCCTATGCAACGGGTGTGGGCAACCCGTGGGAATTCCTATGCAATGGTCATTGGAAATCCTAGGCAACAGGCGTGGGAACTCGTGGGTAATCCTAGGCAATGGGCGTTGGCAAACCTTAGGCAATTCTAGGTAACGGGCGAGGTCATTCTAAGGCAACGGAAGTTGGCAACCCGTGTGCAATCCTAGTCTACGAGCGTGGGTAACCCGTGGACAATCCTAGGCAACATGCGTAAGCAATCCATGGGAAATCCTAGGCAATAGATATGGGCAATGATAGGCAATGGGCGTGTGCAATCCTAGGTAACGAGCATGGGCAACGTACGTTGGCAATCCTATGCAACGGGCGTGGGCAACCCGTGGGAAATCATATGCAATGGGTGTTGGCAACCCATGGGTGATCCAATGCAACAAGCATGGGCAATCATAGGCAACGAAAATAGGAAACGCGTGGGCAATCCTAGGCAACGGGTGTGGGCAACCCATGGGCATTCCTAGGCAATAGGAGAGGGTAATCCTAGGCAATGCACGTGGGAGTTCTTAGGCAATGGGCGTGGAAAACACGTGAGCAATCCTAGGCAACACGCGTGGGAAACCCGTGGGAAATCCTAGGCAATGGGAATTAGCAATCCTAGGCAAAGGGCGTGGGCAATCCAAGGCAACGGGCGTGGGCAACCCGTGGGCAACCCTAGGCAATGGGCGTGGGCAACCCGTGGACCATCCTAGGAAACGGGCTTGGGTAATCCTAGGCAAAAGGTATAGGCAACTAATGGGCAATTAGAGGCAACGGGCGTGGGCAACCCGTGTGAAATCCTAGGCAACAGGTGTGGGCAACCAATGGTAAATCCTAGGAAACAGGCGTGGGCAACCCGTGGGCAACCACTGGGCAATCTTAGGCAACCCATGGGCAATCCTATACAATGAGCATGTACAACCCTAGGCAACGGGCGTGGGCAACCCATGGGCTATCGTAAGCAACGGGCGTGTTCAATCCTATTCAACAGATATAGACAACCCAAGGGCAATCCTAAGAAATAGGTGTGGGCAATCCTAGGCAAAGTGCGTGGGCAACCCGTGAGCAATACTAGGCAACGGGCATGGGCAACTCGTAGGCAATCCTAGGCAACGTGCATGGGCAACCCGTAGGCAATCCTAGGCAACGGGCGTGGGCAACCCATGGGCGATCCAAAGCAATGGGCATGGATAACCCGGGGGTAATACTAGGCAACGAGCATGTGCAATCATAGACAATGGGTGAGGGAAACTAGTGGGGAATTCTATGCAATGGGCATGGGCTATCCTAGGCAACGGACATAGGCAACCCGTAGGCAATCATAGGCAACAGACGTTAGCATTCCTAGGCAACAGGCATGAGCAACACGTGGACAATCCTAGGTAATGGGCATGCCCGAGGGAAATCCTATACAATGGGCATTGGCAATCCTAGGCAACAGACGTGGGAAACCCGTGGGTAATCCTAGGCAATGGGCATGGGTAACCCATGGGCAATCTTATGGAACGGGCATGGGCAATCCTAGGCAATGGTCATTGGCAACCCTTGGGCAATCCTAAGCAACAGGCGTGGGCATTACAAGGCAACGAATGTGGGCAACCCGTGGGCAATCCTAGTCAATGGGCGTGGGCAACCCGTGGACAATCCTATGCAACAGGCGTGAGCAACCCATGGGAAATCCTATGCAATAGACATGGGCAATCATAGGCAATGGGCATGTGCAATCCTAGGTAACGATCGTGGGCAACGGGCGTTGGCAATCCTAGGCAATGGGCGTGGGCAATCCGTGGGCAATCCTATGCAATGGGCATTGGCAACCCGTGGGTGATCCAAGGTAATGGGCATGGGCAATCCTAGGTAACGGGCGTGGGCAATCATAGGCTATAGGAGTGGGTGACTTGTGGCCAATCCTAGGCAACGGGCGTGGACAACCCATGGGCGATCCTAGGCAACGGGCGTGGGTAATTCATAGGTAATCCTAAGCAATGGGCATGGGCAACCCGTGAGTAATATTAGGAAACAAGCGTGTGCAATCGTAGATAATGGGTGTGGGCAACCCATTGGGCAATCCTAGGCAACAGGTGTTGGATTGTATACTAAAAGTCTAGCTTTAGTATGAACAATGTCATAACAATATTTGTAATGAGAATCATATGATCAAATGATTGCATCTTATAATTTATTTTATATGCATGATGCAATAGTCCATTTACTTTATACTGTAGATAATATGTTGTGCTACAACACGCAGAAGATCATATTATCGGTTTCCTTATAAAGTATAAACAGATGCTCACAACTGAGATAGACGGGGACTCTCTATCGGTATGGTTGTAGTGTGGTTTGGTATTAGCTTGTCTTGGCTATAGAATCACATTAGTGCACTTGTGTGTATTGAGCAGGACCGCTTGAGATCGTTCTTCTTATACTGACTATATAGTAGAACTTGATCTCTGTTATTATGGAAGTTCGTGCTCTTAATCCCTATACAATAACCTCGACACGTAGGGCAGTATGTATTTCTTTGATTCATCAATGGGTGAGATTTATAAGTATTAAATCAACAAACTCGGTGAGTTGGGAAATAGTGTTGTATCTATGGTGTGCTGTTGATTGTAGAAGGAATCCATGTCCGACATAGGTTGATGATGTCCCCTTGAGGAGCTCATAAGGTTTATCATGTAAATCTTGCAAGTGGAATAATTTCCGGCATGATAATTAGGTTGAGTGGTACTACTCTCGGATGAGATATTAATTAATTTGAGTTGTCAGTAACTTAATTAATTAATGGGCATTGTATATCTTAAACATGGGGAGACTATCTGGCTTATAATAAGAAGGAGCCCAGAACATAATTTTGGGATTGGACGGGTAGTGCAGTAATAATATTTTAGTGGACTATATTATTATTATTGGATTTAATTAAAAGCTTTGGGCTAAGCTTGGTTAATTAAATTCAATTGAGGCCCAGCCCAATTTCTCCTCCTGGTCCCTGCTGTAGCCCAAGTATATAAGTCATCTCAGTTCCTATTAAACCTAAGTCTGTGCCTCTTTTGACACACGGGAGAAAACAGAGAGCAGAATGAGAGAACTCTGGGATTGTTGACCACCCAACACCAGAGTTGACTTTGGGACATACGGTAGAAGATCAGAGGTGTTCTTCACTGCTGTTCATCCTTTACATCGACCCAGAAGTCAGGTAAACTTTTTTATGCTTCCGCTAATTGTTTGCCTGTTTATGCTAACGATCACGTTGAACCGCACGATCCAATTGCCAACAATTGGTATCAGAGCGATGGTTTCGGGGTGAACCGTGACACGTTTAGGTTGGGTTTTACCTTATGTGTGTTGATGGTCAAATTGATAGCATGTACGAATCTGGTTATTTGATTATTTAGTTAATCTGGTTTTAATCAGAAGAGTTTTATACTGTTTTCAATTTTCACCATGTTTTCCAATATGATTTGTGTGATTACTGTTAATTGTTTATTGCTGTACACATCTTTCTTTCTCCCAACTATCACACTGGCCACATCTTAACACACACACGCCGTTCTGATGATGATGGGGAACAAAAATGATGGAACACAAGAAAATGCAGTAATGACTATCTAGCACACAAGATCGTCAATCAGTCAGTCAAACAGCATCGGAGCAGGCTGGTCGAGAAGATTAGTGGTGATCGACTGAATGGCGTGCGACTGAACAATGGTGAATCCGCTTCTGGGCGTGCTTCCCGACTTGCGTTCGGGTAACCATGTCGGGTGGTGGCAATTGAAGGCGCAGGCGGTGGGGTCAGCCGATCTGTTGTATGACGGAAGATCGGTGATGGCGGCGCTGGTATGGGCAGCAACCACGGCGGCGACTTCACGGCGAAGGTGGTTCTTGGCGATGCGTCGGCGCGTCCTGGGAATCACGGACTGATAACGGCAGACGGAGGCACCGATAAAGGCCCTGTATGCATCGGCGATCTGGGTGGTTCAGACTCAGAATCCGAGCGTATCAGGCGAATCAGTAGCAATTTCCATCGAGAGGGAGACGCTTTTCCAATCTGGTCAATCTGCAAGGAGCGACTGATGATCAGAGGCAGCGTGGCATCGATTGGAAGCTACCCTCGGTGGTCAACGACAGCTTGTTTTGGACGGCGATGGAATCTGATGTTGGTTGTCGTTAAGGCTGAACCTTCCAGGCGGATTCATGGTTGCTTCCAGACGGGCCGATTGGACAGCTCTGTGGTTTGATGCTGCCGGCGGTTATTGAAGGCGTCGCTGGGATAACTGCCGTGGCTGGGAGAACTTGCTGTTACAGTGGCGTTGTCGTTGACAGGCGCGATGCACTTAAGGAAAGCTGCAGACGTCCGGCGTGACTTCGAGCGACGCTAAAGGTAGTTCCGAGCGCGGCTGCTTCGTTGTCGCAAGGCGGCTCTGATGGCATCGCATCACGGCAAGGGGCAGAAGGCACGACTCTGGTGGGCTGACGGCATCACTGCCGAGAGCAGCCGGCACCATGTCGTGCGGTGTTTTCTTCGCGTCTTCAGTTCCACCGTGCCGGACAGGGCTGGTGTGTGGAAGGAGTATTGAAGGCGGCGGTTTAACTAGGGCAGCAAGCTAATGGATGTTGGGCCTAGTTTAGTTATTGTGCCTAATTTTTATTAATGCTCTTGGGCTGCTGGGCCCAATTTTATATTAGGTATTGTTGGGCCCAATTCAGTAATTAATAGTGGGCTGCTCATTTTTTTAATTTGGTTTTGGGCTGTTGGGCCCGATTTTAATTAAAATGGAAATGGGCTGCTGGGCTATTATTTTATTGCTGGTTTTAATTAATTGTGAGTAATGGGCCAAGCATAATAAATTAATTTTATTAATGGACTAATTTGTGCTAGTGGGCTTGGTGGACTTAATTTAATTTTGGGTTAAGATTATGGGCTATGGATAATGAGCTTGATTAATTATTTAATATGCTGCTCATTTTGTGCTTATTTGTTGCTCTTGGGCCCAAATTGATTGATCCACTAATTATGCAATTAATTAATGTTATATAACTGATTAATTGATTTAATTGTCAATTATTGTTGTATATGTGACAGACATGTTCTATGTGATTTATTTATTTAAATTGCTGTTAATAGAAGCATGTCTAAGTTGTATATTTTATTCTGGAATATTATATGCATGTTAAAACCCTCGGTGTTAAATAACTAAGTGGGAGAGGGGATTGGTTATAAATTCCCGCGGCCTCCATTATTGGTTTGTAAGTGATGTGAGTAAACTTGCGTGTTGGCAATAGGCCTTCCTCCCTAACGGATGAGTTTATTCACGGATCACTGGTATAGACTTCATTAAATAATTATTGTTTGTAATGTGGCACATAAACTTGCGTGTTGGCAATAGGCCTTCCTCCCTAACGGATGAGTTTGTATGCGGTTCACTAGTACAAACTAATAATTGATGGTTGTAGGAAGCGATCCGAGCGCGTTTGTACTTCTCCAACTGTAAGGCACACAAGCTCTCGCAGTGGACTTGCGATCAAATAATGGTGTACACTTAGGTGTAAATAATTAGTATCCTCCCCAACGGAGTCACTGCTATTATTTGCATGGCTAAAGAGGAACCGACTATTAATTATTTTGTCATAAAGTTAGGTTGACAAATGAAATTAATGGATAAAACCTTCTCTTGTAAATGTTCGGGTTTGTAAACGTCCACAATAACGTGGCTTGCAGACTCACGGTGCTTGAGATGTCGGTGAATTTTATTTTTATATTGTTTTTGAGGGAATCAATATAAAAGGATAAAATTCGAAGATTTGATCGGAATATTTATTTGTGATTCTCTGAATTTCGAATGGTTTTATTTCACTAATTATTAACTAAAAGACATTATATTTACTTGTCCAAATTAGATGATTCGAAAATAATCTTTGTTTTGAAAATTACTGCTTAAGAAAATACATGTGTATTCTCACAAAGGACGTCTCATGATGCCTATTAAAGTCTCTAGTGAAGAGATGAGAGGTTCATAGAAATATGATGATCTCATGTAACTCTTCGGATACTTGAGTAAATTAAAAAGGCAGAAGATCATGGTTGAATTGATGAATGAATTGGAAGAGCTTGGAATAGAAATTGAAAGGGAAACCTAAATCAATTTATTCTTCACAATTTGCCTGGATGTTTTGAGCAAGTTCTACCTAAAATACGAGAGGTTGTATTTGGTGGGAAACTTCTAACAAAACATGTGGCAAAAGAAAGCCATTTTTCATCATGATCTGAACAAGGTTAATATCTTATTTACTATGGTTTAAACATGATTAGTGATGGCATCTACTGACACGAAGTATGTAGATACTGGAATCACTAAATGTTTATCACTAAGTAAGGATAAGATTGTTAATAATATGGGTAAAACTACAAAGGTAGCGGCTATTGCAGTGGGAGTTGTTTATTTATCTCATGATAAGAATAAACGATTGATTATGAGAAATTGTCTTTACGTACGTTTCATAGAAAGAATTTAATTTCGGTTTCTATGCATTAACAGATGGATACTTCATTTCATTTAAATGACATGGTCATAGTAATGAGGAATGAGGATATAATCCGTTAAAGTATGTTGGTGGATAAAAAGTATACTCTTGAATCATGTACATCCCACAGATGCAATAAATAGTAATTAAATAATGCATCTTCTAATATAAGTAAGAGAAAGGAACCTTCGGAGATGAACTAAACATACATTTGGCGTCTATGATTGATTCATTTTACTTAAGTAGGATTCAAAGTTGATAGCCGATAGACCGTAAGGTTTATCTGAAGTGGAAACTATCAAACTTGCGAGTCTTGCTTGGAAGTAAAATGATTAACTGCCTTTTCAAGGCTGTGGGGTGTAGAGCCAAAGATATATATGTTGGAATTAGTTCATTCTGATTCAACCGAACCTAATATTATCCAGGAGAGAGGTGGTTATGAATATTCGAAGATTATTCTGGAAACCAATATATTTATATGATGCACTGCATATCTAAGTTCTTTGATTAATTCAAGAATTGTAAGGCTGGTACAGTGAAGCGTCATGGAAAATATATTAAGTCATTACGATTCAATCATGATGGCGAATACCTCTTGGGATGGTTAGGAGCTATTGATCAGAAGTTGAGATTAAATCTCAAGTTAACTACACCGGGTATGCCCCAGCTGAATGGTGTGGTGGGTAGAAGGTATTAGGCTCTTATGGTTATGATTAGATAGATGATGAATTATTTGGAATAATTAAATTCATTTTATGGATATACCCTAGATACAGTAATTCGTGAAACATTTGTCTGTATATGGGATATCCTAGAAAAATGAAGGTTGATTTATTTAGTCCAAAAGATCGAAGGGTGACTGTTAACACAAACACTAGATTTTTGAAAAAGGACTATGTTATTAATAAATCACAAGCCCATGTATAAGTTGTTCTAAAGGAAGTGAGAGGAAAACACTAAGTATAAGTACCAAGTGTAGAAGAAGATATACCACAAGGTAAACTGCAACGCGTGTCACGTCTGATACACAATTACATGTAGTGCCTTGTCGTAGTGGGATGGTTGCATGACAACCCATAAATATATGTTTTGGGAGAGTCATGAGACTTGATCCCTAGTGAACATGGTATTGTCCCACGGATACGACGTAGCACTACAAGATGAAAATGCAGAATCTTAGTAAGTTACAATGAATGATGAAATAGAATCTATGGATTCTAAATTAAGTCTGGAGCTTGAATGACCACTAAATGGTGTAAAAGCCATCGCAAGTGGTCATAGGCAAATAAAAGAGGATCATGCGGAAAGGTGAAAATCTTGAAAGCAAAGCTTGTTGCGAAAAGATGTACTCAGAAAGAAATGGTTCGATTATGAGGGAACATATTTGCTGGTAGCTATGCTTAAATTGATCCGGATTCTTTTATTGATTACTGCTCATATTGAATTATGAGGAACAGCAAATAGATGTCAAGACAGCTTTCCTGATTGGAAGTCTTGAGGAAAACATCTATGTGAAGAAACCAGAGTAATTCATTGCAAAGTGCTAATAGCATTTTTGATAGTAAGCTTAAAATTGTCCAGCGATGGATTAAAGCAAGCTTTAAGATAGTGAAGCATCTGTTTTGATTAGGTAATCCAGTGGCATGGATTTAAATCAATGAGCGGATGAGTCTTGTGTGTTGTAAAGAGTGACGGAAACGTAGTGATGTTTCTTGTACTATACGTAGATAGTATCTTGCTTATTGGAGACAATGAAAGAGTATTATCGGGTGTATGTGTACGGTTAATAAAGCGGTAAAGATGAAGGACTTAAGAAAGGCAAAATATATCCTTTTGATCACGGTAATACGGATCACAAGAAAGGATATTATGCTTATCTCAAGTTTCATAAAATGATACAGTCCATACTCGTTTAGCATGTAAATTTATCTAAGTGAATGTGTTTTTGAGACACAAGAAGAAGATAAAGAGGATGAAAGCGGTTCCTTATGCTTCGGCGAATAAGGAAGCTTAATCTAAGGAATGCTATGAACGATGTTGGATATCTGTTTTGCTGAATGCAAGAACAGTAGGTATCAACGTAACCCGGAACAAGAATGATGAACTGTGGTAAGACATTTATAAAGTGCCTGAGAAGGACTGGAAATTATATGTGGACTTACTGGACAGATTCACTGATTCTTGTAGATTACGTAGATTCAGATTTTTTAGTCAGATTGGACGGCAGTAAATTCACCTCAAAGGTTATGTGTTTAATCTTAGGAAGAAGAGTCATAATGTGGAGGAGTGTTATATAGAAATATATTTCAGACTCCGGACTCCATCATGGAAAGATGATGAATTGGAGCCTATGAGGCTGCCAAAGTATCTATATGACTCTAGAGACTTCATGATGGACTTTGAAGTGTTTCTAAGTTTGCCCAAGGTAATCACAATTTACATTGATAATATTGGTGCAGTTGCAAACTTGAAGAAATCACAAGTCCATAAGGCAATTAAACACATGGAGCGCGAGTACCACCTGTTACGAGAAATCGTATGATGAGGAAAGGTTGTTATCGCCTAGATTGCATCAGATGATGACCCAGTAAACCATTTACAAGGACCTTAAGGCGAGAGCTTTTAATGGTCGTGTAAGTGGGAGTAGGAATCAGATGTATGGCAGAGACATGACAGCATAGTCTTTTAGTATAAGTGGGAGATTGTTGGATTGTATACTAAAAGTCTAGCTTTAGTATGAACAATGTCATAACAATATTTGTAATGAGAATCATATGATCAAATGATTGCATCTTATAATTTATTTTATATGCATGACGCAATAGTCCATTTACTTTATACTGTAGATAATATGTTGTGCGACAACACGCAGAAGATCATATTATCGGTTTCCTTATAAAGTATAAACAGATGCTCACAACTGAGATAGACGGGGACTCTCTATCGGTATGGTTGTAGTGTGGTTTGGTATTAGCTTGTCTTGGCTATAGAATCACATTAGTGCACTTATGTGTATTGAGCAGGACCGCTTGAGATCGTTCTTCTTATACTGACTATATAGTAGAACTTGATCTCTGTTATTATGGAAGTTCGTGCTCTTAATCCCTATACAATAATCTCGACACGTAGGGCAGTATGTATTTCTTTGATTCATCAATGGGTGAGATTTATAAGTATTAAATCAACAAACTCAGTGAGTTGGGAAATAGTGTTGTATCTATAGTGTGCTGTTGATTGTAGAAGGAATCCATGTCCGACATAGGTTGATAATGTCCCCTTGAGGAGCTCATAAGATTTATCATGTAAATCTTGCAAGTGGAATAATTTCCGGCATGATAATTAGGTTGAGTGGTACTACTCTCGGATGAGATATTAATTAATTTGAGTTGTCAGTAACTTAATTAATTAATGGGCATTGTATATCTTAAACATGGGGAGACTATCGGGCTTATAATAAGAAGGAGCCCAGAACATAATTTTGGGATTGGACGGGTAGTGCAGTAATAATATTTTAGTGGACTATATTATTATTATTGGATTTAATTAAAAGCTTTGGGCTAAGCTTGGTTAATTAAATTCAATTGAGGCCCAGCCCAATTTCTCCTCCTGGTCCCTGCTGTAGCCCAAGTATATAAGTCATCTCAATTCCTGTTAAACCTAAGTCTGTGCCTCTTTTGACACACGGGTGAAAACAGAGAGCAGAATGAGAGAACTCTGGGGATTGTTGACCACCCTACACCAGAGTTGACTTTGGGACATACGGTAGAAGATCAGAGGTGTTCTTCACTGCTGTTCATCCTCTACATCGACCCAGAAGTCAGGTAAATGTTTTTATGCTTCCGCTGATTGTTTGCCTGTTTAGCCTAACGATCACGTTGAACCTCACGATCCAATTGCCATCAACAGGCATGGACAACCCAGGCAACGGCCATTGGCAACCCGTAGGCAATCCTAGGAAACGGGAGTGGGCATTCCTAGGCAACAGGCGTGGGCAACACGTGGGCAATCTAAGGCAACATGCGTGGGCAACCTGTGGGAAATCCTAGGCAATGGGAATTGGCAATCCTAGGCAACGGGTATGGGCAATCCAAAGCAATAGGCATGGGCAACCCATGGGCAATCCTAGGCAACGGGCTTGGGCAACCCGTGGGCCACCCTAGGAAATGGGCTTGGGTAATCCTAGGCAAAAGGTATAGGAAACTAATGGGCTATCATATGCAACGGGCGTGGGCAACCCATGGGCAATCCTAGGCAACGGGTGTGGGCAACCAGTGGGAAATCCTAGGCAATGGGCATGGACAACCTGTGAGCAATCCTAGGCAACGGGCAATCTTTTGCAATGGGCGTGGGCAACCCGAGGGCAATCCAAGGAAATGGGCGTAGGCAACCACTGCCAATCTTAGGCAACGAGCGTGGGCAATCCATTGGCAATTCTAGGCAATGGGTGTGGGCAGCCCGTGCGCTATCCTAGGCAACGGGGATGGAAAATCCTAGGCAATGGACGTGGGCAATGCTTGCGCAATCCTAAGCAATGGGCGTGGTCAACCCATGGGCAATTCTAGGCAACGAGCGTGGGCAACCATAGGCAATGGGCATGGGAAACCCATGGGCTATCTTAGGCAACGGGCGTGTTCAATCCTAGCCAACAGGCATGGGCAACCTGAGGACAATCATAAAAAACGAGCGTGGGCAATCCTAGGCATCAGGCATTGGCACCCGTTGGCGATCCTAGGCAACGTGCGTGGGCAATCCTTTGCAGCGGGCATGGGCAACCTGTGGGCAATCCTAGGCAAAGTGCGTGTGCAACCCTTGACAAATACTAGGCAACTATAATAGGCAACCCGTGGGCATTCCTAGGCAACGTGCATAGGTAACTCATAGTCAACCCTAGGAAACATGCGTGGGCAACCCGTGGGCGATCCAAGGCAATAGGCTTGGACAACCCATCGGTAATCCTAGGCAATGGGCGTGGCAACCCTTTGGTAATACTAGGCAACGACGTGTGCAATCGTAGACATTGGGTGTGGGCAACCTGTGGGCAATCCTAGGCAACGGGCGTGAGCAATCCTAAGCAACGAGTATAGGCTACCCATAATCAATCCTAGGCAACGGGCGTGGGCAACCCATGGGCGATCCAAAGCAATGGGCGTGGATAACCCGGGGATAATACTAGGCAACGAGCGTGTGCAATCATAGATAATGGGTGAGGGAAACCCGTGGGAAATCCTAGGCAATGGGCGTGGGCTATCCTAGGCAACAGACATAGGCAACCCGTAGGCAATCATAGGTAACAGACGTTGGCATTCCTAGGCAACGGGCATGAGCAACACGTGGACAATCCTAGGTAACGGGCATGGGCAACCCGAGGGAAATCCTATGCAATGAGCATTGGCAATCCTAGGCAACAGGCGTGGGAAACCCGTGGGCAATCCTAGGCAATGGGCGTGGGTAACCCATGGGCAATCTTACGGAACGGGCATGGGCAATCCTAGGCAATGGTCATTGGCAACCCTTGGGCAATTCTAGGCAACGGGCATGGGCATTCCAAGGCAACGAATTTGGGCAACCCGTGGGCAATCCTAGTCAACGGGCGTGAGCAACCCGTGGACAATCCTATGCAACAGGCATGAGCAACCCATGGGAAATCCTATGCAATAGACATGGGCAATCATAGGCAATGGGCATGTGCAATCCTAGGTAACGATCGTGGGCAACGGGCGTTGGAAATCCTAGGCAATGGGCGAGGACAACCCATGGGCAATCCTATGCAATGGGCATTGGCAACCCGTGGGTGATCCAAGGTAACGGGCATGGACAATCCTAGGTAACGGGCGTGGGCAATCATAGGGTATAGGAGTGAGTGACCTGTGGCCAATCCTAGGCAACGGGCGTGGACAACCCATGGGCGATCCTAGGCAATGGGCATGGGCAATTCATAGGCAATCCTAAGCAATGGGCGTGGGCAACCCGTGAGTAATATTAGGCAACGAGTGTGTGCAATCGTAGATAATAGGTGTGGGCAACCCATTAGGCAATCCTAGGCAACAGGCATGGACATCCCAAGCAACGGGCATTGGCAACCCGTAGGCAATCCTAGGCAACGGGAGTAGGCATTCCTAGGCAACAGGCGTGGGCAACACGTGGGCAATCTAAGGCAACAAGCGTGGGCAACCTGTGGGAAATCCTAGGCAATGAGAATTGGCAATCCTAGGCAACGGGCGTGGGCAATCCAAGGCAACAGGCATGGTTAACCCATGGGCAATCCTAGGCAACGGGCGTGGGCCACCCGTGGGCCACCCTAGGAAATGGGCTTAGGTAATCCTAGGCAAAAGGTATAGGAAACCAATGGGCTATCATATGCAACGGGCGTGGGCAACCCATGGGCAATCCTAGGCAACGGGTGTGGGCAACCGGTGGGAAATCCAAGGCAACGGGCATGGACAACCCGTGAGCAATCCTAGGCAACGGGCAATCTTTTGCAATTGGCGTGGGCAACCCGAGGGCAATCCAAGGAAATGGGCATGGGCAACCACTGGCAATCTTAGGCAATGAGCGTGGGTAATCCATGGGCAATCCTAGGCAACTGGCGTGGGCAGTCCGTGCGCTATTCTAGGAAACGGGGATGGGAAATCCTAGGCAATGGATGTGGGCAATGCTTGCGCAATCCTAAGCAACGGGCGTGGTCAACCCATGGGCAATTCTAGGCAACGAGCATGGGCAACCCTAGGCAACGGGCATGGAAAACCCATGGGCTATCTTAGGCAATGGGCGTGTTCAATCCTGGCCAACAGGCATGGGCAACCTGAGGACAATCATAGAAAATGAGCATGGGCAATCCTAGGCATCGGGCGTGGGCACCCGTTGGCGATCCTGGGCAACGGGCGTGGGCAATCTTTTACGATGGACGTGGGCAACCTGTGGGCAATCCTAGGAAAAGTGCGTGTGCAACCCTTGAGCAATACTAGGCAACGAGAATAGGCAACCCGTGGGCATTCCTAGGCAACGTGCGTAGGCAACTCATAGTCAATGCTAGGAAACAGACGTGGGCAACCCGTGGGTGATCCAAGGCAATAGGCTTGAACAACCTGTTGGTAATCCTAGGCAATGGGCATGGCAATCCTTGGGTAATACTAGGCAACGTGCGTGTACAATCGTAGATAATGGGTGTGGGCAACATGTGGGCAATCTTAGGCAACGGGCGTGGGCAACCCGAGGGAAATATTAGGCAATGGGGATTGGCAATTCTAGGCAAGAGGCGTGGGAAACCCGTGGGCAATCCTAGGCAACGGGCATGGGCAACCCGTGGGCAATCTTAGGCAACGGGCATGGGCAACCAATGGGAAATCCTAGGCAATTGGCGAGGGCAATCCTAGGCAACGGACGTGGGCATTCCTAGACAACGGTCGTGGAAAAAATGTGGGCAATCCTAGGCAACGGACGTGGGCAACCCGTGGGAAATCCTAAGCAACGGGCGTGGGTAATCTAAGGCAACAGACATGGGCAACCCGTGGGCAATCCTAGGCAACGGGCATGGGCAATCCTAGGCAACTGGCGTGGGCAACTCGGTGGCCATCCTAGGAAATAGGCTTGGGTAATCCTAGGCAACTTGTGGGCATTCCGTGGACAATCCTAGGAAACAGATGTGAGCAACTTGTGGGAAATCCTAGGCAATAGGCATGAGCAATCATAGGCAATGGGCATTGGCAATTCTAGGTAACGAGAGTGGGGAACGGACGTTGGAAATCCTAGGCAACAGGCATGAGCAACTCGTGGGAAATCCTATGCAACGGGCATTGGCAACCCATGGGCGATCCTAGACAATGGGCGTGGGCGATCCTAAGCAACGGTCATGGGCAATCATAGACTACAGGAGTAGGCGACCCATGGGCCATCCTAGGTAACGGGCGTGGGCAACCCATGGGCGATCCTAGGCAATAGGCGTGGGCAATTCGTAGGCAATCCTAGGCAATGGGCGTAGGCAACCTGTGGGTAATACTAGGCGACAAGCGTGTGCATCGTAGACAACGGGTGTGGGCAACCCATAGGCAATCCTAGGCAACGGGTGTGGGCATCCTAGGCAAGGGGCATAAGCAACCCGTAGGCAACGGGCATGGGCATTCCTAGGTAACAGGCATGGGCAACACGTGGGCAATCCTAGGAAACGGGCATGGGCATTCCTAGGTAACAGGCGTGGGCAACACGTGGGCAATCCTAGGCAACGGGCATGGGTAACCCATGGAAAATCCTAGGCAATGGGAATTGGAAATCCTAGGCAACAGGCGTGGGAAATCCATGGGCAATCCTAAGTAACGGGAATGGGAAACCCATGGGAAATTCTAGGCAATGGGCGTGGGAAACCTATGGGCATTCCTAAGCAACGGGTGAGGGCAATCCTAGGCAATGGGCATGGGCAAACCTTGGGAAATCATACGCAATGGACGTGGGTAATCCAAGGCAATGGGCGTGGGCAATCCATGGCAATGGGCACAGGCAACCTATGGGCAATCCTAGACAACAGGCGTGGGCAACCCATGGGACATCCTATGAAACAGGCTTGGGCAATCCTAGGCAAAAGGTATAGCCAACCAATGGGCAATCATAGGCAATGAGCATGGGCAACCCGTGAGCAATCTTATGAAATGGGTGTGGACAACTAGTGGGAAATCCTAGGCAAAGGGAGTGGGCAACCCGTGAGCAATCCTAGGCAACGGGCTTGAGCCATCTTTTGCAACGGTCGTGGGCAACCCGTGGGTAATCCAAGGAAATGGGCGTGGGCAACCACTGGGCAATCTTAGGCAACGAGTGTGGGCAACCCGTATGCATTCATAGACAACGGGCATTGGTAGCTTGTGCGTAATCCTAGGCAACGAGCATGGGAAATCCTAGGCAACGGACGTGGGCTACCCTTGGGCAATTCTAGGCAACAGACGTCGTCAACTCATGGGCAATCCTAGGCAACGAGCGTGTGCAACCCTAGGTAACGGGCGTGGGCAACCCATGGACTATCCTAGGCAACAGGCATAAGCAACCCGAGGGCAATCCTAGTAAACGGGCATGGGAAATCCTAGGCATCGGGCGTGGGCACCCGTGGGCAATCCTGGGCAACGGGTGTGGGCAACCCATGGGCAATCCTTTGCAATGTGCGTGGGCAACTCGTGAGCAATACTAGGTAACAAGCATGGACAATCCATGGGCAATCCTAAGCAACGTGCGTGGGCGACCCGTGGGCAATCCTAGGCAATGGACGTGGGCAACCCATGAGCGATCCAAGGCAACGGGCGTGGACAACCCTTAGGCAATCATCGGCAATAGGCGTGGGCAACCCATGGGTAATACTAGGCAAAGAGCGTGTGCAATCATAGACAATAGGTGTGGGCAACTCGTGGGTAATCCTAGACAACGGGCATGGGCAATCATAGGCAACCAGAATAGGCACCTCGTAGGCAATCCTAGGCAACGGGCTTGGCATTCCAAGGCAACGGACGTGGGCAACATGTGGGCAATCCTAGGCAATGGGCGTGGGCAACACGAGGGAAATCCTAGGTAATTGAATTGGCAATCCTAGGCAACAGGCGTGGGAAACCCATGGGTAATTCTAAGCAACGGGCATGGGTAACACATGGGCAATCCTAGGCAATGGGGGTGGGCAACCCATGTGCAATCCTAGGCAAAGGGCGAGGGCAATCCTAGGCAATAGACGTGGGCATTCCTAGGCAACAGGCATAGGCAACACTTGGGCAATCCTAGGCAACGGGCGTGGGCAACCCATGGGAAATCCTAAGCATCCGGCGTGGACAACCCGTGGGCCATCCTAGAAAACTGGCTTGGGTAATCCTAGGCAACCAATGGGCAATCATAGGCAACGGGCATGGGGATTCCTAAGCAACGGATGTGGGCAACCAGTGAGAAATCCTAGGCAACGGGCATGGACAACCCTTAAGCAATCCTAGGCAAAGGGAATGGGCAATCTTTTGCAACGGGCGTGGGCAACCCATGGGCAATCCAAGGAAATGGGCGTGGGCGACCACTTGGTAATCTTAGGCAATGAGCGTGGGTAATCCTAGGCAATGGGCGTGGGCAGCCCGTGCGCAATCCTAGGCAACGGGCATGGGAAATCTTAGGAAACGGACGTGGGCAACCCATGGGCCGTCCTAGGAAATGGGCTTCGGTCATCCTAGTCAACCCATGGGCAATCCTAGGCAACGAGCGTGTGCAACCCTATGCAACGGGCGTGGGCAACCCATGGGCTATCCTAGGCAACAGGCATAGGCAACCCGAGAGCAATCCTAGGAAATGGGGATGGTCAATTCTAGGCATTGGGCGTGGGCACCCGTGGGCAATCCTGGGCAACGGGCGTGGGCAACTCGTGGGCAATCCTTTGCAACGTGCATGGTCAACCTGTGGGCAATCCTAGGCAACGTGTGTGGGCAACCTGTGAGCAATACTAGGCAACAGGTATGGGCAACCCGTGGGGAATTCTTAGCAACGGGCGTTGGCATTCCTAGGAAACGTGCGTAGGTAACCCGTAGGCAATCCTAGGCAACGGGCGTGGCCAATCCATGGGCGATCCAAGACAACGAGCGTGGACAACCTGTAGGCAATCCTCGGAAATAGGCATTGGCAATCCATGGTTAATACTAGGCAACGAGCGTGTGCAATCATAGACAATGGGTGTGCGCAACCCATGGGCAATCCTAGGCAATGGGCATAGGCAATCCTAGGCAACGGGAATAGACAACCCGTAGACAATCCTAGGAAACGGACATGGGCTACCCTTGGGCAATCCTAGGCAACGGGCGTCGTCAACCCATAGGCAATCCTAGGCAACGAGCGTGTGCAACCCTATGCAACAGGCATGGGCAACCCATGGGCTATCCTAGGCAACAGGCATAGGCAACCCGAGGCAATCCTAGGAAACGGGCATGGGCAATCCTAGGCATCGGGCGTGGGCACCCGTGGGCGATCCAGGGCAATGGGCAATCCTTTGCAACGTGCATGGGCAACCTGTAGGCAATCCTAGGCATCGTGCATGGGCAACCTGTGAGCAGTACTAGGCAACCGACATGGACAACCCATGGGTAATCCTAGGCAACGGGCATTGGCATTCCTAGGCAACATGCGTAGGCAACCCATAGGTAATGGTCGTGGGCAATCCATGGGCGATCCAAGGCAACGGGTGTTGACAACCTGTAGGCAATCCTCGAAAATAGGCGTGGGCAAAATAATAGAAGTAACTAACGTAATAATAGGGATTTTTATTGTGTGTATATTTTTCTTATTTGTCTCCACTGATTGTGGATTCTGTTGTAATTCTTGTACTATTTATACTGTATTGTTTTTGATCAATATCATGGAAAATATTCTCCAAATTCTCTCATCTTACATGGTATCAGCCCTCTTATACCAGAAACCCTAATCTTTCTCTCCTTTTTCTTCTTCCCGTTCGTGATCGCCGTCCCTTTGCGATCTTTCATTGCACACCCTCTCTTTCTTTTCCTCTATCATCCCTCTTCTTTTCGTTCCATGGCTGCCCCTGCCGCTTATCCTTCTTCCCAAACTACCAGTATGATTAATCTGGTACAGATTAAACTTTCCTCATCCACGTATTTTATGTGGAAACGTCAGTTCATCTCCATGGTTACAACCTATGACTTTCTCGATCTCATCATCGCACCGACAGATGCTCCCTCTCGAACCCTAGTTGATGCGCATGGCGTGAAGTCCCCCAATCCTGCCCATACATCATGGCTCTTGCGTGACTAGAAACTGCTCGGTGTGCTTTACGCAACCTTGGAGCCAGAAGCTATGGCGGAGGTTCTAGACTGTGATACCTTTCTTTCGGCGTGGTGTGCACTTGAATCGGCCTTCGCTCATGCGTCTACTTCTCGTGCACATCAGCTCCGTGAGGAACTATTGTCTCTTCGCTGGCGTTTTAAGGCTTTGTGTGATCAGCTCTCTGCGATTAACAAGCCTCTTGATGACAGTGACAAGAGCCACTGGTTCTTGCGAGGCCTTGGCTCTTCATGCATCCGATTCCCCTTTTCCGCAAGTTGCTCCATCAGGCCACTCAGTTTGAATTGATGTCAAGCTCTATGTAGAAGAGCCATGCTGCTGTGGCACCATCCACGGTTGCCTTTGTAGCAGCAGACGCGGTCTCCTCCACTTCTGATCATCCTCGTCTGCGTGGAGGGCAGCAAGGTGGCCAGCAGCGGCGGTTCAATCTTGCTGGTCATGGCAGCCCTACGGGTGGTGGAGGTGGTGGCCGACGGCTGTTCACCCCACGATGTCAGCTGTGCCAGGGAGAGCACTATGCCGATAAGTGCCCCCGGTATTTGCAGCTTCAACAACAGGCTCGGCCTTCACAAGAGGCGGCTGCTGTTGTGTTTCACGCATCTCGCTCCTCTCAACAGGCTGATCTTGCACGAGCCTTCAATGCCGCGTGTTCCGTCTCCTCTCCGGGGTCGGCGTCTGATTGGTATATGGATTCTGGCACCTCGGCTCACATGACGCCAACACCAGCTCTTTGGACTCATTTGAGCCCTACTCTGGTAATTCTTCTGTCACAGTTGGTAATGGACACTCTCTCGCTATTTCTCAACTTGGTTCGTGTCATCTTTCATCTGATATAAATTTGTTGAATGTCTTGGTGGTCCCAGAAATTACTAAAAATCTGTTATCTATTAGCAAGCTTACCTCGGATTGTAATGTTGATGTAGTATTCTCTGATAAGACTTTTGCTATATAGAATCGGGTGACAAAGGAAATTTTGGCTCAAGGGAAGTGTGAGAATGGTCTTTATGTTCTGGAGAGGTGTGACAATGAACCGGCATTGCTTGCTGCTTTACATTCTAAAAACTTAAGAGCTAGTTTTAATCTGTGGCATTTATGCCTTGGACATGTTTCCTTTGGTACTATTTCATTGTTGAATAAATTGGGACATCTATCAGTTACATCTTTACTGCCTAATCCTACTTTGTGTTCGCCTTGCCAATTGGCTAAGAGCAAAAAATTGACTTTTAATTTGAATGTGAAGCGTGCTACTTTTGTTTTAGACTTGATACACTGTGATCTGAGGGGACCGTCGCCAGTTACTTCTTCTGCTGGCTATCGTTATTATGTTGTGTTTGTGATTGATTTTTCACGTTTTTCATGGCTCTATCCGTTAAGTGCTAAATCTGAATTTTATGAGGTTTTGTGTTGGTTTCATACGTTTATCTGCAATCAATTTTCTCGTTCTGTGAAAGTTTTTCAATCTGATGGGGGTACTGAATTTGTGAACAAACGTGTGAATGATTTTATGGCTCAACATGAAATTTTTCATCGGCTTTCATGCCCTTATACTCCTCAACAGAATGGTAGAGCAGAAAGAAAACATAGGCATATTACTGAAACAGGTCTCTCCTTGCTATTTCATGCTTCTGCACCTTCAACGTTGTGGTTTGAGGCCTTTGCTACTGCAGTTTATATTATTAACCGGCTTCTGTCACAGTATTGGAGAATAAATCTCCGTATGAGCTTTTGTTTCACCAGATACTTGATTATGCTGTTTTCAAGCCTTTTGGATGTCGAGTTTTCCCTTTCCTCCGAGATTATGCTTCTCATAAGCTCTCACCACGCAGTTGTGCTTGTATCTTTTTGGGTTACAGCAGTACTCACAAAGGGTTTTGGTGTTTCAATCCTTCTTCCGCACGTATCTACATCACTCGACATGCTCAATTTGATGAGCAAATTTTTCCTTTTACTGGTAGTATTGTCTCGTCTCCTGCTGGTTTGCCAGTTTCAAGTTTTTTGGTTCCGGATCCTCCTAGAATGGAGTCGTACGAGCCTACTCCATATCATCTTTATCCCGACTCTGATAATGATGCTCCACAGCTGCTGGATGATGTTGTTCCACCTTCACCTCCGGCCGAGCAACCGTCTCCACCACCGGCGGTGCCAATGCCTCCTTCCCCTCCAGCCCTACGGCCTCCGTATCCTATGGTGACTCGTGCTCGTGCTGCCATTTTTAAACCTAAGTATCCAGTTGACCTTGCCTCAACATCTCTTCTTTCTTCATTGACTCTTGTCTCTGAGCCTCGTGGTTTCAAATCTGCCACTAAATATCCTCATTGAATGTCTGCTATACAAGAAGAGATTGATGCTTTGAAGGAGAATGATACATGGGATTTGGTACCTCCTCCTTCTGATTCTAATATTGTGGGATCAAAATGGGTGTTTTGGACTAAGTTTTGCTCGGATGGCTCCATTGAGCGACATAAGGCTCGTCTTGTTGCTCAGGGTTTTACTTAGGTTCCCGGCGCTGATTTTCATCACACCTTTAGCCCTGTTGTCAAAGCTGCAATAATGCGCACTGTTTTGGAAATTGTTGTATATTACCGATGGTCTTTGCATCAGTTGGATGTAAAAAATGCCTTCTTGAATGGCGTTCTCACTAAGCCAGTTTATATGGCTCAACCGTCTGGTTTTATTGATCCACGCCATCCCGATCATGTGTGTCGCCTTAAGAAGGCCTTATACGGTCTTCGCCAAGCTCCTTTGGCTTGGTTTTAGAGGTTCAGTTCTTACTTATTTTCCATGGGTTTTAAACAAACACAGTCCGACTCCTCTTTGTTTTATCTTCACAGAGGTGGTTCAGTTTTATATCTTCTTCTTTATGTGGATGATATAATTATTACTTGTAATGATCATAGTTTAATACAGAGGTTAATCTCTCGCACCCATGATGAGTTCTCGATCAAGGACCTTGGGAGACTGAATTATTTTTTGGGCCTTGAGATTTATTACACTTCTACTGGTCTTTTTGTGGGACAAGCTAAATATGCTCATGACATCTTGCAGCGTGCTGATTTGTTGGATTGCAGGCCTATTTCTACACCACTAGTTGCCGGTGATTCCTTGGTCAGTGCTGGGTCCTCTTTTTCTGATCTGACATTTTATCGATCTTTGGTTGGTGCTTTGCAGTACTTGACTATCACCAGGCCTGACTTGTCCTTTGCAGTCAACTCTGTTAGCCAGTTTCTTCAGTCTCCCACTGATGACCATTTTATTGCTGTTAAGCGCATTCTACGGTATGTGAAAGGGACTATTCACTATGGTCTCAACTTCACTCACTGTCCAGAGAAGTCACTTGTGGGGTACACAGATGCAGATTGGGCCAGATGTGTTGAGACCCGTCGCTCGACCTATGGATATTTATTTTCTTTGGTGGTAATCTTGTTTCTTGGAGTGTGAAGAAACAACCTACTGTGGCTCGCTCCAGCTGCGAATCGGAGTACCGGGCCATGGCGAATGTGGCTTCTGAGATTGTGTTGTTGACAAGCTTGCTTCGTGAGCTTGGTCAGTCTTGCTCTAGCTCGCCATTGATTCTCAGTGACAATAAGTAGTTTTCCTCAGCCAGAATCCCATTGTACAAAAAAGGGCGAAGCATATAAAGATTGACTATCATTTTATTCAGGAACTTGTATCCTCAGGAAAACTATGAACGCAGTTTGTTCCTTCTCATCTACAATTGGCCGGCATCTTCACTAAGAGTCTGCCCAGACCTGCCTTTGAGCTTCTGCGATCCAAGCTCTGCGTGTGTCTGCACCCCACGCAACGCATGACGAGGGGTAATAGAAGTAACTAACGTAATTATAGGGATTTTTATTGTGTGTATATTTTTCTTATTTGTCTCCACTGATTGTGGATTCTGTTATAATTCTTGTACTATTTATACTGTATTATTTTTTATCAATATCACGGCAAATATTCTCCAAATTCTCTCATCTTACACAAACCATGGTTAATACTAGGTAACGAGCATGTGCAATCATAGACAATTGGTGTGGGCAACCCGTGGGCAATTCTAGGCAATAGACGTACGCAATCCTAGGCAACGGGAATTGGCAACTCGTAGGAAATCCTAGGCAACAGGCGTTGTCATTTCTAGGCAACGGGCGTGGATAACACGTGGGCAATCCTAGGCAATAGGCATGGGCAACCCGAGGGAAATCCTAGGCAAAGGAAATTGGCAATCCTAGGCAACAGGCGTGGGAAAACCGTGGGCAATCCTAGGCAACGGGCGTGGGCAACCAATGGGAAATCAAAAACAACTGGCATGGACAACCCGTAGGCCATCCTAAGAAATGGGCTTAGGTAATCCTAGGTAAAAGGTATAGGCAACCATTGGGCAATAATAGGCCGGGCGTGGGGATTCCTAAGCAACGGATGTGGGCAACCAGTGGGAAATCCTAGGCAACGGGCGTGGGCAAACCTTGAGCAATCCTAGGCAAAGGACATGGATAATCTTTTACAACGGGCGTGGGCAACCCGTGGGCAATCCAAGGAAATGAGCGTGGGCAAATACTTGGCAATCTTAGGCAATGAGCGTGTGCAATCCTAGGAATGGGTGTAGGCAGCCCGTGCGCAATCCTTGGCAATGGGCATGGGAAATCCTAGGCAATGGGCGTGGGCAATCCAAGGCATCGGGCGTGGTAACCCATGGGCAATCCTAGACAATGAGCATATGCAATCTGAGGCAATGGGCGTGGGCAACTCATGTGCTATCCTAGGCAACGGGCATATGAAATCCTTGTCAACAGGCATAGGCAACCTGAGGGCAATCCTAGAAAATAGGCATGGGCAATCCTGGGCATTGGGCGTGGGCACCCATGGGCAATCCTAGGCAACGGGCGTCGTCAACCCATGGGCAATCCTAGGCAACAAGCGTGTGCAACCCTATGCAACGGGCATGGGCAACCCATGGGCCATCCTAGGCAACAGACATAGGCAACCCGAGGGCAATCCTAGGAAACGGGCATGGGCAATCCTAGGCATCGGGCGTGGGCACCCGTGGGCAATCTAGGGCAATAGGCGTGGGCACCCATGGGCGATCCTGGGCAACGGGCGTGGGCAACCCATGGGCAATCCTTTGCAATGTGCATGGGCAACCTGTAGGCAACGTGCGTGGGCAACCTGTGAGAAGTACTAGGCAACAGGCATGGACAACCCGTGGGCAATCCTAGGCAACGGGCATTGGCATTCCTAGGAAACATTCGTAGGCAACCCGTAGGCAATAGACGTGGGCAATCTATGGGCGATCCAAGGCAACGGGTGTGGACAACCTGTAGGCAATCCTCGGAAATAGGCGTGGGCAAACCATGGTTAATACTAGGTAACGAGCGTGTGCAATCATAGACAATTGGTGTGGGCAATCCTAGGCAATAGACGTACGCAATCCTAGGCAATGGGAATAGGCAACTCGTAGGAAATCCTAGGCAACAAGCATTGGCATTTCTAGGCAACGGGCGTGGACAACACGTGGGCAATCCTAGGCAATGGGCATGGGCAACCCGAGGGAAATCCTAGGCAATGGAAATTGGCAATCCTAGGCAACAGGCGTGGGAAAACCGTGGGCAATCTTAGGCAACGGGCGTGGGCAACCAAGGGGAAATCCAAAACAACTGGTATGGACAACCCGTAGGCCATCCTAGGAAATGGGCTTAGGTAATCCTAGGTAAAAGGTATAGGCAACCAATGGGCAATAATAGGCAATGGACGTGGGGATTCCTAAGCAATGGATGTGGGCAACCAGTGGGAAATCCTAGGCAACGGGCGTGGGCAAACCTTGAGCAATCCTAGGCAAATGACATGAGTAATCTTTTACAACGGGCGTGGGCAACCCGTGGGCAATCCAAGGAAATGAGCGTGGGCAACTACTTGGCAATCTTAGGCAACGAGCGTGTGCAATCCTAAGAATGGGTGTAGGCAGCCCGTGCGCAATCCTTGGCAATAGGAATGGGAAATCCTAGGCAATGGGCGTGGGCAATCCAAGGCATCGGGCGTGGTAACCCATGGGCAATCCTAGACAATGAGCATATGCAATCTGAGGTAATGGGCGTGGGCAACTCATGGGCTATCCTTGGCAACGGGCATACGAAATCCTTGTCAACAGGCATAGGCAACCTGAGGGCAATCCTAGAAAACAGGCATGGGCAATCCTAGGCATTGATCGTGGGCACCCATGGGCAATTCTTTGCAACGGGCGTGGGCAACCTGTAGGCAATCCTATGCAATGTGCGTGGGCAACCCGTGAACAATACTAGGCAACGGGCATGAGCAATCCTTGGGCAATCCAAGGCAACATGCGTGGGCAACCCGTGGGCCATCCATGGCAATGGGCATGGGCAACCCGTAGGCAATCCAAGGCAATGGGCGTGAGCAACCCGTGGGCAATCCAGGGCAATGGGCGTGGGCAACCCATGGGAAATCCTAGACAATGGGAATTGGAAATCCTAGGCAACATGCGTGGGAAACCCGCGGGCAATCCTAGGCAACGGGCATAGGCAACCCATTGACAATCCGAGGCAATGGGCGTGGGCAACCCATGGGCAATCCTAGGCAATGGATGTGGGCATTTCTAGGTAATGGGCGTGCGCAACATGTTGGCGATTCAAGGCAACGGTCGTGGGCAACTTGTGGGAAATCCTAGGCAACAATAGTGGAAAACCCATCGGTAATTCTAGGCAACGGGCATGGGCAATCCTAGGCAATGGGCAAGGGCAATCCTAGGCAATAGACGTAGGTATTTCTAGGCAACGGGCATGGGCGACACGTGGGCAATCCTAGGCAACGGGCGTGGCCAACCCATGGGAAATCTTAGGCAACGGGCATGGGCAATCCAAGGCAATGGGCATGGGTAACCCGTGGGCAATCCTGGGCAATGGGCGTGGGCAATCCTAGACGACGAGCGTGGACGACCCATGGGCCATCCTCGGAAACAGGCTTAGGTAATCCTAGGTAAAAGATATAGGAAACCAATGGGCAATCATAGGCAAAGGGTGTGGGCAACCCGTGGGCAATCCTAGGCAATAGGCGTGGGAAACCACAGGGCAATCCTAGGCAATGAGCGAGGCTAACCTATGGGCAATCCTAGACAACGGGCGTGGGCAACCCGTGGGCGATCCAAGGCAATGGGCTTGGGCAACTCGTAGGTAATCTTAGGCAAAGGGCGCGGGCATTTCGTGGGTAATACTAGGTAACGAACGTGTGTAATCGTAGGCAATGGGTGTGGGCAACCCATGGGCAATCCTAGGCAACGGGCGTGGGCAATCCTAGACAATGGGTATAGGCAACCAGTAAGCAATCCTAGGCAATGGGCGTGGGCATTCCTAGGCAACGGACGTGGGCAACATGTGGGTAATACTAGGAAATGGGTGTGGTCAACCCTAGGGCAATCATAGGTAACGAGTGTGGGCAACCCATGGGAAATCTTATGCAATGGGCATTGGCAATCCTAGGCAACGTGAATGGGAAACCCATGGGCAATCCTAGGCAACAAGAAAGGGAAACCCGTGGGCAATTCTAGGCAATGGGTGTGGGAAACCCAAGGGCATTCCTAGGCAACGGGTGAGGGCAATTCTAGGCAACAGACGTGGGAGTTCCTAGAAAACGGGCGTGGGCAACACGTGAGCAATCCTAGGCAACAGGCATGGGTAACCCGTGGGAAATCTTAGGCAACGGGCATGGGCAATCCGAGGCAACGGGCTTGGATGACCCATGGGCAATCCTAGGCAACGGGCGTGGGCAACCCGTGGGCCATCCTAGGAAACGGGCTTGGCTAATCCTAGGCAAAAGGTATAGCCAACCAATGGGCAATCATAGGCAAAAGACATGGGCAACCCATGGACAATCCTATGCAACAGATGTGGGCAACCAGTGGGTAATCCTAGGCAACGGGCGTGGGCGACCCGTGAGCTATCCTAGGCAACGAGCATGAGCAATCTTTTGCAATGGACGTGGACAACCCGTGGGTAATCCAAGTAAATGGGCGTGGGCAACCACTGGCCAATCTTAGGCAACGAGCGTAGGCAACCCGTGGGCATTCCTAGGCAATGGGTGTGGGCAGCCCTATGGTAATCCTAGGCAACGAGCATGGGAAATCCTATGAAACGGACATGGGCTACCCTTGGGCAATCCTAGGCAATGAGCGTGTGCAACCCTATGCAACGGGCGTGGGCAACCAATGGGCTATCCTAGGCAATAGGCATAGGCAACCCGAGGGCAATCCTAGGAAACGGGCATGGGCAATCCTAGGCATCGAGCGTGGGCACCATGTGCAATCCTTTGCAAAGTGCATGGGCAACCTCTGGCAATCCTAGGCAACGTGCGTGGGCAACCCATGAGCAATACTAGGCAACGGGCATGGGCAACCCGTGGGAAATCCTAGGCAACGGGCATTGGCATTCCTAGGCAACGTGCGTGGGCAACCAATAGGCAATCCTAGGCAATGGGCATGGGCAATCCATGGGCGATCCAACGCAACGGGCGTGGACAACCTGTAGGCAATCCTCGGAAATAGGTGTGGGCAACCCATGGTTAATACTAGGCAACGAGCGTGTGCAATCATAGACAATAGGTGTGGGCAACCCGTGGGCAATTCTAGGCAACAGGAATAGGCAACCCATAGGCAATCCTAGGCAATGGGTTTGGCATTTCTAGGCAACGAGCGTGGACAACACGTGGGCAATCCTAGGCAACGGGCATGGGCAACCCGAGGGAAATCCTAGGCAATGGAAATTGGCAATCCTAGGCAATAGGCGTGGGAAAACCATTGGCAATCCTAGGCAACGAGCGTGGGCCACCCGTGGGCATTCCTAGGCAATGGGTGTGGGCAGCCCTATGGTAATCCTAGGCAACGAGCATGGGAAATCCTAGGAAATGGACATGGGCAACCCTTGGGCAATCCTAGGCAATGAGCGTGTGCAACCCTATGCAACGGGCGTGGGCAACCCATGGGCTATCCTTGGCAATAGGCATAGGCAACCCGAGGGCAATCCTAGGAAATGGGCATGGGCAATCCTAGGCATCGAGCGTTGGCACCCATGTGCAATCTTTTGCAACGTGCATGGGCAACCTCTGGCAATCCTAGGCAACATGCGTTGGCAACCTGTTGGATTGTATACTAAAAGTCTAGCTTTAGTATGAACAATGTCATAACAATATTCGAAATGAGAATCATTGATCAAATGATTGCATCTTATAATTTATTTTATATGCATGATGCAATAGTCCATTTACTTTATACTGTAGATAATATGTTGTGCGAAAACACGCGGAAGATCATATTATCGGTTTCCTTATAAAGTATAAATAGATGCTCACAACTGAGATAGACGAGGACTCTCTATCGGTATGGTTGTAGTGTGGTTTGGTATTAACTTGTCTTGGCTATAGAATCACATTAGTGCACTTGTGTGTATTGAGCAGGACCGCCTGAGATCGTTCGACTTATACTGACTTATAGAAGAACTTGATCTCTGTTATTATGGAAGTTCGTGCTCTTAATCCCTATACAATAACCTCGACACGTAGGGCAGTATGTATTTCTTTGATTCATCAATGGGTGAGATTTATATGTATTAAATCAACAAACTCGGTGAGTTGGGAAGTAGTGCTGTATCTATTGTGTGCTGTTGATTGTAGAAGGAATCCATGTCCGTCATAGGTTGATGATGTCCCCTTGAGGAGCTCATAAGGTTTATCATGTAAATCTTGCAAGTGGATTAATTTCCGGCATGATAAAAAGGTTGAGTGGTACTACTCTCGGACGAGATATTAATTAATTAGAGTTGTCAGTAACTTAATTAATTAATGGACATTGAATATCTTAAACATGGGGAGACTATCGGGCTCATAATAAGAAGGAGCCCAGAACATAATTTTGGGATTGGACGGGTAGTGCAATAATAATATTTTAGTGGACTATATTATTATTATTGGATTTAATTAAAAGCTTTGGGCTAAGCTTGGTTAATTAAGTTCAATTGAGGCCCAGCCCAATTTCTCCTCCTGGTCCCTGCTGTAGCCCAATATAAATAGTCATCTCAGCTTCTGGAAACCTAACTTCCTGCGCCTCTTTTGACGTAAGTTAGAGAGAAGCAGATTGAGAGAACTCTGGGGATTGTTGACCACCCAACACCAGAGTTGACTTGGGACATACAGCAGAAGATCAAGAGGTGTTCTTCTGCAGTGATTCAGACTCTACATCAACCCTGAAGTACGGTAAACACATTTTTGCTTCCGCTGATTTTGTTTGCCTGTCAATCCTAACGGATCACGTTGAACCGTACGATCCAATTGCCCAACAATTGGTATCAGAGCGTTGGTTTCGTGGTGAAACATGATCCGTAAGATTGGGGTTCAAGTGATTATATGATTATGTGCTTTGATCTGGATGTAATCTCATGGTTTTATAAGTATTCTCATGACTATTATCGCACGTCAATTATGTGATTATGTGTGAAAATGAGATAGCCCTATTTGTGGAGTACGATAGTATTCACGCTGCTTTATCTTTCACGCCGTATCACAAACACACACCACCGTCACTTCGCTGCGTGACAATGAAGAAAGAAAGGAATCACGGCGGTTCTGGATGGGCTGGACAAGTCAAACCCAGTGAGAGTCGATGGTGGGTCCAAGGCGAGTCAACTCCATGGCCAGCGATGGGTAGCTTTGGTGATGACTGGCGTTTGTCGAGGGCTGCAGTGTGAAAACGGCGACTGCGACAGAATCTGAGTCTGTAGCTGCCGCTTGCTGGTTCGACGGCGTAGTATGGTGATTGATCGTGGACATGGCGTCGCATCACGACAGCAGTAGACACTGCGGACTAGCAATCTGGTTGTGATCGGACGATCAGGAAGTTCCGGTCCGCACAATGTCAGTTCCGGCCGGGTCTGTTTCCATTGCCGCTGATCGGTGCCGGGCGGAGATGGCGCTGGTGGTGGATCAGTTTCTGCGATGAGATGACAAAGGGAGGAATGACGGATCAAGCGATCGGCAAGGAGAAATCGTGCCAGATTGGCGGTGCTGCGAGAGCAGGGCTGTCATCGGCGGCTGCACGATTCTGATCTTTTGCAGGTCGAAGGCGCTGGGCAAGTCCATTGAGGGCTCCGATCGAGTCCATTGGGCGGCGGGTTCCCTGCCATTGTCGATCGGTTGAAGGACGGAGGTGCTGGACAGCAGCTTCACGGCGCGGCAGAGGCTGGCGGCCGGTGGACAGGCACGATCGGAAGCAAGGGGCTGGCGTGTGCAGGCGCGGCCGCTAGGATCAGCAGGGACGTCCGAGAATTGCACGGCGGCGTGCTGATGGCTCGTTTCTGGCGGAGGTTGCTTGCAGCTGTGCTTTTTGCGTCCGTTGCGGCTGGAAAATTGATAGGGCAGCGGTTGTGATTTTCTGCTGGGCCTTGTCATTTTTTGATCAATGGGCTTAAGGCATGTTGGGCCCTATTTTTTTAATTGTGTTGGGCTGCAGGGCCTATGTCATTTAGGTGTTATGGGCTTACAGGTTTAATGGGCCCAATACAGTAATAAATATAAGGATGCCCAAATTTTAATTTGGTTTTGGGCTATTTGGCCCAATTTTAATTAAATGTACAATGGGCTGCTGGGTTATATTTACTGCTGGATTTAATTAATTGTGGGGTTAATGTTGGGCCAGGTTAAATATTGGGCTTGACCTTAATGCTGAAATTGGCAAGATAAATGGGCTTAATTATTTTAATAATGGGCTGTTCATTTTATGCTAATAATGTTTGGGTCAGCTGGGCCTATTTAAATGATCCAACATTTTATGCAATTAATTATGATATATAACTGATTTAATTGTTTTATCTTGACAATTAATTGTTATATATGAAAGACATGTTCTATGTGATTTATTTATTTAAATTACTGTTAATAGAAGCATGTCTTAGTTGTATATTTTATTCTGGAATATTATATGCATGTTTAAAACCCTCGGTGTTAAATAACTAAGTGGGAGAGGGGATTGGTGATAAATTCCCGCGGCCTCCATTATTGGTTTGTTAGCAATGTGAATAGACTTGCGCGTCGGCATTAGAGCCTTCCTCCCCATCGGATGAGTTTATTCATGGATTGCTGGAACAGACTTCATTAAATAATTACGTTTGTAATGTGATGCGTATGAACTTGCGCGCTGGCTTAGACCTTCCTCCCTATCGGATGAGTTTATATGCGGATCACTGGTACAAACTTGTAATTGATGACTATAGGAAGTTATCCGAGCGCGTGTGTACTTCTCCATCTGTAAGGCACACAAGCTTGGGCCGCGGACTTGGGGTCAAATAATGGTGTACACTTAGATTCAAATAAAAAGTATCCTCCCCATCGGAGTCACTGCTTTTATTTGCATGGCTAAAGAGGAACCGACTATTAATTATTTTGTCATAAAGTTAGGTTGACAAATGAAATTAATGTGTAAAACCTTCTCTTGTAAATGTTCGGGTTTGTAAACGTCCACACTATCGTGGCTTGCAGACTCACGGTGCTTGAGATGTCGGTGAATTTTATTTTATATTGTTTTGAGGAAAATAATATAAAAGGATAAAATTCGAAGATTTGATCGGTAAATTTATTTTTGATTCTCTGAATTTCGAATGGTATTATTTCACTAATTGTTAACTAAAAGACATTATATTTACTTGTCCAAAATAAGTTGATTAGAAAAGAATCTTGATTTTGAAAATTACTGCTTAAGAAAATAAAAGTGTGTTCTCACAAAGGACGTCTCATGATGCCGTTAATGTCTCTAGTGAAGAGATGAGAGGTTCATAGAAATATGATAGTCTTATGAAACTCTTCGGATACTTGAGTAAATTAAAAGGCAGAAGATCATGGTTGAATTGATGAATGAATTGGAAAAGCTTGGAATAGAAATTGAAAGGGAAACCTAGATCAATTTATTCTTCATAATTTGCCTGGATGTTTTGAGCAAGTTCTATCTGAAATACGAGTGATTGTATATGGTGGGAAACTTCTGACAAAACATGTGGCAAAGGAAAGCCATTTTCATCATAATGTGAACAAGTTTAATATCTTATTTACTAATGGTTTAAACATGATTAATGATGGCATCTACTGACTCGAAGTATGTAGATACTGGAATCACTAAATGTTTATCACTGAGTAAGGATAAGATTGTTAATAACATGGGTAAAACTACAAAGGTAGTGGCTATTGTAGTGGGAGTTGTTTATTTATCTCATGATAAGAATAAACGATTGATTATGAGAAATTGTCTTTACGTACGTTTCATAGAAAGAATTTAATTTCGATTTCTATGCATTAACGGATGGATACTTCATTTCATTTAAATGACATGGTCATAGAAATGAGGAATGAGGCTATAATCCGTTAAAGTACATTGGTGGATAATTTGGATACTCTTGAATCATGCACATCCCACAGATGCAATAAATAGTAATTAAATAATGCATCTTCTAATATTAGTAAGAGAAAGGAACCTTCGGAAATGAACTAAACATACATTTGGCGTCTATGACTAATTCATTTTACTTGAGTAGGATTCAAAAGTTGATAGCCGATAGACCGTAAGGTTTATCTGAAGTGGAAACTATCGGACTTGCGAGTCGTGCTTGGAAGTAAAATTGATTAACTGCCTTTTCAAGGCTGTGGGGTGTAGAGCCAAAGATATATATGTTGGAATTAGTTCATTCTGATTCAAGCGGACCTAATATTATCCAGGCAAGAGGTAGTCATTACGGTTTAACCGTGGTGGTAAATACCTCTTAGGATAGTTAGGAGCTATTAATCAGAAGTTGAGATTAAATCTCAAGTTTTCTACACCGGGCATGCCCCAGCTGAATGGTGTGGAGGATAGAAGGAATAAGGCTCTTATGGTTGTGATTAGACAGATGATGAATTATTTAGAATAATTAAATTCATTTTATGGATATGCCCTAGATACAGTAATTCGTGAAACGTTTGTCTGTATATGGGATATCCTAGAAAAATGAAGGATGATTTATTTAGTCCAAAAGATCGAAGGGTAATTGTTAACACAATAACTAGATTTTTGGAAAAAGGACTATGTAATGAATCACAAACCCATGTATAAGTTGTTCTAAAGGAAGTGAGAGGAAAACACTAAGTATAAGTACCAAGTGTACAAGAGGATATACCACAAGGTAAACTGCAACGCGTGTCACGTCTGATACACAATTACATGTAGTGCCTTGTCGTAGTGGGAGGGTTGTATGACAACCCATAAATATATGTTTGGGAGAGTCGTGAGACTTGATCCCTAGTGAACATAATATTATCCCACGGATACGACATAGCACTACAAGATTAAAATGCGGAATCTTAGTAAGTTGCAATGTACGTTGAAATAGAATCTACGGATTCTATATTAAGTCTGGGAACTTGTATGACCACTAAATGGTGTAAAAACCATTGCAAGTGATCATAGGAAATAAAAGAGGATCATACGGAAAGGTGAAAATCTTGGAAGCAAAGCTTGTTGCAAAAAGATGTACTCAGAAAGAAATGGTTCGATTATGAGGGAACATATTCGCTGGTAGCTATGCTTAAATTGATCCGGATTCTTTTATTTATTGCTGCTCATATTAAATTATGAGGGACAGCAAATAGATGTCAAGACAGCTTTCCTGATTGGAAGTCTTGAGGAAAACATCTATGTGAAGCAACCAGAGTAATTCATTGCAAAGTACTAATAACATTTTGATAGTAAGCTTAAAAGTGTCCAGCGATGGACTAAATTAAGCTTTAAGATAGTGAAGTATCTGTTTTGATTAGATAATCCAGTGGCATGGATTTAAATCAATGAGCGGATGAGTCTTGTGTGTTGTAAAGAGTGACGGAAACGTGGTGGTGTTTCTTGTACTATACGTAGATAGTATCTTGCTCATTGGAGACAATGAAAGAGTATTATCGGGTGTATGGGTACGGTTAATAAAGCGGTAGTGATGAAGGACTTAAGAAAGGCAAAATACATCCTTTTGATCACGGTAATACGGATCACAAGAAAGGATGTTATGCTTATCTCAAGTTTCATAATATGATACAGTCCATACTCATTTAGCATGAGAATAGACTTACGCGTCGGCATTTGAGCCTTCCTCCCCATTGGTTGAGTTTATTCATGGAATGCTATGAACGAAGTTGGATAACTATTTTGCTGTATGCAGAACAGTGGGTATCAACGTAACCCGGATCAAGAATGATGAACTGTAGTAAGACATATATAAAGTGCCTGAGAAGGACTGGAAATTATATATGAACTTACTGGACAGATTCACTGCTTCTTGTGGATTACGTAGATTTGGTTTTTTTTTTTTTTTTTTTTTTTTTATTGGACGGTAGTAAATTCTCCTCAAAGGTTATGTGTTTAACTTTAGGAAGTAGAGTCATAATGTGGAGGAGTATTATATAGAAATATATTTCATACTCTGGACTCCATCATGGAAAGATGATAAATTGGAGCCTATGAGGCTACCAAAGTATCTATATGACTCTAGAGACTTCATGATGGACTTTGAAGTGTTTCTAAGTTTGCCCAAGGTAATCACAATTTACATTGATGATATTGGTGCCGTTGCAAACTTGAAGAAATCACAAGTCCATAAGGCAATTAAACACATGGAGCGCGAGTACCACCTGTTACGAAAATCGTATGATGAGGGAAGGTTGTTGTTGCCTAGATTGCATCGGATGATGACCTAGTAATCCATTTACAAGGACCTTAAGGCGAGAGCTTTTAATGGTCGTGTAAGTAGGAGTATGAATCAGATGTATGGCAGAAGACATGACAGCATAGTCTTTTAGTATAAGTGGGAGATTGTTGGATTGTATACTAAAAGTCTAGCTTTAGTATGAACAATGTCATAACAATATTCGAAATGAGAATCATTGATCAAATGATTGCATCTTATAATTTATTTTATATGCATGATGCAATAGTCCATTTACTTTATACTGTAGATAATATGTTGTGCGACAACACGCGGAATATCATATTATCGGTTTCCTTATAAAGTATAAATAGATGCTCACAACTGAGATAGACGAGGACTCTCTATCGGTATGGTTGTAGTGTGGTTTGGTATTAACTTGTCTTGGCTATAGAATCACATTAGTGCACTTGTGTGTATTGAGCAGGACCGCCTGAGATCGTTCGACTTATACTGACTTATAGAAGAACTTGATCTCTGTTATTATGGAAGTTCGTGCTCTTAATCCCTATACAATAACCTCGACACGTAGGGCAGTATGTATTTCTTTGATTCATCAATGGGTGAGATTTATATGTATTAAATCAACAAACTCGGTGAGTTGGGAAGTAGTGCTGTATCTATGGTGTGCTGTTGATTGTAGAAGGAATCCATGTCCGTCATAGGTTGATGATGTCCCCTTGAGGAGCTCATAAGGTTTATCATGTAAATCTTGCAAGTGGATTAATTTCCGGCATGATAAAAAGGTTGAGTGGTACTACTCTCGGACGAGATATTAATTAATTAGAGTTGTCAGTAACTTAATTAATTAATGGACATTGAATATCTTAAACATGGGGAGACTATCGGGCTCATAATAAGAAGGAGCCCAGAACATAATTTTGGGATTGGACGGGTAGTGCAATAATAATATTTTAGTGGACTATATTATTATTATTGGATTTAATTAAAAGCTTTGGGCTAAGCTTGGTTAATTAAGTTCAATTGAGGCCCAGCCCAATTTCTCCTCCTGGTCCCTGCTGTAGCCCAATATAAATAGTCATCTCAGCTTCTGGAAACCTAACTTCCTGCGCCTCTTTTGACGTAAGTTAGAGAGAAGCAGATTGAGAGAACTCTGGGGATTGTTGACCACCCAACACCAGAGTTGACTTGGGACATACAGCAGAAGATCAAGAGGTGTTCTTCTGCAGTGATTCAGACTCTACATCAACCCTGAAGTACGGTAAACACATTTTTGCTTCCGCTGATTTTGTTTGCCTGTCAATCCTAACGGATCACGTTGAACCGCACGATCCAATTGCCCAACACAACCAATGAGCAATACTAGGCAACGAGCATAGGCAACCCGTGGGAAATCCTAGGCAACGGGCATTGGCATTCCTAGGCAACGTGCGTGGGCAACCCATAGGCAATCCTAGGCAATGGGCATGGGCAATCCATGGGCGATCCAATGCAACGGGCGTGGACAACCTGTAGGCTATCCTCGGAAATAGGCGTGGGCAACCCATGGTTAATACTAGGCAACGAGCGTGTGCAATCATAGACAATGGGTGTGGGCAACCCGTGGGCAATTCTAGGCAACATGAATAGGCAACCCATAGGCAATCCTAGGCAATGGGTTTGGCATTTCTAGGCAACGAGCATGGACAACACGTGGGCAATCCTAGGCAACGGGCATGGGCAACCCGAGAGAAATCCTAGGCAATGGAAATTGGCAATCCTAGGCAATAGGCATGGGAAAACCGTTGGCAATCCTAGGCAACGGGCGTGGGAAACCCATGGGAAATCTATAGCAACGGGCATGGACAACCCGTGGGCCATCCTAGGAAATGGGCTTGGGTAATTGATTGTCGTTATTTTCACCTAGATTTTAGTGCCTTTTTGTGTGTATTTTATATTGTTTTATCTGTATTTTCGTGTATTTTGGTGGTGTTATGTGTTTTCATGGGAATGTGTGAGAATGATCTTAAACATATATATAACAGGTGAAAATGGAGTAAAAATAAAGACGGGAGATCAAACAAGGAAGAAGAAACAAAAGTGCAAGAACACGGCCGGCCGTGCTAGCAACACGGCTCGTGTTGCAGCAAACGGCCCGTGTACCAAACACAGGCCTGTCCAGAATGGTCGTGCGGCGACATCTATTTATCCAACACGACCACCACTTGGTCGTGTTGCGGAGCACGACCCGTGTACCAGACACGGGCCTGTAAGCGGAGGCCGTGCGGTGATGTCTATACATTCAACACGGCCACCCTTTGGCCGTGCGACGTAGAACGACTCGGGTGCCATTTTCCCTGACATGACAATACCCGTGCTACGTAGCACGACTTGTGTCGGCACCAGAACAGGATATTTTTTATAATTCTTCTAGAAGGTCTCCATGGGGTATAAATACCAATTCATTCAACATTTTGAAGGGAGATCAGATTTGCTACTGTTCCCACACACCTCACACACCATTCCTTTGATTTTACACCATATTATTCATCCCATTCATCCATTTCTAGATCTACATAATTTCTCCATAATTTCTACCATCCAAATCAAGTGAAGAAGCAAGGAAGCTTGGGTGATCACCAAAGGAAGAAGGGAGATTCAATTGGATCCATTTCCAAGGGAGTTTTCATTCCAATTTTGTGTTAATCCTTTAGTTTACCATGATTTGTAAGAATTATAATGTCTATATTATGGATCTTATGAAGATTATAGGCTAATCTCCCTTGTGAGATTAGCAACATGAAGGTTGTTGGTTAATTTGTGGATCTATGTAATTAAATTCATATGTTGATGGGGATATTTGATTTTCTATCATTGGTGCTTATATATCTTGAGATCTATGATGTTTTGTGTGTTTGATTGTTCTAATTATATGATTAGATTGAGAAATCAATTATGTGTTTAGGATAGTCAAGTGAATCATTTCATCAAACACCTCATGTGCATTATAAATGGTAAAGTGATTGAGAAGTCCTTTATTATTTAGAACCCTTTGATGGAACATGTGATTAGTTAGATTGAGAAGTCAATTGATTATATGAAGGGATTCTATAATTGAACTTAGTACCTAGTTGGAATAGTTTAATTCAGAACCAACCTTTGAGCTATTTTGAGATTGTGCAAATGATCTACATCCTATTCATTTCGAGAGGAAGTTTAGGTGGTATATGTGTTGGCCCTTAGTCTTAACCCTTGATACATATGAGTTTAATGCATGAATCCATAAGTTACCACTTCAATAGTATTGTTAATCTCACTTCTACTCAATTTGGAAAACCACTCATTCATCATTTTTATCTTGTCATTTGATTATTGCTTGTCTACTTTCATTTGTTTTCATTTAATTACTTGTTAACCAAACCATCCATCTATGATTCGTTTCTATAAAATCGTGACAAACATGATATCGCTTAAGTGCTAGCATTGACCTCCCTGTGGTTCGATAAATTCTTGAATTGGTCAATCCGACTACAAGTTATGGCTAATCAAATGGCGCCGTTGCTGGGGAGGTAACGGTTGCTAGTAGCTTAAAGAAGGAACGTTTAGAGCGATCTTACTAGAGACATTTTTTTCTTGTATTTATTATTTGTATTTTGCTTTGAAAATCTTGTTCTATCTTCTTTTATTTTGAAGGTGTATGCAAACAAGATCAAAAGGTAAACAAGTTGAACCTATTGACTTAGAAATTGAACACACTTTTCGAAGAAGAAGAAAGGAGAACAATACCAAAAAGAGTGATCACATGGAAAACAATCAAGATGAACGTGGAAATGTTAGGAATGATGGAGGTGGAATGTAAAATTTGCAAGATCAAGCTAATGCCAATCTTCCTCAACAAAATTATCAACAATTTGGGGAGTTTAACAATCAAGCTTATATTCAACAAATGGTGCAACAAGCTATGATTCAATAAGGTTTTCAACAAGCTTATGCTCCTCCACAACAAGCGTATGTACCTCCACCTCCGGTTCAACATGGAGTTCAAAATCATCAAAGGGTGATCCGGGATTTCTTCATGCCAAGGGCAATTCCACAAATGATGGGACCACCAATTCATGCCAACAACTTTGAGTTTAAAATGGGCTTGATTTCATTGGTGAGAGAGCAACAGTTTGGTGGAGCTCCGAATGAAGATCCTAATGCTCATCTAGCTCAATTCGTTGAGATTGCTAACACCGTGAAAATGAATGGGGTGAGCGAGGATTGCATCAAAATTAGGTTATTTCCATTTTCTTTGAGGGATAGAGCAAGAACATGGCTCTCCACTCTTACTCCCGGAATGTGCAACACATGGGACGAACTTGCACAAATGTTCTTGAACAAGTATTTCCCACCGTCTAAGTCACTTCAAATGAAGAGCTTGATTACTCAATTCAAGCAAGTGCCTCAAGAAAGCTTTTATGAAGCGTGGGAAAGGTGTTGGATTGTATACTAAAAGTCTAGCTTTAGTATGAACAATGTCATAACAATATTTGAAATGAGAATCATTGATCAAATGATTGCATCTTATAATTTATTTTATATGCATGATGCAACAGTCCATTTACTTTATACTGTAGATAATATGTTGTGTGACAACACGCGGAAGATCATATTATCGGTTTCCTTATAAAGTATAAACAGATGCTCACAACTGAGATAGACGGGGACTCTCTATCGGTATGGTTGTAGTGTGGTTTGGTATTAGCTTGTCTTAGCTATAGAATCACATTAGTGCACTTGTGTGTATTGAGCAGGACCGCCTGAGGTCGTTCTTCTTATACTGACTATATAGTAGAACTTGATCTCTGTTATTATGGAAGTTCGTGCTCTTAATCCCTATACAATAACCTCGACACGTAGGGCAGTATGTATTTATTTGATTCATCAATGGGTGAGATTTATAAGTATTAAATCAACAAACTCGGTGAGTTGGGAAGTAGTGCTGTATCTATGGTGTGCTGTTGATTGTAGAAGGAATCCATGTCCGTCATAGGTTGATGATGTCCCCTTGAGGAGCTCATAAGGTTTATCATGTAAATCTTGCAAGTGGATTAATTTCCGGCATGATAATAAGGTTGAGTGGTACTACTCTCGGATGAGATATTAATTAATTTGAGTTGTCAGTAACTTAATTAATTAATGGAAATTGTTTTTCTTAAACATGGGGAGACTATCGGGCTTATAATAAGAAGGAGCCCAGAACATAATTTGGGATTGGATGGGTAGTGCAATAATAATATTTTAGTGGACTATATTATTATTATTGGATTTAATTAAAAGCTTTGGGCTAAGCTTGGTTAATTAAATTCAATTGAGGCCCAGCCCAATTTCTCCTCCTGGTCCCTGCAGTAGCCCTTATAAATAAGTTGTCTCAGTTCCTGTTAGCCCTAAGTCTGTGCCTCTTACGTAGAAAAGGGAAACAGGAGCAGATTGAGAGAATCCTGCAGATTGTTGCCCACACAACAGCAGGATTCAACTTGGGACATACTGCAGAAGATTGAGAGGTGGTTCTCTGCAGCGATTCATCCTCTACACCAACCCAGAAGTACGGTAAACATGTTTAATCGCTTCCGCTGATTTGTTTTACTATTTATCCTAACGATCACGTTGAACCGCACGATCCAATTGCCAACAATTGGTATCAGAGTGCAGGTTTTGTGGTGAAACGTGATTTGAATGGATGGGTTTTTGTGATTATTTGATTAATTGTTTTAATCTGGGTTTAATCACATGTTAATTTGACCAATTCGTGTGTTCCTGATAAAAGACGACAGTCAGGCTGTGTGTTTTTGGTTTTAATATGTGTCAATATATCAAGTGAATGATGTGGCCATTGTTGATTGTATTCGCTATACACACACATTACAAACACCAAGAAAACTATAATCTTCTATCTCACTCAATCTCACTGCTCCGTGAGACTATACGGTGGCGGCGCTTGGACGTTGAATCTGACGATGCGGCGGAATCTAACCGGAGTCGAGTGTCGAAGGCTGCAACAGTCGAGTTATAAGTACGGAGTCGGCCGACGGCGGGTGGAGGCTTGAAGACGAAGCCGTAGCGACTGCTCGGTGAAGGCTGGCTGTGGCGGAACAGATCCCAGACGGCGGTAAAGCTCCCAAGCGATTCATGGTGGGGAACGACGGCGTCAGAACTGATCTGGACAGCCGGTTCCGAGCACGTCGCTCGGAATTCAGGGCGAGTCAGAAGGGATCCCGGTCGGATCAGAGTAAATCGGTGCAGATCTTGACGGCGTGTGATGGCTGAGCGACGGAATCGAGGCGGCACTGTCGACGGCAGCTTGGTGATAGCGGCTGCATCACGGCAAGCGGCGGTGTGGGCGGAGCTGACGAAGCTGGACTGTCGGGGCCTTGGATGGATCGCGATGACGCGTAGTGTCGGCTGCTCGATTTCGGTGGACGTTCAGGGCGCGGCTGTCGATTGGCAGCACTGGAATGCATTGCAACTTGCCGGCTGTTAATCGAAGTAGGGGTATAAGGCAGGCACGGCTGAGGAGCGCCTCCGGCATGCTGGGAGCGCATCAGCCGGCAACGGTGGCGCTTTGAAGCGCCGGTGTGTACTGACCTATGGTGGCTTCGGTCGCGGCTGGGTGCTTCTCGGCGGCGAGCGAAGATCGGCGGCAGGTGGCTGGCGTGTGCGGCCGGCAGCGCCGGAGCAGGCTGGGAGTTTGCTTGGCGGCGGCTGTTATTAGGGCACCTGTTTGGTGTTTTGGGCCTATTTTGTTTAGGGCCCAATTTTATTTAATTTGGCTGCTGGGCTGTTGATTAAGGATTGTTTGTTGGGCCTAGTTTAATTATTTGGGCCCAAAATTTTAATTAAAAGGATATTGGGCTGCAGGGCCCTATTTTAATTAAGGAGTATTTGGGCTGATGATTAAAAGGCCAAATTCAGCAATTATATTAGATGCTGCTCAATTTTAATTTGGTTTTGGGCTTTTGGGCCCAATTTTAATTAAATGGCAATGGGCTGCTGGACTAATTAATTTTAATTAATTGTGGGTATTTTGATGTTGGGCCAAGGTTAAATATTGGGCTAGACCTTTATGCAGAAATTGGCAAAATAAATGGGCTTAATTATTTTAATAATGGGCTGCTCATTTTATGCTAATGAAGTTTGGGTCAGCTGGACCTATTTAATTGATCCAACACATTATGCAATTAATTATAATATATAACTGATTTAATTGCTTTAACTTGACAATTAATTGTTATATATGAAAGACATGTTCTATGTGATTTATTTATTTAAATTGCTGTTAATAGAAGCATGTCTTAGTTGTATTTTTTATTCTGGAATATTATATGCATGTTAAAAACCCTCGGTAATTAAATAACTAAGTGGGAGAGGGGATTGGTAATTAATTCCCGCGGCCTCCATTATTAGTTTGTAAGTGATGTGAGTAAACTTGCGCGTCGGCATTAGAGCCTTCCTCCCTAACGGATGAGTTTATTCACGGATCACTGGTACAAACTTCTTTAAATAATTATTGTTTGTAATGTGTTGCATATGGGCTTACGCGTTGGCTATAGTGCCTTCCTCCCTAACGGATGAGCTTATATATGGTTCACTGGTACAAACTTATATAATTGATGGTTGTAGAAAGTTATCTGAGCGCGTGTGTACTTCTCCAACAGTAAGGCACACAAGCTTGGGCAGCGGACTTGGGATCAAATAATGGTGTACACTTAGATGTGAATAATTAGTATCCTCCCCAACGGAGGCACTGCTATTATTTACATGGCTAAAGAGGAACCGACTATTAATTATTTTGTCATAAAGTTAGGTTGACAAATGAAATTAATGGGTAAAACCTTCTCTTGTAAATGTTCGGGGTTGTAAACGTCCACCCTAACGTGGCTTGCAGACTCACGGTGCTTGAGATGTCGGTGAATTTTATTTTTATATTGTTTTGAGGGAATCAATATAAAAGGATAAAATTCGAAGATTTGATCGGAATATTTATTTGTGATTCTCTGAATTTCGAATGGTTTTATTTCACCAATTATTAACTAAAAGAAATTATATTTACTTGTCCAAATTAGATGATTGAAAAAGAATCTTGTATTTTAAAATTACTGCTTAAGAAAATACATGTGTATTCTCACAAAGGACGTCTCATGATGCCTATTAAAGTCTCTAGTGAAGAGATGAGAGGTTCATAGAAATATGATGGTCTCATGTAACTCTTCGGATACTAGAGTAAATTAAAAAGGCAGAAGATCATGGTTGAATTGATGAATGAATTGGAAGAGCTTGGAATAGAAATTGAAAGGGAAACCTAAATCAATTTATTCTTCACAATTTGCCTGGATGTTTTGAGCAAGTTCTACCTGAAATACGAAAGGTTGTATATGGTGGGAAACTTCTAACAAAACATACGGCAAAAGAAAGCCAATTTTCATCATGAACTGAACAAGGTTAATATCTTATTTACTAATGGTTTAAACATAATTAGTGATGGCATCTACTGACACGAAGTATGTAGATACTGGAATCACTAAATGTTTATCACTGAGTAAGGATAAGATTGTTAATAACATGGGTAAAACTATAAAGGTAGTGGCTATTGCAGTGGGAGTTATTTATTTATCTCATGATAAGAATAAACGATTGATTATGAGAAATTGTCTTTACGTACGTTTCATAGAAAGAATTTAATTTCGGTTTCTATGCATTAACGGATGGATACTTCATTTCATTTAAATGACATGGTCTTAGAAATGAGGAATGAGGCTATAATCCGTTAAAGTACGTTGGTGGATAATTTGGATACTCTTGAATCATGCACATCCCACAGATGTAATAAATAGTAATTAAATAATGCATCTTCTAATATTAGTAAGAGAAAGGAACCTTCGGAAATGAACTAAACATACATTTGGCGTCTATGACTAATTCATTTTACTTGAGTAGGATTCAAAAGTTGATAGCCGATAGACCGTAAGGTTTATCTGAAGTGGAAACTATCGGACTTGCGAGTCGTGCTTGGAAGTAAAATTGATTAACTGCCTTTTCAAGGCTGTGGGATGTAGAGCCAAAGATATATATGTTGGAATTAGTTCATTCTGATTCAAGCGAACCTAACAATATCCAGGCAAGAGGTTGTTATGAATATTCAAAGATTATTCTGGAACCGATATATTTATTTGATGCACTGCATGTCTAAGTTCTTGGATTAATTCAAGAATTGTAAGGCTGGTACAGTGAAGCGTCATGGAAAATATATTAAGTCATTACGATTCAATCATGATGGCGAATACCTCTTGGGATAGTTAGGAGCTATTGATCAGAAGTTGAGATTAAATCTCAAGTTGTCTACACCGGGCATGCCCCAGCTGAATGGTGTGGAGGATAGAAGGAATAAGGCTCTTATGGTTGTGATTAGATAGATGATGAATTATTTGGAATAATTAAATTCATTTTATGGATATGCCCTAGATACAGTAATTCGTAAAACGTTTTGTCTGTTTATGGGACATCCTATAAAAATGAAGAGTGATTTATTTAGTCCAAAAGATCGAAGGGTGATTGTCAACACAAACACTAGATTTTTTGGAAAAGGACTATGTAATAAATCACAAGCCCATGTATAAGTTGTTCTAAAGGAAGTGAGAGGAAAACACTAAGTATAAGTACCAAGTGTACAAGAGGATATACCACAAGGTAAACTGCAACGCGTGTCACGTCTGATACACAATTACATGTAGTGCCTTGTCATAGTGGAAGGGTTGTGTGACAACTCATAAATATATGTTTGGGAGAGTCGTGAGACTTGATCCCTAGTGAACATGGTATTATCCAACGGATACGACATAGCACTACAAGATTAAAATGCGGAATCTTAGTAAGTTGCAATGTATGTTGAAATAGAATCTACGGATTTTATATTAAGTCTGGGAACTTGTATGACCACTAAATGGTGTAAAAGCCATTGCAAGGGTCAAAGGAAATAAAAGAGGATCATACAGAAAGGTGAAAATCTTGGAAGCAAAGCTTGTTGCGAAAAGATGTACTCAGAAAGAAATGATTCGATTATGAGGAAACATGTTCGCTGGTAGCTACGCTTATGTTGATCCGGATTCTTTTATTTATTGCTGCTATGAGTAACAGCAAATAGATGTCAAGACAGCTTTCCTGATTGGAAGTCTTGAGGAAAACATCTATGTGGAGCGACCAAAGTGATTCATTGCAAAGTACTAATAGCATTTTAATAGTAAGCTTAAAAGTGTCCAGCGATGGACTAAAGCAAGCTTTAAGATCGTGAAGCATCTGTTTTGATTAGGTAATCCAGTGGCATGGATTTAAATCAATGAGCGGATGAGTCTTGTGTATTGTAAAGAGTGACGGAAACGTGGTGGTATTTCTTGGACTATATGTAGATAGTATCTTGCTCATTGGAGACAATGAAAGAGTATTATCGGGCGTATGGGTACGGTTAATAAGGCGGTAAAGATGAAGGACTTAAGAAAGGCAAAATACATCTTTTTGATCACGGTAATACGGATCACAAGAAAGGATGTTATGCTTATCTCAAGTTTCATAAAATGATACAGTCCATACTCGTTTTGCATATAAATTTATCTAAGTGAATGTGTCTTTGAGACACAAGAAGAAGATAAAGTAGATGAAAGCGGTTCCTTATGCTTCGGCGAATAAGGAAGCTTAATCTAAAGAATGCTATGAACAAAGTTGGATATCTGTGTTGCTGAACGCATGAACAGAAGCTATCAACATAACCCGGAACAAGAATGATGAACTGTAGTAAGACATATATAAAGTGCCTGAGAAGGACTGGAAATTATATGTGGATTTACTAAACAGATTCACTGCTTCTTGTGGATTACGTAGATTCAAATTTTTTAGTCAGATTGGACGGCAGTAAATTCTCCTCAAAGGTTATGTGTTTAATCTTAGGAAGTAGAGTCATAATGTGGAGGAGTGTTATATAGAAATATATTTCAGACTCCGGACTCCATCATGGAAAGATGATGAATTGGAGCCTATGAGGCAGCCAAAGCATCTATATGACTCTAGAGACTTTATTATGGACTTTGAAGTGTTTCTAAGTTTGCCCAAGGTAATCACAATTTACATTGATGATATTGGTGCAGTTGCAAACTTGAAGAAATCACAAGTCCATAAGGCAATTAAACACATGGAGCGCGAGTACCACCTGTTCCGAGAAATCGTATGATGAGGGGAAGGTTGTTGTCGCCTAGATTGCATCAGATGATGACCTAGTAAACTATTTACAAGGACCTTAAGGCGAGAGCTTTTAATGGTCGTGTAGTGGGAGTAGGAATCAGATGTATGGCAGAAGACATGACAGCATAGTCTTTTAGTATAAGTGGGAGATTGTTGGATTGTATACTAAAAGTCTAGCTTTAGTATGAACAATGTCATAACAATATTTGAAATGAGAATCATTGATCAAATGATTGCATCTTATAATTTATTTTATATGCATGATGCAATAGTCCATTTACTTTATACTGTAGATAATATGTTGTGCGACAACACGCGGATGATCATATTATCGGTTTCCTTATAAAGTATAAACAGATGCTCACAACTGAGATAGACGGGGACTCTCTATCGGTATGGTTGTAGTGTGGTTTGGTATTAGCTTGTCTTGGCTATAGAATCACATTAGTGCACTTGTGTGTATTGAGCAGGGCCGCCTGAGGTCGTTCTTCTTATACTGACTATATAGTAGAACTTGATCTCTGTTATTATGGAAGTTCGTGCTCTTAATCCCTATACAATAACCTCGACACGTAGGGCAGCATGTATTTCTTTGATTCATCAATGAGTGAGATTTATAAGTATTAAATCAACAAACTCGGTGAGTTGGGAAGTAGTGTTGTATCTATGGTGTGCTGTTGATTGTAGAAGGAATCCATGTCCGTCATAGGTTGATGATGTCCCCTTGAGTAGCTCATAAGGTTTATCATGTAAATCTTGCAAGTGGATTAATTTCCGGCATGATAATAAGGTTGAGTGGTACTACTCTCGGATGAGGTATTAATTAATTTGAGTTGTCAGTAACTTAATTAATTAATGGACATTGTTTTTCTTAAACATGGGGAGACTATCGGGCTTATAATAAGAAGGAGCCCAGAACATAATTTGGGATTGGATGGGTAGTGCAATAATAATATTTTAGTGGACTATATTATTATTATTGGATTTAATTAAAAGCTTTGGGCTAAGCTTGGTTAATTAAATTCAATTGAGGCCCAGCCCAATTTCTCCTCCTGGTCCCTGCAGTAGCCCTTATAAATAAGTTGTCTCAGTTCCTGTTAGCCCTAAGTCTGTGCCTCTTACGTAGAAAAGGGAAACATGAGCAGATTGAGAGAATCCTGTAGATTGTTGCCCACACAACAGCAGGATTCAACTTGGGACATACTGCAGAAGATTGAGAGGTGGTTCTCTGCAGCGATTCATCCTCTACACCAACCCAGAAGTACGGTAAACACGTTTAATCGCTTCCGCTGATTTGTTTTACTGTTTATCCTAACGATCACGTTGAACCGCACGATCCAATTGCCAACATTGCATCAAAATTAGGTTATTTCCATTTTCTTTGAGGGATAGAGCAAGAACATGGCTCTCCACTCTTACTCCCGGAATGTGCAACACATGGGACGAACTTGCACAAATGTTCTTGAACAAGTATTTCCCACCGTCTAAGACACTTCAAATGAAGAGCTTGATTACTCAATTCAAGCAAGTGCCTCAAGAAAGCTTTTATGAAGCGTGGGAAAGGTTCATGGAAATGCTACGCAAATGTCCACAACATGGTTTCCCGGAGAATCAACAAGTGGGATTTTTCTATCAAGGACTTGTGAATGGGCAAAGAGTGCTTCTTGATGCTTCGGCAGGTGGATCCGTACTAGGAGTAACTCCGGAAAGGGCTATTCGAATTTTTGATGAAATTGCTACAAATGTCTATCAATGGCCATCGGAGAGAGTTAGTGGAAGCTATGGGTTCGAGAGTTATGATAAAGGGCAACAGTTTAGTGTGAAGAGTGTGACTGTGGAGCCACAAACACCAAGCATGGAAATGATAGTTACGGAGGTGATGAAGCAAATGAGTTTGAACAAAGGAGTGACTAATCAAGAAGTCAATATGGTTGATAGTCTAATGGATCAAAGTGTGCTTCCTCAAAATTGTGTTAGTGGGGAACAATAGGCTACAACAATGCCACGTGTGGAGGACTTTCAATATATGCAAGGAAGAAATTACCAAGGTAATTATCAAAACAATTACCAAGGTAATTTCAACCAAAATCAAGGAAGTTATCCACAAAGGCAAGGAGGATTCAATGCTCAAAGTAGTGGAAGCTCGCACCCACAACAACAACCAAGGCAAGGAGGTTTCACTAGCCAAGGAAGTGGAAGTTCTTATCACAACAACAAAGGAGGCAAGATAATTTTTCTTATGCAAACCCAAGTAATGCGGTTGCTTATCCTCCGGGGTATCATCCGGGAGCTAAAGCACCAAATAATGAAGGGAATGCGACTACCGAAGAACTTCTTGAAAAATTGATTGCTTCCAACAAAACTCAAGAGGAAGTAAATGAAAGAAGATTCAAGGCTTTTGAGGAAGTAAATGAAAGACGATTAAAAGCCATTAAGGAAAACAGTGATAGAAGACTCAAAGCCTTGGAGTATTCATTTGGTCAAATGGCGAGCTCAATGACTGCTAATGAGAAAGGGAAATTTCTTCCACCACCATTGTAAATCCAAATGAACAATGCAAGGAAATTACCTTGAGGAGTGGAACAAATTATGATGGACCGTCTATGCCAATGGAAGATGATAAGGTGGAAGAGAATGAGATAGAGAAAACCTTGGTTGAAGAAGAATTAGATGTTGAAAGTGAAGTTGAGGCTAAAATGAATGAGGAACCGGAATTGATTGATAACAAGGTTGTTGAAAAGAAATGGGAAAGAACTAAGGCAATGAAAAAGAAGGAGGAGGAAATTGAAGTGGAAAGGGATAGTTGGGGAATTCCAAAAACACAAGTACCTATTCCTTTTCCACATCAATTTTTGAAGAAGGGCTTGGATGAAAAGTTTGCAAATATTTTGGAAATTTTCAAGAAAATCCACATTAATATACCCTTTCCAGATGCTTTGAAACAAATGCCTCACTATGCGAAGTTTTTGAAGGACATCATGTCAAGGAAAAGGAGCTTGATAGAGAATGAGACCATCAACTTGACGGAGGAGTGTAGTGCAATAATTCAAAGGAAGTTGCCTCCAAAGCTCAAAGATCCGGGGAGTTTTGTTATTACATGTGAAATGGGCAAGAGTGAGGTTCATAAAGCTCTTTGCGATCTTGGGGCAAGTATCAACTTGATGTCTATGTCCATTTTCAAGAAACTCGGTATAGGGGAAGTGAAACCTACATCCGTTACATTGCAACTAGCGGATAGGTCTTTAACCTACCCTAGAGGAATAGTGGAGGATGTGTTAGTCAAAGTCGGAAAGTTTATATTCCCGGTTAATTTTGTAGTGCTTGATATGGATGAGGATGCAAATGTTCCATTGATATTGGGGCGTCCATTTTTAGCCACAGGAAGAGCTTTAATTGATGTACAAAAAGGGGAGTTGAAGTTGAGAGTAAATGAGGAGGAGGTGGTTTTCTCTTTGAAGAGTGCTATGAGATATCCAAATGAGAAAGAAGAATGTAGAAGGATCAACATGATTGATGAAGTTGTTGAAGAGAACCTACCATTTATCTTAGCTAAAGATCCTCTTGAAATGAACATGTCATTCTCTTACTTTATCTTTAAACTCTAATCATTCTTTTCATTGTTTAGAAGATGAAGATATTAATGATTGTTTACATGAATTGAATGCTTGTAGGGAAATGCAAGAGGATGAAGCAAAGTTGGTATACTATGGAAAGAGGGAATATCTTCCATTAGAGATGGAGAATGAAGAGTCAAAGGTTGATAAAGGAAAGGAAGAATTGAAGCCTCTACCCGATCACCTTAGGTATGCATATTCGGGGGACGAGAAGACATTTCCGGTAATTGTATCATCATCCCTTTCTCCTCTAGAACTTGATAAATTGTTGAGAGTACTTAGAGATCATAAGAGTGCTATAGGGTGGAGTTTGGATGATTTGAAGGGAATTAGTACCACAATTTGCATGCATCACATAAGGTTGATTGATGAAAATAAATCATGTATACAACCTCAAAGGCGTTTGAATCCTATTATGCAAGAAGTTGTTAGGAAGGAAGTTTTAAAATGGTTGGATGCTAAAATTGTTTATGCCATTAGTGATAGTCCTCATGTAAGTCCTTTGCATGTTGTGGCTAAGAAAGGAGGGTTAACCATTGTTAAAATGGAATTTGATGAAGAACTTGCAACAAGGATGAAAACGGGGTGGAGAGTTTGTTGTGATTATAGAAAACTTAATGACAATACTCATAAGGATCATTTCCCTTTGCCTTTTATTGATCAAATGCTTGATAGGTTGGCGGGATACAAGTATTATTGTTTTCTAGATGGTTACTCGGGGTACAACCAAATCATGATAGCCCCCGAGGATCAAGAGAAAACAACTTTTACTTGTCCGTATGGCACATTCGCTTTCTATAAATTGCCTTTTGGGTTATGCAATGTACCCGCCACCTTTCAACGTTGTATGATGGCTATTTTTGGAGGATTGATTGAAAATGTGATGGAAGTTTTTATGGATGATTTTTCCGTGTTTGGATCTTCATTTGATATATGCCTAACTAATTTGTCCATGGTCTTGCAGCGATGTCAAGATACGAACCTAGTCTTGAATTGGGAAAAATGTCATTTTATGGTTCAAGAGGGTATCGTACTTGGTCATCATATCTCCGAAAAAGGTTTGAGAGTTGATAGAGCGAAGGTTGTAGCCATTGAACATCTTCCCCCTCCTAAAAATGAAAAAGAGGTTAGATCGTTTCTTGGTCACGCCGGATTCTATCGACGTTTTATAAAGAACTTTTCTAATATAGCCAAACCTTTGTGTAAATTGCTTGAGAAAGATACTCCATTTGAATTTAATGATGAATGTCTTGATGCTTTTAGGTTGTTAAAGGAAGCTTTGATTTCTTCACCAATCCTTGTCTCTCCCGATTGGAGTAAGCCTTTTGAACTCCATTGTGATGCAAGTGATAGTGCCTTGGGAGTAGTGCTTGGACAAGTGCGAGAGAAGAAATTTTGAGCTATCTATTATGCATCAAAGACGTTCAATGCCAATCAAAAGAATTACACCACAATGGAAAAGGAGTTTCTTTCCGTAGTCTATGCTTTTGAAAAATTTCGTTCATACTTAGTTGGCACGAAAACCATTATCTACACGGATCATGCTGCCATTAGGTATTTGATGAGTAAAAAGGATGGTAAACCAAGACTAATTCGTTGGGTTCTTTTGTTGCAGGAGTTTGATGTAGAGATACGTGATAAGAAGGGAGTCGAAAATGTCATAGCCGACCACTTGTCACGATTGGAGAATGTTGATGAAAAAGGAACCATGGAGCTCATAAATGATATGTTCCCGGATGAAGAGATACTTCAAGTGGATTTTCATCGAATGTACACTTTGTGTGAGACCGGAAGACCATGGTACGCGGATTTGGTAAACTACTTAGCGTGTGGTATCAAGCCGGACCATCTCACCGAGTCAAAAAGGAAAAAGTTCTACCATGATGTTAAAGAATATTTGTGGGATGATCCTTTGTTGTTTAAGAATTATCCGGATGGTATCATAAGGAGGTGTATTCCGGAGGAAGAAAAAGTAAGTGTCATGGAGATGTGCCATAGTTTACCATGTGGAGGACACTTTGGGTTTCAAAAGATGGGAGCTAAGATCTTACAGTCGGGATTGTTTTGGCCAACATTGTTCAAGGATTGCAAAGAATACGTCAAGGGGTGTGATAGATGCCAAAGAATTGGAAGTATTGGACAAAGAGATGAGATGCCTATGAGGAACATCTTTGAAGTTGAAGTGTTTGATGTTTGGGGAATGGACTTCATGGGGCCATTTCCGCCTTCCAATGGTTTTCTTTACATTTTGCTTGCGGTAGACTATGTGTCTAAATGGGTAGAAGCAATTCCTACAATAACGAATGATGATCTAGTTGTCAAGGCTTTCTTGAAGAAGAACATTTTTGCAAGGTTTGGAGTACCAAAGGCGATCATTAGCGATCAAGGGACTCATTTCATCAACAAGATCATTGAGAAGCTTTTGATAGGCTATGGAGTGAAGCACAAGGTGTCAACACCTTATCATCCGCAAACAAATAGTTTGGCGGAAGTATCAAATAGGCAAGTGAAGCTTGTACTTGAGAAGACAGTAAAGGGGAATAGGAAGGATTGGTCTTCTAAGCTAGATGATGCGCTTTGGGCTTATCGAACGGCTTACAAGACCACTGTTGGTTTTTCTCCGTATAAACTTGTCTATGGGAAAGCATGTCATCTTCCGGTTGAAATAGAACACAAGGCATTATGGGCATTGAGGAAGTTGAATCTTGAGGAGAAAGAATCCGAAAAGAAAAGATGTTTTCAATTGATTGAGCTTGAAGAATTTCGTGAGGAAGCATATTCAAACTCACGAATTGTCAAGGAGAAGCTTAAAAGAAGGCATGATGAAAGAATCAAAGCAAAGGAGTTTATACCGGGGGATAAAGTACTTTTATTCAATTCTAGATTGAAAATGTTTCCCGGAAAGCTTCGTTCAAAATGGACTGGTCCATATGAGGTGATTGAAGTTAGAGAAAATGGATCTTTAATGCTTGAAGGATCGGATGGGAATTCTTTTATTGTCAATGGTCATAGGGATAAACATTACCATTCTCCCTCTCAAAGGGAGTTGGTATATGTTGACACCTTCTCTTCTTGAGATCCATATCCTTTTAGTAGTTTAGGTTTGTAAATATTTCTTTTCTTGTTTTGCTTTATTTTGGTCTTGTAGGTGGATTGTGCTTATGAGGAGAAGATTTCTTGAACATTCAAAGTGTGTGTCATTGATGTGAACGGTATATCGTACCACTTTTTTTTTTTTTTTGCAAACTTTCTTTGAAACTTTTGTTTCAATTCAAGTTTGGGGGGATATGATGTGATACGATATGTTATATTCTATGTTGACATGCATTCTTGTGTTTTTGAGCCAAATTTGAAATTTTCTCATAAGTTCGGTTTAGTTTTGGTTCGTTTTGGTGGTGTTGAAGTTGATAATCCTTTTTGTTTTTTATATTAAGGCTGAACTAATGATGTTTATGAGTGTGAGCATGAATAGGGAGTTTTGGAAGTAATGAAACAGGGAAAGACAAGAGTTGAAGATGAAAATTGGAAAATTCAAAGAAGCAGTGACTCGACTCATGTCGCCGACACGGCCCTGTACGCTTTGGCCGTGCGGCAACATCAGTTTGCCCAACACGAGCAGATTTTAGTCGTGTTGCGTGACACGATAGTCCAAGCCCGTCACCGTTACTCTAGATAAAATACACATTAATATTCTTTCTCAACACGCCAAGTGCTAAAGTTCATAATTTAATATCGGCGTGAATACTTGAAATGATCAAACATATAAAAATATATGACATGCATGTCTCACACCGGTGACGTTGACTGAGCCTATAATAGACTGATCCATCTAACGATCACCCTCCAGAGTATCAGTATTTGGCAAATGGAAAGGTGCCCTGTTAGATCTAACTCACCCTGGTTTGCCAAGCAACGGGCAACTTGGTTGTCACACTAACTCACCCGAACCGTGACAATTCGGGCTACTTAACCTTGGTACCAGGCATACATATGCATATGCATCAAAAGATGAATAACGACTCAAGTTGGAGTCTTAATTGGCACACAAGAATAACCAGAAATCAATTCTCAAATAATTCACAATAAATGCTATCAGATATCGAGCCGACAAGGCTCTTCAACATAAGTTAAAATCAATAATACTCATAAAATGGCTAACAGGACTCTAACCAGTGCAATCAAGCCAATCAGGCTCTTTACCACATAACACAATACCTAATAATTTTCTTATCAATTAACTAAAACTAAAATAAATGCACATTATCGAGGGTCCACACTTCCCACAAGAGAAGGCGTTCCCGAATTATCAACTCACTAGAAAGTGATTAACTCTATCCGGAATTTGAAGTCGGTCCCTTGCCCTTCGTCGATGGTTCTTTACCTAGAAAGGAGATGAGCAATTAAAGACAAATCAAATATAACTAACTATTAGCGGTAACATCGCATTTCATTGCTAAAAACAAATCCTAATTGAGTTCGAACGAGTCGATATTAAATAAAAATGGCATGTAACTCCTTAACGTCACTTCCCAATCCCACATAACCCGTTTCAATACATTAACTAAACGAAACGATAGAAAATAAATTTGAATTCGACATAAAAATTCTAAAATTTTCCAGCTAATGGCAGTTTACGAGAAAAATCATAACTAATTGTAGAATAATCAGATTGAGGTGTTTCATGTGGCTACGGAAATCAAACAAGTTCAACTACGTAAAAAATTAAGTTTGCAAACTTTCGAGGGCAATAACTATGTCAAAATCAGTTCGAACATTCTGCGAATTACCCACATACCAAAAAGAAAAACCCCACAAAATTACAAAACCATGGAAGAAGGAAGCTTAATTCACACATCACTTACCTCAAAACAACTTAGAAACCACCTAGGATGAGGGTTGCAAGGGAGAATTTGATCAGCAATGGTTTCCCCTCTTCACTCTCTTCATTCCCCTCTTTTGTTTTTCTTATCCCGTTCTTCTTTCTTTTCTTTTCTTTTTTTTAACTTTAGCCTTAATAATTATATATCAGGCCATTTAAGTGGGCTGAAACTTTGGGCCACAAAATAAATAAATAAATAAGTTTGGGCTTTCTAAAAAAAATCTAGTTAGGCTAAGATAGGGCTGGCATTTTGGGCAATAATAATAAATAAATAGGTTTTGGGCTTTCTAAAAATAATCTAGTTAGGCTAAGATATTATACGTTGCCTAGGATTTTCAACTGGTTGCCCACGCCCATTGCCTAGGATTGCCCATGAGTTGCCCACGCCCGTTGCCTGGGATTGCCCATTGGTTGCTTATACCTTTTACCTAGGATTGCCCAAGCTTGTTTCCTTAGATGGCTCATGGTTTACCCACACCCGTTGCCTAGGATTTCCCATGCCCTTGCCTAGGATTGCCTTCGCCCGTTGCCTTGGATTGCCCACGCCCGTTGCCTAAGATTTCCCATGGGTTGTCCTCGTCCGTTGACTTGGATTGCCCATGCTTGTTGCCTAGGATTTTCCACGGGTTGCCCACGCCCATTGTCTAGGATTGTCAACATATTGCCCACTCCCGTTGCCTAGGAATGCCCACGTCTGTTGCCTAGGATTTACCTCGCTCGTTGCCTAGGATTGCCCATGGGTTGCCTATTGCCAAGGATTGCCCAATGGTTTCCCATGCTTGTTGCCCAGGATTGCCTATGGGTTGTGATTTGGCCATAATATAGTGGGCATGTCCAATTAAAGAAATTATCAAACCACAGGGAGGAAGGTACTAGGGTCTAAGCGATCTCGTGTTTGTCATAGTATTATAGAGATGAACGAGAAGGGGAGATAATAAAGAAATGACAATAAAATAAAAGGATAGATGAATGGAAGATGGATGAATGATCCAAGTAGATAGAGATGAGATTAACAATACTTAAAGCATGGAAAATCTAGGTATCATGCAATGAATTCATATGTGTCATGGGAAAAAGGCTAAGGGCCAACACTAAGATCACCTAAACTCCTTCTCGGAATGAATAGGATATGTAATGACATTCATTGGATTGGTTCTCACTCAAACAATTCCAACTAGGTACTAAGCTTAAATGAGAGTCCCATCACATAATCTATTGACTTCTCAATCTAATAAATGATATGTTCTATCAAAGGGTTCTAAACTATGAAGGACTTCTCAATCTCTTCACAATCTATAATGCACATGAAGTGTTTGATGAAATGATTCACTTAATTATCCTAAATATGCAATTGACTTCTCAATCTAATCACATGCTTAAAACAATTAAACACACAAATCATCATAAACCTCAAGATCTAAAGCATCAATGATAGAAAATCAATTAACCCAATCAACATAATCATTCAATTGCAAAATACCAAAATTATCCAACACAATTCATATTGCTAATCTCACAAGGGAGATTAGCCTCTCATATCCATAAGAAAATTAACATAGACATTAAATTCCTTACAAAACATGATAAACAATAGGTTTCAATACAAAGTTTGGATGAAAACTCCCTTGGATGTCTCCAATGGTGATCTTCTTCTTCCCCTTGCAATTCACCTTTCTTTCTTGCTTCTCTACTACTTGGATGGAGGATGTGATGGTTGGATCAAGGCAGATCCAAAGGATGAAGAATGGATGAAGGTGAAGGTGAGGAATGGAGGAAATGGTGTGTGCGGTGTGTGTGGAAGAGTGGATTTCGGATCCTTTTTTTTTATAAAATCTGAATGGAGGGGTATTTATACCCTTGACAAGCTTCTAGAAGGATTCTGAATTTTTCTGATCCCTGACACGACACGAGTCGTGTGGCGCAACACGGCCATAAGGTGCCCGTGTTGCGTGAACTGATGCTCCCGCACGGCCATCGCTTACAGGCCCGTGTTGGCTACACGGGTCGTGTGCTGTAATACGAGTCAAGCTCCGCAACACGGCCAAGTGGTGGTCGTGTTGGATAAATAGATGTCGCCGCACGGCCATTCTGGACAGGCCCGTGTTAGCAACACGAGTCGTGTGATGCGACACGACTCGTGCTCCCAACACGGCCAGTCGTGTTGCTGCTGCCCTGTTTCCTTCACTGTTTAAGCTCATTCACATACATTTCCATAAAAACACAAAACACAACCAAATAGTACATAAAATACGGGTAAAATAATACGAAAACACATATAAAAAGACACTAAAATCTAGGTGAAAATATCACTCATCAGGTTGCCCACGCCTGTTGCCTAGGATTGCCCACGGGTTGCCTAAAATTGCCTGAGGGTTGCCCATACCCATTTCCTAGGATTGCCTACGGGTTGCCCATACCGATTTCCTAGGATTACCCACACCCGTTGCCCACTCCTATTACCTTGGATTGCCCATGGGTTGCCCACGCTCATTGCCTAGGATAGCCCACGGGTTGCCCATGCCCGGTTCTTAGGATTGCCCACGGGTTGCCTATGCCTGTTGACTAGATTGGCCACGCCTGTTGCCTAGGATTACCCATGGGTTGCCCATGCCCTTTGCATATTATTGCCTACGGGTTGCCCACACCCGTTGCCCTGGATCGCCTATGGGTTATCCATGCCCATTTTCTAGGATTGCCCACGGGTTGCCCATCCCGTTGCCTAGGATTACCCATGCCCATTGCCTAGTATTGCTCACGGGTTGCCCATGCATTTTGCCTAGGATTTCCTACTAGTTTTTCACGCCCGTTGCAAAGGATTGCCCATAAGTTGCCCATGCCCGTTGCTCAGGATCGCCCACGGGTTACCCACGCCCGATGCCTAGGATTGCCCATGCCCGATGCCTAGGATTGCCCATGCCCGTTGTCTAGGATAGCCCATAGGTTACCCACGCCCTTTGCCTAGGGTTTCACACGCTTGATGCTTAGGATTGTCCATGTGTTTCCCACGCCCGTTGCCTAGGATTGCCAACGAGTTGCCCACGTCTGTTGCCTAGGATTTTCCATGCCCGTTGTCCAGGATTGTGCACAGGCTGCTCACGCCCGTTACCTAGGATTTTCCATTCCCATTGCCTCGGATTGCGCATGGGCTGCCCATGCCCGTTGCCTAGGATTGCCCATGGGTTGCCAACGCTCGTTACCTAAGATTGCCCAGTGGTTACCATGCGCATTGCCTAGGGTTGCACACGCTCGTTGCCAAGGATAACCCACGAGTTGCCCATGTCCTTTGCATATTATTGCCTACAGGTTGCCCACACCCGTTGCCTTGGATCACCCACGCCCACGCCCGTTTCCTAGGATTGCCCACGGGTTGCCCATCCTGTTGCCTAGAATTGCCCATTCCCGTTGCTTAGTATTGCTCATGGGTTACCCATGCACGTTACCTAGGATTGCCCATTGGTTTTTCACTCCCGTTGCAAAGGATTGCCCACGAGTTGCCCACGCCCGTTGCCCAGGATCGCCAACGGGTTGCCAACAATCGATGCCTAGGATTGCCCACGCCAATTTTCTCGGATTGACCTCGGTTTGCCTATTCCTATTGCTTAGGATTGCCCACGACCGTTGCCTAGGATAGCCCATAGGTTCCCCACGCCCTTTGCTTAGGGTTGCACATGCTTGTTGATTAGGATTGCCCATGGGTTGCCCACATCCGTTGCCTAAGATTGCCCACGGGCTGCCCACGCCCGTTGCTTAGGATTTCCCATGCCCATTGCCTCGGATTGCATACGGGCTGCCCATGCTCATTGCCTAGGATTGCCCATGGGTTGCCCACGCTCGTTACCTAAGATTACCCAGTGGTTGCCATGCCCATTGCCTTGGGTTGAACATGCTCATTGCCTAGGATTACCCACGGGTTGCCCATGCCATTTGCATATTATTGCCTATGGGTTGCCCACACCCGTTGCCTTGGATCGCCCACAGGTTGCCCACACCCTTTGCCTAGGATTGCCCAGTGGTTGCCCATGCCAATTTCTTAGGATTGCCTATGGGTTGCCCATCCCATTGCCTAGGATTGCCCATGCTCGTTGCCTAGTATTGCTCACGGGTTGCCCACGCATGTTGTCTAGGATTGCCCAGTGGTTTCCCACTCCCGTTGCAAAGGATTCCCCACGAGTTGCCCATGCATGTTACCTAGGATCGCCCATGGGTTGCCCACGCCTAGTGCTTAGTATTGCCCACAACCGTTTCCTAGGATTACCCTCGGGTTCCCTATGTCTGTTGCCTGGGATTGCCCACGCTCATTGCCTAGGATAGCCCATAGGTTGCCCACATCCTTTGCCTAGGGTTGCACACGCTCGTTGCTTAGGATTGCCCACCGGTTGCCCATGTCTGTTGCCTAGGATTTCCCATGCCCGTTGCCTAGGAATGCCCATGGGCTGCCCATGCCCATTGCTTAGGATTGCCCACGGGTTGCCCACGCTAGTTTCCTAAGATTGCCTGGTGGTTGCCCACGCCCGTTGCCTAGGGTTGCACATTCTCATTGCCTAAGATTGACAGTGGTTGTCCATGCCCGTTGTCTAGGGTTGCACACGCTCATTTCCTAGGATTCCCCATGAGTTGCCCATGCCCGTTGCATAGGATTCCCCATGCCTATTGTCTAGGATAGCGCGTGGGCTACCCATGCCTGTTGTCTAGGATTGCGCAAAAGGGGTATTTATACCCCTTGGGAAGCTTCTAGAAGATTCTGGAAATTTTTTGTATTTTTGCACCAACACGGCTCGAGCTCCGCCGCACGCCCCATGTTCTAACACAGCGCACGAGTCGTGTTCCGCACTCGGCCACAGGGGTGACCGTGTTGTGTTTTTTGACGTTGTCGCACGGCTTTCTGGATAGGCCCGTGCGCGGTGCACGGGCCGTGTGTTTGTACTAGGCACGGGTCGTGTTCTGCACTCGGCCACAGGCGTGGCCGAGTTGGTGTTTCGAGTGTCAGCGCACGGCCACTTCTTACAGGGCCGTGCGCTGTACACGGCCCGTGTTCTTGCTGCCCTGCTTCCTCTTTTACTGTTTTTGGCTCGTTCTTCCTCCTAGGTTTAAGCTCATTCACACACATTTCTATAAAAACACAAAACACAACCAAATAGTACATAAAATACGGATAAAATAATACAAAAACACATATAAAAAGACACTAAAATCTAGGTGAAAATATCACTCATCACACCCCCAAACTTAAAGTGTTGTGCGTCCCCGCACAACGAAAATGATAAACCAAGGAGAGTGATTTTCACCTAGGAAAAGACTAAACGAATATAAGTAACAACACATCAATAATAATAAGAATCAAAATTTATGTTAAGTCATCCTACAACATTAGATTCATGACATGAAGAATTAACAAGTTCAATCACAAGAGAATATTAGTGTAATATAGTCTCTTTTTGGTCCAAGCCTCACATAGGTTATAAATGTCACTCAACACTCTTTAAAGTAGGGTAAATCATCACTCATTAACCGATTAGCTCGACTCGCTATAAGCTTTCTCGTGGACTACATTCACAAACCACCAAAGTTTCCATTAGCGATCAAAAAGGTCTTTAATTTGGATGTAATGATAGGCTCTTTGGTAAGGTAGGAAGAATATAGGTAATAGTGACTAATCAAGTGTAAGTAATCGAAGAGATGATCAACTTCCTCAACTTCTCCACTTTTCCTTCTTCCTTTCTTATCTTTGGGAATCACAAGCACTACTCATCAACTTTCCTTGGATTTCTTGAGCTTCTTATGATTTGCTTCCTTTTCTTGGATTTTAATTACTTGAGCACATTATTGTTGCTTTGCTCATTTTTCTTATTTTGAGGTTGCATGTTCATTCTTGTTCGTAATCTTTTCATCCTTTTTCTTGCTTGTTACCATTTCCTTTCTTTTTTTTTGTTATCTCATCAAACCTTACTAGCTACCATCTCCTCAATCACCCACACAAAGGATATATATGTAAGGCTTAAGTGGGTAATCATGGCTTGTAATGTGCTAAATTCACAATAAAAAGGCTTATAGGTTCAAAATGGTTAACTAGGGATGATGTACATGGTAGGAGAATATATGGCAATGACTATGAATAACAAGGATGGCCTAAGATCATTTCACTAATCTCCACAAATCGGGCTCGTTCCTATACTCCTTGAGCAAGTTCTAGCTTATCAAACACAACCAATCCACTCATTAAGAAAAACCATGTATGCACGGTTGAGGCTCAAATTCTCACAAGCTTATGCATTGGACCTTAAGAAACTTATTACACCACATTCATCTCAAAATTGAACAAGTAAAACATGTCACAATTCGAAAGTGTAGAGATTCTTAATCATAACTTGTCATCACTTACTACCACAACATATCACCACTCATGTTAAAAAATGACTCACAACATCCCAAAACAAACCACCAAACATACCAAGACAAAAATAAAAAAAACACACAAAACATAAAATAAAGACTCAACAAACAAGAAACAAAATAAAAACACATAACATGCAAAAACAACAATCACCATCACTAGAGAATGAAGCACATATTCAATCATCCATAACAATGTAAGCTCACAATCATCCCAACCTTATTGAAAAGGAAATCCCAAAAACATAACACATAAAGTAGTATTCTAATCCATCAATCCAAATCAACATCAATTAGAAGTGCTAAGGTGTAGAGTACTCCCTCAATAGGCATTTGGTAATAGAAGTTGTTAGCTCCGAGCTCAACTTATGCTTCCAATACCCTTCATCCATGCTCAAACACTCAACAAACATCATTAGTTCAACAATTTCATTATAAATATGGACTATCATGCACTTCAACACCACCAATCATACCAAAATCAATCCCAAACTCATGAGAAAAATTTTAAAATTAGCCCAAAAATACGAAAAGTATATGCTTTCAAAACAAAGTACGTCACACCACACCATATCCCCCCAAACTTAAATTGAAACAAGAGTTTTGAGGTAAGTTTGCAAAAAGTGGTGTGACTTACTATCACACTTCAAATCAAGCACTCTTCGTGTCTTCAATACGCATTCTCTTCACGAGCACAATCAACCTACAAACCAAAATGCAAAACAATATCAAATCCACAATCCTTATTGAAAGCACTAAATAAAGCAATAAAGATAATGATGGATTGCCTCCCATCTAGCGCTAAGTTTAACGTCTTCAAGCCGGACGATAGTCTTTAGCACATGGTGGTCTTGAATAGTCCTTAGGCACTATCATAGGTTTCTTCTTGAAGTAGTGCCGTGTGCCCTCACGCTCAACCACAAGAACGTTTCCCTTCTTGTTAAATAGTTCAAGCAATTGGTCTCCGAAGGCGTTCTTCACAAGGAATGGCCCTTTCCACTTGTTCCACTTTTTCCATGGGGCTTTATATGCATTTTGAACTTCAACCACATCCCCCGGTAAGAATTCGGGCATTGACAAGTGTTGGTGCCCTCTTGCAACCTTTTTCCTACAATCACCAAACAAATTTTTATCAATAAAATCATGGAAGTTCTTAAGAGAATTTGAAATTTCAATAAAATGAGAAGGTTTAGGCTTGTGGGAAGTGAAATCCATGCTCTTAGTTTCCGGAGGCTTCTTTTCTTCCATAAGGGCATAAATCTCATCATGGTTTTGAATCTTGACTTTCTCTACCATTTCTTCAAGAGCTTCGACAAATCTATCGAATTCCTCCGTCAACTGTTCTTTCAACTCTTTAGCTTTCACCCACTTGGGCACCCTTTTTCTCTTTTCCTTCATAACCTCATCAACCCCCAAACTATCCTCTTTTCGATCTTTATTGGCCATGCATAGATTCGTTCCGGAGGTAGAAGGCTTGTTGTTCTCAACGGTGGATACAACTTGACTAACTTGGTGCTCAATGGAATCCAATCTAGCACCGAATGCTACTATTGCACTTGTCACCATTTCACACCAATTTCCCATTCGATCCATCCACGTTTCATTATACTTACTCTCCTTCTCTATGTGCTCCATAATCTTTTCGATCGACTCATCTCTAAGCTTCTCTCTATAGTCAAGTTGGGCGAAATAAGAGGTGTTGGAGTCTTGAAAATTTCCCCATAGTTGTGGTTGATTTCCTTCTTGATTTCTAGGAAAATTTCCTTGAAAACCATCTTCCACACCTTGAGGGTATACTTGATTATGCATTTGATGAGGAACTCCAAAATTCTCATAACCTTGTTGTTGGAATTGCATATCGTGTACTCCGTAATCCGGTTGCAAATTAGGCTCCCAATTTGGCATTTGAAATCCTTGAAAATTTCGTTGTGTGTTCATAATGGAATGAGCACTTCTATTCACCATATCTCGAAGAATATCCATGTAGCTCATATTTTTGGGGTTGCTCTCCTTCTTCTTCCTTCTCAAGGTATGTACCTATAAAAGAAAGAAAAATTAGAACAAAAATTTCCAAAGCAAATATAAGATGCAAAAATAAAAAAAAATGTCCTTATTAAGACCACTCTAAACAATCCTTCGCCAAACTACTAGCGACCGTTACCACCCCAGCAACGGCGCCATTTGATTAGCCATAATATAGTGGGCATTACCAATTAAAGAAATTATCGAACCACAGGGAGGAAGGTACTAGAGTTTAAGCGATCTCAAGTTTATCATGATTTTATAAGGACGACGGAAGAGAGGATATGATGCAAATAAACGCAATTACACTAATGAAAGAAATAAAGATAAAATGAATGCAAAGATAAAAGGGTTCCAAATGATGCAAGGATGAGATTAACAACAATCATGGCATAGATAATTAAGTAATCATGCAATTGATTCTAATCTCTCATGGACAAGGTATAGAAGCGATCACTAATTCCACCTAAACTCTCTCTCGAGATGGATAGGATGTAGGCCCTCAACAAGACTCCCAAAAGCACATAGGATCGAGACCATAGCAAACACCTCCCACTAGGTACTAATTACTCTATGAGTTCCCTAATTAGGTACTAAATCATAGGCAATATTCCCTTTTAAGGTGCTATGAATTTACTAATGGCTTGGTTCTCCTCACCTAATCAACCAATCTCTCGATTAAGCTAATCAAATGTTCTATCAAAGGGTTCTAAATCTAGAAGGATATCTCTATCTCATTCTAAATTAATGCACATGAAGTGTATGATGAAATGATTCAATGAACTATCCTAAACAAATAATTGATTTCTCAATCTAATCACATGCCCATGACAATTAATCACACAAATCATCATATACATCAAGCAATCAACAATTGATAGAAATAACACAAAGCCCATTCAAGATTAAAATCAATTTGCATAAAAACTAAATTATCCAACACCAATCATGGAGCTAATCTCACAAAGGAGATTAGCCTCTCATATCCATAAGAAAATTAACATAGACATTAAGATCCTTACAAAACATGATCAATCTATAAAGAAATGCACAAAAATTAGAATTAGATTCCCCCTTTGAAGTGCTTCAATGGAGATCTCCTTCTTCTTCTTGTGATCTCACTCTCCCTTGCTTCCTTGATCACTTGGATGGTGGATTTGATGGAGGGGATCAAGTGTAGATGGGTGGATGAAGAATGAATGAAGATAAAGGTGAAGAATGGAGGAAATGGTGTGTGAGGTGTGTGTAGAAGGGTGGAATTTCGGATCTTTTTTTCAATTGTTGAATAAAGGGGTATTTATACCCCTTGGGAAGCTTCTAGAAGATTCTAGAAATTTTCTGCATTTTTGCACCAACACGGCTCGAGCTCCGCCGCACGCCCCATGTTCTAACACAGCGCACGAGTCGTGTTCCGCACTCCATGTTGTGTTTTCTGACGTTGTAGCATGGCTTTCTGGACAGGCCCGTACGCGGTGCACGGGCCATGTGTCTGTACTTGGCACATGTCGTGTTCTGCACTCAGCCACAGGCGTGGCCGAGTTGGTGTTTCGAGTGTCAGTGCACGGCCACTTCTTACAGAGCCGTGTGCTGTACACGGCCCGTGTTCATGCTGCCCTGCTTCCTCTTTCACTGTTTTGGCTCGTTCTTCCTCGTTTCAACTCCGAATTGAGATCCTCTTTTTCCTACGTCATCCTTATCATAGGTTTAAGCTCATTCACACACATTTCAATAAAAACACAAAACATAACCAAATAGTACATAAAATATGGATAAAATAATACGAAAACACATATAAAAAGACACTAAAATCTGGGTGAAAATATCACTCATCATGATGCTTATTTCCTTCATCGTGATTCTCAATTCCTTCATCGTGATGCTCATTTTCTTCATCATGATTCATATTTTCTTCATCAAGATGCTCATTTTTTTATCATGATGCTCATTTTTTCATCATGATGGTTATTTTCTTTATAATGTTGCATATTTTCTTCATCATGATGTTCATTTTCTTCATCATGATACATATTTTCTTCATCATGATGCTCATTTTCTTCATCATGATGCTCATCTTCTTCATCATGATGTATTTTCTTTATCATGATGTATATTTTCTTCATCGTGATGCTCATTTTCTTCATCATGATGGTCATTTCCTTCATCATGATGCTAATTTCCTTCATCATAATGCCCATTTTCATCATCATGATGCTCATTTTCTTCATCATGATTTCTTCATCATGATGCTCATTTTCTTCATCATGATGCATATTTTTTTCATCATGATGCACATTTTCTTTATCGTGAAGCACATTTTCTTCGTCAAGATGCTAATTTCCTTCATCATGATGCTCATTTCCTTCATCATGATGCATATTTTCTTTATCATGATGCTCATTTTCTTTATCATGATGCATATTTTCTTCATCATGATGCTCATTTATTTAATCATGATGCTCATTTCCTTAATCATAATGCTCATTTTCTTTATCAAGATGCATCTTTTGTACATCATGATGCTCATTCTCTTCATCATGATTAATATTTTCATCATCATCATGCTCATTTTCTTCAACATGATGCATATTTTCTTCATCATGATGCTCATATTCATCATCATGATGCTCATTTTCTTTATCATGATGCTCTTTTCTTTCATCATGATGCTAATTTCTTCATCATGATGCATATTTTCTTCATCATTATGCATATTTTTTTCATCACGATGCTCTTTTCCTTTATCATGATGCTCATTTTCTTAATCATAATGCTTATTTCCTACGTCATAATGCTCATTTTCTTCATCATGATGCTCATTTTTTCATCATGATATGCTCATTTTCTTCATCATGATGCTCATTTTAAACATCATGATGCTCATTTTCTTCATCATGATGCATTTTTTGTCATCAAGATGCTTATTTCCTATGTCATGATGCTCATTCTCTTTAATCATGATGCATATTTCCTTCATCGTGATGCTCATTTCCTTTATCGTGATGCTCTTTTCTTTGATCATGATGCTCATTCCCTTCATAATGATGCTCATTTCCTTCATCATGATGCATATTTTCTTCATCATGATGCATATTTTCTTATTGATGATGCACATTTTCTTCATTATGATTCATATTTTCTTCATCATGATGCTCATTTTCTTAATCATGATGCATATTTTCTTATTCATGATGCATATTTCAATTGTCATTATGCTCATTTCCTTAATCATGATGCATATATTCTTCATCGTGATTCTCATTTTTTTTCATCATGATGCTCATTTTCTTCATCATGATGCATATTTTTTAATCATGATGCGTATTTTCTTCTTCATAATGCATATTTTCTCCATCATGATGATAATTTTCTTCAACATGATGCTCATTTCCATCATCATGATGTTTATTTTCTTCATCATGATGCATATTTTCTTCATCATGATGCTCATTCCCTTCATCATGCTTATTTTCTTCATCAAGATGCATATTTTATCATCATGATGCATATTTTCCTCATCATGATGCTCATTTTCTTCATCATGATGCCAATTTCCTTCATCATGATGCTCTTTTCTTCATCAAAATGCATATTTTCTTCATCATGATGCTATTTTCTTTTATCATGATGGACATTTTTCATCTTGATGCTCATTTTCTTCATCATGATGCTTATTTTCTATGTCATAATGCTCATTTTCTTCATCATGATTCTCATTTTCTTCATCATGATGCTAATATTCTACATCATGATGCTTATTTTCTCTTCATGATTCATATTTTCTTCATCATGATGCTTATTTCCTACGTCATGATGCTCATTTTCTTAAATCATGATGATTATTTCCTTCATCATTATGCTCTTTTCTTTGATCATGATGCTCATTTCCAACATAAGGAAGCTCATTTCCAACATCAGGAAGCTCATTTCCATCATCATGATGCAAATTTTCTTCATCATGAAGCTCATTTTCTTCATCATGATGCATATTTCCTTCATCATTATGCTCATTTTCTTCATCATGATACTCAATTCCTTCATCATGATACATATTTTCTTCATCATGATGCTAATTCTCTTCATCATGATGCACATTTCCTTCATTACGATGCTCATTTCCTTCATCATGACGCATATTTTCTTCATCATGACGCTCAATCTCTTCATATTGATGTTCATTTTCTTCATCATTATGTATATTTTCTTCATCGAGATGCTCATTCTTCATCATAATGCATATTTTCTTCATCATGATGAATATTTTCTTCGTCATGATGAATATTTGTTCATCATGATGTATATTTTCTTCATCATGATGCCCATTTCCTCAATCATGATGCTCATTTTCTTCGTTATGATGCATATTTTCTTCATCGTGATGCATACTTTCTTCATTATCATGCTCAATTTCTTTATGATGATGCATATTTTCTTCTCATGATGCATATTTTCTTCATCATGATGCTCATTTTTTTCATCATGATATGCTCATTTTTTTCATCATGATGCTCATTCCCTTCATCATGATGCTCATTTCCTTCATCATGATGCATATTTTCTTCATCATGATGAATATTTTCTTCGTCATGATGAATATTTGTTCATCATGATGCATATTTTCTTCATCATGATGCCCATTTCCTCAATCATGATGCTCATTTTCTTCGTTATAATGCATATTTTCTTCATCGTGATGCATACTTTCTTCATTATCATGCTCAATTTCTTTATGATGATGCATATTTTCTTCTCATGATGCATATTTTCTTCATCATGATGCTCATTTTTTTCATCATGATATGCTCATTTTTTTCATCATGATGCACATTCCCTTCATCATGATACTCATTTCCTTCATCATGATGCATATTTTCTTCATCATGATGCATATTTTCTTATTCATGATGCATATTTTCTTTATTATGATGCATATTTTCTTCATCATGATGCTTATTTTCTTAATCATGATGCATATTTTCTTATTCATGATGCATATTTCCTTCTCATTATGCTCATTTCCTTAATCATGATGCATATATTCTTCATCGTGATTCTCATTTTTTCATCATGATGCTCATTTTCTTCATCATGATGTATATTTTTTTAATCATGATGCGTTTTTTGTTCATCATAATGCATATTTTCTTCATCATGACGCTAATTTTCTTCAACATGATGGTCATTTCCATCATCATGATGCTTATTTCCTTCATCATGATGCTCATTCTCTTCATCATGCTTATTTTCTTCATCAAGATGCATATTTTATAATCATGATGCATATTTTCCTCATCATGATACTCATTTTCTTCATCATGATGCTCATTTCCTTTATCATGAGGCTCTTTTCTTCATCAAGATGTATATTTTCTTCATCGTAATGCTCTTTTCTTTTATCATGATGGATATTTTTTTAATTTTGATGCTCATTTTCTTCATCATGATGCATATTTTCTTCATCATGATGCTCATTTTCTTCATCATGATGCTAATATTCTACATCATGGTCCTCATTTTCTCTTCATGATTCATATTTTCTTCATCATGATGCTTATTTCCTACGTCATGATGCTTATTTTTTTAAATCATGATGCTTATTTCCTTCATCATTATGCTCTTTTATTTGATCATGATGCTCATTTCCAACATAAGGAAGCTCATTTCCAATATCAGGAAGCTCATTTCCATCATCATGATGCAAATTTTCTTCATCATGATGCTCATTTTTTCAACATGATGCATATTTCCGTCATCATTATGCTCATTTTCTTCATCATGATGCTCAATTTCTTCATCATGATGCATATTTTATTCATCATGATGCTAATTCTCTTCATAACGATGCTCATTTCATTCATTACGATGCTCATTTCCTTCATCATGATGCATATTTTCTTCATCATGATGCTCAATCTCTTCATCGAGATGTTCATTTTCTTCATCATTATGTATATTTTTTCATCAAGATGCTCATTCTTCATAATGATGCATATTTTCTTCATCATGAGCCATATTTTCTTCATCATGATGCATATTTTTTCATCATGATGCATATTTTCTTCATCATGATGCCCATTTCCTCAATCATGGTGCTCATTTTCTTCATCATGATGCTCAATTTCTTCAGCATGATGCTCATTTTTCTTCATCATGATGCATACTTTCTTCGTCATCATGCTCAATTTCTTAATGATGATACATATTTTCTTCATCATGATATATATTTTCTTCATCATGAGCTTCATCATGATGCATATTTTCTTGATTATGATGCATATTTACTTCATCATCATGCTCATTTTCTTCATCATTAAGCATATTTTCTTCATCATGATGCATATTTTCTTCATCATGATGCACATTTTCTTCATCGTGAGGCACATTTTCTTCGTCATGATGCTCATTTCCTTCATCATGATGCTCTTTTCTTTCATCATGATGCTAATTTCTTCATCAAGATGCATTTTTATCATCATGATGCATATTTTCCTCATCATGATGCTCATTTTCTTCATCATGATGCCAATTTCCTTCATCATGATGCTCTTTTCTTCATCAAGATGCATATTTTCTTCATCATGATGCTCTTTTCTTTTATCATGATGGACATTTTTCATCTTGATGCTCATTTTCTTCATCATGATGCTTATTTTCTATGTCATAATGCTCATTTTCTTCATCATGATTCTCATTTTCTTCATCATGATGCTAATATTCTACATCATGATGCTTATTTTCTCTTCATGATTCATATTCTGTTCATTATGATGCTTATTTCCTACGTCATGATGCTTATTTTCTTAAATCATGATGATTATTTCCTTCATCATTATGCTCTTTTCTTTGATCATGATGCTCATTTCCAACATAAGGAAGCTCATTTCCAACATCAGGAAGCTCATTTCCATCATCATGATGCAAATTTTCTTCATCATGATGCTCATTTTCTTCATCATGATGCATATTTCCTTCATCATTATGCTCATTTTCTTCATCATGATACTCAATTCCTTCATCATGATGCATATTTTCTTCATCATGATGCTAATTCTCTTCATCATGATGCTCATTTCCTTCATTACGATGCTCATTTCCTTCATCATGACGTATATTTTCTTCATCATGACGCTCAATCTCTTCATCGTGATGTTCATTTTCTTCATCATTATGTATATTTTCTTCATCGAGATGCTTATTCTTCATCATAATGCATATTTTCTTCATCAAGATGAATATTTTCTTCGTCATGATGAATATTTGTTCATCATGATGCATATTTTCTTCATCATGATGCCCATTTCCTCAATCATGATGCTCATTTTCTTCGTTATGATGCATATTTTTTTCATCGTGATGCATACTTTCTTCATCATCATGCTCAATTTCTTTATGATGATGCATATTTTCTTCATCATGATGCTCATTTTTTTCATCATGATATGCTCATTTTTTTCATCATGATGCTCATTCCCTTCATCATGATGCTCATTTCCTTCATCATGATGCATATTTTCTTCATCATGATGCATATTTTCTTATTCATGATGCATATTTTCTTTATTATGATGCATATTTTCTTCATCATGATGCTTATTTTCTTAATCAAGATGCATATTTTCTTATTCATGATGCATATTTCCTTCGTCATTATGCTCATTTCCTTGATCATGATGCATATATTCTTCATCGTGATTCTCATTTTTTCATCATGATGCTCATTTTCTTCATCATGATGAATATTTTTTTAATGATGATGCATTTTTTGTTCATCATAATGCATATTTTCTTCATCATGATGCTAATTTTCTTCAACATGATGGTCATTTCCATCATCATGATGCTTATTTCCTTCATCATGATGCTCATTCTCTTCATCATGCTTATTTTCTTCATCAAGATGCATATTTTATCATCGTGATGCATATTTTCCTCATCATGATAATCATTTTCTTCATCATGATGCTCATTTCCTTTATCATGATGCTCTTTTCTTCATCAAGATGTATATTTTCTTCATCATGATGCTCTTTTCTTTTATCATGATGGATATTTTTTTAATTTTGATGCTCATTTTCTTCATCATGATTCATATTTTCTTCATCATGATGCTCATTTTCTTCATCATGATGCTAATATTCTACATCATGGTCCTCATTTTCTCTTCATGATTCATATTTTGTTCATCATGATGCTTATTTCCTACGTCATGATGCTCATTTCCTTAAATCATGATGCTTATTTCCTTCATCATTATGCTCTTTTATTTGATCATGATGCTCATTTCCAACATAAGGAAGCTCATTTCCAACATCAGGAAGCTCATTTCCATCATCATGATGCAAATTTTCTTCATCATGATGCTCCTTTTTTCATCATGATGCATATTTCCGTCATCATTATGCTCATTTTCTTCATCATGATGCTCAATTTCTTCATCATGATGCATATTTTATTCATCATGATGCTAATTCTCTTCATCATGATGCTCATTTCCTTCATTACGATGCTCATTTCCTTCATCATGATGCATATTTTCTTCATCATGATGCTCAATCTCTTCATCGAGATGCTCATTTTCTTCATCATTATGTATATTTTTTTCATCGAGATGCTCATTCTTCATAATGATGCATATTTTCTTCATCATGAGGCATATTTTCTTCATCATGATGCATATTTTTTCATCATGATGCGTATTTTCTTCATCATGATGCCCATTTCCTCAATCATGGTGCTCATTTTCTTCATCATGATGCTCAATTTCTTCAGCATGATGCTCATTTTTCTTCATCATGATGCATACTTTCTTAGTCATCATGCTCAATTTCTTAATGATGATACATATTTTCTTCATCATGATGCATATTTTATTCATCATGATGCTCATATTCTTCATCATGATGCTCGTTTTCTTCATCGTTATGCTCATTTTCTTCATCATAATACATATTTTCTTCATCATGATGCTCATTTTGTTCATCATGATATATATTTTCTTCATCATGAGCTTCATCATGATGCATATTTTCTTGATTATGATGCATATTTACTTCATCATCATGCTCATTTTCTTCATCATTAAGCATATTTTCTTCATCATGATGCATATTTTCTTCATCATGATGCACATTTTCTTCATCGTGAGGCACATTTTCTTCATCATGATGCTCATTTCCTTCATCATGATGCATTTTCTTCGTCATGATGCTCATTTCCTTCATCATGATGCTCTTTTCCTTCATCATGATGCTCTTTTCTTCATCAAGATGCATATTTTATCATCATGATGCATATTTTCCTCATCATGATGCTCATTTTCTTCATCATGATGCCAATTTCCTTCATCATGATGCTCTTTTCTTCATCAAGATGCATATTTTCTTCATCATGATTCTCTTTTCTTTTATCATGATGGACATTTTTCATCTTGATGCTCATTTTCTTCATCATGATGCTTATTTTCTATGTCATAATGCTCATTTTCTTCATCATGATTCTCATTTTCTTCATCATGATGCTAATATTCTACATCATGATGCTTATTTTCTCTTCATGATTCATATTTTCTTCATCATGATGCTTATTTCCTACGTCATGATGCTCATTTTCTTAAATCATGATGATTATTTCCTTCAACATTATGCTCTTTTCTTTGATCATGATGCTCATTTCCAACATAAGGAAGCTCATTTCCAACATCAGGAAGCTCATTTCCATCATCATGATGCAAATTTTATTCATCATGATGCTCATTTTCTTCATCATGATGCATATTTCCTTCATCATTATGCTCATTTTCTTCATCATGATACTCAATTCCTTCATCATGATGCATATTTTCTTCATCATGATGCTAATTCTCTTCATCATGATGCTCATTTCCTTCATTACGATGCTCATTTCCTTCATCATGACGCATATTTTCTTCATCATGACGCTCAATCTCTTCATCGTGATGTTCATTTTCTTCATCATTATGTATATTTTCTTCATCGAGATGCTCATTCTTCATCACAATGCATATTTTCTTCATCATGATGAATATTTTCTTCGTCATGATGAATATTTGTTCATCATGATGCATATTTTCTTCATCATGATGCCCATTTCCTCAATCATAATGCTCATTTTCTTCGTTATGATGCATATTTTCTTCATCGTGATGCATACTTTCTTCATCATCATGCTCAATTTCTTTATGATGATGCATATTTTCTTCATCATGATGCATATTTTCTTCATCATGATGCTCATTTTTTTCATCATGATATGCTCATTTTTTTCATCATGATGCTCATTCCCTTCATCATGATGCTCATTTCCTTCATCATGATGCATATTTTCTTCATCATGATGCATATTTTTTTATTCATGATGCATATTTTCTTTATTTTGATGCATATTTTCTTCATCATGATGCTTATTTTCTTAATCATCATGCATATTTTCTTATTCATGATGCATATTTCCTTCGTCATTATGCTCATTTCCTTAATCATGATGCATATTTTCTTCATCGTGATTCTCATTTTTTCATCATGATGCTCATTTTCTTCATCATGATGCATATTTTATTAATCATGATGCGTTTTTTGTTCATCATAATGCATATTTTCTTCATCATGACGCTAATTTTCTTCAACATGATGGTCATTTCCATCATCATGAGGCTTATTTCCTTCATCATGATGCTCATTCTCTTCATCATGCTTATTTTCTTCATCAAGATGCATATTTTATCATCATGATGCATATTTTCCTCATCATGATACTCATTTTCTTCATCATGATGATGCTCATTTCCTTTATCATGATGCTCTTTTCTTCATCAAGATGTATATTTTCTTCATCATGATACTCTTTTCTTTTATCATGATGGATATTTTTTCATTTTGATGCTCATTTTCTTCATCATGATGCATATTTTCTTCATCATGATGCTCATTTTCTTCATCATGATGCTAATATTCTACATCATGGTCCTCATTTTCTCTTCATGATTCATATTTTCTTCATCATGATGCTTATTTCCTACGTCATGATGCTCATTTTCTTAAATCATGATGCTTATTTCCTTCATCATTATGCTCTTTTATTTGATCATGATGCTCATTTCCAACATAAGGAAGCTCATTTCCAACATCAGGAAGCTCATTTCCATCATCATGATGCAAATTTTCTTCATCATGATGCTCCTTTTTTCATCATGATGCATATTTCCGTCATCATTATGCTCATTTTCTTCATCATGATGCTCAATTTCTTCATCATGATGCATATTTTATTCATCATGATGCTAATTCTCTTCATCACGATGCTCATTTCCTTCATTACGATGCTCATTTCCTTCATCATGATGCATATTTTCTTCATCATGATGCTCAATCTCTTCATCGAGATGCTCATTTTCTTCATCATTATGTATATTTTTTTCATCGAGATGCTCATTCTTCATAATGATGCATATTTTCTTCATCATGAGGCATATTTTCTTCATCATGATGCATATTTTTTCATCATGATTCATATTTTCTTCATCATTATGCCCATTTCCTCAATCATGGTGCTTATTTTCTTCATCATGATGCTCAATTTCTTCAGCATGATGCTCATTTTTCTTCATCATGATGCATACTTTCTTCGTCATCATGCTCAATTTCTTAATTATGATACATATTTTCTTCATCATGATGCATATTTTATTCATCATGATGCTCATATTCTTCATCATGATGCTCGTTTTCTTCATCGTTATGCTCATTTTCTTCATCATAATTCATATTTTCTTCATCATGATGTTCATTTTGTTCATCATGATATATATTTTCTTCATCATGAGCTTCATCATGATGCATATTTTCTTGATTATGATGCATATTTACTTCATCATCATGCTCATTTTCTTCATCATTAAGCGTATTTTCTTCATCATGATGCATATTTTCTTCATCATGATGCACATTTTCTTCATCGTGAGGCACATTTTCTTCGTCATGATGCTCATTTCCTTCATCATGATGCATTTTCTTCGTCACGATGCTCATTTCCTTCATCATGATGCTCTTTTCTTTCATCATGATGCTTATTTCTTCATCAAGATGCATATTTTATCATCATGATGCATATTTTCCTCATCATGATGCTCATTTTCTTCATCATGATGCCAATTTCCTTCATCATGATGCTCTTTTCTTCATCAAGATGCATATTTTCTTCATCATGATGCTCTTTTCTTTTATCATGATGGACATTTTTCATCTTGATGCTCATTTTCTTCATCATGATGCTTATTTTCTATGTCATAATGCTCATTTTCTTCATCATGATTCTCATTTTCTTCATCATGATCTAATATTCTATATCATGATGCTTATTTTCTCTTCATGATTCATATTTTCTTCATCATGATGCTTATTTCCTACGTCATGATGCTCATTTTCTTAAATCATGATGATTATTTCCTTCATCATTATGCTCTTTTCTTTGATCATGATGCTCATTTCCAACATAAGGAAGCTCATTTCCAACATCAGGAAGCTCATTTCCATCATCATGATGCAAATTTTCTTCATCATGATGCTCATTTTCTTCATCATGATGCATATTTCCTTCATCATTATGCTCATTTTCTTCATCATGATACTCAATTCCTTCATTATGATGCATATTTTCTTCATCATGATGCTAATTCTCTTCATCATGATGCTCATTTCCTTCATTACGATGCTCATTTCCTTCATCATGACGCATATTTTCTTCATCATGACGCTCAATCTCTTCATCGTGATGTTCATTTTCTTCATCATTATGTATATTTTCTTCATCGAGATGCTCATTCTTCATCATAATGCATATTTTCTTCATCATGATGAATATTTTCTTCGTCATGATGAATATTTGTTCATCATGATGCATATTTTCTTCATCATGATGCCCATTTCCTCAATCATGATGCTCATTTTCTTCGTTATGATGCATATTTTCTTCATCGTGATGCATACTTTCTTCATCATCATGCTCAATTTCTTTATGATGATGCATATTTTCTTCATCATGATGCATATTTTCTTCATCATGATGCTCATTTTTTTCATCATGATATGCTCATTTTTTTCATCATGATGCTCATTCCCTTCATCATGATGCTCATTTCCTTCATCATGATGCATATTTTCTTCATCATGATGCATATTTTCTTATTCATGATGCATATTTTCTTTATTATGATGCATATTTTCTTCATCATGATGCTTATTTTCTTAATCATGATGCATATTTTCTTATTCATGATGCATATTTCCTTCGTCATTATGATCATTTCCTTAATCATGATGCATATTTTCTTCATCGTGATTCTCATTTTTTCATCATGATGCTCATTTTCTTCATCATGATGCATATTTTTTTAATCATGATGCGTTTTTTGTTCATCATAATGCATATTTTCTTCATCATGACGCTAATTTTCTTCAACATGATGGTCATTTCCATCATCATGATGCTTATTTCTTTCATCATGATGCTCATTCTCTTCATCATGCTTATTTTCTTCATCAAGATGCATATTTTATCATCATTATGCATATTTTCCTCATCATGATACTCATTTTCTTCATCATGATGCTCATTTCCTTTATCATGATGCTCTTTTCTTCATCAAGATGTATATTTTCTTCATCATGATGCTCTTTTCTTTTATCATGATGGATATTTTTTCATTTTGATGCTCATTTTCTTCATCATGATGCATATTTTCTTCATCATGATGCTCATTTTCTTCATCATGATGCTAATATTCTACATCATGGTCCTCATTTTCTCTTCATGATTCATATTTTCTTCATCATGATGCTTATTTCCTACGTTATTATGCTCATTTTCTTAAATCATGATGCATATTTCCTTCATCATTATGCTCTTTTATTTGATCATGATGCTCATTTCCAACATAAGGAAGCTCTTTTCCAACATCAGGAAGCTCATTTCCATCATCATGATGCAAATTTTCTTCATCATGATGCTCCTTTTTTCATCATGATGCATATTTCCGTCATCATTATGCTCATTTTCTTCATCATGATACTCAATTCCTTCATTATGATGCATATTTTCTTCATCATGATGCTAATTCTCTTCATCATGATGCTCATTTCCTTCATTACGATGCTCATTTCCTTCATCATGACGCATATTTTCTTCATCATGACGCTCAATCTCTTCATCGTGATGTTCATTTTCTTCATCATTATGTATATTTTCTTCATCGAGATGCTCATTCTTCATCATAATGCATATTTTCTTCATCATGATGAATATTTTCTTCGTCATGATGAATATTTGTTCATCATGATGCATATTTTCTTCATCATGATGCCCATTTCCTCAATCATGATGCTCATTTTCTTCGTTATGATGCATATTTTCTTCATCGTGATGCATACTTTCTTCATCATCATGCTCAATTTCTTTATGATGATGCATATTTTCTTCATCATGATGCATATTTTCTTCATCATGATGCTCATTTTTTTCATCATGATATGCTCATTTTTTTCATCATGATGCTCATTCCCTTCATCATGATGCTCATTTCCTTCATCATGATGCATATTTTCTTCATCATGATGCATATTTTCTTATTCATGATGCATATTTTCTTTATTATGATGCATATTTTCTTCATCATGATGCTTATTTTCTTAATCATGATGCATATTTTCTTATTCATGATGCATATTTCCTTCGTCATTATGATCATTTCCTTAATCATGATGCATATTTTCTTCATCGTGATTCTCATTTTTTCATCATGATGCTCATTTTCTTCATCATGATGCATATTTTTTTAATCATGATGCGTTTTTTGTTCATCATAATGCATATTTTCTTCATCATGACGCTAATTTTCTTCAACATGATGGTCATTTCCATCATCATGATGCTTATTTCTTTCATCATGATGCTCATTCTCTTCATCATGCTTATTTTCTTCATCAAGATGCATATTTTATCATCATTATGCATATTTTCCTCATCATGATACTCATTTTCTTCATCATGATGCTCATTTCCTTTATCATGATGCTCTTTTCTTCATCAAGATGTATATTTTCTTCATCATGATGCTCTTTTCTTTTATCATGATGGATATTTTTTCATTTTGATGCTCATTTTCTTCATCATGATGCATATTTTCTTCATCATGATGCTCATTTTCTTCATCATGATGCTAATATTCTACATCATGGTCCTCATTTTCTCTTCATGATTCATATTTTCTTCATCATGATGCTTATTTCCTACGTTATTATGCTCATTTTCTTAAATCATGATGCATATTTCCTTCATCATTATGCTCTTTTATTTGATCATGATGCTCATTTCCAACATAAGGAAGCTCTTTTCCAACATCAGGAAGCTCATTTCCATCATCATGATGCAAATTTTCTTCATCATGATGCTCCTTTTTTCATCATGATGCATATTTCCGTCATCATTATGCTCATTTTCTTCATCATGATGCTCAATTTCTTCATCATGATGCATATTTTATTCATCATGATGCTAATTCTCTTCATCACAATGCTCATTTCCTTCATTACGATGCTCATTTCCTTCATCATGATGCATATTTTTTTCATCATAATGCTCAATCTCTTCATCGAGATGCTCATTTTCTTCATCATTATGTATATTTTTTTCATCGATATGCACATTCTTCATTATGATGCATATTTTCTTCATCATGAGGCATATTTTCTTCATCATGATGCATATTTTTTCATCATGATGCATATTTTCTTCATCATGATGCCCATTTCCTCAATCATGGTGCTCATTTTCTTCATCATGATGCTCAATTTCTTTAGCATGATGCTCATTTTTCTTCATCATGATGCATACTTTCTTCGTCATCATGCTCAATTTCTTAATGATGATACATATTTTCTTCATCATGATGCATATTTTATTCATCATGATGCTCATATTCTTCATCATGATGCTCATTTTCTTCATCGTTATGCTCATTTTCTTCATCATAATTCATATTTTCTTCATCATGATGCTCATTTTGTTCATCATGATATATATTTTCTTCATCATGAGCTTCATAATGATGCAAATTTTCTTGATTATGATGCATATTTACTTCATCATCATGCTCATTTTCTTCATCATTAAGCATATTTTCTTCATCATGATGCATATTTTCTTCATCATGATGCATATTTTCTTCATCGTGAGGCACATTTTCTTCGTCATGATGCTCATTTCCTTCATCATGATGCTCTTTTCTTTCATCATGATGCTAATTTCTTCATCATGATGCATATTTTCTTCATCGTGATGTTCTTTTCCTTTATCATGATGTATATTTTCATCATGATGCTCATTTTTTTCATCATGATGCTTATTTCCTACGTCATAATGATCAAATTCTTCACCATGATGCTCATTTTCTTCATCATGATGCTATTTTCTACATCATGATGCTCATTTTTTTCATCATAATTTACATTTTCTTCATCAAGATGCTTATTTTCTAAGTAATGATGCTCATTTCTTAAATTATGACACTTATTTCCTTCATCATGATGTTCTTTTCTTTGACCATGATGCTCATTTCCAACATCAGGAAGTTCATTTCATGATGCATATTTTCTTCATCAAGATGCTCATTTTCTTCATCATGATACATATTTCCTTCATCATTATGCTCATTTTTTTCATCATGATGCTCATTTTCTTCATCATGATGCATATTTTCTTCATCGTGATGCTCATTTCCTTCTTCGTGATGCTCATTTTCTTCATCATGATCCATATTTTTTCATCATGATGCATATTTTCTTCATCATGATGCCCATTTCCTCAATCATGGTGCTCATTTTCTTCATCATGATGCTCAATTTCTTTAGCATGATGCTCATTTTTCTTCATCATGATGCATACTTTCTTCGTCATCATGCTCAATTTCTTAATGATGATACATATTTTCTTCATCATGATGCATATTTTATTCATCATGATGCTCATATTCTACATCATGATGCTCATTTTCTTCATCGTTATGCTCATTTTCTTCATCATAATTCATATTTTCTTCATCATGATGCTCATTTTGTTCATCATGATATATATTTTCTTCATCATGAGCTTCATCATGATGCATATTTTCTTGATTATGATGCATATTTACTTCATCATCATGCTCATTTTCTTCATCATTAAGCATATTTTCTTCATCATGATGCATATTTTCTTCATCATGATGCACATTTTCTTCATCGTGAGGCACATTTTCTTCGTCATGATGCTCATTTCCTTCATCATGATGCTCTTTTCTTTCATCATGATGCTAATTTCTTCATCATGATGCATATTTTCTTCATCATGATGTTCTTTTCCTTTATCATGATGTATATTTTCATCATGATGCTCATTTTCTTCATCATGATGCTTATTTCCTACGTCATAATGATCAAATTCTTCACCATGATGCTCATTTTCTTCATCATGATGCTATTTTTTACATCATAATGCTCATTTTTTTCATCATAATTTACATTTTCTTCATCAAGATGCTTATTTTCTACGTAATGATGCTCATTTTCTTAAATTATGACACTTATTTCCTTCATCATGATGTTCTTTTCTTTGACCATGATGCTCATTTCCAACATCAGGAAGTTCATTTCATGATGCATATTTTCTTCATCAAGATGCTCATTTTCTTCATCATGATGCATATTTCCTTCATCATTATGCTCATTTTTTTCATCATGATGCTCATTTTCTTCATCATGATGCATATTTTCTTCATCGTGAAGCTCATTTCCTTCTTCGTGATGCTCATTTTCTTCATCATGATCCATATTTTTTCATCATGATGCATATTTCCTTATCATTATGCTCATTTCCTTCATCATGATGCATATTTTCTTCATCATGATGCTCATTTTCTTAATCGTGATGCTCATTTTCTTCATTATGATGCATATTTTATTCATCATGATGCTAATTTTCTTCATCATGATGCTCATTTCCTTATCATGATGCTCTTTCCTTCATCATGATGCATATTTTCTTAATCATGATGCTCATTCTCTTCAATACGATGCTCATTTTCTTTATCATGATGCATATTTTCTTCATTAAGATTCTCATTTTCTTCATCATGATGGTGGATGATATTCTGCTCATTGGAAACAATGTAAAAGTATTGTCGGGCGTAAGGGTATGG